>OY757906.1:86424767-86592267 GCA_963585895.1 Sepioteuthis lessoniana | reverse complement strand
TCATACTATTGCCTTTAAATTTACTGTTATATTCACAACGTTTCGGCCGATATGTCCACCGGACTTCTTAATGTGTTAGTCATACTCGGGAGGCTACTCAGAATATTCCACGATGGTCGCTTGTTCTGATTCCGTTAACCATAACCTGGTATAAGTAGTAAGTATTCCTGTATTGTTACTCGCCTGCAGTCAGGATCGAACATACAACCTCCACATGATTGTCTCCTTAGAAGCTTGGGGAACCAACGCCTATAACCTTCACGCTATGAGTCCGGCCGGACAACTCAGAGTGAACATATGGGACTTAAAAAACCTAATGTTCTTACATCACTAAAATTAATACTACTATGTGTAATATTTTACCTGAGCTCATATTCTGATTTTTTAGCTGACCTTTTTGATTATTGTTTCCCATATTCTAAAATCAAATTTTGTCGCAAAAATTCTGCTAATTCGGTGTTTCAATTTAACGGACCGAGTTTTACAATCACTAACCCATGTTTAATCCAATTGCACAAATTGTTAATAAATCATGTTTCTCCGTTCATATCACTCATTTTTTTTACACATTACACATAGTTTGCAGTTTTCAGCCACTAAAAGTTTGTTAACATGTCTCTGTTCAAGTTTAGTGCACTTGGTTTGATTTTTCCACTATTTTGAATGTATTGCAAGTGAATAATTTTTGGTGAAAAATACATTGTGCTTTAAACGAATTCAAGTTACATTCATGAAAAGAAATTATTAAAAAATTGCTCTTTTTTCAAAAAGTTCAACCTGTTTATTGACTGACCCTCGTACTATGAACGATTTACTGACAAACAAAAGAGGTTTTTTAAATTACTCAAGTTCAGAAAGAATTTTAACAAAGATCGATAATTTGTTGAAATAGAGCCAATTTTCAATTAATGAAGTTGAAAAAATGTGACACAAAATCCTGAGCTAATTCCATACTAACATATCCAGAAAAGTGATCACAAAAGCATCTATTTAAACGCTGTTATAATTACAGCAAACAAGTCATGATTACAGCTGTATTGATACGATATTCTTTAACGGTTGCCTTATTTGACAAAATAATAACCTTCTAACTCCCAGTGAACCTGGTAACTGATAAGAAGGGACCAACCACTGGTACATACTAGAAAAAATCATGCAAAATTTAGGAATTTTTAAAAGGGTTAATCAGTTTGATAGTAGCTTGTTGAGAATAAGTAAGGTGCTATAAGTTCACAGCTTACAAGCTGGGGATGGTGTGCATGTTATGGAACAATAAGATATTTCCTTCATCGACTGAAAAAATACCATTTCCTATCTCTGCTTTTGAAGTCGGCCTCAACGGATGTTGAAACACACAAATAGAACGAATAGAATATTTTTTGGACTATGTTCTGACTTTTACCTTGCGTGTTATGAATTAGTGTTGTATATTAGAAAAAGACAACAACACTGGTGTATAAAAATATAATCAGCTTCTTTTCTTTTTCTTTTATTTGATAAAATATACGAACGTATAAGAGTGAGAGAGAGCCGAAGACGGCTGAGACGGGCACGCACACACACACACACACACACATAAGTGTGGAGGGTACAGATCTTTTGTGAAACTTCCCTGCCTTTCTTCTCTTCGGATTTAAATCTCCGCCGTTATATAATATTTCAGGTGCCAACGCAAGTTCTTGTAGTCACATTCGTCCAACCAGGTACTTACACTTTGCACGTGGACACGCCCTCTTCTAGCATGCTAACTACGCAATTTACGTGGCATTTCCCTCGGTGGAACACTTGCGTCCTTTTTACTTTAGGTAACAGTTGCATTTCCAGTCATTTCTTCTTCACAGTGTCCGATTTTCTTCTAACATGCCGCCCACATAATTTACACGGCATATCAAATGGACCCTTTAAGTCAATATCCAATATCTTCTACTTGTCATAATTTCAAGAACTTTTTTCCAAACCTAGCAATGAAAAAATTATTTTATCAAAGACATTGATTTATTTCATTAAATCAATGCATTTTACATGCTTCTGTAAAATGGGAAAATGCCCTAAAATCCCAATTTTTTTTTCGAATAACCACATAAGTTAATACATTTACAAAAAATAACTCTCTAAAATGGTCTATGAAATATGACAGACATATCTCTGCTTAGAGTTTTTCTGAGACAATGTGTATTTATTTTATAATCACGAGTCGTACAAAATATTCTCACTGCAACGGCCTAGCCACGAAAGCTAGCTGTCGAACGAGTTCAGAATATGATGAATGGTGCCAGAATTTTTTTTTTAGGAAAAAGTTGAATTCTTCTTTCGTGTACGATTGAAGATACTATTATTCTTTCAAAATCGAATTACATTTTTCTGTTGCAGTTCAATGAATATTCACTTTATGGAAATATTGACGAAGTCTTCTGACGTTGTTGAGAATTGGTTGATCATTTAGAGAAACTGGTACAACAATTTTGTATTCCAAGCCGTTAGGAGTCTGAGCAGAACTTTAATGAATAGACAGGCTTCCTTTTGTTAATGGCGCCTCCAAGTAACAAGTTCTTTGTCTGAAGATGCCGAATTGACCCCCCCCCCTCTCTCTCTCGCTCTCTCTCTGCTACATATTCACTATTGTTTTCCTTCACCGCTGAATCGTTTAAGGAGAATGAGTAGACTAAAAAAGGAACTCGAACTGGCTGAAAATTATTATTAGCGAGTCGAATGTTATTTCCTGAAAAAATTACGGTTATCCCGTAAGATTTGGAGAACTATGTTATACTCCTCCTTTTTAAAAGTTGGGTTAATGAACCTTGTATGTTAGTTAATCCAATTTTTACCGAGAGTCTCCACAAGAATCAAACGAGAGATATTAAAAGTTAGAGGATATTTTCTGTGTACATATTTAGGACCTATCTCTACATGAGTGAACGCTGGCTTTCTTTTAAGTGATTTTTAGTTCGAAATGAGCTCTTTTTGTAAACTTAAATGCAGGTTGCTTATTTTCTTTATGTCAACTTACAACTTTCTTTGTTTACGTTTTAAATTAGCTTATAAGATTTAGTTGACAAAAATGTTTTCAATTTAAAAGAAGATTCTATTTAATTTTCAAAGAAATTTTTAAAAAAATTCTTGTTAAATCTTATCAACTAATATTGGTACTTTAACATTGTAAGCAAATTTTATCAGGCAAAGAAAAGATAGATTTCCGAGAAAACGTCAGGAGCTTGAAAAAAGGGGAGTTGACATTAACATCTAGCTCTGTTGGTAAAGTATCACAAGATATACTTGGTCTTGTGCTGAAGACTTAAAAGAGCAGATGTCATTTGACACTGTCAGCTGTTTAAGGGATAGCACATTTTGACGGGACGATAGTGACCACGCAAGGAAGAAATCGAGTAAGGTGTTTTTAGCAACTCCCGTTAAAACTGGGTCCCTCAATTCTCCCTCTCTTGGTCGTTTTGGTGAGGAGAGACTAGCAATTGCTTGCGCTGAAATCGAGAAAACTCTTCAAATATATGGGAAGAGTCGATTCCTACTAAAAAGCTCCTCGCACCTTTTCATCGCTATCCATTTCTCAGTACTTCCACTGCCTCGGAAACCAAACCGAGACGATAAAGCAATATTGCGTTCTTCTGTTTATTCTCTTTCATCCTACGATTAACCATCAGTGAAATAGTAATCGTTTGACTCTATGCTACAATATGTGTAAATACTGCCTGTGTTGTTATATGTAGATAGTAATCTCTTAAATGAATAAAGGAAAATTTGTCTTCAGATTCCACAAAAAAGTTGCTGGCTTACAAATTATAAAAGGGATTCGATTACTTGTCTCTGTTGCTATCAAATCTCCTGTATCTGAACCTTCGAAAAATACTAGAAAATTGAATACAAAAGACTCAATTTTTGTAAATAGGCATGTGGTTTTTATTTAAATGTTATACAAGGTGTTTCAAAATAGATCTAACCCATTCATATGAAAACGATTTATTATTGACACCAGCGAAATGGCGGTAATATAGAACACGTCCTGTAAGAAATGTATCCTTATTGTTATAGACATCAAATCATTGCTTTTTTAATTGATATAAAATCTGCTATTTAGACATGAAATGCTTTATTGAGTTTCTTGTCTCAGTAATAAATCATTATCATATTAGTCGTTTGCATCTATTTTATGACAGTTTTGAATGATTTTATCTCCAAACAAATAGTAATGAAAATATTTTCCTCTTTTGTCCAAAGCGTTGTGATTGAGGATTAATAGTTTTTATACTATACTAATTTGAAATATGAAACAAAAAAGACCACAGCATTATTATTACTAGAGTTATTAGCTGTCACATGGCTCCCGGGTATATTGAGACACCATATACTACGCTAACTAATAATATGATTGATTCCTATATTCATCATTTTTAATTAACATCAGACATGATTACCAAGAAGCAGAAATATAGTGTTTTTAGAGCATTAAGAAGGTGACATTTCTACACTATAGGGAACCTCTCTGAAACTTGTAGACAAATTCACCTACCTAGTAAGCAGTGTCTCATCAACCGAAAAAGACATCGACACGCGGCGAACGAAGGTATGGACGGCTATCGATAAGCTATCGATCATATGGAATCAGACCTGACCGATAAAATGAAACGCAGTTTCTTCCAGGTAGCGGTCGTGTCGATACTGCTGAATGGATGCACTACTTGGACGCTAACAAAACGGTTGAAGAAGAAGCTAGACGGCAATTACACAAGAATGTTGCAAGCAATATTGAACAAGTCCTGGAGGCAACACCCCACAAAGCACCAACTATACGGCAACCTGCCTCCCATCACGATAACTATCCAAGTTAGACGAACCAGGCATGCAGGACACTGCTGGAGAAGCAGGGACGAGCTCATAAGTGATGTACTCCTATGGACCCTAACATATAACCGAGAAAAAGCAGGACGACCAGCTCGAACATATATACAGCAGCTATGTGAGGATACGGGATGTAGCTCTGAAGACCTGCCAGAGGCGATGAACGATAGGAAGAAGTGGCGAGAGAGGGTCAGGGATATCCGTGCTAGCGGCACGACATGATGATGATGATGATGAGAGAGCATTGTAAATTTGCTTTTAGATTTAATTCCCATATTTTACTTTTATTCGTGAGTATAATGAATGTATCTTTCTTTTCCTTTAAAACATTTTAAATAGCAAAAATTTCTGGCAATGAGCTGGGGAAAAGTTCCGAGAAAAAAATGATTGAATGTTATAATTTCACAGATGTGGAACACTCAGTCAGAAATGTACTTACGTCACTAGTTTCTTCACCTTTAACCTACATCGAAATACCTCTCATGTTAAACTTATCAGTGCTATTAAATAGACATATTTACTCTAGAAGGTGACTATATGTTCTTATATAAGCTTGGAAGTTCTCGTGAACACAGAAATATGAACATTACATAAGAATACACAGTAAACATTCTGTTATATACGAAGTAAAAAATATGATTAGTTTCTGAGAATCTCTTTCTACATGATGTCTTTTTTTACTTTTTCGTCTTATATGGAGAATCCACTTTCATTACTTAATCGACATCACTTAACTTATCTCTGACTTTGAAAAAACATTAACCTGATCTCATCTGCTCCATGATTAATATGACCAGAAAAACTTTTATACAAGATAATTTTTTCTAACACACTCAATTTGATCAGAAATTACATATTTTGACAGTTTATGACTTTTAGTGATTTCAAATCTTCGATGAGGTCAACATCGCAACATAATAGGCAGAGTACGTGATTAAGACAAAAATCATTGAGCAGGTACACGTTTTCTTTCTTTATATTTTTCTTACCTTGTTGGCTGAGCTTAGAATGCAATTACTATATCCTTCGTTCACAGTATTACGCAGAAGTTGGGAAGCTCCAATTCTGGAGATCTAGGGAGTGTTGAGTACCCTTTCCCTGCTATTACTCCCTGGTACAATTTTACTCGGAGTGGCAGTATTAATTATAGTACTATCTGTAGGTCTGTTATATCTGTTTACAATTATTCGATAAGAATATTTGATGACATATAGTTATAAATTACACAAGCCGGCAATGTTTTCAAGATCAAATGAATAATAGCTGATTTTAAGGCTGCGTTTTATGCTGAATCCAAAAAGTCAGGCTCTTTTTTTTCTGATAACATAGAACTCTTTAGATACGAGCTCTTCCTTAAAATGTATAGATCAAAATTTAATTATATATATTTTCTTGTTAAATTCAATAAATAATGATAGATTTAGGGCGGATATATTATCAGAAAGTTCATATTGTGCCAAAATGAACAGAAAAATGCACACAAGAAAGCTCTTGGTGGATAAAAAGACCTTTCAGGGACTTCCTCTCGTGTTTGTTAGCCACTGTATTCCTTTTCAAGTACCAGCAGTAGTCAGCGTAAAAGTTTACATCCCACCGGGCTAGGTAGTGCTCTTCAATAATGCGAATGGGTTGGTGAAAGAACTCACCACGCTTTTCACTCAAATCTCCATAGTTCTTTAGAAAATTGTTCAAGTGCAACCACTGAAAGTAAAAATTGACTGACATTTGTGCACCGAGTTAAAGGAAATTATTTAGTAGCTCTTAAATTTCCTTTTTGTATTCCACACTATGGTGTTTTCCATGAAGTTTGTAACTACTGACTTGAGTGACTGCTTGGAAGATCGCTCAGCCTTTCTCTGTGCTTCATCAAATATTGGGTCCTTCATGAGTTCTTTATTTGAGGGGCGTCAACTATATCAGTCTTGAATTTCTCCAAGCTTATCCGTGGAAACTCTTCCTGGTTGAAAGCAAACCTTCAGCCTCCCCTTTTTATTCTTCATTACTACTAACTTGATACGTTTGAGTGAAATCAGTATTTTGTTAGGCTCAACAAGAGAGTGAAACTGAAAGCTACGCAACCAGGTTTTAAATCTTGTCTTAATGGCCACTATGTTCTGATATAATGTTGGTCGTTAGCCAGGTAGTTTTAGAGACACAGAAAACAAGGATACTTTGTGTACCCACCCTGGAACCCTAGGACCAATTAAACCAGCTTAACATCTTCACAAATCAACCATTTGTGCTCCTGATAGTTAATAGCAGACAGTAAATGATCCATACTGTTTTGAGTTTCTTTTATTTGTACTGAGTGCTTAATACTAATAGATGGAAAACTATTCCCATTATGTAGAAGAACTGCTCTGATACTTTTGCTAGATGAGTCAATAAAAGTTCTCCATTCTGTAGCATTATACTTTATGCCCATTGATTTCCTCAATCCAGCAATATTGTTGCAATAAACCAATGATGACTAATCCTTGAACGTGAAGAATTATCTTAATTTTCTCTCACGATTTCAATACAAGTAGAATGTTGTTCCTGGTCCCACAAGGTCTTTCTCGTTGAGACGTGAACCCTGCAACTGAGAAGACTACTTTGAATGATTCGGGTGTCGTGTCAGATCGTTGAATTCCTCTTGATTAAAGGGCACTATCTGGTCATCCTCTTTTGGCTTGTATGCATTATTCCTAGTTACAACAGTAATCTCACTATGTTCGGAATCAGAGCAATATTACATGTTACCATCTGGCTAAGAAACTGGAAAGTCTGGGCCATGAGGGATTGGTCTTATGGCAAAAGGAACGTCAAGTTATTGGACACGATTCTTGTCCTTGCTATTAATTGCTTTTAGATTTATCGTACAGAAATAGCAGCCCGTAATGTGATCTTTCCTTTATCTCCAATTGAAATGGCAAATGGCATACTCTACCTTTTACTATTCCTCCAATTCCTTAGGTTCTCTACACATGTTTGACAGGAAATATTGGGAGCGAATGGCTTATCCTTATCCCATAGTTTAAATCCAAAATAATCGTAATATACCTTCTTCACAAAATCAGTGATTTTAATTGATGGTTAAGAAGAACCACATTACAGCAGATATAACAGAACATTTTAGGATTATTCTTACACTCGCGATCCATTCTCATGGGAATATAAATGTCAAGCTGAAAATAGAAAACAATACATCCACTCGGCTCGTATTTGACACGTGACACAGTACCTTAAAACTATTACAAGCTGAAGAATAACCCCTGTCCCTTCTTGGTATGTGGGTGCAAGCGAGTCGGTGGTACACTGTAGTTAAGTACACATACGACTATATATCCTATACTCAACATCCAGCATCTACGATCATCTGTGACAAATAGAGTCCACAGGCTTCTGAATAAGTGTTATTGTTATGTACAACATTTTGGAAAGCATTCAAGCAAATCTTATTAACCAGACTTTACTAAACACAATGAATGGTATTTTTGAATTAGCATAAAATGGCGATCATATATCACTTGATAGTCCCTTGACAATTGAAAAAATTATGTCTGGCCAGCAATATTGGTATTCAGAATATGTACTTAAACTTGTTTGAGTTGTTTTTCCAGGCAGCGGTCGTATCGATACTGCTATATTGATGCACTACATGGACTCTAACAAAACGGCTGGATAAGAAGCTTAACGGCAATTACACAAGAATGCTGCGAGCAATCTTGAACAATTGCTGGCGGCAACACCCCACAAAGCACCAACTGTACGGCCACCTGCATCCTATCACGAAAACTATTCAAGTTAGACGAACCAGGCATGCAGGACACTGCTGGAGAAGAAGGGACGAACTCATAAGTGATATACTCTTATGGACCCGCACACATGGCCGTGCAAAAGCAGGACGACTAGCACGAACATATATTCAGCAACTATGTGAGGATACGGGATGTAGTCCAGAAGACCTGCCGGAGGCGATGAACGATAGGAAAAGTGGCAAGAGAGGGTCAGGGATATACGTGCTACCAGCACGACATGGTGATGATGATGATTAAGGATTATTATAAGTAATTTAAAACCACATAGTACTTTACTAATGTTAGCTTAGACGCCACACAAGGCCATTAGTATGGGATTTTCATTGAGAATTAAACTCACTACAATTGCTTTGGCTTTACAACTATACAAATAAATAATATGATCGAATAATCAACTAACCTGTAAGCATAAAATTACCCTTGAGGAGTTGATATGCCATTAAAATCTATCAATCAATACGTTTTCTTTGTAAACCATATAGTCTGATTAAGACTTTAATATTCACAAAGATAAATTTCAGTTTGTTCTTCAATAGCGTGACCATGATTGAGTGGTAGGTGACATAAACTTAAAGTTTCCACGTTCATAGAAATCAGTAGGAATTTTTTTTTCCTCAATAGAAATATGACAATAGTGTTTGGACTGGCGAAAGAACTCGCCACGAAACGTAAATTTCGCACAATTCCACTGATCACTGATTTTCTCTCTACAGTCAACGTCATTCTGTCTGTTTTGATTAGTGATGTCAAAGAAGACGTGTGGAAACATTGACATCTGTCAGATGAGAAGAAAGCTGTCTCTTCTTACATGGGGGAAATATATGCACGCATGGGCACATATATTTACAGTAGTGAGTTTATCAGATATTTTAGAAACATGTTTACCAAGCTACAAATAGAATATGACATAATGTAGTGTTCCGCGGCATGTGCCAAATTTTAACATCCTCATTACTTTTTCAGGTGTATCTCAATCTCGTGCCTTAAACGCAAGACATAGAAACTAGTTTTCTACTTGACTAACATTTTTCTAAGACTTCTTCCACGCCCCTGATTACGTCTTACACTAAAGAGAGGTCGAATGAACTTTAATGTTTTAGGTACATTTATTTCATGATCAAAAGCTGTAAATTAGAAACACTCTCGTTTCATATAAATTAAAAATGCTATCCTAATTAGGAATGTTAGAGAAATCTACGTCGGCTTCTTGTCGTTGAGAGTTGACTAAATTTATAGAAAATTAGTTCATACAATGGAACATGAAAAATTTGTTATTGGTGATACTGAGAGAAGAGATAGATTTGGCAACTTACATGGCGTAAAAAGTGTACTTTAGAAAAGAGTTAACTAATGCACATAATAGATTATGAAGAAATCTATTTTGCTGTATATGGTAAGAATAAATAGATTTATCGACTCATATTGATACGAAGAATGTATATTTGAGAGAATACAAAACATGCACCAATAGAGAATTTATAAAAGGATGTTGAGAGTGCATTGTCGAATAAATCGAAATCGTATCAGCTATAACTTTAAATGTGATTAAACTTTGCATTTTACATTTGATTTCAGTTTTAATGAAATTTTAGTAGAATTTATTGCAATCTACCCATGAAATACAATAAAAAAATGAATTTAATCAAAAGTGAAATCGGAAATAAATATAAAAAGTAAAAAGTAAATTCAAACAAATTTGAAATGGAAAATGTTTGCTACCTGTATTTTTTTAATTAAATTACATATCACACAACCAATTGCATATTGATTTTGATAAAAGAAAAATAGTAATCAATCAACTGCATTGCTTATTAGTATTATAAATATTAGAAATCATGCCACTCCTTATCACACTTTTGGCCACTGTGTCCTCACGATATTATGGCCCTTTTGTGTCACTGAGTTTGAGAGCCTGGATCAAGATCATTTATACGTCAGGTTCTAATACAATACAGGAAATGAAAAGCTACGATCTATTCGTGGTATAAGCCACTAACTACATTGACTCTAAAATTGCTATCTTGGGGAAAACGAACAATCTTTTGGGTTCACAACCTGGAAGCTTCCGATGGAACGTGTCATCGTAGGCAATAAGAGATAAATATTCTGTGAAGAAACATCCTAAAGACAGGCGATTTCAGCCGGTAGATACAAGACCATCTTAACATATCGATGCGAGCCGATCGTAGAAAAAGTCACTATGAGCAAGATTGCAATTAGAAGGACAGTTTACAAGAATAAAAAGTAAAATTCCTACGTAATTGTAATATAGTGGCCGCCTCCAAGCACCAGTGAACCTGATACCCAGCTGTTTAACTGAAATGAAAAACATCAATCACTCTATGTTGGTGAGAAAAACGGCTGTATACGAAAGTTGGAGATTTTTAAAAAGAGTCAGACATTTACTTACCTACTAGCAGATCGAAAAGAACCAAATGTTGAGGTTAGCGAAATTCCTACTGAGGGTGGACTAATGTTTGTGAAATCCACACGAGAATAACACTTCACATCTTCCCGTTTTTATGATCGGTACAGAGGTAGGTTACAGTACCAATATTAAAGTAAGTGTTATTTCTTCCAACCATGTATTTGGCTTTTTGCCTTTATATTGTGAGAACATATCGTTGTTTCTTTATCTGATATTTTATTTACCAACTTCCTTCGAGTTCAACTCCACCCACCCCAGAGGTAACTGGCCTCCCATCACTTCGGGGTACATGGCCTCTTTTTCCTGCAGATTTGTATTCTCTTGATTAGTATGTCTAGTGCGTCATCGAGAGGGAGACTAGACATCAATACTACAGTACTATTTAATCACGGGATGTAGAATTCTAGATGTGATGGAAAGTGTGACGGAACACTACCTGGCCAAAGTATAGAGTCAATTCGGAAGTTCTTTCAAGGCTGTCTTCGAGAATCGGCGCTGTTTTATTAAATACACTTTTTCACAAGCATATGTATATACTTTTTTAAAAGGGTTATGTTTTGTTTTTGAATATATTTGTTTTTCTTTACATTGCTCTATGTTTTTAATTAGCTGTCTCATGATTTACATGGAATTTATACTGGAACTTTTATTTCTTTGAAAGGTGAAAATAGCAACATTCAATAAGAAGATTCAAATTTTAATGCAAACAAGACATTAATTTTCAAGTTCTGAATCTTAAATATGTTATGAAAGATTTTTAGAGAATTAAATTGGGAAATTAAAAATTAAAAAGAATATTATCTTTTCAATTGTTTCTAAAATACGTTTCAGTATCGATCGATGACATTTAAAAAGGAAGTGCACAGAAAATGCCAAACATATCGGGAAAGTTGATAAACAAGCGATTTCATTGTCACCCCAATTCAAATTTCTTCATGAACCTTGAAATCTTAACCAACTGAAGCGGATCTGGAGCTAATTCATTTTCTTATCGAAAATATCCATAGCAAATTGCGCATAATTGCTATGAAAATTACCAGTGTGTTTGTGCGTGTGTGTTTGTATGTGGCTAAATATATTTAGAAATAAAAAAAATGTTCACAAAATCGGGGAAATAACATTTGTACATCTAAGTGTGAATAGTGTAGACTCAGAGTCAACTATGGTTGGTGAAGGAAAGTTTCTCACCTATGTATTATCAAGGTTCTCACCTAGAGAGTATGGCTTTATATAACTTTTTGTTGGGCATGAAGGAAAGGTAATCTAGTTTGTAAGGGATTCTGCCTCTTGCTTTTTTCTTTTCGATTTGGATTTTCAGAGAAATGTGATTTTTGTTTTTATTGATTTTGTTATTTTCGCTGTTGTTGTTTTGTTTTGTTTTTTCATATGTATGGTTACTTTTGTAGAAAGCTTATTTTAGTTTTATGATTTTTCAATTAATTTAGTTTATGTTTCATTTATAATTCTCCAGAGTGTTCATTTATTAACAACCACTTGGGAATCTTTTGCTTCAATGATCATATAGGCGTGAAATTTACAAGCAACATTGACTGTGTTTATATGCTATTCATTTTAAAACATATATGTGACTGTATTTGTGCGTCTTATTCTATGAACTGTTTCACTGACTATATCTTCAGGTTTCTTGCCGATACTATTTTTTGAAAGGTTTAGGATAAACTGTGGTTAAATAAATTTTTCATTTTATCACAGCAACTTATTCTTATTCAAGATTGATTCATAACGTTAAAATATTCGTTAAAATTAAGATACATACCAAATATTTTAGAAGATAGCTTCAAATAATCATAGTTTGCGCTTTAACGGATTATACTGCGACAACATTTAAGTTAATATATAAATTAGAATTCAATGACAAAATAAATACATCGACAAAATAAAAGACGTTAACTTTAATTCTGTGTAAACTAGACAAGATCAGAGAAGTGTAAAATCGATATATCAGCATTGTGCATATGGTATATTTTAAAACTAAAGTAATATAAGTGCTAGTTTTAGTAGGCAGACACTGTAATGTTGACTTGCTTGATTTGTAAAAATACATTTTGGCATTTATCAAATTTATAGATACCTAAATCTATCGGTGATCTAACCTCATTCAATATCATCCTTTCTAAGACCAGATACATGGTTCATTAGAACCGAAACCTTATAACGTTGACTTTCTTTTAAATTAAATTCTTCACTTTGTATTGACTTATTTTCAATTTTTCTCGAGATAGATTGAGAGATAGGTGAGAAACAGGTCAACATGAATCATAATATATATATATATATATATATATATATAGAGAGAGAGAGAGAGACAGACAGACAGACAGACAGACAGACAGACAGAAATATATTGAGAGAAAAAGAGAGATAGAGAAAGAGAAAGAGAGTGGGAATGAGAGCGAGAACGAAAGGATAAAACAATAGATATATGGATAAATGCAAAAGAGGTTAATATGAATCATAATATATATATACATATATATATATATATATATGTGTGTGTGTGTGTGTGTGTGTGTGTGTGTGTGTGTGTGTGTGTGTGTGTGCGATTCTCTCCCTCACTCCGTGTGGGGGGGGAGAAAAAAGAGAATATAGATTGATAGATAGATTATAAAAAAAATAAAATGGTTCTATGGGTGTAGAAAGAGAAAGAGAAACATAGATTGGGGGTGTGTTTCGATCTCAGCTTGAAGCGTCCCGTGTGTCTAGCCACACTGAAGATCTGTGATACAAAAAGATACTCTGTCTCTGGATGACAATATATTTTTTTCTCTCCTGCGGGTTGAGCACTCTGGCGAAGAAATTATCGGCCACCAACCCCGTAATGCAGAGCTCTTCCTGTGAATCCAATAGCGCAAAATGTAAACTCTGCTAATATATATACGTTATAAAGTTTGAGCTGATGTATGTCGCCGAAATGGCCGAGCAGTTAGATACCGTGTCTACCGTAATATTAGGCGGGTTTCGATCCCAGATTGATGAGTTCAGCGTGTCTAGCCACACAGAAGAGTTGTGATTCAACGAAAGAGTCTGTCTCTGGATGACAATGTATGTATTTATATATATATAGAGATAGTGTATGTGTTATATATATATATATATATATTTATATATATATATATATATATATATATATATAGAGAGAGAGAGAGAGAGAGAGTATGCGTGCGCTTGTGCGAGCGTGTCATATGCATAATGGAATACGGGAGATCACTATATATAGTAAGCGAGTAAAGTGGGGTACAAAGACAAAAAAAAAAATGAAATAGATACATAGATAGATACGAAATTAAAAAGTATGTGAAACCAAAATGATTTTGGTTTTCAATTGGAAACTATTTTCAACAACAGGTGAGGTTTCTATTAAAAGCTGAACACTAAAATCAACAACAATATGTAAAGAGATATCGAAATCGGTATTGGTGAACTTTGTTACACTGTTGTGTATGTCTCATGAGATTAACTGTCAGAAAAGGGAAATAATTTTTGATTTATCGTAGAAGGAGCCAGCGAATGAACCAGGAAAATCAACCAAAGTTTACATTTCGTGATTCACCGAGTGTGCTAAAAAAGAAAAAAATATATCTATAGCTGGCACCATATTCGACCAACTGTTGGTGCATTAAAGTTCAGTTTATATTTAGTTTCACCGACAATTCCCTGAATGAGTAAAGTGAAACGATAAGATGAATTAATTTGGTGATAAGAAACGCACTCCTTGAGATACGGTTAGTAAACAGTCGAAAATGTAATAATAATATTTCTGACAGGAAAAATAAACTTTTTGAAAACGATTTAAATATTTGATAGATGAATTTACTTAAAATCTACTTCATAGAATTTACTCTGATTATCAAAGATTTTTAAGTCATAAACTAAATGACCTGTGAACTCGTCGCGTTTCCGACATGACACGATGTTATTGATGATTCAACTTCTATATTATATCCTATTATTATATTTTTCTAGTCAACTTCCAGTTGAATACAGTTGGTTTGAATGTATCTATGTATGCACGTGTAACTGCAATAATCGCGTTTATCCGTATGTCAAAAACCCGTTCGATTATTCCAGCATAACTAAAAGCCAAATGGTAATAACATGGGCCATAAATTCTTAGAAAGAGACTCTAGGGATTGGAAATCAAAGGAAGAATCGAAACCATCCTGACAAAAGCGTTGTAATATTGGCTAGAATACTGAGAAGAGTCTAGGAGATGTGAGGAAACTTGCAATCACGCAGACTCCAGTTGAAGACAAACAGCTAATCTGGTGTAAAAACCCATAAGGAGTAGATTACACCAAAAGAAATTGCAAATGTATGATATTTAGTGATAGAAACGAAACGATCAATTACATACAAAGCGAATACTGCAAATTAGTGCATAAAGAGTATATGAGTAGTTACCATTGAGTGGAGAAATTGATTCACTAAGAACTGTTGAAAAAAAATTGAAATATGATCATACGAACAAGTGGTATACTCACTAGCAAGAATTCATCCAAATGAATGAGACAATGTTCTCGGGATTTCGAGATATAAAGAGCTCACCTATTCTTAACCAAATGATTATACCTAATGATAGTCAACAACAAAAAAAAAAGAACTTGCCGAATAGTAAAATTTGCTGTCCCGGCTGACCACTTAGTAAAATCAGAAGAAAGCGAAAAAAAAAAAATTAATATCAAGACCTTGCTAGATAACTAACAAAAAACAATCGAACATGAAGGTGACGGCGATGCCAATTGTAACTGATGCATTTGAAACAATCTCCAAATGATTGGTAAAGAGACTAGAAGACTTAGAAATCCGATGACAAGTAGTCACTAGTCAGACTACAGCATTCTTAAGATCAGACAGAAAACGGAGAAGAGTCCTGGAGACTTGAGGAGACTTGCTGCCACTCAAACTCCTCGAAGAACCTATCAGCTAACATTTCTGTTAAAACTTCTCAAAAGTGTAAACTAATATAGTTTTCTCGGCTCATTTTCAACTTTTGACCGTAGGATTCCTAATTTAAGTGAATATTACTGCATTCAAATTTACGCGTATTTTTTAGATTATACATACAGGAAAAAGTCATTAAATTTATCAGGAAAGATGTTAAGAACTGAAAAGAGAACAACAAAAGGAAAACTTTAGTAGGGGTGGAATTTTTAAGAGAAATTTACTTTCGCTTTTACTATTTGTAATAGCAACGATGCCTTTCAATTACATACTTAGGAAGTTGCCACAAATTTACAAAATCACAAGAAGAGTCTAATTATCATAAGTACAAGGACGACATCAAATGCTTGCAGAAAAAACAATTGAAGATCCTGACGCAAACATTAAATGAATACAGTCAGGATACAGGAAAGGAATTTGGCATAGGAAAACGTGCCATGTTAATAATGAAAAGTAGGAAAGACAAATAACGAAAGGAATCGATTTGTCAAATCAGGAAAGAATGGGGACACAGGGATAAAAAAGAAAATTACAAGTACTGGGCAATATTGGAAGATGATAGTATCAAACAACTGAAACCGAAAGAAAAAATAATAAATAAGTGGGTCAGATGTGCGAAAACTCGAAACCAAGCTCGGTAGTAGAAATCTCAGCAAAGGGATAAACACCTGGGTAGTGTTCCTTGTAAGATAATCGTGACCAATTTGATAAATGTAAAGAGAGTTTCTAAGACAAATAACCAGAAAACTAATGACGATGCACAAGGCTTTAAACCCAAAAGATGTAATTGGTAGATTATGAGTCAAGAAAAAAAGAGGAAGAGAACTCGCCTGCAATGAAGATAGTGTGGATGCATTTATAGGAGGACTCGATAACAACATTAAAAAAGCAAAGAAGAAGAATCACAATGGCCACTAATAGCACTGACATCTTAATGACAAAAAGAACCATAAAATCTAGGAAGCAAAATGGATAGAAAATCTTTGTATTACTATTTCAAGCAAAAAACTGGCGAAATATCACACGATAAGACTTTGAGATCCCTAAAGAAGGAACATATTTGAGAGAAATCGAATCTCTTCTGAGACAAGAACAAAACAACACCAAAAGGACCAACTGTATTAATTGGTAACGCAAGTGTGGTCTATGTGGTAACAAAAATGAAAGGATTAATCACATAGACAGCTAATATAACAAACTCGCTCAAAAGTAAAAAGTCCTGTATCGACTGGGTAAAGAAGATGAATTACTAGAAATTGTGCTTGATATTGAAAATTGTCCATATTACAAAATGGTATACATACAATGCAAAATACTTCCTGTAGAATAAGATACATGAGATTATCTGAGATTATGAGATACAACTAGATTACCTGACCCCAGCCAGGAGACCAGATCTACCAAAAACTTACAAAAAAAAAAGAGAGAACTGGCTGTAAAGTGGATGTGGTCGTCTCAGTGAACCACAGAGGGAAAATCAATGAAAAGAAAAAACAGAGATAAGAAAGAAGACTTTGCCTGAGAACGGAGAAAGTTGAGGAACATGAAGGTGGTGACGATATCAGTTGTAACTGGATAATATGAAACAGTCCTCAAATGTTTGGAAAAGGAACTGAAAGATAAGGAAATTGAAAGACTAATCGATACTATCTCGACAAAGGCATTGTTAAAATCGGCCAGAATCCTTAGAAGAGTTTTCAAGACCTGAGGCGACTTGCTGCCACTTAGACTCTCGTGAAAGAGTACCACCTAATGCTTATGCGAAGAACTCACAAGGAATAAAAACTAATGGTAATTAAAATTATAATAAAATTCTTTGCGTATTGTTCACATAAGAGCTGATGGTCTTACAATGATGTGATTGACAGCGATTCTCCTCAAGGTTCCAAGACTCTTCACAGTATTATAGTTCACCTTCACAGTGCTATAAATTGGATGGTTTGGGCGAATGCATTTATTTTTAATTCTGGCTCCCTACTAAGTATTTGAGGATCGTTCCAAGCGCATTAATTGCAATAAGTATCACCGTCATCTTTATGTTGCATAGCTTTTTTAGTTCTTGGCAAGATCCAAGCATTTGCCTCTCTTCATTTTTTTTATTTTCACTTTGTGGTCCGCCATTACAACAAAGTAATTTATGCAGTAGGTTCACTTTTTGTTTTTGTTAACTATCACTACGTCTAGTCTTCTGGTCTCGTATAGATGATCTGTTTGTATCTCAAAATCCCAATAATTACGCCCGTTGCATTATACCGGGCGGTTTCTGGTTTATATACCATTTGGTTGTATAGTCAAATATACCATTTGGTTGTATAGTCAAATTACAGTGTCACGCAAACTTTCCAGTGGATCATCTTCCCATCCAACAATATCTAGCCTCATATTCTCTTTTCCCCAAAGTAATTATAATTATTATTTCACTCTTTGCGAGTTTTTAACACCATTTTTAGCTGGCAGGCTTCCACTGAAGTCACGGTAACAGCAAGTCTCCTCACGTCTTCCGGACTCTTCAGTTTTCTTACCAATCTGAACAGTGCCGTGAATTTTGTCGTTTCAATTCCTCCTTTCATTTACAATTCAGCCATTCTAAGACTATAAGGACTGTTCTTAGCGTGCCAGCTATTATTTGTATCACCATCATTTTCGTGTTACAGCGTTTATGAGCAAGATCAAAATATTTTTCAATCTTTTCGTTAAAGAGATATGTTTTTAATTTTAATTTTTTTAATTTTTTTTTTTTTTAGTTTCTGCCTTGACACTTTTCCAGCCTTGATTTCTTTGTGATGGTAATCTAGTCTTCCTTTCAGACAGAATTCTCTTTAAAGTCTTTATATTCTTATTTTTTTCTTCTTGTGTAAGTATTTTTTCTGAGTGATATGAGAGTGTTGTGTTTTGATTATTTTTTCTTTGCATTTCTTTCAATTATTGTTTTTCAGTATTTGGTGAGTAGATTGTTGTATTAGGTCTTTTGGCCTTGATTTCTTGTTTAATCTTTCGTATTTTTCAAACATTCTAAAATCAGAAAACCAACCTTTCTCTGCTATCATCGTAACTTGGTTACGGATAATTAGCTTGTTGTCTGAAATCTATGGCATTCTTTCCTAAATCATATTAATTAACACAAGACAGGGCCGAGTGTGGCTAATCAATTTGTTTCTCAAAATCCTAGAGAATTTTATGATTCACATTTCACTATTTCACACCTTATTAGTTTTTAAACTAGCTGTAGCTGATAGTCTTCTTGAGAGGTGAGGTTACAGCAAATCTCTTCAGGCATGTAGGACTCTTCTGGTTATTCTAGTTGATCTTAATAATGTTGTCGTCTGTACAATCTTTATTCTTATTCTGATTTTTAATTCTTTTAGTCTTTTTTCAAAGAGCTTAGGAACTTTTCAAAACACACAACCTATAATTAGTTTAACAGTCACTCTCATGTTCCATAAGCTTTTTAGTTCTCTGGCAAGGTATATGCTTGGTCAATCTTTTCGCATTATTTTGTTTTTACACTGTAGTTAACTGGAACATCAAATTCACGAGATGGCAATGCAATTGTTCCTTTTTAATAAGCACAAGGTCTCGTATTCAGGCTGGGATTAAATGATCCGTCTCTTTTAAAAAATCCCAGTAAATTTTATTATAAACATTCTGATTGGTGCCTGAGACATTTGGCAGTATGAATAAATTTCAATTTCTGGCAAAATTCCTAGTTAATCAATGTTCCCACTCTTTCGTGCCTAGACTCATACTCCCATTGTGCTAGTTTTCTATATTCATTAATTATGTGATTGACTGCTTCATCTGTATCAACCCATAACCAATACTTTTTGTTTATAACGAATTACCGATTTTTGATTTTATATGATTGGCGCAAATGGTGTTATTTCTGCTGCAACCAAAATAGATTCATGTTGCATTTAGAGTTTGCTCTTTCTTAATTATGTCCATCTCTTCTTGCATATAATCTCGACAGTTTGTCACTTGAACTGTCTATACAGTTTTCTATCCATTTATGTGTTCTCGTTTTTGTTATTTGACTGTTTCTTCTTATGATGCCATTGATGTTACCTGCCACTGGTATGGTCTTCTTTGTTTTTGTTGATGTATTATTCCTCGAGTCCTTCTACCCAGTTCTCAATGCTGTTGATTTGTCTTCATCTGATTCTTGATGTATATAATATGTTTATATAACATTATTATTATATATAACATTATTATTTTGCTACTTGGGAAATAATCGCAATGAGTAATAGGATAATAAGGAAGTAAGTTAGCCGACTGTAGTCGAGGGTGACCGGAAGACTCTCTTTTCAATATCTGAGATGTTAACCTGGGCGCTAATTCTTTCCCAGAATTGCTCCACTTATTCTTGATATCTATCTTGTAATGCCTTATTAAGCAATGCCTCATCAAGTACCGGTTTTGAGTCTTTGGTATGATTGAACGCTGGTCTCCCGGACGTTTAGCGACCTCTAACTATAAAAAAATTGGGCTAGTCAATATAATAATAATAGATCAACCAATATCAAAAATCTAAGAAAATTAGTATGGAAGAATACAACTATATATATATATATATATATACTTTAAATGACAAATGAAGACACATGTGAATACCTAAACATGTTTACAGAGAGGGTATATAAAGGAAGAAACTGAATCACGGATTAGATCAACACACAAGAATGCCATCATGTGATCAAAGCAAAAATTTATCACACACCGGTGAATATTTGATATAGGTTATGGGTTAATTTATATGAAACAGTTAATAACAAAATAACTGAATGCTGCACACAAATACAAAAGGATCAGGCACAGTTAATAAGGGAAGAAGATCTACTATAAATTGAGCAGAAAAGGAAATTTCAACACACTAACAAATCATATATGCATCAGCACTTACGAGTTCTTGAAAATGAAGCGAATACAATTTTCTGGCACGTGAGTGAAACTGAAAGAAGGCAAAAAAGCTACACTAATATTTGAACTTGCGCTGTATATGAAACAATTGAAGAATCTGAGAGTGACAGTGATAACGATCGTAGTTTGTGCCCTCGGAACCGTATCCATGAACTGGAGATTAAAGAAAGAATTAAAATCATACCGAGAAGAGAATTAGTAAATTCAGTTTGAAAAAAAGCAATCATTAATTAACGATCAGTTAGAACTAGACCTGAGTTCCCGTAGTGTAATTGCTAATGTAGTCTTAAAAATTCGTAAGAAGTATAAAATAATATTAATAATAATGGGAACTGAAACTCTTCTAATAGCAACACAAAACAATGTGATAAGGACAGCCCATATCAAAGCGAAGATAGATAAGACACAAGAAAATAGCAGATATAGGTCATGTGGTGAAAGAGACGAAACAATCGTATAATAAGCGAATACAGTAAATTAGCACAGAAATAGTATAAGACTAGGCACGACTGGGTGGTGAAGGTGATCTACTGGGAATTGTGCAAGAAGTTAAAGTTTGACCAGAAGAAAAAAATGGTATATGCACAACCCAGAATGTCATATAAAATGAGACGCACACACGCCTCTGGGATTTTGAGATACAAACGGATCATCTAATCTCGGCCAGACGACCAGATCTTATAATCAACAAAAAAAGAGAACTTACTGAGATGTAGACTTTGCTGTCCCGCGACGGACAACTGAGTGAAATTGAAAGAATCTGAAAAGAGGGAGAAGTACCTGGATCTATCTAGGTAAGTGAAAAAACTGTGGAACATGAAAGTTAACGGTTATACCAATTGTAATTGATGTTCTTGGTACAGTCACCAGAGGATTGGTAAAAGGACTGGAGGACTTGGAAATAACTTTGAGATTGGCCAGATTACTGAGAAGAGTACTGGAGACTTGAGGAGACTTGTTGTCTCTCAAAATCCTGAGAGAAACTATAAGCTAGAGCTAGTGGGAAAAACTCGAAAAGGAATGAATAATGATAAATTGTATGGTTATTTCAAGCAACAAACAATTGAAATCTCACGCAAGAAAACTAGGGCAAGACTAAGAAAGGGTAACCTTAATAGATAAACAGAATATCTCTTCATATCAGTACGAGACAATACCATACGGACTAACTATGTCAAAGCAAGAATAGAAAAAACACAACAAAAAAGCAGATGTAGATTATGTGGTGACAGAAATGAAATGATCAATCACATACGAAGCAGATGCAGTAAACTAGTGCAAAGGAAGTATAAGACTAGACACGACTGGGTGGGCAAATTGAACCACATGGAATTGTGCAAGAAGTTCACATCTGACCAGACGAACAATTGGTGTATACACAACTTGGAATCCATCCAAGAAAGTGAAATGTATAAAATTCTCTGAGGTGCCCGTGGTGTAATGGTTATCGTCGTAGGAAATGAACACAGCGACACGAGTTCAAAACCTGGACGAGACTGATTGCATTTCACATAGCATTAATACCCTTGGGAAAGGTATGAATCCAATTATTCTCCCTCCAGCTATGGGTAAATAGTAGGACAGACTAGGTTCTTCAGCCTTGGTGTGGAAACTAGTCTAGGAGAAGGAAAACTCTGAATTAAAACCTGTTGAACTCCGCTTAAAAATTGACCTTGTGTCATATCTTGCCCGAGCGGAGGGGTTGGGTAAATAGGATAAAATTCTCTGAGACAATGAGACACAACCGGATCACTTAGTCTCGAAAAGACCACTAGACCTTGTGATAGTCAATAAAAAAAGAGAACCCGCTGAATAGTAGTCAGGGTAAAACTGAAAGAAAGCGAAAAGAATGATAAGTACCAGCACCTTGGTAGAAAACGGGGAAAAAATACAGAACATGAAAGTGACGGTGATACCAATCGTAAATGGGCCGCTCGGTACGGTCAGCAAATGATTAGTATAGGTACTGGGAGACTTGGATATAAAATGATAGGTGTAGACCATCCAAACTATGGCATGGTTGAAATCGATTAGAATACTGAGAAGAGTCCTGGAGACTTGAAAGGAGTTGCAGTATCTCAGACTCTAGTGGAAAACAATCAACTAACGCTAGTGTGAAAAAAAAACTCCCAAAAGAGTAAAATAAGGATAATAAAAACTGACATCAAACATTTTAAATTAATTTTCCCTAGTTGGCTGAAAGTAGTTACTTGTTTTTGAATATTTGCAAGAAATTCTTTTTTTTTCTATCGAATTTTAGTTTTAATTTGATATGTGGTTATGTTGGTGGCCAAGAGGGAAAAAAGAAGAAAAGAAATGTGACCAGAAAAACAGAAATTTTAGCATCAGCAGCGTCTTCTTTGCATTCCGAAATCACGTGACTAAAACGCTTCTGATAAAGGCAAAATACCATTCGTAATATTCCAACCGTTCGAATATAACGCCTGAAATTCAAAGGACACGCAAGTGGAACAAAAAATTAATATATATATATATTTATATATATAAAGGAAAAAAGAAGGAAAAGTTCAGAAAAATACAGCAAGAGAAAGAGACATTTCAGTGGCAGCAGCAGCAGATGAGTTCTCTTCCTATCCCCAAATAACGTGAATAGAACCCTTTTGACTAAAAGCCGTTTAATAAAAAGTGGTAGATATGCTTAAAAAGCTGAAAAAGTATCACCAATACCACTAAATGGCTCGGATATAGATAAACTATACCAGATATAAGTCAACCTGTGTACCAAGGAGCAGCTTACGTTACTATCTATTAAAACTTTTAAACGAAAATGTTTTTTGTTAAGATTATCATTATTTTAATAAGATTAATCATAGTAAATCCAAGACTGAAGTTATTTTTTGTGACTCGTTAAACTGCCTGCTTTCTTGTAAGATACCTGGTCTCATCAGTGAATATCAATAACCGACCCTTGCTTCTGGTATAGTCACCATAAAAAAAAACCATCGAAAATTACAGATACAAAAAGAATTGAACGCGGGATCCAGAAAAAAAGTCTGAGTGTCAGAATCGGCAGATGCTCTCTTGATAGCTAGAGTGGGGGACTTAGTAATCATTCAGCAAATGTTTGCTGTTATAATTTCGCATACAAAAACAATGACCACAGCAACGACTAAACTGACAGACACCAACTGAAATACGATCTTGAGAATACAATAAATATGAACTTCACTGTTGTTTTACGAGCAAACCTACACAAAGATGATATTTAAAAGGAGCAGTCAGCAGGTGTTTTCATATGACACTAGAAGAATTGGAAATCGGTAGAAACACACTTTAAATATCAAGTAGAATATAGATGTGTTAAGATCAGTTAGAATACTTGGAAGATTCCTGGAAACATGAGATTTGCTGCCCCGCAGACTTCAATGAAAAACCAGTTAAAAATTCAGTGAAAATTATAATGGAGCCAAACGATATATGCAATAACCAAAATATATTTTTGAAAACAGATCATTTTTTAATGTATCCACTTACTCAGGTCAGAAATTAGGGAATGGTTTGGTTTCCTTATCTTTTATGGCATTTACAGTATATACGATGATCATTAAATAAGTTTCCATACTTTTTTCGTATGGACACTTTTATCGACATTACACACATGAAACTCTAGTCCCCTTCGAAGTAATCTCCTCCTGCTGCAATGCACTTGTTGTGTACTGTTCTAACAACTTCTCGAAGTCCCCATGGAAGTCCTCTTGTGTGAGCGTGCCAATGACCTTCGTCACAGCCTCTTTCGTCTCCTCAATTGTCTCATAACGACAGACTCTGAGCTTAGGGAATAACCAAAAGTCACAGTGAGCAAGGTCTGGACTATATAGAAGGTGGGGAACTGTATTGATTCCCCTCTTGCTCAAATAGTCTGTGACGATGATGAAGTTGTGGACTGGTGCATTGTCCTCGCGGAAATGCCACTGACCCGATTTGAAGAGTGCTGGCCTCTTACCAAGGAATCTCTCCCTGAACTCCCTTAAAACCTCAACATAGTAACCCTAACCCTAATCTTTGGCCAATCAACTCTGATCTATTGACTTCCTTACTCCTCCCACACCTCACGTCATCCCTCACAGACTCCCAGCCTTCTTTAAATCTCACATGCCACTCAAAAACTGACGTTCGACTCATATAAGATGGTTTAAAAGCAGTCTGAAGCATTCCGTGCGGCTCTGGCATTTTTTCCATGTTTAAAAAATAATTCTATTACATATGGTTCTTCTAAAGTGTCCTCACGTCCAGATTGCATTTTTGAAATTCACCAGCTGTGACAATAACGCTTTAGTAGGGTGTATTCTAATTGCTGCTGTAGCTGTTTATTTGAACCTGAAATAATTAAAATTGCCAAATCATCTGATAAAATGTTTAGCAATAACATATTGACTTTTCAAGAGTCTACGATGAATTTTAATGCATGTACAAAAGGTCTGGAAACATATTGAAAGCACCACGTATATATATATATATATATATATATATTATTCGGTCCAGTTAAACCGGTGTCAGGAATAATTCCAACAGGAAAAGAAGTCATTCAACTGTGAACATTTAAATTTTCCTGGTAAAGAGCTCCGGGTAACTGACATCACAGACCATGAATTTCTTTAAGAAAAACAAAAACTGGTCACATTAGGATTATACATTTATTTCTATCCTGTTATGGGTATTGATATGAATCAATAACACCATGAATAGTTTGAATTATTTCCACACAGTTAAATTGTTTCAAATATATTTTATCTAAAACTTATAATTTCTCATTCGTTTGCTCACATTTAAATGGTTTCTATAATTCCTATTACTATTTGTAATTCTATTAATCAAGTATTCCTATCTAACACAAACAACTTTCACTCAAACTTTGTTATAATTGAAAGAAATGAAATGACATCTTAAATACGACGAGGCTTGGATTAAACCAGGTTTTTTGCTTTTCTTTACTTATCTTCTGTGATATGATGGAAAGACAATGTTGGCTTGTTGGCAAAAAGAACCCTCCCCTCCCCCACTATTGGACTGCTCTAGCAGAACAAAAGTTAAAATTAACAGAAACTGAATGTCACGTGATAGCCCACGGAGACGATAGAGGTAAGATTAATACTATCCTCTCGTTGAATTAACAGTATCTAGCCGTCAAAAAAAGTGACCGTTAAGGAAGAATATAGGTCACAGAGGGGTACCAACAGAGAAATTAATAAAAAAATACCCAGGTTTATTTCTCTAACACCCTACGAAAATGTAGTAGCGGAATATTCTTTCATAGTTGTTGAGAGAAAGAAAGAGAAAGAGAGAGAAAAACTAAAGGAGAAAAAGAGGTTCGTCAACAAGTGACGAAGAGGGGAAAGAGAGAAAAGAAAAGGTATTTTCTCCCCAAAGCTTGATAATTAAAATTACAAAGT
The DNA here is from genome assembly GCA_963585895.1 of Sepioteuthis lessoniana. Classification (NCBI taxonomy): domain Eukaryota; kingdom Metazoa; phylum Mollusca; class Cephalopoda; order Myopsida; family Loliginidae; genus Sepioteuthis; species Sepioteuthis lessoniana. Next base: position 86,565,895 of record OY757906.1, on the reverse strand, counting down.
CGGCAAGAGTGACGAAGAAAGAAAGAAAGAAAAAGGGATTTACCTCCTCAAGGTCGAAACATGATACGGCCAAAAGCCGAGAGAGAAAAAGAAAGAAATGAAGACAAGACTAAAGAAAAAGAAGGAAGAGAGAGAGAAAGAAAAAGAAAAGGAATTGTCTTCCTCTATGATGAAAATTAGGAAGGACGAAAAAAGCAAAAGGAAAGAATTCGTCAAAGCGTGAAGAATAAAGGGGATACAAGAAAAGTAAAGTGAAAAAAAAGAGAGGAGAAAGAAAAGGAGAGAAAACAGTGAAATGAATTGCCTTTTTTTCTATGGTATTTCTGTTATCCCTTTTTTCTCTTTAAGAGGGAGGTGTCACGTGATAGCCCACGGAGACGATAGAGGTAAGATTAATACTACCCTCCCGTTGAATTAACAGTATCTAGCCGTCAAAAAAGTGACCTTTAAGGAAGAATATAGGTCACAGAGGGGTATCAACAGGTGTTGGTACTTAGTAACCTTCGGTCGCCGGACACCAAGGGGGAGAAGAGAGAAGCCAAATGATTGGCTGGGACCCCAAAATGGAAGTGGGGACCCCTTCCCCTCAGCGGAAGTAAATAATAAGAAGGTTAGTTTTTGAGCAGAGTTCGTAGCGGGCAGACGAACCATAGCCAGTATTCCGGGTTGAAGACAAAAGAATAATTGAGACACAAGGGACCCCAGGTTCTTCAAGCCAGTGTTAAAAAATAGAACAAAGTCTATTAGCCCGTGAAAGAAGAAAGATTCTCCAGTGGAACCCTGTCGAAAAATAAGATAAGTAACTTTGGGGCCATTTCTCCTTTATACCCAAATTTTGTATACCACTCTCTCTCTCTCTCTCTCTCTCTCTCTCTCTCTCTCTCTCAATTTGAAGAAAAACAAAAGTCAAGAAAAGACATTTATATTCGTGGACTGTGAAATTATTATATGTTTTGACAATTTGAAAGTGTACATAACTGTAGTAAAGGAATCATATATTTTTATGTTACCACGTGGTCTATGTTGTTACTTCATGCTTCCCTTTCAGCTTCTATTCGCCTTATGTTATCTTGCTTAGAATTGTCCTCTTAATTCCTTAAGAATATCACACGGGAAACCGGAGTTGCCGACTACTACAATATAATATTATTACGACTAAAACCTATAGGTCTATATTCTTCCATTATCTAGGGGAAAGAAGTTTAGCGCCCTGGTGGGTGTGTGATAGTGTGAAATTTGGAACCCCTTGCCAGCGGCGGTCAGTCTGGCCCTAAATTAATCCCTCACGTAATATGCCAGTTCTTATATGCCTGAGAGAAAAACTCTGAACGAGGACTTATTATATAGGGGATCAAGTGCCAACCTTCCCCGTCTTCACACGTGCTAAAATAAAAGTCCCGTTTTGGGATTTTAGTCAATTTGTGTCACACTGAAAAACCGGGTGAATACCTGACACCTACCGAAAAATTGAAAAAAAAACAAAAAAAAACTCTAAGACATAATATAACAGTCATACTACTAATTTTCTTTGAAGAAGACGGGAGACTCTCAGAACTGAAGCTCTGAGCCTGTCCAGATCAAAGAATAATAAGTTAAACTGAGAATTATTCTGGAGAAATAAGGATATTTGCTGTCATTTGGTCTTCTTATAATTCCATGAACTAATTCTGCTTAGAAACGGTTTCGAGCTGACAAAGAAAAAAAGCGGAAGGTACCCTGCAAACACAATAACCGACGCCGACTACACCGATGACATAGCGATTCTAGCAAATGCACCCGCCCAAGCCGGAACCTTACTGCATAGTCTGGAACTTGTTGCCGCAAAGATTGGCGTCCATCTCAATGCACACAAAACGGAATATATGTGCTTTAATCAAACAGGCGACATTTCCACTCTAAACGGTAGCTCTCTGAAACTAGTAGACAAGTTCACCTACCTAGGAAGCAGTGTCTCATCGACCGAGACAGACATCGACACACGAATAACAAAGGCATGGACAGCTATCGATAGGTTATCGGTCATATGGAAGTCAGACCAGACCGTAAAAATCAAACGCAATTTCTTCCAAGCAGCGATCACCTCGACACTGCTATATGGACGCACTATATAAACGCTAACTAAACGGCTGGAGAAAAAGCTTGACGGCAACTACGCAAGAATGCTGTGAGCAATATTGAACAGTTCCTGGAGGCAACACTGCACAAAGCACCAGCTGTACAGCCACCTACCACTCATCACGAAAACTATCCAAGTTAGATGACCCAGACATGCAGGACACTGCTGGAGAAGTAGGAACGATCTCATAAGTGATGTACTCCTATGGACCTCTTCACATAGCCGACCAAAAGCAGGGCGACCAGCTCGAACACACATACATCAGCTCTGTGAGGATACGAGCTGCAGCCCTGAAGACCTGCCGGATTCGATGAACGATAGGGAGAGGTGGTGAAAGAGGGTCAAGGATATCTTTGCTGATGGTACGACAAGATGATGATGATATGTTAGGTTATGGTATTATAATAGATCTGATGCATCAAGACTAAACAAATTGAAACACACTCATGATATATATATATATATATATATATATATATATATATATATATATATATATATATATATATATATATATATATATTGTCAGCCACCGACAGACTGATTCGTTGTATCACAACTCTTTAGTGTGGTTAGACACGTAGGACGCTAGAAGCTAGGATCGAAACCGGCCCAAATTTACGTTAGACTTAGTATCATAACGCTCAGCCAACAAGCGAACCATGTCAGCTCGGGAAATATAAGGTAATATGTAGCAGCCTTCGTTTGTTTACATTTTTGCCTTACCGGATACCAGAGTGCTCAATTCGTTGGAAGAGCTTTGCATTAGGCGTGTGGCAGCAGTAAATTCCTTCGCCAGAGTGCTCAACCCCTGTGGGGGTGCGTACTAACTCCTCAGCAAAATATGATGTGATACAGTGTATATTTACGTGGATTATTACTGGTTTAAATTCAATTTTCTTTCTTCTAGACGAGTTGCCATACCGAGGTTGAATAGCTCTATCTGTTTTCTCATAGCTGGAAGGAGAATATATAGAAGCAGTGATAGATTGATAGAGAGAATTCAACCAAAAGAGGTAGATTTTATTGAAATTGACAAATAGATTGCCATGAATAGACTTGAATAGCAGGATGAGAATGATATGTATATATATATATATATATATATATATATATATATATGAATAGATAGATATGTACGGACTGAAATAGTCGACAATAGGATAGATTACAATGAAAACTAAAATGAATTTAAAACATGAAATCTCAAAAGTAAAGACAATGTAACCATGACCATACAAAACTGTATAACATACACTCACGCACATACACATACATACACACAGATAGACACACATACACACTTCTAGACACACGCACACACATAAACACATACACAAGTACGCACATACACACACACACGCACCTATGTGCGTTCACACACACACACGCATAGAAATGAATCCATCAAAAGAAAGTAATTTGTTGTGAATGTCTAATTTGCTATAAGTGCATTTTCTTGTAGTTTACATTGAATGATTGAAAAGAAATGTCACTTGATCTTTTCACTCTTTGCCTTTTCGGCTTTCTGAAAAATGTCTCTTGATTTTGCTTTCAATGTATTAAATTTAAAAAAAGAATAACTTTCACGAAATGTTCTAAAGTGTAAAGCACAGATGTAAAACGTGATTTATATATACAAGGTGTGGTCAAAAAGCATTGAAACTTAACCTTTATCATTTTTTATATGTATAATTAAAACAATTGAATGAAGGTGCGTGTACGGTTGGATAAGTTATAGAATGAACTAGTGATATCTTGACCTCGAGAAGTGATCCTTATACAAATAACTAATATTCAGTCGAAATGTGACGGTCGGACATTTGATACAAATCAAATGTAAGATTGATAGATTGATTAAATCTGTGATCAGAATATCATTATCATCATCATGTCGCGCCGCTAGCACGGATATCCCTGGCCCTCTTTCTCCACGTCTCCCAATAAATTCATCGCCTCTGGCAGGTCTTCAGGGTTACATCCCGTATCATCACATAGCTGCTGTATGTATGTTCGAGCTGGTCGTTATGCTTTTGATTGGCCATATGCGTGGTCCACAGGAGTACATCACTTACGAGCTCGTCCTTACTTCTCCAGCAGTGTCCGTCATGTCTGGTTCGTCTAGCTTGGATAGTTTTCTTGATAGGTGGTAGGTGACCGTATAGTTGGTGCCTTGTGTGGTGTTGCTGCCAGGACTTGTTCAATATTGCTCTTAACATTCTTGTATAATTGCCATCTAGTAAGCGTCCAAGTAGTGCATCCATACAGCAGTATCGACACAACTGCAGCCTGTAAGAAACTGCGTTTCATTTTATCGGTCAGGTTTCATTTCCATATGATCGAAAGCCTATGGATACCTGTCCATTCCTTCGTTAGCCGTGTGTCGATGTCTTTTTCGGTTAAGCCTCTTAAATAGATAGACCAATTCATATACCTTAGCTGCAATATCTCATCTTTTGAAAGTAATGGAAACATACACATAGATAAAGTATGTCTCCAACTGAAAGGTTAACGACTACATAGAAATCTGATATTTCTGATAAAATAAAACAGCGACTCTTCCAAAACTTTGCGTTAGAATTGCGAATGTCATTTAATAAATAAAGTGAATTTTGTCTTAGGAGTTGCCAGTAAGGAGCATTGTATACGGATGCACCTTCGTCAGGAAAATCAATAGTGATGTGTTTGTTCATGTCCCAAAGTACTATCAGCATTTTCTTATTTACTGACTGCTGCGTCCATAACCCTTCCTGACCAGCGAATCAGTATATTTCCACTCTATGGACTCTGTTTTAATTCAGTCTCGTTGTAGAAAATCCAGGTTAGCACATTTCTGAACATTTTTTATTCAAAACATGATTCTCTCTACACATCACAGAATATTCTGTAAATTTCACATCATTTTTCTTTTTCAGCCACAAACATCTGGTGACATACCTTTCTACAATGTTGGTGCCTTCTGATTTGCCGCCATTTTGAATGACCTGAAATAACATATTTTTGTAAGATTGAAATAAGGTTCACAATAATCTAATTCCAAAAAATATAGGGTTTACATGTATGGGGAAAAATCTATTTTTTTTTTAGTTTAAAAGATACAAGTATCTTTTGACCCTCGTAGTAGTTTATAGTTTCGCATGTTGGACTTTGACGAGGAAAAAATTGATGGGGACAATACTAACATCCTAGCTGCTGTTTTCAACAAATCATGAAAGCAGCAACTGTCAAAACTGCACGTGGATGGCTACTTACCTCCCATCTCACAAATTACTCAAGTAATCCAAGCCAGACATGCTTGACAGAAATGAGGACGTAAAGACAAATACATAAGGGATATTTTCTTTTTTGTCGCATATTGCACCGCTGAAAAAACAACGAACAACTAGTAGATAAATAAAAATATAATTTATATTTTTATTCTTCGACGGCGACGATTGTGCGGAGTAGGAATACATTCAGAGAGCGTTCGCACATATCTTTCTTCTGGGGCGGGGACCCTTTTTGTGAAGTAGTGCAACTGCCGGAGAACACACACGGGGAGCTGACAGGTCTGCCTGAGTGATCAGCTGGTCTCTCCCTTCGCTTGAGCCACCAGCGGACCTCTCCCTTTCGCTTGAGCGACCAGCAGGTATCTACCTTCAGTCCAAAATTACAGACCTTATATTGCCTTTTCAAGTCTCATGGGGAGGTATGAACATATTCTTCGCCTCACGTATTGGCTGGTTATCGGAACTTACATACTTCCGGGTATTTTCCGGTAATTTGTTGATCTTATCTGGGAACGGAAATATCTGTCACTCTATCCATAGGCGATAAATTATATTCTTGCCATCATCTTTTTTTTTTCTCTTTCCTGTGAGACCACTTTGTTGATGTTATCTTGCGACCGCACTGAATCTGCTTAGTTCATCCTCGCCAACTAAGCTAGTATATTACATTTGGACTCCCAAAGAAGTACACATCTGGAATGGCAAACAAGAAAATAACTTACATTATTCAGGTTCGTGTAGATACCGGTATTGTACCTTTTACTGGTAATATTTGTTAGTATAATTAATAATACGTAACGGAGAAATGTCGCAAGAAGTATTTAGTAGTAAGACCATATTTTATTGTGTCAAATCAAGGGCAAGTAACCCATACAAACATATGACATAGATAAGATAACTCATGTCGTGATATCTCTCTTTCATTAAAGGAAGGATTGTTAGTTTTTTTTAGAGGGGGTTTCAGGTGTGAATCTTTTCTATAGGTCGTACCTTTTAGGGGGCCTTATGACACGACCCGATCTGGTGATTGTTCCAGATGGTTTGTGGTTGCTGGGCTGTGCTTTATATACAGGTCCATGCGTTTCTGTTGATGGATTGCAGGTATTGGCATGTGTGTTGGTATTTTCTGTAGGGTGAATGTTTGGACTATTCGGTGGTGTAATTTGTATGTGATGCGGGGGTGTATTATGTAGAAATGCCTGTGCCATATCAGGAGTGTAGGCATCTTCCCCGAGGTTTCCGCGATTTCCACGATGAACCCGTCCCGCCGGGGTCTCAATAATGCAGGAACGCGGTTCAGCGCAGGCCTGTCTGACAATCGCCGGACTCCATCCTCTGGTGTCCCGGTCTTGTACCCGGATCCACTGTCCTGCGATCAGATTAGGGAGATCCCCAGCATGTTCATCATACTGTCTTCCCAGCGTCAACTGCCCCCGTAGTAGGCGATCCCGAATTTTCCCTTTTCGGAAATTTTAGTTGGTGCATTTTGTAGGGAGATTGCTGACGAGATTCCGATTAAATAGTAGCTCTCCCGGGGATGGGATGATGTGATCTATCGGAGTAGATCGGAGACACAACTAGGTCATGTTTATGTCTTAAGAGCTCATTACAGCTTTCTTCATGGCTGCTTTGATGGTCTGTTCATATCGTTCTGCCATGCCGTTCGATTGGGGGTATCTGGGAGAAGATGTGATATGCTCAAAATCCCATGCTCTAGCAAGTTCTCTGAAGTGCTGAGAGCTAAAATGTGGGCCGTTGTCACTGATCAGTCTTTCCGGAATTCCTTGCTCCGCAAAGATTTGCTTGATGAAACCAATGACTTCTTTACTGGAGAATTCTCTCAGTCTGCGGATGAAAGGGTAGTTGGAGTAGTAATCCACAAGGAGGAGGTAGTTGATTCCATTAAGACTGAAATGTCAGTGGCTATGATTTGCCATGGTCGCGCAGGGATCTCATGTGGCATGAGGGTCTCAGCAGTTTGGGACTTCTGGAGTTCTTGACATATAGCACATTTCTGCATCATCCTGTCGATATCATTGTTGATGCCACTCCAGAAAATACAGGTTTTGGCTCTTAATTTACACTTGTCACTTCCTCGGTGGCCATAATGTAATTTCTCCAAAACGTTTGGTTGCATTGAATTGGGGATCAGAAAACCTGTCACCTTTGAGCAATACACCATTTTCTATAGAGAGCTCATCTCGATAAGACCAATATGGCTGAAGGTCTTTATGCAGTTCTCGGCGAGATTCAGTCCAACCTTTAAGAATTCGCACCTTCAACTTGCATAATGTTGGGTCGGCATTCATTGCTTGACGGATCTGCGTTAATTTCTCAGTCGAGAATTGCACAAAGTCTACCTTGATGTCTAGATCGATGACTTCTTTATTTTTCTTGCTGGGTAGCCTTGATAATCTGTCTGCCAGTAGCATCTCACTGCCTGGTCGATATTTGATGACCATATCATATTCCTGGAGTCTCAGGAGCATCCGCTGAAGTCGAGGAGGTGCTGCTGTTAAATTCTTGAGACAGATCATTCCCAGCGGTTTGTGATCACTTTCGACTTCAAATGAACAATTGTAAATATACGTTCGAAAACGTTCACAGCCAAATACGACTGCCAAGAGCTCCCGTTCAATATTGGAATTGCGCTGCTCCGTTTCAGTTAGGGATTTCGAGGCAAAAGCTATTGGTTTGCCTTCTTGGATTAGGGCTGCACCCAAACCTCTGGATGATGCATCCACTTGTATAGTGGACTTTTTCGAAGGGTCATAATAGCGGAGTAACATCTCCTTGCATATGATGTCCTTTATATCCTGTAGCGACTTCTGGTGGCTACTGCTCCATTCATATTCAGCATCATTTTTTAAGAGCTCTCTGAGGTTGGCTGTGTAGTCTGAGAGCCTAGGAATAAATGGTGCCATGTAGGTAATGATTCCCAATACCTTTTGTAGTTCGTTAATATTAGCTGGGCTGGGGAGTGATTCTATCTCCTCCACCTTTTGAGGGTCTGGGTGTATACCATTCTCGTCAAATATCGCACCAAAAAATCTGACTTGTTTCTTGTTTATTGCACATTTGCTACTGTTGAATGTTAAGCCAGCAGTGCATGCAGTCTCCATTAATTTTTGTAGATTGTGGTCGTGCTCCTCTTTGTTTTTTCCATGGATGATCATATCATCAATTAGTGCAAGCGCTCCAGGGCATTTTTCAATAATCATGTCCATGTTGGAAAACATCTTGGGACATGACCAGTCCAAATGGCATTCTCTTGAAGCAATATCTCCCAAATGGTGAGTTGAAAGTGGTGAGTAGCTGTGATTCTCTGTCAAGCTTGACTGACCAGTAACCATTTTTCGCGTCGAGCTTGGAGAAAATTTTAGCACCAGACAGTTTATGCGAGACTTTCTCCATGGTTGGGGTTTTGTGGTGACAACGCATGATGTTTTTGTTTAGATCTTTAGGGTCTAAGCATAGGCGAAGTTTTCCGTTGTTCTTGCGCACATACACAATGCTGTTCAGTCAGTCCGTTGGCTCATCCAATTTTGGATTATTCCGTGGAACATCATTTTCTCCAGTTCTGCCTTTATTTCGTCCCTCATGTGGATGGGGCATTTTCTAGGCGCATGAATCATGGGGTGGTTGTTCGGGCGAAGCACGATGTGGTATTCCTCTGCGAAGTCACCAATTCGATCAAACTGTTCTGGGTACGCTTCTATCAGATATCTCGTAGAGTTGATTGGGGTATGCTTTGGAGGAGCAGCCGGTGTAGCTGTTATATCGTTGAGTGGGGTATACTTTGTTATCTGGATGGGGCAGTACAATGTGACCAGTTTTAGCTCTTGAAGAGAGGGTAATCCTAGTATTGTTGGTCCATTGGAGGGTACTACGTAGGATTTTATGTATCTCCATTCACCCTTGTAGGCACAATGAATTCCAACGGAACCGTGCTGCGGAATACTAGAGCCGTTGTATGCCGTAAGTATTGCTGACTCCTTTTGCGTTGTGCCTGGGCGTGGATGACCGTTCTGGTCTACCCATTCCGGGAACATCTGCTGGAATGTACGTAAGGGGAGTGTATTTCCCTGCGCACCTGTGTCCACCTTGATTTTCAAGTCATGTATTCCTTTCCTATTTGGTAGAATGACGTCCAGTGTGGCGAATGCTTCTGACCGAGGGCTCTTTTTTTGTGGTCACGCACTGAATGGAAAGACATTCTCTCAAATCCGTCACACACCTGGTCCTGAACATTAATACAGCTCTGCCGGTTTTTAAATGCAGGCTGTGCTGGTCCAAATTTTTATGTTTGGCAAAACTGTTTGTTTGTGGCTGCCGGTCAGTTTTTTTCCTGGCATGCTGGCACATTTTAGCCCAGTGGTTTTTTCGTCCACATGCTGAGCAAGTGCTGCTATGAGCAGTGCAATATCCATGTTGATGGTGAAGTCCACATTTACTACAGGTATTTGAACGCTCGGGTCTGTGCTTGACTGCATTTATTTGGCTTTCATTCTTTCTTTGAAGCTCGCTCATTTTTTTTATATATTCTATAGAAGCTTCATAGCTTCTACACATGTTTAGCACTTCTTCTATGGTCATGGTCTCATTCTTGCTAAGTAGTTGCTTTTGCAACTCGGGGAATCTTGTTCCAACAATTAACTGGTCAATTATACGCTCTTCCAGCTCTTGCTCATCTCTGAATTTGCATTTGCGCGCTTTTAGTCTGCACCTCGCGAGAAAATCATCGATGTTTTCCGTCTCGTTTTGAGCGTAGTTTTGTCGGCTGAAACGTGCGATCCGAAAATTTATTTAAGGCTCTAATTGTGGTAGGAATTTTTCCCAAATTACAGAGGGGTTCCGTCTGTCGGCCTCGTTTGCAAATGACCAAGAATTGTAGCGTCTTAGACCTTCTTTTACCGACAACAAAAGAATATAATCAACCTGTTTATCTTCGTCAATGCCTCTCACAGAGAAGTACAACACACATTGTTGCTTGAAAAATTTGAAGAATTTCACCGAATTAGTTGTTTACCAGCACATATGTGGTTCATTTGCATGATGTGACATCGTTCTTGTTATTATCATTAAAACAATACAAGGGATTGTGAGAAGAAAACAGACAACTTACTGTTTGCGGGTTGAAAGTTCAATATGGCGTCTTCACGCACGTGTTTATACTTGTCGCCGGTAAAGGACAGAAATGTTGTTGGAATGTTAATATTCTCCTGTTTTTTCTTTCAGTTTTTGCTTTGGGTAATGCTCCATGTTTGAGTTTTTACCGCTGTCACCATGTTGTACCTTTTACTGGTACTATTTTTTAGTATAATTAATAATACGTAACGGAGAAATGTAGCAAGAAGTATTTAGTAGTAAGACCATATTCTATTGTGTCAAATCAAGGGCAAGTAACCCATACAAACATATAAGACATAGATAAGATAGCTCATGTCGTGACAACCGGGTGCCTTTTAGATGATTTACCTGGAACGATGGCCGACAGAGATGGATACCGAGAATGATTCGAGTTAATCTGTATTGTTAGTACACCTGATTACGATGGTGATGTTGAGGAATTATTGATTGATCTAACTGCTTGACAACTCGTCTGGGCTTATTCTATGTCTTGGCATTAAGGAATTATTTTGACTGTGCATGTGTATTTACATTTTTATATAGTTTCTTGATACTTTTTTTGCACATGATGTATATTAAGTATCACTATTTAAACCGTCTATTTGGTCTTGAGGATAGAGTGTTCGCCAATGGTCTCGCAAACCTGGGTTCAATCCCAAGTTGCATCATACCAAAGACTTTGAAAATAGAACTTGATACCTCCTTGCTTAACACTCAGCAATGAAAGGTACGTATCAAGGGTAAAGTGGAGCAATCTAGGGAAAGGGGTAGTTCCCTCCCCTACACCACGGTGTAGTAGCTATTGAAAAGGAAGCTTTCCGGTCGCCCTCGACTGTGGTCACCAACTTTCCTTTTTTTATTTAATACAAATGATTTGTGAACCAATCTATTAAACCCATAGACTGGATGATAAAAGGTACTTCCATTGTGGGCCAGAGTGGAAATGTGCCTAATGGTGAGCAAGGGGTATACTTCACTCCCAAGTATTCCAGAACTACAGCCTCACTGCGAGATGTGACACGCTCATGAATTCCTTGGTGAGGGGTCGTCTAACCACTGTGGGAGATATATTCATTATATTATAAAACCAGCTCATAATAAAGTAAATTTTAGAATGTAGAAAAATTATGTGCCATCTGGTATCTGTACTATTTCAAAACATTAAAACAACACTTGTCAAGATTTAATTCATTTATATGTGTCAAGATTTTACTTACTTCATATATTTTTGAAGACTTGACTACTGTAGAAAACTTCATAAAAGCTTTGTCATATAAGTGAAACATAAATAAGTACAAAAAAAAGTCTCGTAATATTTTATTCATTGTAATTTCAAGCTGTCACAGAGAACCACACTGCAACCAAGCTTACGAAATGTAGCCATTTTAGAAGGGCAGCGTGTTGAAAACTATGAATAATTTGCATGCCTCGGTGATAGCCTAGAGTGTAACAAGGAGAATGAAGGCTGTAAAAAGCAATTTCGGAAGAAACTGCAGTAAAACAGCAAAAGCGTCAGCAGAGCAGGATGACACAGACGGATATGAACAAGTGACTCACTAGGAAACGGGAATTATGTACATGAATGACGATGTTATATTATGTGCTATCCTAATGAATCAGTTCATTATCGTTATTAGATACCAAGGTTTATAACATGACTTACAAGAAACCGAGAAGCAATGACAAAGTGCATTCAATACATTCTTCAAACCTGAATGTGCTGTAAGAATTATTATAGATGAACTTGTCATTAATTCTGTGTGTGAGCGCTTGCCATTGAAATAGTGTAATTGGTTTTACGGCAAGACCATCAGTGTTGAGCTATGTAAAGCTAAAGTCATTTTTCTAGAAAGCAATTATTCCTATTTGAGAACAATTTCGTGTAAGAAATAAACTAGACGAACCAAAATTCAAATACTAGCCGGGGTTATTTGTGATTTAATTTCGCGTTAATGCCAAATGGGAAGGACATCTACTTCTCTATTCTTACCTAGCCATTCGTAAAGAGTAGGGCAGAATTAGCAAATTAGCCAGGTTAAGGCAACCAGTGCAGGAGATGGAACATAACTTGTCAAATACTAAACATCATCATCATCAAGTTTGCTTCTTGTACAGGTTTCCATGACTGTCTCTTCATACGCTCATCATCCATCACTTATTGATAGTAAACACATGATACTGTAGGAAGTGCCCGTGGTGTAATGGTTATCGTCGTAGGAAATGGACACGCCAACACGCGTTCAAATCCTAGACGACATTGATTTCATTTCACATAGCACTAATACCCTTGGGAAAGGTATGAATCAAATTATTTTCCCTCCACTTCTTCAGCCTTTGTGAGGTAACTAGTTTAGGTGAAGGAAAACTCTAAATTCAAACCTGTTAAACTCCGCTTAAAAAAATTGACCTTGTGTCATATCCTCCCCGAGCAGAGGGATAGGCAAATAGAGGAAACACATGAAACTCTAGTCCCCTAAGAGGTAATCACATGTTGTACCGTTCCAACAAATTCTGGAAGGCCCCATGGAAGTCCTTTTGTGTGAGCGTGTCAATGACCTTCGTCACAGTCTCTTTCACCTCCTCAGTTGTCTCATAACGAGAGCCTCTGTGCTTTGGGAATAACCAAAAGTCACAGGGAGCAAGATATGGACTATAGGGACGGTTAAGAACTGTCTTGATACCCATCTTGGTCATATAGTCTTGGACAAGGATGGAGTTGTGGACTGGCATATTGTCCTTGTGGAAATGCCACTTGCCCGATTTGAAGAGTGCTGGACTCTTCCCAAAGTATTTCTTCCTGAACACCCTTAAAACCTCAACATAAAAACCTAACCCTTAAACCTCAACATAAAAACCTAACCCTAACCATTTGGCCAATTAACTCTGGTCTATTGACTTCCTTACTCCTACTACACCCCTCATCATCCCACACAGACTCCCTGCCTTCTTTGAATCTCTTATGCCACTCAAAAACTGATCCTTGTTTCAAGCAAGATGGTTGAAAAGCAGTCTGAAGCGTTCCATAGGTTTCTGTGGCATTCTTCCCAAGTTTAAACAGAATTTTATTGCATATCGTTCTTCCTCACGTTGAGATAGCATTCTTGAAATTCACCAGCTGTGACTATCAGGCTTTAGTAGGGTGTATTCCAATTGCTGCTGTAGCTGTTCATTTGAACCGGAAATCATAAAAAAATTGGTCAGTTATCTCATAAGATCTACAGCAATAACATACTGAGTTTTCAAGAGTCTGCGACCATTCTACATGCCTGTATAAAAAAAGTCTGGAAACTTATTGAAAGTACCACGTATATAAATATATATATATATATTTACTAATCTACTATCTACCAGCATTCACGGTTACAAGAAAAAAAGAAAAAAAAAACGCCAGAAACAAGAGATAAAAATATCTCGAATCATAGGACAAAAAGAAAGAAAAGACCAACCCCGTTTCACCAGTTGAAAAGAAAAGTAAGAGATTCCTTGATGATCCGTTAAGGTGAAACTTTAGTAGGAGAATTCCGAGATGCGATTTAAGTTATATATATATATATCTTTTGATTAGAAGTATCTTGAACAATCCTGTTTTACTTACTGCTAAAGAATAATTTGTCACTATACCCTACTATGTACGGTTTAAGACTTGATTACTGGATTTTGAAAGGTATGTTACATTAAATACTAATACAAACTCTAATATACTGGAATCGGTTTCACTGAGGAATTCAATTTCTTGTTGCAAAGAAACTTATTTACCTCTCTTCTTTTGATGCCTCATAACAAAATGTATTACTTTTTTCCTTAAACAAAACAACACAATGAAAATTGTTTAAGAATGAGGTCAAATAATCAGAAGGATTGAACGTGTTTGCGTATCCTCGTTAGTCATTAAACAATTTATAGTCTTTATCTTTATACACGGATGTGAACTATGGTTTTACACGCTTTTCAATCGTTACCACATATATGTACATATCTTAAATTACTGCGCAGTAAACTCACAATACAACCGTAAACATAATTTTTTAGAAAATTCTCAAAAAGCGATCATAGACGAAAAGCCATCAAACTTCAAATGAAAGGGAAAGTGAAAACAAAGCAATGATTTGAAGAGGGCTGAGCTTCACTTAGTTTACTATCCGTAGGATTTTGAACAAAACGAGTAAATACGATAAACAAGGTAAATTAGTATATGCATATTAAAGCATTCAGTGCTCTAGGATTCGAACTGCAATAATGACTCAGATTCAAGATTTCTTATTTCCTTAGAAGATTGCAATCAGAAGGGATCTTTTTTTTTTTTATAAACATCAATAATATCAAGCTTAAGACAGTGAGAGTATCTTTTACTGCAAAAGTAAAAAAAAAAAAAATTACATTATCTGCACCTTGTGGCCTACAAGTTTTTTTCCTTAACTGATAGAACTAGTTATACATTATATATCAAAATGGGCATATTTAACTTACATCACTTACTTTCACGCTTTTACAATCCTAAGATGAAAGAAAGCATTCTTTAGGGCGGATGATTGGGAAAACATGAAAAAACAGTCGTGATTCACACACACACACGCACACACACACACACACACACACATATATATATATATATATATATATATATATATATATATATAAGGTTAGGTTTAATACTGCGGATAGTTCCTTTTTTGAAATCTTCAAGTGAAGAGGTTCAAGTCTCCTTACTAGTCTCCTTACTTCTGGTCAAGTCGGTAAAGAAAGAACCCTATATTAGCCCAACCGCTTTCGACCATTTCGCTGGTCATCTTAGGGGGTCCTGTTAGATCGTTTTTGCCTGTGAGTTTTATACTTATTCGGAGTGTTTTTTGTTTTGATTTTTTTTTTTGACAGAGCATAACAAAAACACTGACAATCTTACATCCTCAAACATAAAAAAGATCCTAATTAACAATACGAAAATCATATAAAAAAAATTAAAATCGTTTACAAATCCTCGAAGCTCTAACTATAACAAAATTAAAAATACAATAAATAAAATAGCCTTCACCACAAGTATAAACATATTAAACGTATTCATTAACTAACCACTCATCCTAACAGAATAAACAAACCCCATCTATAATTTATATTTATAATTAAAAAAACACTCCAAATAAATGTAAAACTCACTGCAAAAAAAAACAAACTCTCACACAACCCCCGAAGATGACAAGCGAAATGATCGAAAATGCTAGAACTAATATAGGGCTCTTTCTTTACCAACTTGACTTAGACGTAAGAAGATTAATGAGAAGACTTTAGACGTCTTCCCATGACGATTTTTAAAAAGTAACAATCTGCAGTATTAAATCAAACCTTTTTAGACAATGATTTGCTACGAAAGTATATATATATATATATATATATATATATATATATATATATATATATATATATATATAAAACACCCACATGCGACATACGGAACACTGAACAGCACTTTCGACCTTATTGGGTCTCATCAGCAGTGTTTACCATAAGATCCACCACTTGAGATCGAACCAACAACCCCAGAATGTAAAAACCGAACTTCTACCAAGGGAACACCAATACATGTCAAACATAGGCGATGCCACATCAAGTAGTCATGGTAAGAATGCACAACCGCATGATCATATGTTTCTTGAAAGTATGTTTTTTACATTACTGAGGACACGAACACCCCTACGTATCCCGCATGTGGGTGTTTGCTGGATTTTCTGGTCGTGGTAATTTAATTAATATAATATCAATTCCTCTAATATGTAAAATCTGCGTTGAATGTCTTTTAGCGCCAGGATAGTTATAATCTCGCAAAAATATTCGTTTTCCAGCTATTCAAAATGGCAACAAATTAAAGTGCTCCAGGGTTAAATAGTGATATGACACCATTTTCTTTTGGTGGATGAGAAGTGCAAACGATGTGAACCGGGACATTGGCCCAGCGGTTAGAGTGTTCGCCAATGGCCCGGGAGACCTGGGTTCAATCCCAGGTCGAGTCATACCAAAGACTTTAAAAATGGAACTTGATACCACCTTGCTTAACACTCAGCATTATAAGGTACGGTTCAAGGGTAAAGTGGAGCAATCCAGGGAATGGAGTAGCGCCCTCCACTACACATTGGTGTAGTAGCTATCGAAAAGGGAGCCTTCGGGTCACCCTCGACTATGGTCGCTAACTTACTTACTTATGAGATACGTACGGAGAAACATTTCTTAGTCAAAACATCTTCATGAATGGAGGAAACATGTGTTTGATAATACAAGCTTGAGTTGAAAAGATAGGTTTTTGTGTGAAAACACAATGATTATCCGGTTAAAATGATCCGGATTCAGTGTTAAGTAACGAAGGTGCTACACATGAAATGATCTAGATCAATTGATTTCCTTAAAAGAGTGCAACAGTAGAGAGTACTTCTAATTCGCAATATGATAGGACAGGGCCCCTCGCCTTGCAAACACGTAGAAGTCTCCACCTTCAATCTGCTGTATGTTTCTCAATGGAATAATCTTTGGATGATACGGAATAATTCGCTATCCTCCCATGTTGCATTTTAAAGATCCGGACAACAAACCAAACGCTAATTGGAGTCACTGTTTAGTAAATAGACAAATACTAACGCACACAAAAATCAGCGTCCAGAAAAAAAACAAAACATAACTTTACAACAATAACAATATTTAGTGTATTTAAAAGAAAATATTATTCAGTTATTTTTACATTCAATCTTCATATAATTGTACAAATTCTGTCAGAGACAGTTCGGCATTCCCCTAAGAGTAGCTTATATTTTATTTTATACTCATATAGTTTGGTACAAGGTAATCTTTACTGTGGTTATGTTTGCTTTTCTTCTGTCCGTCGGACTTGGACGGTTTTGTCACTTTCTCTGCTAAGAGCATTCTGGTCCAAGGTCAATAAATCTCACAGCTTGGGTAAAGTTGTTTCCGCCTGCCTTTCTGATTCTTGTTTCTGATCCTGATCAGACCTCGATCTGATTTAGATCTGACTCTGTTTTCGTCTTGTCTCGTCGCGTCAAATTTCCTTTCTCTTTCGGTTTAATTTATGTATATTCGTAAGTTGGTGTGAGCCGGTGAATGATGTTGGGTTCAAAAGGCCATCAACTTTCTGTAGAATACTCTACCGAATTCCAAGGATAAATTTAGTTTGAAATGTTTGCTTTGATTAGAAAGGATAGCCTTGAAATTTTAACACTTTGTTTTCAATTTTTTCTTTGTCACTGGTATAATCCGGTCTTTACGAATGTTCCCTTTTCATCAAACGTATCATAAATTCTTTAGCATAATAATTGCCTCGAGGTGTCAAAAATTTATTTACACACTACTCTTTCCATCAATGAACAATTCCTCCGTCTTGTCACTTCTTTTGATCAAACACGTTGGGCATTCATTTTCCATGATAAAAATTTTCATAACAAAAGTTTCGCAATAAAATAAATAACAAGATTCTTTCTACACTGCCCGGGGAAAATCCATTACGCTACTACTGTTATGTTTTGACCTTTTGACCCGGCCAAAAATGCCATTCAAGGTGATGCACCGGAAGGAAGTGACACATTCTAATGGCAGTTATGAGAGGAAATCGCGTGGGCGGAAATTGGCTGACGAAATGAGACGAGGTAAAAAAAATCCCATTATACTCGCATAGACTGACTCACCGGAAGAGAGTGACCTCTGAACTACATGACAGTTATTTCCGCTCGATGACGATCACACAGGCAATTCCAAAAATAGCGGAAGGGACACATCCCGATCGCCCGATATCGGAAGAAATTGCGGAGGCGTGGAGGCGTGTCCACATCACCGCGTGGGAGTTTGAATGTAATATAAGGCCGACGAATTGAACAGAAGGCAGTACAGACGAGTACAGTTAGAGTCGGAGTAAGACGAGTTGTAGTAAGGAAAGCCAGCACCCAGCAGAGTGGACTCCAGGGCTCCGGTTGAGCATCCCTGGAGAACGAGAAAGTTATGTTCGGACTCCAGCTCCCTCTCACAGTAAAACCGCACACAACCTTTTCAAACCCTTGCAATAAAGTGAGAGGTAAATATTTTGTTAAAGAAGACTTCCTGCGTCTGTCTTTGTCACTGCGTCTTAATTATTGTGTCGTTGTGATGCTGCATGAACATGTAGATGAGAATGCAACATTACACCTTCACGATGTACTTTCTCTAGTCCCCTAAAATCCACATCAACTTAATTCATTCTGGCTAATAATACCCTTCAGAACGGTCCCTGAATCCTCAGGGTTACAGCAAAATTAATCAACATTCACCTCATATATATATATATATATATATAAAAGTTAATTTTCCAAAACGGTGAACAAGTTACTTTCATGAAACGGGACTTAACAAGTATGTTCAATCGCCGTTGTTAGATTCCTATTGGTAAAAGAAGACATCAACTGCAGATTTCTCTTCATCTCATGAAATTTTCAGTCTATGATCTTTTCAGCCAACTCTCGTATTTATGAGTACTCATCCGTGCATATTATAAATTACTTGTTAATACAACTAAACATGTCAGAATTATTCATATGCATAGTTTAGCTTAGTATTCCACTATTTACTTCGCTATTTTTAATATTCAACATTCGCTCCCTAACAATTTGACCTGGTTGGTTGTTTTTTTTTTATAGCGTATCAAAGCTTGTAGGTTAGTTTATGTCAAAACACATTAAATATATCTGTTAGATACATAGGATCTGTTAACAAATAGCTTGTATGTAACATTTTAAACAAGCCAGAACTCATTTATTTTCACGCCATTAAATAGTTTCAGGTGTTGCTATGTACTATTAACGATTCAATTTAATATCTGTCAATTTTTTGCCCACAGTTGAATAGTTAAGCGCTTCAATATGATCCACAGTTGGGACTCTGATAACGTAGACCTGGGAATAATCGTAATGAAGGGGTACTTTTTATTTCCCAATACGTTACAACTGGAGCACTTCTCTCAGATTTTTTAGTGTTTTATCACAACACGCGTTGAAGTGGTCTTACCTGTCTGTAGAGATGTAATAAGTGTATTCTACAGCCACAGCTGAATGGGCTATCTTTGACCACGTTCATGGTATCATTTGTGCATTTAGTCTAAGATACTATTTACACATGGATTTTTCGGTCATTATCCAGAATAGAAATCCGAAACAAGATTTTATTTTTTGTATGCTGTTTGAGATATTCCGATAGAAATTATCCTCAAAGAAATAAAAAAAAGAAGTATACAGTGAAATTCATACTACAAATTACCGTGTACAAACTTTGTCCCATAACGCCTACATTTGCATAAACATATTCTAAATTGTTTCGAATTGTAATGAGACAGTAAATCAGGATATATATTTCATCCACGGGGATCACGACAGGAGTCTTTGTTGAAAATGCGAGCATCACTGATCAACTGGAAACACGTTATGCTTGCATGACAATGATTGGCGTTATTTTGCAAAGCATACAAAAGAAAAGCCCCAATGGCGTAGCGGCCAATCGGCTGGACTGAGACATACTAGGGTCAGTTGAACTTTTTTCTGGGTGTGCAAGTAACACTCTAAGAAATAATTGCACACACACACACACACACACACACACACATATATATATATATATATATACATATATATTAGAGAGAGAAAAGAACATTCTATACTTGAATATCATATCAAATCTCAAAAGGGTGTGGATAGCGTACCAGTTACCTTCTCAGTAAAAGGGATCATCGAATCAAGTTCAAATCTCATATGTGGCTATTTAAGTTTCATTTTACTCTGGTAGCCTAGGAGAAGGTATTAATCTATATCTTCTACTCCCTAGAGAACATACCTTATTCCATTGCCTTGGTAAGCCAAAAATATTCTGAGAACTCTGAATTCAAACTGACACTACTCTGCTTAACAAATATAATTTTTGTCTCATCCTGTTCGTGACGGAGTGGTTGGGTAAATATATACTTGAAATATCAATGTTTTAGGAAGCAAAGATATTAAGCTCATAATCGTTTCATATTTTATAAATAAGAATTTAGTTAAAAATATGATTTCGAAGTATTCAAATATATAAAGATTATAAATATAAATGAAAGCGTATTTGTGAGGTAGAACATCAGACAGATTTTTATATTTGAAAACATATCCCACCTCTCTTGTGAAGGACTTGCCACTCTCAATACCTCCGTTAGGGAAAAAAAGAACCAATTACCAACACGTAGAATTTATGCTACTTTATAATAAAAAACCGGCTCATTGGTCTAGTGGCTAGAGTGTTCTCTAATAGTTCGGAAACTGTGGTTCAATCCCAAGTTGGGTGATACCAAAGACTAAAAAAGTGGTACTTGATACCTCTTTGCTTATAACTCAGCATTATAAGGTACGTATCAAGGGTAAATTGGAGCAATCCAGTGAAAGGAGTAGCGCCCTACCCTATACCACGGTGTAGTAGCTATTGAAAAGGCAGCCTTCGGGTCACCCTCGACTAAAGGTCGCCAACTTTACTCACTTTATAATAAAAAAAATCCTAAATATCCTCACAAGACGATGTTATACAGCATCTTTCTCTTAATGATCGTCCATATCTTTTCTTAATTTTTTTTACCCGCCTTCAACCTGTTTACTCGCCATCTTCTGTCGTGATTCCACATTCTTTTATCTGTCTCTACTGCTGAAATGGATGAGAAATTCATTTTTCTTTGCACGAAACTTTACCACTCTGACAACATTTTTTAAAACACGCATTACCCATCATCCACAAGTCGAGACTCGGTTTGAGTAGAGATGGAAAATGAATGACCACGCTTTTTGTGGTTTTTCTGTTAAGGGATTCAAAGTTACTAACTTTTAGAATTTTGTACTTTTGACATTTACTTTGTCCAACGAAAGCCAAAATTTTAACTGATCTTAAACTGTCAATTACACTGACCATTGTTTTTCAGCTCATCTACAAAAGCTCAATAAATGATTTAGGCAATTATTTATTTAATACTTAAATTTTAAAATAAAGGTAATTTTGAAGATACTATTTGATACGTTGAGTATGTCTTATATGCTGGGCATCTGAGAAATACTATTTCATGGTTTAGCATGTAAACACAATATAACATAATAAACGTCGCTTAAATTCTTTTTAAAATGTGTCTTATTTTGTTTGCTTTTTTATTTTTACTTGCGAGGAACAGAAACGTCATGTTAGATGTAGCATACAAGAAGAAAATGATTTTAATTAGTTTCTCACTTATCTGCAAAATATTCCAAATAAAAGATTCAGCTAATCTGTTATTTAACACATGATTGCGTTGAATGCTAGGTAATTTTGAAGGTAATATTTGATACGTTGGATGTATCTTATATGCAACACATCTTAAAAATTATATTCTATAGTTTTTCATGATAACATAATATGATATACAAAATGTAGCAAAAATTTTTAGTATAAAGAGTGTTTATCTTGTTTGTTTTCTTTTATTTTCTCCTTGCGAAGGATAGAAATGTCATGTTAGGTGTAGCATAAAAGAAGAAAATAATGAATTAATAAAAAGCTTGATTTTTATTTCATTTGGAAACTTTGTGGAATTAACTTCAATCATTACATTGCAATGTATTTAGTCAGCCCCTCTGTCTGTAGAATAATGTGACACAAGTTAAATTCAAAGCAGAATACTGCTGGTTTGACTTTAGAGCTTTTCTTTTTTTACTCACTCATACTGGGCTGATTTTTTTTTTTTTGAAGACGTGCTTGAGTAATAGGGGTAATCATGAAAATTTATATTTATCACGTTTTTTTTCAAAATTTAGACCAATTAGCCTAAAAAACCTTTTAAAATTATTCCAATATATATATATATATATATATATATATATATATATATATATATATATATATATATATATAGTATTCTTGGTCCAGTTAAACCGGAGTCGGAAGTAATTCCATCAGGACAAGAAATTATTCATGAATGAATATTTAAAATTTTCCTGGTAAAGGGCCCAATGTACGGTTTCGTTGTTTTTTCTTAAAGAATTTATTGCTCTGTATTATTGGTACATTGAACTCTTTACCAGGAAAATTTTAAAATCCTATGTAACTCGTTTCTTAAAGAAGTGTATATATATATATATATATATATATATATATATATATATATATATATATATATATATAATTCTTAGTTTTGACGCATTCAAACAGAATATATCTTAAAAAGCCATCTCCCCTTATTGAGGTGTCTAAACTTACGTTTTCAGTGCTAGTAATAAGTTTATACTGTTTCAATACAAATTATCAAATAAATGTTTGCAGCCTTATTGAAGTAACCTGTACGTCGCAACAACACTTTCTTTTCTACTTAATATTCCGTGTATAATTAGAATTTAAAAAGTTTTAAACTATAGGTGTTATATTGTCGGTTTGCAGTAGTTTACGTAGATTGTATTTTTTCTCCGAGAGATTATTTTCTTTTGGTTTTTGGTAAATTCTAAAATCTTCATTAATCCGTTGCAACCTGATACACTCAGTAAACAAACTGGAAATTACATATTAGACAGTGAAGGCAGTTTGTTAAGAATACAACAATTTAAGCAATTTGCAGCTATCATTAACTTCCTCTTTTTGACACCTGTGCCACCGATGAGTGTCAAGAGCCTTTGTTAATTGCCAGAACTCTGCGAAAGAGATGATTAAAGCTGGTGAGACAACTATTTCAGATAATGCAACGGCAAAACTTCAGGGTCTTCGTTGGAGATGAAGGCGAAGGAGTTTGCTCTTCCACATTTTCAATGATGTCTTTCTCTTTCTTAGTTGTTGCTTCGCATTTTTTAGCAAACCCATAAACTAATTGTAGAAATAAATTGAAATTGGTCGTTCCTCCCGCAATTATTAATGAATGTTGATTTATGATTCTTAGCTACACAAAAAAGCGGGTTTCGATCTTCATTAAAACTCTAGAATTAAAAAAAAAACATCTAGAACTATCTAATCTGGTATTTCAGTTTTTTAATACTGGGATGACTTAATTCTGATTAAATGGTTTCTTCTTTAATGTCAATATCATGAGATTTAATGAGGCGAAATTTATAAAATATTCCTTGAGTTTTAATTCATTTTCGATATAGTACTAAAAATAATCATGATTGTTCATTAATTTGTGCGTTCAAATTAAACGAATCAGTGATATGGAACTATAAAAGGATTAGATGGATTTTAAATTATTGATTTTGCGTATCAGATTTCTTTCAGGATTTGTTCATCGAAAAAGCGAAAAGTCAGTTGCGCATCGTCTATAGAAAAGCAACACTGTTATGTAATTAATTCTTCCAGAAATTTGGAAACAGGGTGCTGTTCTGTTGGCATTAACACCGGGAGATCCAAAAGGAATTGTTCACAGTTTTTGGGTGACAATCTAACGACAGCTCAGAGAATTCAAAAAGTTTAGGATGAATCACTATAGAATAGTGATTACGAAGTCATGGTAGCTCAGAAGGTTAACTCTGATAATTCTGATACGAAGAATACTCCCGAATTCGTTGGCGAGATGCAGAATAAGTGTGTTAACAATACCCGTAAGTTAATTTGATCGTTTTTTAGAGAGTTTCTGAGAGTGTCTGAGTTTCTTTTTATGCGGAATGTTGTATAAAAAGAAATTCGGTATTTCTCATCAGGATTGAGAAAGTGCAATTTGTTATCACTGGCCATGAAGGAAAAGAGGAAAAACCGCGTTACTTAGCTTTTGAACAAACTCAAGCATTCCCTCCAATTGAAAATGCTGGGCGTTTTGTTCTTTTTTGTTTTTTGTTTTTTTGCTTCTCTCAAAAAAAGATTTTGCCAGGATTAGATGGTGAACTTACAAAACAACCATTGGTTTACTCTGTGGAGACTATTGGAACAGAAGGTCAACTCGATACTGAAATGACGTCACAAAAGTACTCCATGAGATTGGCGACACAGGAAATAATCATAACATTATGTCTATAATGAATAATTGTATACTAAAAATTGACTGAGAAACTTTTTTGAAATTTCATTTAAAAAACGAAGAAACTGGGTAGGATTTCATTAGTTAAGTAAAGTTGGGGACAGTCGTAATCTATGTTTCTCTCATGGCCAGAGAAGAGTCTTTTTTCCGTCTTTTCGCATGTTATTTATCAATTCGGCTTTTCCTTTATGTGTTCTCTGTTTCCATATCTTACACCTAGATAGTTTGATTTCCTTTTCATCATTTATTTATTTCTCTTTGTGCATGTTCTAGCGACTGGTTCGTAGGATTATTATTATTATTATTATTATTTACTCCTTTAGAGTTTTTCACATCAGTGTTAGCTGATGGTTTTTCTCTAAAGTCTGTCTGACAGCAAGTCACCGCAAGTCTACAGGACTCACCTAAGGATTCTTGCCATTCTCAGCAATGCTCTCATTTGGATAGTCTCCTCTCGTCCGCCAACTTCCATGTCCTCCAGGCCTTTTATTAATCTTTTAGTTATTGTGCCTAAAGCACCTATTACAATTGGCAAAATCGTTACTTTCATGCTCCACAACTTTTTTTAATTCTCTAGCAATGGCAAGGTACTTATCTTTCTTTTCATATTCCTTCATATTTATTCTGTGATCCGCCTGGAGAGCAAAGTCGACAATTTTGCAAATTCTCTTTTCTTGTTGTTGATAATTATAAGGTCTGGTCTTTTGGGCCGGGATTAGTTGATCCGTTTGTATGCTAAAGTCCCATAGAATTTTATGCGTGTCATTTTCTAGGACGGATGCTGGGTTTTGCATATACCATGTGTTAGTATGGTCAAATTTAAATATATTGCACATTTCTCAGTGAATCACCTTGCCGACCCAGTCGTGTCTCGCCTTATACTCCTTCTGTGCTAATTTGCTGCATTCACCTATTATGTCATTGATCGTTTCGTCTCTGTCACCGCAAAGCCTACATTTACTGTTTTGTTGTGTCTTATCTATTCTTGCTTTGATATGATTGGTCCTTATGGCGTTGCCTGTGCTGCTGTAAGAAGAGATCCCGTTTCTCTCTTAAGGTTTTCTTTTTCTCAACCAGGTCCAGGTTTTCTGGTGTGAGACGTTGTTTATCAGACGTTTAAAGCGGCCATAGAGTTGTTTTCCTTCCCATTTTTGTTTCCTAGTTGTTGTCATTCTTTCGTTTAACGTGTTGTCCGTATCGACTCTGTGCTACGCTGTGCTAGCAAATAATATACCCGATATACGACGAAAATCGTTATGCCATGGATGTTTTTATCAACCATTTTAATTAATATAAATTTGGCTGTATTTAAAAACATATGCAATGGATTTATCTACGTTTTCCTTAATTACATTATTGCTTATTTTACAGTCAATTCAGACACTTCTTTTATCAAATATATAGTGAAATTTTGTTTATGCAGTATATAATGTAACTTTGTTTATTAATTACATACTGTAAGTCTATTTATTTAATATATAGTGTGACTGGGTTTATTTAATATACCGTCTATTTTGCTCATTAGATATATAGTGTAAGTTAGTATATTAGATATATAGTGTAACTTTGCCTATTACATAGATAATGTAATTTCTCTGAGGGAATATTTCACGTAAAATGACTTTTTTGTGTATTATTTTCAGATTTTTATATGAATAATATATATCCCTCATCTTTACCACTTAAATTCTTCCAAACTTTTAAAACTTGCAAATTTGCATATTTTATATCGAAGTAGCTATTCTTAAAATAATACCAAAAAAGGCTCTTAATAACCAAAACACGTGCCATAAAGCAAATAAGTGAATAAACGTGAAAATAATGAAAACATAAATTTGATAAATCTGAAAGGCCAATATTTTTCTGGATAAATATTCCTTTTTCAGCAGGTGGAGTGAGAAAACATGTAATCATTTTATAATTCCAAATTTTGATCGATTCAATCACACATTTCTGTTTACGTTTATATTTACTCACGTATTATAGGCTTTCTATTAGTTTTCGCACACTTTCACGCTTGTATGTACCGGTCCGCGATTATGTTTCGACACTTCTAATTTGTCTTGCGACGGCTTGCACGTATCATCCTTGTAGTTCAATCTAGCGAAACACATAAGCGACTTTCCTGCTGGAAATAACTTGGAGGTGTTCTGTCTGCGGCAGCGCTTACACACATCGCGAGATCTTAAGAGCACAGAACGAGAATCGTCGTGAGTTTAGCCTCAAGATAACGCACACAAGCCACGTAGAAATGAAATGTGGAAGTGGGCATAGTAATTACTCTGAGTAGAATGTATGTGTGTGTGTGTGTGTGTGTGTGTGTGTGCGTGAGAGAGACAGGAGAGAGAGAAAGAGAGAGAGAGAGAGAGATAGGGAAGGGTAGTGGGTTTTCTTGTATTCATAGTTTGAATGGCCTTAATATATAAGAGATAGTGGAAGAAGCGAATCGATAATGAGAGAAACACGCTTGAAAGGTGTTATGAGTGGTGGATTGGGTGGTCCCTGGGTTTGAAGGTCACGCATTTAGGTTGATGGACACGCAATACTTTTCAAGTGATTATGCGATTAATTTTCGGAAATCTCGAAGCATTTACAAGTGCTTATTTTCCACAAGCTGGGGACATCTATGTGAAATAAGAAACGGTGTTTGAAAAAATCAAAAGGGAAGAAAACTAAAATGTTTGCTTACACAGATTACACTATTCAATCATTTTTATGCTTTAAATGTTTCTTCTTTCTATTTTAAATAAACCCTTGACTGATTATACGTTATCTATTCAAGACTTTTATCTTCATTATCTTTTTATAGAACTAATGGTCGAAAAGTGAAAAGTGAAAAGAAGTGAAAAGTGAAAAGAAGGATAAGTACCTCGATCTTGCTAGAGAATTGAAAAAACTGTGAAACATGAAAGTAATGACTGTGCCAATTGTGATTGGTGCGTTAGGCACAGTAACTAAATTATTATTAAAAGGCCTGGAGGACTTGGAATTTGGCGGATGGGTAGAGACTATCCAAACGACAGCATTGCTGAGGACGGCCAGAATACTGAGTCAAGTCCTGGAGACTTGAGTAGACTTGCTGCCACTCAAGCTCCTGTAAAAAACCATCAGGTAATACTGATGTGAAAATCCCTAGAGGATTAAATAATAATAATAATAATAATAATAATAATAATCTGCTCCTCATGAAAAGTGGCAAACGACACCTAACTGAGGGAATAGAACTACCGAATCAGGACAAGATCAGAACGCTCGCAGAAAACGAGACCTACAAATACTTAGGAATCTTTGAGGCTGACACCATCAAACAAGTTAAAATGAAAAGCAAAATTAAAAATATCTCAGGAGAACTAGAAAACTACTCGAGACAAAACTCAATGGCAGAAACCTTATCAAAGGAATGAATACTTGGGCTGTACTCCTCGTTAGATACTCGGTACCCTCTCTCAAGTGGACCAGAGAGGAACTTAGACAAATGGACCAAAGAACTAGAAAAATAATGACCATGCACAAGGTGTTACATCCTAGAGAAAACGTGGACAGATTATATGTACCAAGAAAAGGGAGGAAGAGGACTTGACAGCATCGAACACAGCGTTGAGGCATCCATACAACGACTCGAAGACTACATAGAAAAACACGGAGGAGGACTGATTACGGCCATCAGAAACTATACTGACAACACGATAGATAACTGAATAACAAAAACTAGGAAACAAAAATGAGAAGAAAAACAACTTCATGGGCGTTTTAAACGACTAATAAACAACCTCTCGCACGACAAAAACCGGACATGGCTAAGAAAAGGAAATTTTAAGATAGAAACAGAATCTCTCCTAATGGCAGCATAAAACAGCGCCACAAGAACTAATCATATCAAAGCGAGGATAGATAAGACGCAACAAAATTGCAAGTGCAGACTATGCAGTGACAGAGATGAAAATATTAATCACATAATAAGCGAATGCAGCAAATTTGCACAGAGGGAGTACAAGACTAGACATGGCTGGGTGGGCAAGGTTATCCACAGGGAAATGTGCAAAAAATTTAAATTTGATCATGCCAACAAATGGTATACGTACAACCCAGCATCTGTCCAAGAAAATGACACTCACAAACTCCTGTGGGATTTTGATATACAAACGGATAACCTAATCTCGACCCGAAGACCAGATCTTATAATAATCAACAACAAAAAAAAAAGAAAATTTGTAAAATTGTCGACTTTGCTGTCCCGGCAGATCACAGAATAAAACAGAAAGAATGTGAAAAGAGAGATAAGTACCTGGACCTTGCTAGAGAATTGAAAAAAACTATAGAACATGAAGGTGACAATTATACCACTTGTTATTGGTGCCTTTGGCACGGTAACTAAAGGAAAATTAAAGGGCCTGGAAGATTTAAAAGTTGGCGACCGAGTGGAGAATATGCAAACGACAGCATTTTTGAAAACGGCCAGAATACTGAGAAGCGTACTGGAGACTTGAGGAGACTTGCTGTCACTCAAAATCCAGTGAAAGACCGTCAGCTTACGCTGATGTGAAAAAAAAATCTAATGAATAATAATAAAAATAATAATAATAAACGACTACATAGCTAAGAACGGCCAGAATCCTGAGACGAGTCCTGGAGACTTGAGGAGATTGCTGTCACTCAAACTCCAGTGAAAAACCATCAGCTAACACTGATGTGAAACACGCTTACTGAGGAGTAAATGATAATGATAATAATGAGGAGACTTGCAGTCACTCAATCTCCAGTGAAAGACCATCAGCTTATGCTGATGTTAAAAACTCTAAGGAGTTTTAATAATAATAATAATAATAATAGACGCAACAAAATTACAGACATAAATTACATTGTGATTGAGACTAAACGATCAGTCACATAATAAAGAAACGCAGTAAATTAGAGAGTAAAAGACTAGACACGATTTGGAGGGCAAGGTGATCCACTGGGAGTTGTGCAAGAATTTTAAATTTGACCACACGAGCAAATGGAATATGCTCAACCCAGAATCGGTCCTAAAAATGAGATGTGCAAAAATTCTTTTTGACTTTAAGACACAATCTGATCTCTGCCAGACGACCAGACCTTGTGAGAGTCAATAAAAAAAAAAGGAGAATCTACCGAATATTGGACTTTGCCTTTCCGGCTGAGCATAGAATAAAACTGACGGAAAACAATATAATAAATAACTAGGCCTTGCTAAAGAACTGAAAAAAACAATGGAACATGAAAGTGACATGATACAAATTGTCGTTGACGCAATCAGTACAGTCACCTTAAGATTGGTAAAAGGACTAGAGGACGAGTCCTGAAGACTTGATGATACTTGCTGTCACTCAAACTCCAGTGGAAGTTGATCAGCTTACGCTGGTGTGAAGAACTGTCAAATGAGTAAAATAATAATAATTATTATATTTGGGAATATTTAAATTGGAAATCATCAAACGACCGGAGAGGAAAGAGAAAATAAGAAAATAATACTTCAGACATCAAGCTATTCGCAAAAAAATGGATTAGAGACTCTCATACATACAATAAGAATATACAGTCAGGATATAGGGATGGAATTTTGCATAGGAAAGTAAAAGCAGAAAAAGACAAATAACGTTAGAAATAGGTCTGCCAAATAAAGAAAGAAACAGAACGCTTAGACAAAAGGAAAAATTACAAGTATTTGGGAATATTGGAAGCAGACTCCATGAAACAAGTGGAGATGAAAAAAAAATAGAAATAAAAAAGAGTATCTCAAACGAACGACAAAACTTCTCGAAACCAAGATATGCAGGAAGAATCTCATCAAGTGGATAAACACCTTGGCTGTAAGATGATTGAGATCATTTTGAAATTGACTTGAGAAGAACTTCAACAAATAACGCTGAAGACAAGAAAAATTATGGCAATACAAAGGCCTAACATTCCAGAGATAACATAGACTATACGTGTCGAAAAGAGTAGGAGGAAGAGTACTTGCCAGCACTAAAGATAATGTGGATGCATCAATATAATAACTCAAAGAATACAAATAGAAAAAAAGACTAATAATAGCGACCAGAAACAGCACAGGAAAAAAATGATCAACAGAACTGCAATAAGCAGGAAATAGAAAAACAACTTAATGGATAATACAAGGGAAAAACTAACGGAATCTCGAACGACTTGGACGTGATGAAGAAAGAGAAACCATTGGAGAAAAAAAGAATTTCTGCTAGTAGCAGTGCAAAATAACGCTGTAAGTAAAAAAATTAATAAAGCACAAATCGACTATACGCAAAAGAATAGTAAGTGTAGATCACGTGATTACAAAGACGAAACGATTAATCACATGAACAAGTGCAAAAGTATTATAAGATTAGACATGACTGAGCCAGAAAGGTGATCCATGGAAATTGCGCAAGAAGTTTTGAATTGAGTGTACAACCGAATGATATATTCACAATCGAGAATTCGTCCTAGTGAATGACGTATAAAATTCTATGTGATTTTGAGATATGAATAAATCACTTTATGTTTGTCAGAAGACCAAATATAGTGATATGTATATATATATATATATATATATATATATTGATAGCCTACTATGCGGCAAGTTCTATTTTATAAATATATATATATATATATATATATATATATATACACACACACACACACACACACACACACACATATATATATATATATATATATATATATATATATATATATTTATAAAATAGAACTTGCCGCATAGTAGGCTATCAATTAGGACCAGAGAATGAAAATCAAAGGAAGCAAAAATGGAGATAAGAACACGGACCTTTCCAGAAAACAAAGGAAGCTGTAGGTTAAGATGGGAACAATGATACTAAATGTAATTTATGCAGGTGGAACGATCCCCAAATAATTAGAAAAAGGACTGGAAGAGTTGAAAACCGGAAGACGAAACTAAACAATGCAGACTATAGGATTGTTGAGTTCGGTCAAAATTCTGAAGAAAGTCCTGAAAATCCGAGATGACTTAGTGTCACTCCAACTCCAACATAGTAACCCTAACCCTAACCCTTTGGCCAATCAACTCTGGTGTATTGACTTCCTTACTCCTCCCACACCTCTCATCATCCCTCAGAGACTCCCTACCTTCCTTGAACCTCTTATGCCACTCAAAAACTGATGCTTGATTCATGCAAGATGCTCCGAAAGCAGTCTGAAGCATTCCATAGGTTTCTGTGGCATTTTTCCAAGTTTAAAACAGAATTTTATTGCATATCGTTCTTCTAAGTGTCAGATTGCATTTTTGAAATTCACTAGTTGTCCCAATCAGGCTTTAGTAGAGTGTACTCCAATTCCTTCTGTAGCTATTCTTTGAACTTGAAATCACAAAATATGGTCAATCATCTCATAAGATGTATAGCAATAACATACATAATTTTCTAGAGTCTAGGATAATTCTAAATGCCCAAATTAAAAAAAGAGTGGAAACTTATCGTATGCACCTCGTATAGTGTTACAATTACAATCGGTATCATCGTTACATTCATATTCTCTTGCAGGGTTTAAGTACTTACCTCTCTTTTCGTTTTCTTAATATTTTACTCTGTGATCAACCAGGATGTAAAATATATTATTCACTTGCTTCTATTTCTTTGTTGACTATCACACGATCTGTTTGTCTGACTGAGATTCGATGATACGCTCGTTTCTCAAAATACCAGAGGATTTTCTGCATTTCATTCTCCCGGAAGGATTCTCGGTTGTGCATATAATATCTGATCGTATGGTAAATTAAAACATCTTGCACAATTCCATATGGATTACTTACCCATCCAGTCGTGTATAGTCTTACACCCTTTTTTGCATAAACTTGCAGCTTTTGCTTATCATGTGTTTGGTTGTTTCGTCTCAATCAAAATTTAATGTACATCTACTAATTTATTGCGTCGTGTCTATTCTTCCTTTAGCACAGTAAGTCATCATGATATTTTTTGTGCTGATGTCAGAAGAGATTCAGTTTCTCATTCAAGGTTTTCATTTCTTTGTCATGTACAAGTTTTCTCGCGTGAAAATTCGTTTTTAATCCATATGCAGTTGTTCTAGTCTTCTCATTTTCCTCATCTAGGTTGTTTTGTGTTCTGTTGATACCTTAGTTATCTGAAGAGTTTCTGGTCGCTGTGATTAGTTTTCGTTTGCGAATTATGTAGTCTTCATGTCCTTGTATCGATGCATTTAAGCTATCATCAATGCTGTTAAATCCTCTTCCTCCTCCTTTTCTTGGCACATATAGGAAGCTTATGTCGTCTCTGGGGTGTAAGGCCATACGCTATTAGTTTTCTTGTTTTCTGGTCCATTTGTTGAAGTTCTTCACTTTTCCTCTTTAAAAATGGTCCCGAGTATCTTACAATGGCGTCAGCCGATATGTTCATCCCCATGATAAAATTCATATTATATAGTTAGGTTACGAGGACTTTTCTCGTTCTACTTTCGTTTTCCTTTCATTTCTGCTTCCTTGATTGTGTCATTTTCCAATTTTTCCAAGTATTTGTAAGTTTCCTTTTCTGCCAGTGTTCTTATCTTTCCTTGATTTGGTAGTTCTATTCGTTCCGTTATTGGTCGATTTTCAACTTTCATTATTAGCATGGCACATTTTTATATGCCGATTTCAACCCCCCTATATCGTCATTGTATATCCTCACTGCCTGCATTAAGGTTCCTAATTCTTTTTCTTTCTTGGCAAACAGTTTGATGTCGTTCCCTTATATAAGTGAATTATTTGCCTTTCGATTTATGAGGTTTGTAACCGCCTGTACATTTCCCAAGTCTGCGCTTCAGATGCATCATAGCTATTACAAATAGTAATAATGATAGTGAAACTCCCTGGAGGATACAGCTCTGTATTTTTATCCTTGGTAAGCGTTTTCATCCTGATATCTATTCCACTCTCCAGGTTTTCATGGTATTCCCTATGACCTTTCAGGCTCCGTTAGATATCTTATACATTTTTAGATACTCTTTTATCCGGCTTTCCAGGACAATGTCATATGCCTTTTTATAGTCAATCCATGCCCTAGCTACATTTTTCCGTATCCGTATGCTTTCCTTGAGGATGTGTTTATCAATGTACAGTAGTTCCTCTGGTCCCTTTGTGGTATCCTTTTTGTTCTTCTGGCAACAGTCCGTGGCTTATTAACGAGTTGTAAATCTGCTGTCTAATTTGTGCCGTTAGTATTTTCCACATCATAGATAGGCACGTTATGGTTCTGTAGATGTTGAGGGCGGTTCCTTGATGGAAGTCTTTTTTGGATAAGCGTGGTCTTTTTTGCCTTCTATTCATCTATTTCCTGTAAGCTTCTATTCATTTTGATAGCCAGTCTGTTTAGTATGGATGTAGCTTTTTATATAGGTATCATGTCCCGACGCTTTCCAATTTGGAACTTTTTTGATAGTTGCTCTGAGTGAATCGATGTGTATTTTTGCCTTTGGTCCTTCTTTGAGTTCTTATACCTCTTTTCCCATATTACTTATCCATATAGCTTTTCTGTTGTTTTCATTACCAATATTTTACTCCAAAAATGTTTTGTTTCCTTGTTATTCACTTGTTGGTATGCTTTCGTGCATTCTCCCAATACGTTCAGGTAGATTTTACAGGGTGGAACGATAAAATTGTCGTCCTAAAGAAAACAACACTGCAGCTTCATTTTAAAACTTTTATTGAAAAAATCAATTCTGGTTACTTGATTATGTTGTAGACCTGACATCAATTCAATGTAGCCGCCTTCAGCCTCAATCACCGCCTCGATACGGATCCGGATCTGAGAGCATGCATTTTCCACAAGCGCCGGCGGGAGCTCGGCGAATACTCAGCGAATGGTGGCGATCACGCTGGCTTTAGTGCTGTTGGAGGTCATGTTGGTGATGTTCTCGACGTAACACCAAACGAAGTAGTCCAGCAGGTTAAGGTCGGTGGAGTGGGGCCAGTGAGAGAAGGGTGCAAGTCGTAGCACTCCTTCTGAAGCCAAGCCTGGGTCTCTTTGGACTTTGTTGGCCGGCGCCGAGTCCAGCTGTTACCGGCCACCTGATTTCACCAGGGGATCACCACACTCTTCAGCACATCCAGGTACACTTTGGTGTTGACTTTCAAGCCAACTTCGAAGATGTGAGGTGGCATGATTTGGCCCTCACATGAAACCACACCAAAGACCATAACCGTAGCCGGAAAGTTTGTTTTCATCACCCTGGGCATGTCCCTGTTATTCGTGGCAATCCAGATTTGCATTTTGATGGTGCTGGCAATGGTCCTGTTGTCATAAGTTGGATCGATAGAGTGCATGTGTTGTATGGCGGCGCCTCTCCGATCTCGTTCGTTAAACATTGTGTCACTTTCAGACATGATAGAAGGCTCCTATCGCTCTTGGGATTTGTACACAACTGGCCAACTAGTAGATGATCTGCAACAAAAAAAAGAAAACCGGTTTTCATTAAACGGAAATCGAATTATGTCGCCTTTTCTAGGGTGACAATTTTATCGTTCCACCCTGTATTTTTGCTGTTTTGTAATTTTTGATTTATTCATTTGAGAGTTTTTCACACCAGCATTACCTCATAGTTTTTCACTTGAGTCTGTGTAACAGCAAGTCTCTTCAGTCTCCAGGACTCTTCTCAGTATTCTAGCCGTTCTCAACGATTCTGTAGTTTGGGTAGTTTCATCTTGTCTTCTCATTTCCAAGTCCTCCACTCCCTGTACCAATATTTTTGCGACAGTAGCGCGTGTTGCAATTACAATTATAGTCATTATTATTATTATTATTATTATTATTATTTCATCGCTGGGTGTTCTCTACCTACGTAATAGTAGAATTTTCTCTCGTTTTTTTGAAGATCCAGTTTTGTTTGTATTGCTTAATCCTATCAAGGTCTTTTTTTCTTTCTTTCGCCAATATTTTTAAATTCATATCTTGAGTGTGTATTGTCAGATTTGTCTACGGCTGTGTTCTGGTCTCGTCATTCCAGCACATCACTGTGTGTTTTTTCTTCCTTAGCACTTTCGCTTGTTGTTTCAGTTTCTTTGACTTTCCCAGTAATTTTTTTAGGAAGGTTTTGCATTTCTTTCCAGTTCCCTAGGAGAATACCGATTTCATTACAGATTAGTTTCTCTCCTGCACAGATTATCTCATTTAGTTCTGTAAGGTTGCCCGTTGATATATTTGGTAATAATTTGTTTATCTTTTTGGTTTCTATATTAACTTTTTCCAGTCTTGGCCGATGAAGGATGGTAATGCAGTCGTCTTTTCATTCATGCTTTTTAAATATTTTCTCACCATTTATTTTGTCTTCTTAAGCTATCGTTTGTTTTGTTTTGCTGAGGTCTGCGATGTATTGGTTTTCAATATCTTTTTTTGTTTCAGTTCAGGTAGTGGGGATTTTATGTTTCAATCTTTCGAGTTTCAATTCGGGGGAGGGGAATTGTTTATAATCCCCACGACTTTCATGTTCACAGACTTTTATTTATGGTTGTAAGGAAGACTTTCGCTTCTTATGTTAAATATAACAGATTCTGCCCACATTTCCACCTTTCCTTTTCCTCTATGTGTTAAATTGCTCTTGAAATAACTGTTAAGTATATTTTTGTTGTCTTTTTGATTCAGTTTTTTTTCCTTCGTGCAGTTGTGTTCATTTATTATTTTGGTTGTTGTTTGTGTACATGAAATTCGAACGTCCAACATTCAATGGGTCTCGTATGTTATCTATCTAGGGTACAAGTCTTGATCCTTATATTAGGATCTTTAATCTCTTTACATATTGATTTTTATTTTGATGTAACATTTTCTCGGTTGGTGTAATGTGGCAATAGCAGAGCCTGAAGTTCATTATAATCTGTCTTCTTTCAACAGAAGTTACCTGTATTCTTCCAATGAAGATGACAATGAAACAGACCACAGAAAAAAAAAAGAATAAATTAATGCCTAAGCCTTTTAAGTCCCTAAATCTATTATTCTTATTATTAGAATTATTATAATTTGTGTTTATACCAATTTTGTCTGTCAGTTTTAATAGCTAAATTGCTGAAAATAGTAGCTCTTGTAGTTATTGCTTCTGCTTGCTGTTTGTACCAATTTTCTTATTTGATAATTTCATGGTATATATATATATATATATTTTCTAATGAATTTAATCTCCTATATTATTAAGCCTTATATTATATTCTATTGTTGTTGTTGTTGTTGTTGTTTCACTCCTTGAGACTTTTCCCCACCAGGTTGAGTAGGTGGTCTTTCATTGGCGTCGAAGTGAGAGCAAGTCAACTCAAGAATGTGGGACTCTGCCCTAGCATTTTGTCCGAGCTAACCAATACTGTGTTATGTATTTTAAGTTTTTTAAGAATTTCGAATTTGAACTGTCTCTAATTATTATTATCATTATTATTATTATTATTATTATTATTATTATTATTATTTACCCCTTCAGAGTTTTTGACATCAGCGTCAACTGGTTGACTTCCACTGTAGTTTGAGTGACAGCAATTCCTCTCGAATCTACAGGACTCTTCTCAGTATTCTGGCCGTTCTCAATAATGCTGTCGTTTGGATGGTCTCCATACGTCCGCCAACTTCCAAGTCCTCCAGGCCCTTTAGTAATCCTTTTCTTACGGTACCAAAAGCATCAATTACAATTGGCATAATTGTGACCTGCATGTTCCACAGTTTTTTCAATTCCCTAGCAGGATCGATTTACTTATTCTTCTTTTCACATTCTTTCAGTTTTATTCTGTGGTCATCCGGGACAGCAAAGTCGACAATTTAGCAATTTCTCTTTTTTTTTATTGATTATTATTAAGTCGGGTCTTCTGGCCGAGATTTGTTGATCCGTGTGTATGTCAAAATCCCATAGGAGTTTATATGTGTTATTTTCATCTCTGTCAACGCATAGCCTACATTTGCTATTTTGTTGCGTCTTATCTATTCTGGCTTTGATATGATTGGTTCTTACGGCATTTCTTCTTCTTCTTCTTCTTCTTCTTCTTCTTCTTCTTATTATTATTATTATTATTATTATTATTATTATTATTATTATTATTATTGTTGTTGTTGTTGTTCCTTTGTGATTTCCTCATAAGCAGTAGGTGATGGCTTTCTCTGGCGTTTGATTGACAGCAAGTCGCTACAAGGCACCAGGACTGTTCTCTGCATCCTGGCTGATCTTAATAATGTTGTAGTTTCGATGGTTTCTACTCATCCTCTTATTTCCATGTCCTCTATTCCCAGTATTAATTCTTTTGGCGATTTCCCAAGTACACCAATTGTAATCGATAATTCTGTCAACTTCCTGCTTTCTAAGTTTTACTTTGGTTCTCTGGTATTCATCTCTCTTTTCGCAGTTTTTAATTTTACTCAGTGATCCGACGAGACGGCAAAGTCTATTATTCTTCAATATTTATTTTTCTTTTGGCAGTCCTTAGGTTTGGTCGTCTGGGCGAGCTTAGGTGATCTGTTTGTATGTCAAAATACCAGATAATTTTTATGGCTCTTGATTCTAGCTTGTGTATATACCACTTGTTTATGAATGAAACTTCAATTTCATACTCAGTGGATTACCTTCACCATCCAATCTATTCATTTATTGGTTTTTTACTAATTTTCTGCATTTGTTTATAATGTGACTGATTGTTTTGTCTCCATCACGAAACAACCTACACTTAATATTTTGCTGTGTCGTATCTATTTTTCTTTACCATAGATTATCCTAATCATTGTTCTGTACTGCTATTACCAGAGGTTCATTTTCTTTCCAAAGGTTTCCTTTTCTTAGCCATGTCTAAGTCTTCTCATACGATATTTCTCTTATATGTCGCTTTAAATATATAGGATTGTTTTCCTTCCTATTTTCTTTTAGTTATTGTTGTTCTGTTGATCTTCGTTTAGTTTGTATTGTTTCTGATCACAGGGATTAGTTTTTCTTTTCTCTTTTTCATATTCTCTTCGAGTTGTATCGCTGCATTGACGCTTTATTCAGTGCTGAGACGTATTCTTCCTCTTTCTTTTCTTGAGACGTATTGTCTGTCAACATCATCTCTTGGATGTAAGGTCATATGCATCGTCTTGAGTTTTATTTGATCACTGGTCCATTTATTATAGTTCTTTCCTTGTCCACCTCAAGGATAGTCCCGAATATATTTCTGGGGATACTGCCCAAGTGTTTATATTTTTGATGAGATTTCTGCTATATAGGTCAGTTTCGAGTAGTTTTCTCGTTCTCCTGAGATACTATTTTTTAAATTCATTTATGGTTGTTTAATGGTGTGTTATTGTTTTACTTTTTTAAGAGTTTCTCATACCCTTGTCAGCCAATTTTTTTTTAATCAGAGTTTGGGTGACAAGAAATCTATTCAAGTCTTCAAGATTCTTCTCCTCGTATTTCCATGTCCTCCAGTCTCCGTCCCAATCCTCTTGTGACCGTACTGAGATGACTAATTACATTTGATATCACAGTCACTTTTATATTCTATGTTTTTTTTTCAATTCTCAAGCAAAGTCTAGGTACTTATCTTCCTTTTCGACTTCTTTCAATTTTACTCAGTGGTCAGCCGGGACTGCAAAGTCATAATTCGACAAGTTCTTTTTGGGGGGGGTTTATTAATAGGTCTGGTTGTCTGACCAACATTATGGTCTGTTTGTATCTCAAAATCTCAGAAGAGTTTGTGCGTCTCATTCTCTTTGATAGATTCTGGGTTGTACATATACCACTAGTTTATATGTTCAAATAACAATTTCTTACACAATTCCCTGTGAATCACCTTGCCCACCCAGTCGTGTCTATTTGTAAACTTTCCTGAGCTAATTTGCAGCATTCGCTCATGATATGATTGTTCGTTTCGTCTCTATCATGACACAACTTACATTTGTTTTTTTGTTGCATCTTATCTTTTCTTGCTTTGATATAATTGGTCTTTATGGCGTTATTTTAGCTATTTTTTTAAGAGATTCAGATTGTCTCTTAAGTTTTCTATATCATAACCATGCCCAAGTTTTCTCGTGTGAGATGTTGCTTGTAAGTCGCTTTAAACATTCATACAGTTGTTTTCTTTCTATTGTTGTTTTCTGATTATTTCCTTTCCGTTGATCTTTGTATTGTCAGTGTTATTTCTGGTGGCTGTAATCAGTCTCCTCTGCGCTTTTCTTTGTTGTCTTTGAGTCATTGTATCGATGAATTCAATGCTGACAAGTCCTCTTACTCCTCCTTTTCTCGGCACATATAATCTGACACCGTCATCTGTGGGATGTAAGGCCTTATGCATGGTCTGGTGAACTTCAACAATAGTTTTGAGTATCATACGAGCGGGACAGCCAAGGTATATATCCCTATCTTAAGGTTCCTACCACTTCGTTTGGTTTCGAGTACCTTTTTCATTCTCAGGGTATATATCTATTAATTCTTTTATATTTCATCTTCAATTGTTTGATGGTGTCAGCTTCCAATATTCCCGAGTATTTGTACGTTTCCTTTTCTTTGAGCATTCTAATTTTTCTTGATTTTGTATTACATTCCTTCTGTCATGTGTCGTTTTACGATTTTCATTGTTAATATAGCACATTTTTCCTATGGAAAATTCTATCCTTATGCCCTGAATGTATATTTTCCCGCTTATTAGAGTTTCCAATTCTTTTTCATTTTTAGAAAACAATTTGTTGATGTTAATGTTCATTGGCTGTGTGATCTTTTACTGCGATTTCGTAAATGTATATCCGCCTGTTGATGTCCTGAATTTGTGGTTGAGAGGCATCATCACTATTACAAACAGTGATAGTGATAGAGCATCACCCTGGAATATACCTTTTTGGATCTTCACTTCACTAAGCTTTTCCCTCCTGCTGTCAATTCTATTCTGTAGGTTTTCATGGTTTTCTTGATAAGGTTTTAATTTCATCTGATATCTTGTACATTTTGAGGCAGTTTATTATCCAGCTTTGCGGAATAATATCATATGTGCCCGTAGTGTAATGGTTATCGTCTCAGGAAATGTACACGGCGACACGAGTTCAAATCCTGGACAAGATTGGTTGCATTTCACATAGCACTAATACCCTTCGGAAAGGTATTAATCCGATTATTCTCCCTCCAGTTATGGGTAAATAGTAGGACAGACTAGGTTCTTCAGCCTTGGTGAGGCAACTAGACTAGGAGAAGGAAAACTCTGACTTCAAACCTGTTAAACTCCGCTTAAAAAGTTGATCTTGTGTCATATCCTGCCCGAGCGGAGCGGTTGGTTAATATGATATGCCTTTTTATTGTCAACCCTCGTCATAACAAGATTTTTTCATCGTCTTGCTCTCGTTGAGGATGTGTTAATCAATGTTGAGTAGATTCTTTAGGCTTTTGGATCATATGCGGTATTTTTTCTGTTCGTCGGGGAACAATCTACGACTTATGATAGAGTCTTAATTTCTTTCGATTATTTGTGCCGTTATTATTGACTGCAACATTATTGGTCTGAAATTGTTTGAGGGCATTTCTTTTAGGGGTTCTTTCTCGATCAAGGTTCTCTTTCCTTGGGTCATCGATTCCGGTACGTCTATTTCTTGTAGGCATCTACTCATTTCGATAGCTAATCTCTTATGTAT
The DNA here is from genome assembly GCA_963585895.1 of Sepioteuthis lessoniana. Lineage (NCBI taxonomy): Eukaryota > Metazoa > Mollusca > Cephalopoda > Myopsida > Loliginidae > Sepioteuthis > Sepioteuthis lessoniana. Next base: position 86,524,798 of record OY757906.1, on the reverse strand, counting down.
GTAGGTAATTTTTTTTAATCATAATCTATGTATGTCATCATGGCCTGGCGGTTTCCCATTTGATATTTTTTTAGAGTTGTTCTGAGTGAATGGGTGGGTATTTTTACCTTTGGTGCTTCTTTGAGTTCTTTCAACTTCTTTTTCATGTTGCTTATCCATTTGGCTTTTTTGTTATGTTCTCCTGGTGGTCATATGTTGCTCTAAAATTGGTCTGCTCCCCTTGAATCTCGTTGTTAGACTATTTTGAGGTTTAAGTTGTCAGAAGAATGGTTGAACCTATTTATAGAATCTACTGTCAACAGAAGCAGGAACTCGCAATGGAAATCGGCCAATCAGAGACGAGCACTGAAAGACTTATTGTTTATTGCAATTATCCTTTGAAAAAGAATTATTGTTTTACAATTTCTACCGGAGAGACATATTGTTTTTATTACCAAGACATGAAACTTTAAGCAGAAGAACTAGTCAAATTTTGACAGGCTTGTCTTCGCGCCATTTCCCCGAACTTGCAGGTAAACTTTTGTTTCGTTATTTTTTAATCTCCTTTTTGTCTGTATTAATTTACCCTGTCTTGATATATTTTTAATCTTCCTTCGTTATCCAGTATTTTCTGGCTTATTGCCTCGAGTTCTGTTGTCATTTTTACTTGTATTGCTTTTTTACTTTTTGTCCCAATATGTTCCAGCGTTTTTTCTTTGTTTTATCAGTTTTGCTTGTTATCGTAGATTTCTTGTCTGTGCTTCCGGTCGAATTTCCCGTCCAGGTTTTGTTTTCGTTCGTGGTTCTTAGGGGAACACCTATTTTATCACAGACTAATTTTGTTCTTACATAGATCAGTTTGTTTTATTACGTAATGTTGTTGGTTTAAATGTGTATTAATAATTAGTCTATTTTCTCGGTTTCTGCCCAGACTCTTTTTCAAGTCTTGGTTTCATGATGATGGTACTCTATTCTCTTCAGACATTATTTGTATAAACTTTTCTATATTCATTTTTCTTCTTGTGTTTGTTCTTTGTGGTTTGGTTGTGTGGTGCTTCGATTTTTATTATCTTGCAGGTCATTTCGGTTGGATTGTTCTGGTTTTTCAGTTTTTGGTGTGTTGATTAGAGTATTAGGTTCTTGATTCCCGATTTTTTTTTTTGTATTTCGAATTTGTCAAAGTAGGAAAACAAACCTTTCTTTATGATTGTTCTCACTTGGTCAGCGAGTCTTTGGCTTGTCTTTGGCATTCTTTCCAGGTTTCTATATTTTTTGTGTAGTGTTACTTCTTTAATCACAGAGAAGTGCAAGTTTGTTGTCTTCCCGTGTCCATTTTCTGTATTGGGGGTCTCTGGTTTGTTTGTTACTTAGGTCGTAATCTGTGTACCCGAAAAAAGGACGGTCAACATTTGCAGTATGAAACCAGGCCCCCATGTTGCTATCAGAGGAGTACCTGTCGATAATGACACCCAGGCCAGTTGCTTAATTCCAGCGTTGTATTATATTTCGGCTTTACATTTTTCTCATGAGTAGTATATTATAACTATGCCAGGATTAGGGGTCGTTTAAAATCTGTGCATCTGATACAGATGGATCATATGCATTTTAGGTAAGGAAATTTTAGCGGGTCACAGGAATAAAACGATTGGGCTGTTTTTTCTCATCAGTTGACGTCATTTTTATAGATGGGTAGCAATATTTCACTAACTAAACTATTTGACCATGGTCATTGAAAGATGTAGCTCTTTCAACCAACAACCAGTGAAGCTCACCACTGACCAAATTTTGGATTCAAATACCGCACTTCATATCCACTATGTTGCTTCCCATGTTTTCTAGTGATATTTATTAATTTTAAGAATGTATTTACTTAATTTAATCAATTCAATTGATCTTTTCCCCCTTCCTTTTCTTCCGTTTTTATCTCTTTTTCCCTTTCTTCGTTTTCCTTTCTGTGATTTGGTAAGTTTTAACTTAGTTAAGTCCAGTTATCCACTATTATTTATTTATTTTTCCTCTTTCTTTCCCGGTCTTTATATTTTTAGCATATAGCTTTTGAAACCTGCTCTCTTTGTATTGTACTGCTATTCTAAGTTAAGCATTTAACTCTATTTTGGAAACAGGCGTATTATTCTTCAAGACCATTGCAAAAAACAGTAACAAAAGCTCGATACGACTTGAATACCGGATAATTTGGGCGAAGATAAATACATACACAGTTTAGACATCCCGGACATGGTATTTAAAAAAAAAAATTCTGCTACTGCCTCAACACATGATTTTAGTCTGACGTTGATCATCTAACTATGCAAATGTATTTGGAGGGGAGGGGGTTACTCCCTTACTTTTATCTTCTTCATCTTCGTTAACCTAAAAATCTCCTTGTTTCCTCTTTTGGTGTGTTTTTCCCATAATTTTCTCTTCCACCTCCTTCACCTGCCCCCAACGCTTCCCATTCCTCTGCTATGTTAAGTTAAGCTTTTAACTTCATTTTGGAAACAAGCATATAATTCTTCAAGACTATTGCAAAAGGCGGTAAAAAAAAGCTGAATAAAACTTCAGTACTGATTAATTAGAGCAAAGATAAATACATGCAAGTTGTAGAAATCCTAGACTTCATATATTTTTATTTTGTGATTTCTGATGCAAGGTGAAGACATACTTTTAATCCAGCGTTAATCTATTACTATCGTTGTTATTTTACTCCTCAAGAGTTTTCACATCAGCGTTAGCTTATGGTTTTCACTGGAGTTTGAGTGACAGTAAGTTTTTTCAAGTTTCTAGTATACTTCTCAGTATTCTGGCCGGTCTCAATAATTCTGTAATTTGGATAGTATCCACTCGTCCCGTTATTTCCAAGTCCTTCTGTCCTTGTACCAATCATTCGGTGACTCTACCAATAGCACCAATTACAAATAGTAAAATCGTCGCTTTCATGTTCCACAGTTTTTTCTTCTATTTCCTAGCAAGGTCGAGGTACTCATCCCTCTGAACACTTTCTTTCAAATTTACTCTGTGGTCCACTGAAACAGCAATGTCCACTCTTCTGCAAGTTCTCTCTTTTCTGTTGATTAGTATAAGGTCTGGTCGTCCTTCCGAGATTAGGTAATCCGTTAGTATCTCAAATTCCAAAGGAGTTTGTGTGTCTAATTCTCCAGAACAGATTCTTGGTTGTATATATACTATTTCTTCGCATGGCCAAACTTCAGTTTCTTACACAATTCAGAATGGATGCTTTTGCCCACCATGTCGTGCCGATTCCTATACTCTTTTGAGGCTAATTTACTGCATTCGCTCATTATGCGATTGATCGTTTCGTCTCTATCACCACATAACCTACATCTATGGTTTTGTTGGGTCTTATCTATTCTCATTTGATATGATCGTCATCGAGAGTAAAACGCGACGGAAAAATCTAGCTATGGCGTCGATTGACTACCAAAAGCCTTACGATATGGTGACCCAAAGCTGGATACTATACCGTCTCAAAATGTATAAAATACCCGCCAGTTTATTAATAAGACCATGGAAACCTGGAAAGTTGATTAACAGCTAGACGAAAGAGCTTAGGAAAGGTAAAGATCCAAAGAGGGATATATCAGGGAGAGGCACGATCAACATTATTATTTGTTATTGTGATGATGCCACTCAATCACATCCTTCGGAAATGCCAAGCTGGATACAAACTCAGTAAATCTCAGGGAAAAATCCAACACTTGATGGACGACATCAAACTATTTGCTGAAAACGAAAAAGACTTATAAACACTAATAGAGACCGTGAGAATATACAGTTAAGATATAGGAATGGAATTTGGCATAGAAAATGTGCCATGCTAATAATGAAAAGCGACAAACGACACATGCTGGAAGGAGTCGAACTACCAAATCAAGCAATAATCGGAACACCCTGAGAAAAAGAACACCTACAAATGCTTATGAAGTTTGGAGGCTGACACCATCAAACAAGTAGAAATGAAAGAAAAATTAAAAACGAATATCTCAGAAGAACCCCATAACTACTCGAGACAAACTCTATGGTTGTGACCTTGTCAAATGAATGAATACCTTAGCTGTCCCCACGTAAGATACTCGGGACTATATATTAAAGTTCTCCTGTTCCTCTGATTCGCTCGTGGTAATATATCTGTTCCCCGATGACGATTCTGTGTCTTATAAATTAAGTAGATCTACTCTATAATTTGTACCGTTAGTATTCTCCACACCTTTGGTAGATCAATAGTTTTTTGGGTTGGCTCCTTTGCAGGGGTCTTTTTGGATCAGAGAGCTCTTCACTTGTAATCCAGTCGGGTATCTAAGTTTTCTGAATACACTTAATCATTTCGATAGCAAGTCTGTTGTGGATGGAGTTGAATTTTTAAAACTAAAATCCGTGTATGCCATCTAGTCTTTCCTGTTTGCTATCTTTTTAAGTGTTGCCATGAGTCCTTCTTTGAGCATTCGCAACTCCGTTTCAGTGTTGTTTATTAATTCGGATTTTTTGTTTCCATATTTTGCTTCAAAATTTTTTGGCCTCTTTCGCATCCGTTTGTTGGTATGGCTTCACCAACTCTCCTTCTGCTTGCTGGTAGAATTGTATTTCTTTGTTTTGGAACGTCCCGTTTTGTCTGTATTGTTTGGTGCAATCTCCGTATCTTTTATGTCTTCCTTCTTCCGCCAGTATTTTTGATTAGTCTCCTAAAGTTTTATTTTTCGTTTTTGTTGACTTACTTTTATATATTTTTATGATCTTTTTTAGTACTTTTACTTGTTGTTGTAGTATTTTTATCTGTGATTCTAGTCTGAGTTCCTACTCGGGTTTTGACTATCTGTCTTTGGTCTTCAGTGGGGGGATTTTTTCACAGACAAATTTTGCTCCTGCATATATTCAATCGCTGAACTCCGTGATGTTTGTCGGGATATTTGTCAGTAAGCTGTTCACTTTCTCGGTTTCGAACTAGACTGTCCTCCAGTCTTGGTTTGAGTGACAGCAAATCCCCTCCAGATTCTAGAGCTCTATTTATAATTCCGTCCAACCTAAACAATGTTGCAGTTAGTATTTTAAGTATTTCCAGTTAGACTGGTCTCTTTTCCAAGATCATAGAGACTGTTCCTAATGTGTCAATTGATACAAGTCACCACGGTCTTTATGTTCCAGCTCTCTAACAAGATCTAAGTATTTGTTTATAATTTCGGGTTCTTTTATTTTCACTGTGTGACCCGCTGGCACAACAGAATTCCCAAGATAACAAGTATATTTTTACTCGTAAATCAAGACTAGCCCTGGCTTTCTGAACGGGTGTGATTGATCTGTTTTTATTTCATAGACCCTAAACATGTTATGTGTGTTTTCTTTAAGAAAAGTGTCTGATTTATACACAACATTTGTTTGTATGGTCACATTTTAGGCTCTTCCACAATTACCTGTAGATGAGCTTCCTCGCCAGTCGTATCTGGTTTTGTATTCCTCTAAAGCTATTTTTTTATTCAATACTTTTCTTTTATTAATGTTGTCTTCTCTCTCTCCTCAAAATCTGAACCTGCTATTGCCTTGCTTAACATCTGGCGTTTGGCTGATTTTTAAAAGAAGATTCATTTTCTCGAGAGGTTTTCCCTTATTTACCATGTCCAGATATTCTCTAGTGTAATCTCTCCAAATTGTCAAGTGATGTACGTATATAATTGTTTCACAACTTATTCCTGTTTTCAAGATTTTGTTCTTTTACCTTGTGTCTTTATATTGATATTACAGTTACTGACTGTTGAATTAGTATTTCTTTGTTCTTTTTTGTGTACTCATTGATTCTTCAAATAGTTGCACCTACGCAATGCCCACTGCAAATCCTCATCTTCCTTCTTTTTTTGACACATATAATCAGTAATATCATCTCCCGGGTGTAATGCTTTATGTACAGTCATCAGTTTTCATTTCCGTTCATCCATCTGTTAATGTTCCTCATTTCTCCAATTTTAGAATAGTCCCGAATGTCTTACAAATGAGGACTGCCCTGATATTTATTGTTTTCATGAGATATCTGCGGCTACAGTGCTTCATTCTGAGCAGTTAACTTGTTCTTCCCCGATGCACTTTTCCGATATTTTCTTTCATCTCCGTTTTTTGATGTAGTCTATTTCTGATATTCCCAAATAATTATCATTTGCTTCATCCAAGTGTTCAGATATGTTTCTTATTTGGTAGTTGTATTTCTTTTGTTTCACCTTTTCCCTATTTCCATATCAACATCATATGACTAGTTGTTTTATAATTAAAAGTATATGGGATGGAAGTTTTCATTAAGCAGAAGTCAAAATTAAACACAGCTATTTAATCTTTATAAAACTGTTCACCAAAGCTATTTGAGGGATAAGATTTGCTTATCTCACACAGCTCGTCATTTTGTCACTACTGGTCGTTTAGGGGGAAAAAAAGAAACACAAGAACTATCTCTTTTAAATTACCTTCTTCTCCTGGTTTGAAAATTTTAACGTTCAATTTCTTGGAAAAATAAGCTATTTTGCAATTCAAAAAATATATAATGAATATTTTTGCTTTTATCGACTTGGATTTACACTCATTTACGCTTCGTCAATTTGTCAAAAAATAAAGAAGAAAGATATAGTAAAAAATTATTGTTGCTGTTGTTGTTGTTGTTGTTGTTGTTTTTGTTGTTGTTGTTGTTCTTCTTCTTCTTCTTCTTGGCTGGCAATTTTTAACATTCCATTACTAAGAAAATATTTTTTTTTTTAGCAAATAAGAACTTCTGGTATGAAAGTATTAGCTTTCATCGAATCAGAATTATACAAAATCACACTGTCATTTTGTCTTTCTAATGCCGTTCACTACGGATATTTCAGTGACACAGCTTTACGGCTTTGCAACTAGCCACTACTGGTCGTTTAGACACATTGTGTAAATAAATAAAAAAAAATATCATTGTAAAGTTACTTGCTACTGGTCTGAAAAATTTTAACTTTCAATTTCTGGGAAAATTAAACCATTTTGAGTGCTTAGTCAATTTGGAAAGAAATATAAAAAGAAAGAAAAACTAAGTTAACGTTTTTAAATTACCTTCTACTTACCTTCGAATTTGATAAAAAAATTAATATTCAATTTCTATGAAAAGTAAGGTATTTTGCAATTCAAAAAATATTGAATAACAGGTTTTTGCTTTGAAGAACTCAGAAATGTGGTCTGTTACGCCAAGTCAGTTTGTTTTGAATATTGTTTATGGTTTCTCACTGGATTTTGAGAGAGACAGCAAGTTTTCTTAAATCTCCAGCGTTATTCTCAGTATTCTGGCCGATCTCAATTACTCTGTAGTCAGGATGGTCTCAACCTGTCCTCTTATTTCCAAGTCTTTCAGTCTTTTTATCAATCCTTTTGAGATTGCCCAAGTACTCAAACCACAACTGCTACAACCTTCACCTTCATGATCCATAGATCTTTTTAAATTCTCTGGCAAGGTCAAGGCATTTATCTCTCTTTCCATTTTCTTTTATTTTCACTCTGTATTTTGCGGGGTCGGTAAAGTCAACTTTTCAGTAAGTTCTCTTTTTTTGTTGACTAGCAGAAGGTCTGGTTGTCTGGCTGAGATTAGATAATCCGTTTATATCTTAAAAATTTCAGTGAAGTTTGTGCATCTGATTGTCCAGGACGGATTTGGGGTAGGGCATATACCATTCCTCCGTATGTTTGAATTTAATTTTTCTTTTACAATTTCAATTAAAATTGGTATAATTGTCACCTGCATGTTCCAGAGTATTTTTCAATTCCCTAGCAAGGTCAAGGAACTTATCCTTCTTTTCACAGTCTTTCAGTTTTATTCTGTGGTCAGCCAAGCCAGCAAAGTCGACAATTTTGGAAGTTCTACTTTTGCCGTTGATTATTATTAGGGCTAGTCTTCTGGCTGAGATTAGGTGATCCGTGTGGATGTCTGAGAAAAAGCAAGTCCCCTTAACTCTTCGGACCTTTTCTAAAAATCCAGTGCCGTAGTCTGGATGCTATCCATCCTTTCACCCATCTTTAGTTTTTGCGGTCTCTATTCCTGGTCATTTAGGAGAATTTTACGGCAACAAATACAGTTGGTATCACTCTCATCTTCATGTTTCTGCGCTTTTTAAGTTCCCAGGTAGGATTCAGTAATTTGTCATTTCACTTTTCTTTCATTTTCAATCAATCATCCACTAAACGACGAGTCCTTTCTTCTCTTCCGATGTATTAAGGTTGTGGTAAGTCAATTACAGTTCACTGCTACATACAAGAACACCCATCTAATTCTGGTCAGATTATAGGGGAGAATATGGTAGTAAGTTTTCCCCGAAGAATTTGTTTTCAAAAAGTATTTGTGTGGCTCGGTCACACACATTTTCTGCTGCTTCCTCCATTTGTTTCCTCATCTGTATCACTTTATCAGCCGGCGAATGTTTTCAGGTTTTGTTTAAATTGTCAGGTTACTTATTAAAAAATTACCATTAACCACTGAATTCTGGAGAGCTTTGACATATGAGATATTTATATTTTTATTTTGCAATTTATTGCTGAAATTATTAATTTAAAACAATTTGTATTCATTCTGCGTTCTCTTTTAAATCCCTGCACAGACATAATCAGTTGATATGAAAGCGAAAGACATTGAAATTATACGTTTTATTTCCATCTATCTATCTTTAATGTGTTTTTGAAGAACTTATTGTTATTTTTTGTTTTGTTTTAGTTACGCATCTTCTTTTTTTTCTTTTTGTCTGAGAGCCTGTGTATCTAGAATATTGAAAGGAAAAGCTGTTGATTTCAGCTGATCAAATGATATCGTATCATAAGGGGATTCAAAAGTAGATATATATACACGTCGGGGTGATATGATAAACAAAAGAAAGACAACTTTTGTAAATCGAGAAAGTAAAAAAAAAAAATAACCACATAATATATGACAAAATCATTTTTAAGATATATATTAAGAGTGTTGATTTGAGAAAATGTTCTAATAACATTACATTGATATTTATAATACTGACACTGACATAGATAGAAATATAGATAAATTGTTAAACAGAGCCGTAGTCAAATCTTAACACCATCATGAAAAAATTTTAAAAAATGACAACTTTAAAACAAACATTTTATTAGGTGTTTAAAGAAGGCGTCATTTTATATATAATGAATTCTTTCCATCTATTTAATTCCATAAAATGACATGAATGTTTGCAGTGGAAATGCAATATTTTTGTTTTAAAAAAATCATTTGCACGAGATAAATCTTTGAGAAGTTAAAAGAAATCGTATAAGTTTATCATAAATATCAGAGAATAGACACTCTGCTATATATTTATATCTTCTTTCTCGCGTAGGGTTAAGTTAATATAGAGCTTTAAAAAGCAAGAATACAAGATAAAAACAGGAAAGTAATATGAAAGTATTCAGACGGCGCAAAGGTATGCCAACTGCATTGCCACGAAGAGTAACTGACAGATTATTAAAAAAAACTTGCAGCTTACACTAATTTTATGATTAGAGGTTAAGGAATAAGGTTCACTGCATTTATTTATATTTACATTTTTTGTGTAATTATTTCTAGATAGGAATTTTTGCATATGATATTATAACATTTGTATACAGATCTATTTGACTCATTGATAGAACACTAAGAGAATTAGATTGTGAGTAATTGCAATGAAGGTGTGCACCTGTCTCCTCAGATCTGTTGAAATATGTCCTCAACACCAAAAGCAGTTCACTGTCATACTAAGGATACCACTTTTTTATTGGGGGATCATATCTTTTTACAGGGGATACTATCAGAATATTTTTAGCCCTACCAGCATACTAGTAAAGATTGAAAAAAAATCAAGGTTCAAATCCCAGTCTAAGCCGTAACACACGCTTGCAATTATTTCTAGTCATATATTTATCATGAGCATATTTATATCTGGATAGAAACAAGAATAAAAACTTAAAATGTTTTTTTTTTATAGGTAATGATAATAATTTGTGGACAAATGCGAGACGCTTGAAAAACTTAAATTATATAACAATGTAAAAAGGTTTCCATTTTTAGAATATTTTTTCGGAGATTTAATTCTTTCTAAATACCTTCCAATTGAGAAAAAAAAACCTTCACCGATCTGTTCAGGAATTTTAAGAATTATTCCTTCACTTATTGTACATTCTTTCACTCAGTTTAATTTAAATTCATGGAAAATTTTTCTTGTATTGTAAAGGCAAGCAAACAAAGATGTGTGAATACAAATTCCATCGGAATTCTTGACAGTGGTAATAAATATGATTTTTTTGGTAATGAAAGTAAATGAATAACGATAAAATTGGAGATGCATTGTAATTTATTTGCAGAAACGTTACTGCAATTAGTTTTGGAAATATATGAGAGTTTATAGGGGAAAATATTCCAAAACAGAAATTATAACACACAAATATATGTCTAAAAGTATCGTAATTGTGTATAAGATGCAGTAATTTTACGGATTTTTCAGCCCAAAACATAGAGGTAGTTACTATTCAGAAGGAATAAATGATCAACTTTTTTCTGCCACATACTTCACAATATTCAGGTTGCAAAGGCCGAAAAGAAGTTATGCAGATTCTCCTCTATTTGGTTTATGCCGTCACACACAAATATAGATGTCAATTCCTGTTTGGCTATAATTTTCTTTCTCCTCATGTGAGCTTATTTTTGATCCAAGTTTGTTGGATTTTGTGGAATCAGGTCAGTGCATTTGCTCTTAATGTGGGTTAAATTTTCTTTTTTCACATATAATGTAACCTTCACAAGTTCTTATTCTAGTCAATATGGACCCTGGGGTAGTCTGCGTTGTATAATGGTTAAAGTGCTAGACTGCGAAATCGTAGTAAGCAAAGTCAAACTCCAGTCATGCTATTACGTCCACTTTAGGGCAAATACCCTTGGGAAAGGTAGGAAGCTCCTTATCCCACTAGCTATGGGTTAAATAGCATCACTGTTGTTCTTCTAGAAGGATGATTCTGACGTTAAATAACCCATGAAGGTTGATATGCGATAAAGCAAAGAAAATAAACCAATAAGAATTTGAATAAATGGTCAATGAAGGTTGAATAGCATCACTGTTGAAGGTTAAATAGCGTCACTGTTGTTCTTCTAGAAGGATGATTCTGGCGTTAAACCCATGAAGGTTGATATGCGATAAAGCAAAGAAAATAAACCAATAAGAACTTGAATAAATGGTCAATGAAGGTTGAATTTAGCCGCGACTAACTTTTTTTAAAAATCAGTGTGTATTATACATGAGCTTTTTCCCTCAATTTCAAAATCCAGTGTTAATGGTGTATAGTAGAGATGAGCCCATGTTATACACAAATATTTACAGTTTTATGAATATGGAAATTTCTACATTCAAAAGGGGCGAGAGTAAGTAATCAAATATGTAAGAATAACATGAAAATAGAGAAATATAGGGATGGTATAAGAGAGGAATGTATCATTTTGTAACGGAGCCGCCATTACGGAAAATGGAGTGATCAGGTGGAAGAAGCATATCCAGTAGAACGCTTTCCCACGCATCAAGGTGAATGGTTGGCAATTTTTCGAAAACTTCCAGCAAAAATAACATATAATAATTGCACGCGTTTCGGCTAGAAACACAATTGTGATCCGATAACAACCAGGAGTTTTAGATGTATTTTTGTTTACTATTTCTAAAGAAAATTAGATCAAAATATAACTGGATACACTCAAACATGCACATACACATTCATACATAAACTCAAAGGCAGACATATTTGGTTGGGTTTAGTTTGGTTTGGTTGGGTTTTATGGCATATCAACCATTGTAAATTATTAAATACCAAATCCATTTCTATTCAAATAAACAGTTCTATTTTAAACAATTCTGTTTAGCATAAGTACACTCTCTTGTTCCTTTTGACCCATAGATTGGACCCTATAAGGTGCTACTACTCTGGGCTCCAGTGGAACTTCGAACAATGGTACTAAAGGGGTAATTCACATTCCCCATATCTCCGGCATTACTGGACCCTTACCATCAGATTGTTTAGTGTTTTTGACAGGACACTCATCGGGGAAGTCGTACCCCTTTGCAGAGATGTAGTCAGTGTATTCCGCAGCCCCAGCCGACTGGGCCACATATAAATTGTTTTTTTTTTATATCATGGCGTAACATCCTTTGTTTGTTATCTGATGCCAAAGAATCATCGAAGAAGAACACTTCTAATACAATTTTACTCACACCTGGAAAAAAAAGGGGTTCCTACCTTTACCAAAGGTTGGTTATCTAATGCCAAAGAATCCTTGTGGAAGAACACTTCTGATACAATTTTACTCGCACATGAAAAAAGGGGGTTCCTACCTTTACTAAAGGTTTTAGTTCGAAACTGGACGTAAAAGCTTCATTAGAGTTCGAACTCACTTACTACGATGTCAGAATCAAGCTTTTTAGGCATTATACCTCGGAGACGCATCCAGAAGAATATCATAATATTAATTACCGCAACCAAAAACAGCATTGACGACATAAACATTCGGAACAACAATAACAAGGAAACAGAAATGGAAAGAAAATATTTGTAAGGTTTTTTCAAGCGACAAAGTGACGAAATAACAAATGAGAAGATATGGACACGGCTACGAAAGGGAAACTTTATCATAGAAGCTGAAACTATTCTTATATTAGCCCTTAACAACGTCATAAGGTCCTACTATGTTAATGGGACAAAAGATAAGACGAAATAGAATAGAAAGTGGGGGTTATATGGTGACAAAGACAAAAAGATCGCTCGCATAAAAAGCGAATATAGTAAACCAGCGGAAAATTTGTATAAGACAATTCATGACTGGATGGGAAAGGTGATCTATAAGAAATTGGACAAGAAGTTTAAATTTGACCATATTATCAAATAGTATACCCAAACCATGCCTCTTTAGTACGTATCATTCCAAAACACAACGTGATAGTAATTGGCGGAGATATGAATGCCCAAATCGAGAAAAACGGAAACAACAAATATAGGCTACACAACACGTCAAATAGTAATGGACAACATCTAACAGATTTGTTGATAGAAAATAGATTAACATGCCTAAATACAAACTATCAAAAAAGGGAAGGAAAATTATGGACCTACACATACGCGAACAATAGTAAAGCACAGATAGACTACGTCTTTATAAACAAGAAATGGAAAAATTGCGCAATGAATTGCGAGGCATACTCATCTTTCGAGGGTGTGTCCTCCGATCACAGAATAGTCACGGCAAAAATAGGACTAAGCCTACGAAAAAACGCTACACGAACAGCGACCACCAAACACTATGACTGGGCCCTTCTTAACAACAGAGATATAAGAGATAAATATCTATTAGAATTAAGAAACTGATTCAACGCACTACAAGAGAAGACAGAAAAAGATACCCCAAATGACGAATATGAGAATTTCGTCAACGCACACCTCGAGGCGGCAGCAAAGTGTATTCCAAAAAAACCTAGAACTAAATATAGAGTCCCATGAGAAACGTTAGCGGTTAGAGAAAAACGAGCATACGTGAAAATTGCTACAAAAAGCTATCGGAAGAACCCATCAAACATAAATGTCTTAAAACTAAAAAAAGCACTATATCAGTTAGCAGGCATATATCTAAAAGAACAGACTGAATACATACAAAATCAGATAGATAAGATTAGAGACTCAGTGGAAGATAGGCAATCTAGGATAGCCCGGCAAACAATAAACAAAGTGAGTAGAAGGAAGAGCACAGCCAAAGCAAAATTGAAAGCTGACAACCAACAAGAAAGAATAAAACTGTAGAAACAGCATATCGAAAATCTACTAGGAAACTCAACGAAAGTTACGCATGAACCAATCACCAGAATTATTAGTAAGCAATTGGACATTAGACTAGAACCGTTCAATCAAGAAGAACTTGACTCGGTTCTTAGAAAAATTAAAAATAGGAAAGCTGCTGGGGTTGACGAGATTCCATCAGATATATGGAAAACCAGACAATTTGACGACATACTGCTCCGACCCTGCAACGCAGTCTATAATCATAATCCGATAGATAGAATTATGAAGGGATGCATCCTCCCCTTCCCTATAAAAGGTGACCTCAGATTAGCCAAAAACTACCGAGGCATAACACTTATATCCATTGCAGCCAAAATATACAATGCCCTGCTACGAAACCGCATAGAACCCAAAACTGACAACATTCTTTGGAAAAACCAAAATGGCTTCCAAAGAAATAGATCCGCGACCTAACAAACATTGACCATCCGTAGAATCCTTGAAGGCATACGGACCAAAACCCTACAGGCGACATTACTATTTGTCGACTTTACCAATGCCTTTGTTTTCATTCACAGAGGGAAGATGGAACAAATCCAACTAAAATATGGCCTACCAAAAGAAACTGTAGCAGCAATAACGATTCTCTACTGAAACACCAAAGTGGAAGTACGTTCACCGGATAGAGACACAGAACACTTCGATATTGTAGCAGGAGTACTACAAGGGGACACACTAGCCCCATACCTCTTTTTCATCTGTCAAGACTACGTGCTTCGAACATCGATTGATAAAATCAGAGAAAACGGCTTCTAGCTGACAAAGAAAAAAAGCAGAAGGTACCCTGCAAAAACAATTACCGATGACGACTACGCCGATGACATAGCGATGGGTTTTGGTGTCATGATGAAATACAAATAACAGATAGAATAGAACTGCCAGTTTAAGAAAGAATCAGAACCCTAGGAAGAAGGAAAATTACAAAAATTATGAATGCTGGAAGCGGACACCATCAAACAAGCGAAAAGGAAAAAAAAATGAAAAGAAAGGTATCTCACAAGAACGAAAAAACTCGAAATCAAGCTCTGTGGGAGGAATTTCATCAAAGGAATAAACGCAGTAAAGTCCCCTTTGTAAGATACTGGGACGAGGAAATATGACACCCTCCTACATTCGCCGATTTGTGAAGAAGGGAGCTTCAACTCTCTGACCCAGCTGACTGTAGTATTAAGCCGAATAATGGAAAGAGAGGCCGTCTCACTCTTTACCCCTCTATATCATTACAAGGTGATATTGGTATGGGATAAGATCAATCTCTATTAGCTATATATGCGTCGGCGGAGAGGTATTTCTGCAACCATGATGGGTACTAAGGAGGAACCCGCCAAAAAAGAGCCAACACGTGGTGAATTTTCAAACTACGGACCCTTGTTAGTTGCCATTTAGTGGTCAAAGGGTGAAGATATATAATGAGTTGCCGTTTATTCATCACAGGGTGAAGATGGATTAGGAGTTGCCATTTATTCGTCGAAGGATGAAGACGCATGAGGAGTTGCCTCTTGTTTGTTGAAAAAGAAGACATAATTTGGGATAGAAAAGAAGCCCTAAAGTTGCGCAGAGCACACTGAGAGAAAAAGAAAAAGCGCCTACTTTGAATGAACTAGCAATCTGAGGCCTGAGGAACCTCGTTAAACGAATACCCAAAGAAAAGACTTGTCCACGAGGAAAGAGACAATTATTAATCTTGGTCTTATCTGAAATAAGGCCTGTTTCCTTCTACCAACGCGTTATGGAAATCCAATAACGAGAAATTAAAAGAGAAGAGAATAAATTCCACCAAATTCAAAGTAAGTGAACATACAATTTAAGTATACCAAAATTTATCTTGCTGCATTCACGCTGACGTGAAAAAAAGACAAATTACGTGGCGGTGGGGGAGAGAAAAGCTCTGATAAGATAGAGGAGAAAAGAGGTAATATTTCCCAAATGATAAACTTGAGATTTAGAGCATAGGCTCTACCATAAAATCCGAAAGTCCAAAGAAAAGCGGAACGTATCTATCACTGACGAACTACATCCTCACCTTTCGCCATTAACAGATATTAAATGGGGACCTCGTCTGGGATTCGGATATTTTAGTGGAGGCTCCTCCGAGATACAGAAAGAATTTCTCGCTCCTGATTTTTACTTGAATAGTTTTTTCTTTGATTCTTTCTTTCATTCAATAAAAGAATATTGTTGTTAATCTTGTTAACCAAAACACGGCAGTTCAGAGTACTTTTTTGTTTTGGAAGAATTGTATTTGTCGAAGACCTTGTATTTGAGGGAGAAAGCCAGCCAGTTAGCTGTGTTGACTTTTAATGATTTACCTATAATTCACCTAGTGGCTTTAAAATGTGTTTCCGCTAAGGTGTTGGTGATATCTGTAACACTAAATAGCGTTCGGCAGACCACAGCCAACGTTTGTGCCCTGCGTTAACTGGTGGACTTGGCGGGAACGAACAGCACTCTCCAAGCCCGTTGGGCTCCTGGCGGTGTAACAATACTCAGGACGATTCTTTAAAGGGATAAGGGAAGAACTCAGACAAATGAAGCAGAGGACAAGAAAGTTGATGTTGCATAAGATCTTAAATCAAAGTGATGACATGCAGACTATATTTGTCAAGAATAGGTAGAAGACCTAAAAGCATTGAAAATTGCATGGATGCATCAATGCAAAGATGAAAAAAAAAAAACAACTGTATCACAAAAAAAAGAAAGACTAATTACATCTGTGTTAACATATGGACAAACAGAACAACAGCTACGAAACAAAAAGGGAAGTAAATTTGGGGAATTTTAATCGACACGCTGGCGAAATTTCACATGAGAGGCACTGAACATGGCTACGGAAGAGATACTTTCAGAGAAAAACGGAATGTCTTCTAATAACTTGACAAAACAACAACATAACGACAAATTATATTAAAGCCAGGATCGATTATACACAACAGAATAGCAAGTATAGATAATGTAGTAAGAGAAACGAAACGATTAATCATATAACAAGTGAATGTATCAATTTAATGCAAAAATGTATACAACTAAACATGACTGTGTAGGAAATTTATCCCTAGAGAATTGTGGGAAAATTGAATTGTTTCCATACAACGAAATGGTACATGCGCAAACTAAAATCCCTACTAAACAATACAACACGAGCATTTCAGGATTTTGGGATACAGACAGATCACCTGCTCTTGGCTCGAAGATAAGCCTTGGTGATTGTTTACAACATAAGAGAATATACTGTATAATGGATTTACTGTCTCGGTGGACAACAGAGTGGAGCCCAAGGGAAACGAAAACAGAGACATGTACTTGGAGCTTGTTAGAGAACTGAGAAAACCTTAGAAATATGAAAGTTACAGTGATACCAATTATAACAGACGCACTTGGAACGGTCCCTGATAGCTTGAAAAGTGACCTGGAAGAGTTGGAAACTAGAGGATGAATCAAAGACATCCAAACTACAGCATTGTTGAGATCGACCAGATTACTGAGAAGAGTCGTAGAGACCAGAAGAAACTTGCTCTCACTCAGGCTCCACTGAAAACCATCAGGTAACGCTCGTGTAAAAACTCACTAGGTAATAGTAATAGAAATTATAATAATGGATGAAATAAAAACCTCAAAATTTTATTGGATGTGATCTATGTAAGTCTAAAACCTAAATCATTTCCGTCTGAGGATTGTGTGCAACATTTCATATTTTGAATGATAGATTTAATAAAGCGGAAACGTAATATTACTAACACACATACACAAACACATACACAAACACACATATATATATATCTGTGTGTATGTGTATGTGCACGCGCACGTGTGTGTGTGTGTGTGTGTGTGTGTGTGTGTGTGTGTGTGTGTGTGAACAAAATTATATTGTCAAAACTGATAATTCTATGTATTATGTTTTATTAATCTCTAGAATCAAAATAGTCACAAATACACATCTCAGCAATAAAAAAAGCAGTTTAACCATACCGTAGTACTGATATGGCTAATACTTGGAGGAATTCACTTTTTATTTCATCATAGAGATCCCATTTCTATTTAGTAATTAATAAGCAGCCCAGAACTCCCCAATACATATGATGACATCGCGTTTCTTACAATAAATGAAGTACCTATTATAAGACTCTGTAGCAACTTAGTATTACTAATTATTACAAGTGAAAGCGTTTCTCACATAATGATTTAAATATTTACCCTTTAACCCAGTTATGTGCAGGAAATATTCATATCTGCTATGTATTATCTGGTGATGAAATGCTGTTTTGTGCCATACATATAGTTTAAGTAACAAACTACGCAGTGTAAAAAGTCACGGCTGTTTATTTAACAATTTTTGTTCATTATTATATATTTACATTAAACTGTTTCAAACTGTAATTATTACTTCAGGAGATTACTATAGACATTAAGAAATAGATTTAACAATCATATTTTCGTATCATGTTATGATGTGAAAATATTTCAGTCGAGAAAACGGTATATCGTTTCAAAAGTTTTTTTTTTTTTGTTTGTTTTTGTTTGTCTAACTGATACAAATTTATTTATGGATTTTGATAGGTTTCGACTGTAAAGCTCGTAAGTAAAGTAAGTAAAGTTAGCGACCATAGTCGAAGGTGACCCGAAGGCTCCCTTTTCGATAGCTACTACACCAAGGTGTAGGGGAGGGCGCTACTCCATTCCCAGGATTGCTCCACTTTACCCTTGAACCGTACCTTATAATGCTGAGTGTTAAGCAAGGTGGTATCAAGTTCCATTTTTAAAGTCTTTGGTATGACTCGACCTGAGATTGAACCCAGGTCTCCCCAAATGTGAAAAATTATTTTACTTAGAAAATTCGTTATTACTTTTGCAAAGGTTGGATCTACTCATTGACTGTCTTTGCCGAGAGCTTTTTATTGTTAGATTGCCCTTCTCAAATACAGCTGTCCGTTGTAATATTTTTATAGTTTTAAATAACCGGAAGTACAAGACCCTTCACTTTGTAAGAAAAAGGAAATTACCGCTTCATCCATTGTTATTTCTCAATAAAAGATGGTAGGACTCACTCGGCAAGTAAAATCTAACCGAAGTATAGTCGAATTTATGACTGTTACTTTCCCGGGCAAATTATGGCACTGTCCTTTTCTCATGTGGAACAGTTTTGCTTTGTTCCCCTTTCCTTGTTGCCACACGTACGTGCATAAAATTTTGTAGATCTAAATCAAAACGTCTGGCTGTCTACAGAGAAGAGACACTCAAGCTTTTAACAAGTATTATTATAGATTAGTATACAAAGCATCTTTACTTTCGTTTTTATCGATTATTCAAACTATCTATAGTAATAGTAGTTCACTGCAACTTTGACTTTAATAACAACAACAGACACTCTAAATCCGTTGGTTTAATCTTCATTGACCTCTGTTGCATAACTGAATCAACTTTATATCATCATCATTGAGAAGTTCGCCTGGAGGAGACGAACAAAAAGTTTCTGTTTTTACTTTTATTTAAAGCAAGAAAGGTTAAATAAAGTCAATGCCTCTAGCGACATCTTCAAAGTAACAGCATGAAATGAAGTTACTGTGTGTCTGGACGGATATACGCATGCCGGTATTATTAAGTTCGAAATAACGTTGCATTCTCACAGGTGACAGTTAAAGATGCCTAAAGTGTATCCCCTTGACTTTATTACAAACACTATAATACTATTTCGTACGTAATACACACACACACACACACACACACAAACACACACACACACCCATGTATATATATATATATATATATATATATATATATATATATATATATATATTCATTCTAACATATTCATGAAGAGATAAATTACAAATATATAAAATTTACAGTCCGTTAAGCAAATGTCTGATAAAGCAAGAAAAGTAGAAATAAACTAAAAATTCCGAGAAGACAAACAAAGCCATCATTAAAAATGACGATACTAGAAATGCTACTAAGAGCCAGATAGAGATAAGTATGACTCATATAAGAGATCTCATAAAAATTAATAAACAAGAACAAAGAGAGTGGTAAGTAAACTCTGTTATGAAGGAAGGTAACAGATAATAGAAATAGTTAATAGAATAAGAAATAACAAACGTAATCAAAAAATGCCTGAAATAGGTAAGAGAAACGAAATAGTGTACATTGATTTTGATGTAAAGCATGGACTAATTGCTTATTATATGGTTTCTGGAGGTGCCCGTGGTGTAATGGCTATCGTCGTAGGAAATGATCACGGCGACACGAGTTCAAATCCTGGATGAGACTGATTGTCTTGGGAAAGGTATGAATCCAATTATTCTCCCTCCAGCTATGGGTAAATAGTAGGCCAGACTAGGTTCTTCAGCCCTGGTGAGGCAACTAGTCTAGGAGAAGGAAAACTCTGAATTCAAACCTGTTAAACTCCGCTTAAAAATTACCTTGTGTCATAATCCTGCCCGATTATATGGTTTACTGTTATTGTATGCCAGTCCTTCTTAGGTTACTTAATGTTGAAATCAGTCATTTATGCTGGAATAAATTATTTGGTTTCAAATACATGATGAACATATTTACCTTCAATTATACTTCTTAATAAAAATAATTTGCACATTGCTTGAAGTATTCTTTTCTAATAGAAATAATTTTGAAGCATCTATTTGATCCATAGATGAGAGCCTAACAGGAAAAGAAATTACTGGGAGAGCGAGCAACGAAGGATAATTTCCACATTTCTCAAAGCACCAGAACTGGAGCCTCAACACCAGATGGAATTTAGAGTCATATAAAAACAACGACACAGTCATATCAAGGGCACGACAATCAAGATTATGGTTAAAAGATTAAAGAGTGCCTTCATCGGCCATTCTTATTTCAGTAATGAAAGAGTGCACATCATGAGATAACCCATAATCTCACTCCTCTAAAATCGGGGAAGTGAAAGTGCATATTCTAGGATGTATGAATACAAAAAAAAAAATAAAATAAAAAATAAGAAAGCGCAATAAAAACAGTAAGAGATAATAGTTTATGTTCAAGATGTAATTACTGACCACCACGTACAAAAATGGTTTTCAAAGATTCTTTCGGATAATACGTCAGTGAGAGATAAACCCTATATCCAGACTCTCATAAGACCTCAATCAAAATGCTTTTAGGGAATTGGTAGGATGCAATACGTGCAAACGTGCGTGGGAGTCAGCAATTGATCTCAACTTCTCCCCAGCAACAATTTATCACCACTTGAAAAAATAAGAAAAGAAAGGAAGTTGGACAATTACGATACTCATATACTTAGTGAGGAGAACAAAAAAAAAATATCGCATATCCCTTGCGACATGTCTTCTTTCAAAGCAGAGAACAGTTCCTGGCAATACACCGCTTTTTTTACAGTTTCCAACGTAAGACAGAAGATAGACGAGGATCATTCACCACAGCCCACTCCAAAGAGGGATCTTCATGGAAGAAATTGTATACTGTGTGGTACGGTTAGATCATCGCAGTTTTAGTCATTTTGAGTCTTTAAACCGTAATCAGATACAAAATGTAGATTTAAGCTCTCAACAGTTGGAAGGAGTACATGAAAAGTATTCACGCTCGTCGAGAGGAAAAACGTTGTGCCTCTCCACAATAAGTAAGAATAACACAGGAAAAAATATCGGATTTACGCTGGCCCGTTCTACGGTATCCACCATATTCACCGGACCGTGTACCAAGTGATTTTTATCTTTTTCGTTTTCAACAAAATGCCCTGAATGAGAGAAGATTTCCCGAGGATGTTCTAGTGAAAAAGTTCGTGGAAAACTGAATTTTACTTGAATGAGTACGCTACCTGATTAATAGCAAGAAGCGATTTAAAATAATGGCGAATATTCTATTAACTAAAATTAGTTCATTGTTAAATAATTCATGAATAAATTATATTCTATTAAAAGGAAAATCACCACGAAAACAAACATATATATATATATATATATATATATATATATATATATATAATAAGCATTATATTGAAATATTTGAATCTGTATAAACGTGTAGCAATAGATGCTTATTATAGAATAGATTGATTTCATGGTTTCCTTTTTTTAATTGAAAATCAGCATTCTTGTTGAAGAACAGCTGTGGTAATATTTTACTCAAAACTCAATAGCAAATAAGGATAGTTACTTAAAATAATATCCTAATCATCAAGTACTTGCTTGTCGGCTTATCTTCATGAGTTCATGTGTAGGAGTCCATAAGAGAACGTCACTGAGGAGTTATTCTTTACATCTCTCACAGTACGCAGCATATCTTACTTAACTTAATCAAATGGATATTAAGATTGTTGGTAGGTGGCTTTACAGCAGCTTTTTATACGTTGCTGTTTCCGGGATTCGTTGAAAGCAACACACAGCAACAATGTGAAGTTCTCATTTAGCCTTTTTTCCAGTCATTTCGTTAAAATTCAAGTCGTGCAAACATGCAGTTGTCCTAACACGGCTTTTATAATTGATTGATATCGAGGAACTTCAAAAATAATATTCCAGTAAGTTGTAACTTGCCTTAAGACCAACCACCAACCAACCAACCAACCATGAATCCATCTTTATAATTATCAGAAACTACTTCCATCTTCGAATAAAATAAGAGACTATAATATGCCCTGTGGGTTTTCAGAGAATCTAATCAATATTATGAGACCCAATTTCATATGAAATTTCCTTTGGGATACAAAAGAATTAACAAAATATCTAGCAGCTCATTATATAATTTGAATTATATATATTTATATATATATATATATATATATGAACGCATACTTGCAAGTACACATGACGGCATACATGTGAATGATCTATGTTACCTTTGGAAGAGCATATTTATGTCATGGTTTGATAAACATATGGTCGTAAATATTGGTACATTATGTATTCAATCAAAGATGTAAATATTCGTACATCCATCAATTTTGAAAATTTCAGTCCATTTGTCAGAATGTAATGCCCGTATGATGCCAGGTTTTGTTTATATGTTAATAAATACAAAGAAGGAATATGCAAATTATTTTGAACAATAGGTAAGTTATAATAAATTTTCAGTTGAATTATGCGAAATATGAAGAGACAAAATTATTCATACAGTAGAAAATATCGTTTTTAGATAGATTGATTTGTGCAAGTATAAATAAATTACGAAAACATTTTTATAGATGAAACCTTCTAGACTATTTATAAAATGTTTGATAATTTCAGTAAAAATATTAAGCGGTGCATAGAGTGATACCATTGTTATTCTTACGTTAAACAACACGATGGGGAAGACAAAGGAGGATAGCGTTGACTAAAGACAGAGTATTATTAACTTCCACTAGTCGGGAAATGCTTACTGCACTATTGCAAACCGCTTAGCTTTCCCTACATCTACGGTACAGTCCGTTATAAAAATAAAAAATATAATTAAACAGTTAAGCAGTACAGAGAATTTACCAGGACGTTGAAGAAGACTTAAACTTTCACTGAGAACTACACAAAATTTTGTCGCGAGGTTAACTTAAAACCCCAGGAGAGTTACTTTTTTAAATATCGCGAAAAGATTGGATATGATTCGTATTAGCGTAAGTTCTCGCCAAAAAGAAATTTGTTTGAATAAAATGGGTTGTATGGAAACTGACCACAAAGAAACGCTCTTCACAAACTATGTCACCTTGTTGCTCGATTTAGTTTTAGCAAAATATTCTCGGACAAAGTAAATTACTTTGGGGGGACCAATACTATGCAATAGTGAAAGAAAAAATTGAGGTGTTTTGACATTATGATGTAGACAAGATTTGAGGCAGGAAAGAGAAAGCTTTCCTCCCAAAGAAGATGCCGCCAAAATTCAAACATAGATGCGGTAGCTCAGTGATGTTTTGGGTTTGTTTTAACCCATAGGGGAGTTGACAATTAATTGCAATGAGAGAATTATGAAATCTGAGGACTATATCAAAGTTTCGAATAAAAATTTACAACTATCAGTACAAAATCTCGATCTTGCTCATTGATTTACTTTCCAGCACGATAATGGTCCCAAACCTATGTCTAAATCAGTGACTTTTGTTTATTTTCATTCATATTTTGTGATTTTACTTATACTTCTTAAAATTGAGTATTATATTCCTGTTTGAGTACTTGATAATAAGTAAAAAGTTAGGAATCATGCGACTATTATATTCTAAGAGAATGTACATATTCAATATTCTTCTGGGACGGTAGAATACACCGGCTACACCTCTGCCGATGAGTAAGAGCTCCAACGAGTATCCTGCATATGACACTAAACAATCAGATGGTGATGTTCCAGTGATTCTGGAGCTTTGTGGAATGGGAGCATCCCTTCATTGCCATTGCTCGCAGATTCACTGTGGCCCGGAATGGTAACAACTGATAGGGTCCTATCTATTGGTCAAACACATTGAAAAAACGTACTTATGCTAAATTGAATTACTTGAAATAGAGCTGTTTGATATTTCAACTGCGTACTCATGGTAAATCGAATTGTTTGAAATAAAACTGCTTTCACAATTAACTTTGCATACACAAAAAATATACTTATACAAAAAAAAATGTTTGACTTAGAACTGTTAGACTAAACTTAATAGGTTGAAACTGAAATGTTTTTGACAATCAAACTGTGTACTAAAATTTAAACTGCGTATTTAGGCTAAACTAAATAGTCTGAAATAGAACTGTTTTTGACACTGAAATTGTACTTATGCTCAAATAAACAGTTCATAAAATAATGTCTTGATATTTAAATGTGTGTAAACAAAATCTATACTTATACTAAACTGAATAGTTTAAATTAGAACTTTTAGAAAAAACTGAATTGCTTGAAAAAAAAAACTGTTTTTGACAATTAAACTGTGTACTCATGCTAAACTGAATTGTTTAGAATAGAACTGATTATTTGTCATTAATTAACCCACAAAATTTGATATACCATAAAAATCAAACTACCAACGATCTTTGTTGAATAAAATTTTTGTTTTTGACTATATATATATATATATATATATATGAGGAGTGCATGTGTCTATGTATGTGTGATGATAGAGAACAAATATGCATGCAAAACCTACAAAAACACAGACAGAAACACACACACACACACACACACACACACACACATATATATATATATATATATATATATATATATATATATATAATTTTCATTTAATAAAGGATTTCCCATTTATATTTGTCTTTTAATTTCGAGAGTTACAAGCCTTCAGTGATCTATATCTGTATATTTTCCTGCGTAAGCATCAGCATGATTTTAATTATATATATACATATTTTGTATAACGTAACATTCATGACGAATGCAAACTTGAAATTATATTTTTCTTTCGGATATCATAATGGTGCTATGTTCTTTTCACCTCATTTAAAAGGACAATACTCTAAATCAGTTGACGGAAACTTCAAACCTATCACGCATCTATATCACCAGTTATTATTCTTATTTAGTAAGGTTGTACTAATGATTTTTATGTCCTAAAGTAAAAAAAAAAAATGGTTAATAATGATATCAAAATAAATCTATTAATGCAAAAATACATTATGTAAAGAACACCTGAACACATCAAAAGTACAAAAAATGTCAAGATATATCTAATTCAGTTGGGTAAGAACAGCGTTTATACATAAAACAGACATACTACTTTCAAAGTTTCTTATCTTCTTTAACCTGAATAGATGACTCTTCAAAGAAAACTTCATTTCTGTGTGTATTGAATTTTCTCTCGAATGAACAGGTGATGTCATTAGACATGTTGATAAAACCCCAACCAACAGAGATTTGATTAAATGCAACGTATCAAAAGACACAGTTCCACAAAAGGGATGAATTCAATCAAACATTTGTTTAAAATCGAATCGAGAAAAAGATACTTGTAATTAGATGTCTTTGACTAATGGATTCCTCGTTAAGTGATACTCCCAAACACTGATAAAATTTATTACACGAATTTAATCAAAAACACAATTGTAAACATGTTCCCTCTATAGATCACATATATAGGCCATAAGCAAATAACTTTCAAAAGTTAGTTGAAACGCATATGATGTTTTATTTAGATAATATTAAATTCTTTAGAAGTGGAAGGATGTTTCTTTTATTACGAACATCATTAAACATACTTATATTTATTCCTTTGAGCACTTTGCTTTTTCGTTATGTCTGCATGCCTTAGAATTTGGTGTGACAATCAACTGTATCTTGTGACGAGGCACCAGTTTTGGAGCCATTGAGATTGTCTCGAACCCATTTATTACTGTTACTCCCATACAAACTTTAGCTTATAGTAAAAGCATCTATTAAGTCCCATCTGTTGGTAAAACATATCTACTTGAAAATTATTCATATTTGATATAAGTAGTTCAAATCATATAACTATGAGCCAAACGCTCTAAAGAAACTACAGTAAAACTGTAAACATATTTCTACAATCCAAGCAATTTTCCAATCTGTGTGCTCAAAATAAGGCCAAACGATATATATTTTTTAATCAGCTGCACAATTACAATGACTACTTATTTGGCGTTCCTTGTGTGCAATATGCACTGTTGACTTAGTTGTAGAGTTTTGGCTCTGTAATCTGTGGTCGCTGGTTCGATCTCCTGTTGTGGAGATCACGGTATACACTGCTGATGAGAACTAATAAGATCAAAACATCTATCTGGTGTTTCAGTATGTCGTGCGTAAGTGTTCATCGGATCTTCTGGTCATGGTAATTCAATTCACAACGCCAACCGAGTTGATATACCATCAAAAACGACTAGTCACTTTATTTCAGGAAAATCTGTGTACTCCTGTGCCTAATGTGTTAACTGATTTTTTTTTTCAGTAATCTTTACAATTTCAATATCATCATGTCACGCTTTCAGCACGGATCTACCACACCATCTCTTGCCACCTGTCTCTATCGTCCACAGCTCCCAGGAGGACTTCTAGGTTATTTCCTGTATCTGCACAGGGCTTTTGTTGATAGGTTCTCGCTGGTCGTCCTGTCTTTGCTCGTCCATTTGAAGGGGTCCACTGGAGTATGTCGCTTATTGGTTCATCCTTACATCTCCAGCAGTGCCTGCATGTCTGGTTTGTCTGATTTGGTTAGGTTTCCTGGTTGGTTTTTAGGTGCTATTTTTTGGGGTCTTGCCTCCAGGACTTGATCAATATTGCTTGCAGCATTCTTGTGTAATTGCCGTCAAACTTTTTCTCTATACCATTAGTTACAATATATATATATATATATATATATATATATATATAAGTGTGTGTGTGTTATGAGAGAGAGAGAGAGAGAGAGAGAGAGATGAAGTGAGAGAGACAGAAATTGTGTTTGTGATCCATCGAGACATCATATCTACTAGGCTTAATGGATTTTACATGTAGCTGAGGAACAAGGAAAATCCAATCCAAAATGCAACTCCAAATCGAAAAAAAATTGTAATCGTAGTACTACATCGAGAGAGAGAAAATGCATGAATATTGCGGGGTTTCAAAAAGTGCCAAATAGAGGCAGATAAAATTTTTTTCATAGGACATCATCAATGGAGATATAATCATATCCATAGTGTTACATCAAAAATCTATGGGGGTGTCCTCGTGGTATAATGGTTAAAGCGATGGACTGCGAAATCGTAGTACGCGAGTTCGTACTCCAGTCGCGCTATTACGTTCACTTTCGGGCAAATACCCTTGGGAAAGGTATGAACCCCCTTATCCTCCCAGCTATTGGTTAAATAGTACCACTACTGTTCTTCTAGGAGAATGGATTTGGCATTAAATAACCTAAAAAGAGTTGATATGCCATTAAAAACAAAGAAACCGAAACCAATCAAAAATCTATTCCTTGTGTTACATTCAGGAATTAGTAGAAACTGATAAAATTATGCTTATGGTATCTCACTTATGGACATATAATTCTATCCATAGTTTTTATGCCCTGGCAGAGTGATCTGTATCAAAAAGCCAAACTTCAGGCATTGAAAATTATATCCATACTGCAGCACCCAGTCAAAGAAAACCATGCGCACAACCCCCAACACAGGCTGAGAAAAGTATATCCATAAAGCAAGACACAGGTTTGGATCCATGATGTCTAACGCATACTGACTTCAACTTGTAGGTTTTTGCAAAGGTTTTGAGTCTTTTTAGAAGCTTTTAGCAGGATATGTTGCAATGATGATTAATAGATTTCAACAGGCAGTGGTTATGGCAAGATTACTAACGGAAGGTATCCCCAGTATAGGCGGGAAAACCGTTTTAATTTTGAAATTAGCAGTAACATGAAGGGTTTAACAATAATGTCAATAATTTGGAGTCCCAAAGAATTGATCTTTTATATCCTTCATCCATAAAATATGCAGACCTCTCGGCGGGACTTAGATTACGACTTTACGATCATTTGATTGGTAAAAGACTACCTATACAAGAGAGGTGCCCTGAGATTTACACTAAATAACATCAGACGATGAGACTCCACTCTTGGAGATCTAGTGAGCATAGTGCACAGCTTCGTTGCTATTACTTACATTAATATCCGGAGTGACAATAACTTAACCTATTTCTATGGGTCAGAGAGATCTAAATAACAATTATTATCATTCGATTACAAGCTTGGAACCATATAACTCTGAAAAAATCAATTATTATTATTATTATTATTATTATTATTATTATTATTCACTCATTAGAGCTTTTCACATCAGCGAAAGCCGATGGTTTTTCACTGAAGTCTGAGTGACAGCAAGTCTCCTCAAGTCTTCAGGACTCTTCTTAGTATTCTGACAGTTCTCAACAATGCTGTCGTTTGAATGGTCTCCACTCGTCCGCCAACCTCCAAGTCCTCTAGTCCCTTTAGTAATCCCTTAGTTACTGTTCCAAACGCACCTATTACAATTGGTATAATTTCCACCTGCATGTTCCACAGTTGTTTCAGTTCCCTAGCAAGGTCGAGGTATTTATCCTTCTTTTCACTTTCTTTCTGTTTTCTCCTGTGGTCAGCCGGGACAGCATAGTCGACTATTATGCAAGTTCTCTTTTTTTTGTTGATTATTATTAAGTCTGGTCCCCTGGCCGGAATTAGGTGATCCGTTTGTATATCAAAGTCCCTTAGGAGTTTATGCGAGTCATTTTCTAGGACAGGTGCTGGGTTGTGCATATACCATTTGTTAGTATGGTCGAATTTAAATTTCTTACACATTTCCCAGTGAATCACCTTACCGACCCAGTCGTGTCTCGCCTTATATTCCCGCTGTGCTAATTTGCTGCATTCGCTTATTATATGAGCGAACGCAGCAAATTACTATTATTATTATTATTATTATTAACTAGAAATAGTTACTTGAAAGCAAAGAATAGTTTAGAAATGTTTACAGTTAGAGGGAAATAATTGAAACCATATAAGAAGGTGAGATAAAGGTTTTGAAATACTTTTGTATAAGCTTCTTTGCAGATCGTATATCACTTGAGCGGATCAGACTAAGCTGTGGAATATACCCCCTGTACTTAGTAGTATAGTGTGAGATAGTGCGCTGATACAGCGTGCATTGCTTCACTCTGTGTTGGATTTGAAAGCAACGCAGATGAACGTGCTATGCACTATATTTCAGCAACTTATTCTTTATGAATTTGAACTGGGCTAAACACAGAGGAGATAACCAAAAACATTTGTTGTCTAAAAGATGAAAACGCGGTTGATCGTAATACAGTAACTAGATGGTTCAAGGAATTTTGCACAGGTCACAATAACCTCGACAATCTAGAAAGTTCAAGTAAGTATTTATTTAGCTTCCCAACATGCTAAAATGTGGCACAATTCGTTCTAATCAGAAGTGCCGAACAGGAAAGCAAGCATCCCGTGAAGCTGTTTTAAAATTTGTATGGCAGTGTTAAATAGGCCTACAACTGTGGATTCCGACTCCGAAGATAGTGAAGCAAATCCGGTGAGTGCCACTGACAGGGGACCAAGTAAACCGGGATCTCACAATCCATTGTGATTCGTTACCTACACAACTTCAACAAAAGCATCCGGTGCAATTGACTTGTGCCTCATATTACCAAAATATTGAGAAATGTTTGAACTCCTCCCTCATTTTTTTAACAGTTTTAAAAACTAGTAACGCTTACATAGCTGAACATTTAAATTAACTATTTGAAAGCAGGATAATGACGTGTTTACTTTTTTCTGTGACTTAAGCAAGTTAGTAATAAGTGTAACTTTGTTCATATCACATACCATTGTTTCTATGAAGAAAAATCAAGCTCCATAATACAACTTACTCTCTGAACTTGGAAATAACGCACCTGTGCATGTTGTAGCTTATAAAATATGAAAATGGTCGAATAAAACAACGATCTACAATTTTGATTTTTTTATTTCGTTAATTTCAGTGATTATTTTGTTGAAAGATAAATGTTACAAAGCCATTTGGTAAGAAACGATAATATAACTTACAACGTAAATATTCCCCCGTATTTTATATTACAAGAACGAAAGGTTCATGCATTCAACCTTGCCGTTGGTATTGGCTAAATTTTATTAATATATTTTGTGTGTGTAAAATATTTTTGTGAGTGTGTCACTAAGGAGGAGAGAAAGTATATTTGAGCTAAAGAATTTGCAACTCAAAAATCAACAAGGGAAAGATTGTATTTTTTAGAATGAGTATGTTAGTAAACAAACAATTTTCGTTCAAGTTAGGATTACTGAATAATGTTTAAAATCAAATAAAGGATCAGAATGTTAGATTTTCATTCAAACGGAATAAAGTCAAAATTTTTGAATATGTAAATCTACTGTTTATCAATTCTGTTGTTTATTTTTGAATTTGACGAAATTGATGATTAATCTACGATTCTAATTCGTTAAAAAATTTATTTTAAGCAATTTAGGAGGGAAAAGATTTCTTAAATTATTTTGGGCTTTGATCCTTCAAATTTTGCGTGGCATGTCAAATATTATCGTCTGTAAAATACCAAAGAAATTTTTAAAAGATTGGTTGAGAAATGTTCGTTTTGGAGGACAACTCTTCTATGCAGTATATAGTGCCAAACATGTTCCCTACTTGTATAGGTGATAAAGTTAGAGAATAATCCAGATGCAATAATATAGTTCTTATAGAAATCCAGGATTTGGCAAGTAAGGAACTTGGACTTCAAATCTTTTGAACACTGAAGATCAATGATTTTATCTCATTTGTGATGATATTTATTCACAGACAACTTCAAAAGGTAAACAAATTTTGAAAGTTGAATAGAGAGCCAATGAATGAACTTCGAAAGTCTCTTGTAGACCGTGAACTGCGGGTCGGAGACCCCTGAGTTAAATGTATTTAATCCACGACCTTGCTGTTTTAGGTGAAGCAATCTGGAATATTTTGACACTAGGGGCTTTTCTGTTTTCGTATATAGAATAAGCAATATGTGCTTACATATATGTAGGTGAGGTTATATCTATGTATGTATGTATGTACATGCGTGTGTGTACATATATGTATGATTTGAGTTTTAATGTGTAAATCTGTATAAGTGTCGGGACGTATTTGCGATGGTGTGTTGAGTGTGTGTATGGCCGCATGTTTTTTGAGTGTGAACCACTTATCCACTTTTCTCAGTCTAAGTGGAGATGGTCAGATAAAGCGGAGCCGTAACTTAAAAAAAAAAATCAATTTCATTATCGAACTCTTTGGATGTGCTGGAGATATACTGTCTGGCAATATTTGTAGGTTGAGTCTATGGGTGTCCCAAAGCCCGGAAGTTAGAAATATTCACCCCTGCATATATACAAGTACAGTGTGTCTGCTAAAGAGATCCACCGAATAGAGATAAGAAAAGTCACGTCAAGCCCGAAGACAAAGCATTTGGTGAATAGTTAAAGAAATGTTGCCAGCCGTGTGAATCGCAAAGGTAAGAACTCCACACATATACACCATCATTTTCCAAAGTGTCAAACACCCCTCTTCAATTAGACGATTTATATTCAAGCCTTTTATTTTCGTCTTTATTTTATTTCCTTTGTTTACCGGCTTCGGACTAATGCATTACGATCCAAAACTGCTGAGAAATACTGAACAGCCTTGGGGGTGACATTGAACAGACGAAGACGCCTGAGCCGCAGATAGATAATCCCATAATATATAGAAAATGTTCCTCTTTTTCGATACATACAATCACTGATTGCCCTCCAACGTGCAAGGATGTTAAAACTTAATAATCTTCGCTAAGTCTGGCACAGAGGTTCATGATTACTTTAGTTACTCGCGGCTAAAAAAATGATCAACCAGTTAAGTACTTGGCTTCTACTGCACACACTTCAGTTTATTTTGTCTTTTGGATCTTATAATAAAATAGAAAACTGGTTTTCTTGTAGTTAATCAGTTGATTGACTATGTTTCTTCATGCTTTGTCGTTTAGAATCCGACAGAAGGCTTGGTTTGGTTCCTTTGTGTAATGTCATATTTATATTCGTAGGTCATTTACTGCCAAAGATATCCTAGTAAAAATACAGTAGCGGTAGTGCTTACCGCATAGCTGGAGGAAATAATAGCTTTTCTACCTTTCTCAAGTGCAAGTGACCCTGTGACACAATAAACTCGCCTGCCACTTGCACATATTCTTATATGCATTATTGAGCATATTGCATACTTTGTTACACCGCTGCTGCATATTCTGCTGTTAGGACACCATGCTGCTGTATTCTAAAGATGCTTATAATGGCGTACGAACCAAAGAGACAGTAGCTTCACAAGGATATAAAGGAAATTAATCAAAAGGTTTGAGGGGCCGTACCTTATCACAGACGAGGTGGATGTGTAACTCGGGACCTTTCTAAAACTTTGCTCCTCCTTTGTGTAAGGTGCGAACTGTAACCTACCCCTCTGCTATCTCTGGAACCGCTAACAACTGCTTTCTTGTCACTGCTAATGAACTGAATCCCACCGAATCATTGTCCCCACTGTGTAAATCAACTGATTGCGCCTGCATATATAGGGGTAATTTTCTCCCTCCTTCCAAATACAAACCATTCATAAGAAAGAACATGACAATAACGCCCAACTCTATGTTACCTGGACCAAGTAAAAAGTGTGAAAATAGAATATAATTCTTTTAAGTTGCGGTCTGAGCGGTCTTTTCATCGTTATCCGACAATCTCCACTCAGACTGGGAGAACTGAAATAATATAATTTCTCACCCATAATCTACGCCCAAAATACGTCTGCTACATGCATATAAACACACACTAAGGTATGCTTGAACACACACGCACACACAAATACACACAAATACACATAGAAATGTCTTGGCCGTTATATTCAACTCGCAACTCTACACATACGTACACACATATATACATATCTATCCTTGAAAACTAACACAGAAAACCTGGAGTGACCAAGTCTAAAATTGGACATAACAGTGCGGGTGAAAATAGAACTCAATGCCTATAATATTGCAGTCGAGCACGTTAACCACTACGCCATTGAAACTCTCTGAATTTGACCATTATCACGTTAGGCAATTGATTATTGTCTAGCATAGCTGTAAAAAGGCTAACTAGAAATAAAAGTGGTTTCTTTAAACTGATAAAAAAAAAGAATTAGATTAAGACAACCTTTTTCAGAATGGCCATTTTTATTCATTTTATTTTAAGTTTAAAATCCATTAAAATATACATCCAATAAAATTATAATAAAAATAAAGCATTGACATAAACAAAGCATAAACAGAGGCACATTGGCACTTATTTACAAAGACTATCTAACTTGTCATACAAGAAAATGAATTCTGACAGAAATATAAATTTTACCAGCTTACTCACTGATTATATTTTGACATAAGTTATTTTCTTAGTCTTGAGATTTTATCATCATCACTATTTTTGTTTAATCACATTGTATATATGTATATATATATATTACCTTTATACACTAGTTTTTTTTTTTTTGGTTTTGTTTTTATTTTGTTTTCTTTTTTATTTCATTCTGATAAATTCATTCTAGATATCATTTTTATGCTTCTTAATTCATCACTTACAAAAAAAAAAGTTATTTGTCCTTTTTTCGTTTGATTTTTTATCGATTTCTCAGTAGAATTTCGGTGCCAGCATTTTTGATTTGCTGCATATCTGCTTGAAGTTGACATGCAATTTCGTTTGGCGATGCAGTTTAGTAATTTATGTAGATAGAAATTTTCACATGATATTCAGTGATTTACGAAAGTATTTTTTTTAATGCAAGACACACGGTATATCGCCGTATATATGTAGAAGGTTTTAAATCTCAAACACTAACTTTTTGAAATATACTTCCTTGGTCGTATATTTATAAAATATGTTTCCATAAAAATAGACGAAATTAAATAATAAGAAGGATCTGACGAAAGGAAATAATTCTATGAATTGTTTTTATCAAATGAAATAATTTAGGTAAGGACTCTATCACTAATTCAAAGTTAAGTCAACAAACTGAAATCACGGTCAAATGATTTGGTTTAAACAAAGCCAGGAAAAGAGTTACGGACTGGAAGCAATGAGATCCCTAGTTGAAGCCAAGTTTTTAAGCTTAGGTTAAGCAGCCATAATTCTGCTGTGTACTAAGATATTTGATTAATTAGTAGGAAAAGGAAACGTAAGGAATCGAATAACTTTGAGCGGGACAAGTACAAATCCAAAACAACTACCAACGTCAAGGACTATTGATGGTTTTAAGGAATTCAGAACTTTCAAAATGAATATATATATATATATATATATATATATATATATATATATATATATATATATATATATATATATATTTGAATGTACTTGTCTGTTTGCGTGTATGTGTTTGCATATTTTGGCATGTCTGCGTTGTTCTGTGTGAATGCATGCCATACTGTACGAATTAGTAAAATTAATATTTAATTTAATATTTTTTATAAATAAACTTGTGCAAATAAGTTGTTACCAAATCCTTCAATCTCGATAAAATTCCCCAAACGACGACAATATGTTTTTAATCTTTATTAAAATATCAATTTCTTATTTTGTGTTATTAATAATATCCTCTCATTACAATTTTCATTCATAAAGTGACGAAGGGTATAGCTGCTTGTATATTTATAAAAGGAAATATTTTCAGATTTTTGTCCATAAATGTAACGTCAGCATTGTTTGAAATTTTTTTAATGCCAAATAGTATTTTAACTTTGCAAGAATATTTTTGAAACTTTTGAAAATAGTGAAAAAATTAAATGCTCCAGGATTGATCAGAAATCTGTCGTCATTTTTTTAGTGACTGTGAAGTGCGAAAAATGTGGAATTTACCGAAGAATGTGTGATGTACACGGAAAAGTATGTTTTAGTTTTAAAAAGTTTACAAACTGGCTAAGTTGTATAATTTGGCCAAAATACTAGTGAAGGTGAAGAACGACCAGATAGGCTCACAATTGTGGTTATCCATAAAATAGTAGATTCAGTAAATATTCTCATTTTAGCCTCGGAAATTTACAATAACACCCGCTGAGTTCGATTGTAATCAAGTTAGGCAATTCTGAAAAGGGGGGAATTTCTGTGATTAAGGACTTAAAATCATGAATGATCACCTTTGTGTTTTATTATGTCAGATGTTGTTGTGTTACATCAAAAAATGCAAAGCATGATTCTGCAGTAAGGATAGTAGAGATCATCAATTAGTTTGGTTTGGAACATCTATCACATCCTTCTTACAGTCCAGATTTAGCCCCCTCTGATTTTCCTTTGTTTTATGCCATCAAAAAAGGTTTGTGTAAAATGATATTTTCATGCGATTATATATATATATATATATATATATATATATATATATATATATATATATATAGTAGCGTCCAAAACAAAGGGACAACATTTTAAAACCTAATATTTGTTAGAAATAACAACTGTGAAAAGCTGAAATTTTGAGAACTGGTAGTCGTTATCTTCCATAATAACATACTAAAATTTGAATCATTTGCAAAGGATAGAAAACGAATTATAACAATTATTTATTTATTTTCAAAATAGGATCGTCCAAAAGTAAGGAACAAAATTCAGAAAAACAATGTAATCGTTATGCTATATTCAAATTTTTTAATTTCCTCTAAAGAATAAGTCTTACTTAGACATTTGCAAACGTTGCATTAGCTGGCACCATGGCGAAACGCCAAAAATTTGATTACTCTGTGAGACAAGCTATTGTGAAGCTACACAAGGAAAAGCACAGCATTAGAGAGATTTCAGAGAAAGTGAAATGTTCCAAGAGTGTTGTAGGCAGGGTTGTTAAATCCTACAATGATACTGGCAAAACAGTTAGTGCTTTTAAAACCGGCAGACCCCGCAAAACTTCGCCAAGAGAAGATCGAATAATGCAACGTATGTCATTAAAGGACCGTTTTAAGTCTTGCACAGAAATTAAAAGGGTTATGAATAGTACCTCATATGTTAATGTGTCAAGACAGACTGTTTCGAGACGACTGCAAGAAATAGGGCTATTTAATCGAACCCCAACGAAGAAACCACTTGTTAGTTCGAAGAATAAGAAGAAGAGATTAGAGTTTGCAAACAGGTATGTAATTTGGACTTATGAAAATTGGGCAAAAGTATTTTTCAGTGATGAAAACAAGTTTAATTTATTTGGAAATGATGGAAAAAAACAATGTAAAGAGACGTATTGGTGAAAGATTAAGTGCAAAGTGTACTAAGAAAACGGTCAAGTTTTGGGGCGGAAGCGTCATGGTATTGGGAATGTTTTCTAGCCAACGTACAACGCCTCTTGTCCGGTTACAAACTTGTGAAAACGCGCAGATCTATAAAAAACATTGTTCAAGATCATGTTGTGCCAATCATACAGAATTCAGGTTTCGATAGGGCTACCTTTATGCAAGATAATGCCCCATGTCATAAGGCAAAGGTGGTCATGAGTTACCTTAGCGAGCAAGATTTCGAAATTATGGATTGGCCACCGCAAAGTCCTGACTTAAATCCAATAGAAAATCTATGGAAGACCTTAGGAGCGTAAGTTATGTAAAGAAATCCCACTAACACGGAGGATTTGTGGGTGAGGCTTCAAGAAGAATGGTCTAAAATTAGTATCGAGGATTGTCAAGAACTGATTCGTTATTGTAGTCGAAGATGTGCAGTTGTCATTGAGAGCAAGGGCTCATTTACTAAATATTGATTGTACATGTTTTTTTATTGCTTTTTGGCTGTTTACATAATTTTTCTCAAATTTGTCCCTACTTTTGGACGTTCCAAATTTGAAAATAAATAAATAATTGTTATAATTCTTTTTCTATCCTTTGCAAATGATTCAAGTATATGAACTGGGCTGCTAGTTTACCACTAAGTTCCTTTTTATCTAAAACTCATGAACTTAGCTTTATTCTTGTCCATGTAGAAGGCAATGTCCCCTACTGCGGGTTCCAGGCTATTCAGTCAGGATTCAGCTTAGGCTAGTGTGTTTTAGAGAAGTGCTAGACCATCTACGTAGTCTGAGTCTGTCATAGGTTCTACAGGTATTGTCTGGTGGCCGATTTAGTGTGGAAATATTTTCGTTCATTACAGCTACTTATGCTTGATGTATGAAGTCTAAACAAATTATCAACAAGTAAGGCGCTAATGCATGAACCCAGCAACAATGTTCAAATACTTGATGTCACCATCAGCTGAGCAAATCATTTTTTTTCGTGATTTGTAAAGCATCATTATAGCAGAAACAGTTTCTTTTTAAAGACCATATGCTAGTAATAGTTTCCAACTTCTTCTTTCTGTGTGAGGAATCGAATGCATTTGAGAAAAGTGCACGCTGTAGTGTTGCTTCGGAATATTTGACATCTACACCTGTGTCAATTCGACGGATAGTCAGAATATATGAAGCTGAAGATTCATTCCATTGAAACCTGTTCTGACTTTTACTAACAATCTTTTCAACTGCAGATGGCGAAGACAGCAGCATTTCTTCTAAACTTATAAACCTTCGCATCTATTGCAGGAAGAGTTATGTCTCTGTATTTCTAAGTGATTTCAAGGTCACCTCTCTAAGAGAGCAGGTGAATGCAGTCTTTTCTCTATTCCTTTAATGTGTTTTGCTTTTACACAGCGTTGCAATTTTGAAGCAATATGTCGTCAAGTGTCTTCCATACCTCAGGAGGCGTTTTTTTCTACTTTAAAATTTTCTATACTGCAACAAGTTTTTCTTCAGAAAACTCTCCTAGTTTGATGTCTACTTGGCTATTAATGATTTCTGATCGGTTTGTAAGAGATTCTAGGAGGGTTTTACAGTAGAATCTTTAAAAAAATATTTCCTCTTGAGAAGTCTTACTTCGTAAATGGCATTTTTTTTATTTTTGCTTTTGAGGTGCTCTTCTTTCCGCTCTTTTCGTTCACTGTCTGCCATAGTAACCCTAATTTACAATCTTCAACCAAATTTTTTGAAAATATTCTATTTGTAATTGCTGGTATGTGTTATTTATTTTTATCTGAACTTTCTTAATTATCTGAGCCTTGGCATTTGTTAGTTTTCTTTTATTGAGTACGGATGTTTTTTTTTCTAACTATCTAGTCTTTCCCTAACTGATTTTGACTACTATATTAATCTACATTTGTCTCTTGGTTTGGTTGCTATCCACCTTTCGACTGCTTCTTTACTGGTGCTAATACATTAATTATATTCGACATTCAGAGTGTCTTTCAGATTTCTCCTGTTGAGTATCAGATTTTGTTCTTACAGTTACCGTGTATTAATTGCTTATGTTACAATTTTTAAGTGAGGACCAATCATAATGTGAAGTTTTAACTGTTTTTCTTTGTTTCTTAATTGACTTAGACGTATCTTTGCGTAGAAAATTCTTTGGTCGGAAGATACTCTTTCAAAGATTAGTATGCTTCAAAGTTCAAAACGCTATTTAACTACTGCTGGTGTATTATTTTACAGTCTAGCTTTTTTTCGGTGTCATTGGGATAGGTATCGGTCTTTGGTTTTCCCTCCTATTTTAAATAGGTGTTTAGACTGTTCTCAACTGAAAAATCTGTTAGATATTCGCCATTTCTATTAGACAAGTTGTGCAAGTTACGAGGCGTGAAGCACATTAAGGTTTTTCGGAAAGTGGTTATATTGTTCTAAGAAAATTATGAGAGGTGTATTCCTCTCCCTTTCCATTAACGTTTTACGATCATTTTGCTTGTTAAAGCTGTAAGAGAATTAGGGACAGAAAAACAAAAACACTGGGATACTTTTCAAATCAAATTTTATTTTTGAGGTTTAGGACAATTCTGTGGTATGGAATATTTTCCTGAACCAGTAGAAATAGTTGTCTTCCCCTAAAGAAATCACTTGAAGAACATCATGGAATAATATTCGGCAAATTGTATGTTTGAGGGTCCAGCATTTGCATCTCTTTTCAGTGGCTATGTCCAGCCGAGGCTGCTACAAGTGGGAGGCACAAGGTTAAGCCCTCAGGCCTTAGCAAGCACGTGCACTCAATACAAAAAGCTAAGGAAAAAAGTACATCCGTCTCAACCGAGGTGGTAAATGCTTCTGAGAAAGAGTTTCTCATTTCCGCCAGGAAAACTTTTTTTAAGCATGCCCAGAATTTGTTTCTTGTTGGAGGCTTCTTGGAAAATGTTACTTTTGCATTTTTTCACTTTATTGACCTTTTTCACTTATTATTCAATCACCACAAAGTAAAATATATTATTTCCTTCTTGGCCTATTTCAGCATCCATGCTGTTCCTGATGATTAGAACATTGTGTTTGGGAATGTGTCAAGCAATGGAAGATAGCTCATAGTAGAAAGTGGTAACATCCTTTTTATCTCTGGTATTAGTGTGAATGTGATATGAGATGACTGTTGTGCCAGGGTTGCCATTAAATGTTAAGTGAATTTGGCAACCGTCGAGAAGGTGACCCGAAGGATCGATTTTCAATAGCTACAACGCTGAGGTATAGAGGAAGGCGTTACTCTTTTTGTTAGATTGCTCAACTTTACCCTTGATGTGTACCTTATAATGGTGAGCATTTAGCAAGGAGGTATCAAATAACATTTTTGAGTTTTTGGTATGATTCAACTTGGGAAAGAACCCCGGTCTCCGGGACCATTGTCGACAATTCTTGTTTAGATTCCTTTCCAGATATTTAGTGATCTTAAGGCTGACGACTAAGAAGCATTCCTACACATTCTATAACGCAATTGACAGTTGTTTTTTTTTCGATTAAGTCATCAATGAATTAAATTGAAACTAAAAATAAATAAATATTAATAATCCTAACTTCCGTAATTTCATTTTTGTCAGCGGTCATAGATTAGTGGTTTCTTATTGTGCTCTTTATTTCTTCTTTTTACTAGAAGATTTCACTTTTACCTATAGTCAAATGTTTCTTTCTTTTTCTTTCTTTCTTTCTTTCTTTTTCTTTCTTTCTTTCTTCAAAATAGATGTTGGAAAAAGGAATAATAGTTTAGTAAAAAGTTGACTACGGTGCCAGGCAACAGTTCATCAGCCAAGATAAATAAATAATAGGCGAGAAATTAACAGTTGCTAAGCATAGCTGACACGGCAACAACACTATCTTAACTTACGTATACGATATTGAGTAATTTCCATTTATCAATTTATCAATATATATATATATATATATATATATATATATATATATATATATATATATATATATATATATATATCAGACTTGAATGTCTTGGTGAACAGCTACTGTAAAATAAGGTAAAACTCCAAAAAGTAATCTTCAACAGTCATCTTATCTAACACAATTTTAAACAGATAACTTGTTTTGATTATTCAACTGACCACACATTAAACTGGACTGTTGAGCCTTCATAAATTGAGAACAATTTAAGTGCTCAACATTTATATATATATATATATATATATATATATATATATGGAGAGAAAAAATAGGAATGGGGGGTTGCTCAACGTGTAACGCTTATCTTCGTAGAAGACTTACTAGCGTATGACACGGGCCCGGCAATTCGAGTTCAAAACCTGGACGAAGCTGGTTACATTTCACGTAAAGCCACAACCCATGAAAAAGCTATGAATCCATCTATTCTCTCTCCAGCTTTGGGTAAACAGTAAAGCAGATAGGGATGTGGTATGTTAATCTGTCTAGAAAAAGGCAAGCTCAGAATTTAAACTTTTTAAAACTCCCCTTAAAATATACACCTTGATTCACATCCTGTACGTGTGGAGGAATTATATATATATATATATATATATATATATATATATATATATATATATATATATATATATATGTGTGTGTGTGTGTGTGTGTGTGTGTGTGTGTGTGTGTGCACGTAAATTTTAGTAATAACATTTTGAGGAAGCTAGTGTCGCCAATCAATTTGCAGTGGATTTTTAAATATCTTATATTTCCAGTAATTCCATTCTTGCGCCAAAATAAAAGATTAACTTTCTTTTATTGAAAGAGCTTCGTGTGATGTAATACTAATAAAGTTAAGCTCACAAACAATTAATTGTGTCTTGGACGTTCACTTTGAGTCCCTTACTTATAGTCATGAGCAGCAAGCTAAGTTTAATAAATAGCTCCATCTATGTGAGTGGCAGAGTAACAGAGAATGAATTAAGGAAATTCTGTCAATATAAAAGATTTTGTTACGTCAATAATTTTGATGATCTCAACTATTCTGATAAGCGATAAAACAGGAGGTAAATTTACTTAATTACTTCAAGTTGTATAATTGCGATTTTGAGCATGTATAAACCTCTTTGTTTTGAAATGGGATGTTCAAAGTTTCTTGATAGCAATTTCTTTACGTCGAGATCAAAGTTAAGTGAACATACCTCGTTGCATAGAATTGAGCATTAAACTAGCTTGCAACGTTCTATATACACAAGCTACGCTACGTCTTATTTGACATACTTGAAAGATGGTAGCGAACGGGAAGAAAACAACAACGGACCAATTACGAAGATGTTTTGGAAAACAGAAGGTTATTGATGAATAAATAAAATAAAATTTGTTATTATTTTATAAATTAATGTCAGTGCCTCTAAAGATCTACTCTTCTTTTAGATAAAGACATATTCATAAAATTTTCTGTCCTCGTTGTTATTATGGTATGGTTTAAAATTGCTTCAGAGTGATCGTATGTTTATAAAACTGTTAGTTTAAAATACATTTATAAAATAACAAGTATAAACGAAGAAAAGTTATCAATATTTTGTAGTTCAAGCGATATACAACAAATTTTAAATATAAGAATTCACAAAGTTTTCCGACAGCACAAGTTTCATTAATGTTACTTCTCAAGTAAGTAGAAACATGGAATAAATCAAGAAGAAATTATTTCCCAATTATATATTCTACTTTTTGTCTCGAGAAGTAAACAGTCATGTGACACGTATATTTTCAAAGACTTGTCTTTTGCTAGGATATTTAACATGATCAAAACTATTTATATGATAAATATATGTTTTAGAAATAAACTATCTAAAATATTTATCACATGTTTTTACGTGTCAGGCGGTAAATTAATCATGTCTGCATCTAGATTCCAAATCTGAGTGGTTACTTAGCAATTTATTTGGTTCAGAGAATCCTGTTGTGCACAGATTATCATCTAAAAACAATCTACAATATTTTGATCCCTTATTGTATGTTTGGCAAGAGGATTCCACTTTTAACATTTAATTCTAAATTCTATTTACACAGGGTATTTCTATTCAAATTGCCTCTATTTTGAAAGGAAAATTTGTGATTATAGAATCATTTTTCCGAAATTCTTGTGTTTCTACAACCTAAGTGCATTCTGCTCAGGATCACTTTTTTTCTAATTTGCTTGATATATAATATTTTCAATGAGGTACTTTTTGCGAGACTAATTTCAACATTTTTATGTGGTTATATGATAGATCTGAAGTATTCGACAATGAGAGTTGGTGGGAAATATCCAACAAAGACCCAATCAATAATCAATAGCTAATGACAATGTAATATTGAAGAAAACTAATATTAAAGAATAGAAAATAACACATAAAAACATATTTTACGCCGAGGAGACCGAGATTGAAATAGAGGCAAAAATGAAAGAAGTAGATATTTTCGATATTACATTAATTCTTGAGAATGAAATATTCAAATCCTATAGAAATCTAAATAATTACCCATTTTGCATGAATACGTAATGTAACCATCCTCTTATTCTTTTCAAACAAGTCTTTACAACAGTAAGTCACAGGTTTTCTGTAAACTGAAGTAATTATAGTCTTTGAACAGGCAAAAGCAGGATAGGAAACAACCTAAATAGAAATACAAAAATACTTATGTTGTTTTCAATTAAATCTTAAATATTTAATTTCAAAAATTGAGAAGCAGAAACAGAAATACAATTTAGTTTAATCCCCATTTTAATTAGGCTCTGAGCGTAAAAGTAAGAAAATATATTTTAATTAATTAACAATGCCTAAAATAACAAGCTGCATAAATTATTCCACAATATTCAGAAAGATTAACTACAGTCGTTTGAATGATGAACGGAATATTAGCCAAAAACAACAAAATAATAGAGAAGATAAATTCTGACAATAATTCGATAATTGCAGTTACAAAAATAAATGATTGCCATGTTGGCGAAGCGTGATATATACGCTGAATGTATTCCCTACAATGGCTACTTTCTCCCTAAAAAGTGATGTCCTCGATATGACACAAAAGTGCATTTGGTGGTTAGACTTCAGTTCTGGAGATCTAGGGAGTATGAAATGGTATTATGGTTATCGTCGTAGGAAATGGACACGGCGACACGAGTTCAAGTCCTGGACGAGACTGATTGCATTACACATAGCACTAATACCCTTGGGAAAGTTATGAATCCAATTATTCTTCCTTCAGCTATGGGTAAATAGTAGGGCAGACTGGATTCTTCTGCCTTCGTGCGGAAAATAGTCAAGGAGAAGGAAAACTCTGAATTCAAACCTGTTAAACTCCGCTTAAAAATTGACCTTGGGTCTTATCCAGCCCGAGCGGAGGGGTTGGTAAATATGGATGAAGTATATATCTACCAACCCCTCCTCACGGACAGGATATGACACAAGGTGAATTTTTGAGCGGAGTTTGATGAGTTTGAATTCAAAGTTTTCAATCTCCTATGATGGTTACCTAACCAAGAGTAAAGAACCCAGTCTCCCCAAATTTTCGCCCATAGCTGGAGAGAAAATTTGTAGATTCATACTTCCCCCAAGGGTATTAGTGCTACGTGAAATACAATCAGCCTCGTCCTGGATTTGAAATCGTGTTACCCTGTCCATTTCCGAAGAAGATAATTATTACGCCACCTGCACCCACTGGGGAGTTTAGAGTATCTCTTCATTGCAATTAATCATTGGTCAACTCTTTCCGGATTGGCAGTACATGCTAAGATCAAGTCAATAGGTCAATTGTTTTCGAATTAATTGTATTGGATATGAATATTTTATATTTTAAAACCGGATGTAAAGATCCCATAAATTTCTAAACCAAAATATAAATATAAACGTAGAAATCATGTGGTTATCTGTAGGAATAACATGGCCCCAGTCGGGTTGACATACCATTACAACTG
Source organism: Sepioteuthis lessoniana (assembly GCA_963585895.1). Lineage (NCBI taxonomy): Eukaryota > Metazoa > Mollusca > Cephalopoda > Myopsida > Loliginidae > Sepioteuthis > Sepioteuthis lessoniana. The sequence continues at coordinate 86,480,383 of OY757906.1, read as the reverse complement.
ATCAATGATCCAATCCATCAAAAACGTATGCAGTTTATAAGGAAAAGTGCTGAAATATAAATGTAGTATATCAAGTGACAGAACAATTTACTACATGTAAAAAAATATTTACATCGGAGCAATATCCATGGAAACAATGGTTTTATGATAAAAAATTATGTTTCAAAAATCGACGCCAGGGGAATAGAAACACACAATGTAATTATGCATGGAAAGTTACACGTAAGGATTGAATAAGATCTCAAGTCGAATGGAAAAACATAAAAAGGACAAACACATGAACTGAGATATTTGCTTTGGTATCTTTATTCTAATAGCATAACAAATATTGTCATTTAGTAGCAAAGCCATACTTGTAGAAGAAGAGAAGTGATATTATTCAACCAAAAGGCACGAGGGATAAAGATAATTATGTGTCAAAATACTGTGGATTGCATATATATATATATATATATATATATACGATTGTTTAGGTTTCTTTGTTTGATGGTATATGGGCCCTCATTGGGAAACATCATCCTGGAAGGCAATGGTGGTGCAATATGATTCTTACCTAAGGGAAATATTCGGAAAGTGGAATTCGAACACACTTATTATGGTGTCCTACCCACTATATACGTCACGTAGTCCTCACCGCGAATATATATATATATATATATATATATATATATATATATATATATATGTGTGTGTGTGTGTGTGTGTGTGTGTGTGTGTCTGTGTCTCTGTCTGCGTGTGTGCGTGTTCATGGCGTTAGCGAAAAGAATACTTCTTTCAAACTCGTTTTTTAACAATAGTACATATTAACACTTACGGTAATGGTTTTTGCATTGAAACATTTTAAGTTTATTGTCACAGGTTTCGAAAGTACCATTTCCGGTATCGTCAGTCAGGGTGGCAACAAACGATTACTGTGAGAATATATTTTCTGTACTCTAACTAACCAAAACGATATCTCTAACTTAAAATTTGACTATATTTTGATATATTTTTTCGGTATCTTAGAACCGAATAGACTACCAATCTTGTTAAAAGATAAGTGAAGCAAAATCATACTTTTCTCATAGGAAAATCCAAGGAGAAAATCTGTACCCATAAAGTGATTGGAATTTACTGTTTTTTTTTTTTTTACATTAGAAGTCCTGATGAATACACAATGAGTGCAGGTCAGATGACATGTACTCTAAACGAGAATATTCGGAAAAAATTTCGGACACAACTACAAATGATTCCTTACTAACGGCATTTAATGCCATACCTAAATGACAATACCACAAATTACGTGGCGATATTTCCATGCAGAAAGTTTCGACCATCGTGCAGCTAAAAACTGTCTTATGAAGCATCCACTGAAAAAAGCAATAACAAATTCCAAGTATTTCTTAACAGAGGTCTGTATCGTGTATTTAGATATTAATTTTTTTGATAAGTATTTTATACAGTCTACTTCTTTTCTTAGATACCCTGTATATAATCGAACATAAGCAGCAGTCATGAGTTTATATGTTGAAGGTGTAATTTCATTTCCTAGCCTATGGGTTGAACGGAACCATTGTAATCTGAATAAACTCAGAGATTATATCACTTCCTGCTACAATAACTTAAGATTAATTTATCAAGCGTTCATTTTCTCAAGAACGGTGACTTTTTTCTTAGATTGAATATCTAGTCACCTTTGGTAAAATTCTAATCGTTACTTTTTCCCTCTAAGAAAACAGTAATTATATCACAATTCTAAACCTCTTGAAGCTCATCTTATTTAACAAAAAACAAAAAATAAATAAATTTAATAATTGCATAAAAACAGAAGCGTAATGCTTACTTGTTGATGATTTAACTTTATGAAACTGTTCAAGTTAAAATTATACCTTGAGGTTGTAATTACTAATGTCATTACTGAATTCATTTAACGAATTGACTCTTCTCTGGAATGATGAAAAAGTTAAAGTATCGAATTTTCTGAGGGGAAACGTTCGATATAGAATTCGAAAGGACGTTTACCTGGTCCTCCTTTCGATTTCTGGAAGAATTCTGTTGGATTTGGTTTCTTTGTTTAATGCCATATTAATATTTATTAGTTACTTAACGCAAAAGCCATCTCCGTAAATGAACTGTACTTGGACTACATAAACTATAGCTGGGATTGCCCAGTCAGCTGGAGCTGTAGAATAAACCGACTGGACCTCTTTAGATGTGTAAGATTCCACCTCCAAATGAGTGTCCTGTATAAGATACTAACCAATCTGATGGTGAAGTTCCAGGGATGCTGAGGATTTGGGGAATGAGGAGCACCCCTTCATTGCCATTGTTCCCAGGTCCACTCTGGCCCTGAATGGTAGCACCTGATAGGGCCTTAACTATGATTTAAATAGAACTAAACTCCATACTTATGCTAAACTGAATTCTTCGAATTAGAACTATTTGACTAAACTGAATAGCTTGAAAGAGAAATATTTTTCAAAATTAAACTGGGTACTTGCTATTAAATTGCGTACTTATACTAAGCTAAGTTGTTTTAAATGATACACTTTTGACGTTTAACTGTGTGTACTTATAGTAAACTGCATAAACTGAATAAGAAATGTTTGACTAAACTGAATAGCTTGGAATAGAAGCGTTTTTGACAATTAAACTGGGTACTAATGCTAAATTGAATTGTTTGAAATTGAACTAATAATTCGTTTAAAAATGGATTCGGGCTTAAATAACCTACGAAGGTTGATATGCCATAAAACCAAATGAACCAACCAATAATAGCTTGGAGGATAGAGGAGTTCATACTTTTTCGAAGAGTATTAGTCAGAAAGTGAACGTGATAGCGTGACTTGGGCTCGAATACGTTCACTGGCGATATCACTGTGCAGAACGTTAGTCACAACAACACTGAGTCTGACTCAAATTCTGAACTGATATAATGTCATTATTTGATTAATTATTCTATCTTAGCATTGTAAATAAATGTACCGGGGCTGGAATACATAATTTATAAAAATGGCTCATATCCAAAAGAAAGATGAGTTTGACAGAGTTCAACATCTTTCCTAGAACAATATTACATGCATGATCTAGGATCGGCCTTACAGAGGTCACAATCTAAGAGTGACCCAACTGTAGCGGAAGTGAATGTTAGGCGTTTTGTTAAACGCAACACACACACACATACATATATATATATATATATATATATATGTGGGAATATATATATATATATATATATATATATATATATATATATATCAGGAACTTGATGAGAGTGTCCCCAAGGTGTACGGGCTAACGTGATGGACTGTCACTGTGATAACTAAGTTTGAACACCAGCCACGCCATTACCTTTCGGACTAAAACCATTTCAAAAAAAAAAAAAAAAAAAAAGAAACATGTTCCCTTAGCTCTGCGCTAAAAAGTATCAAAGTTGTTTTTTCTATAGGAATAGCTTCGGCATTAAATACCCCATAAATGTTGTTATGTCATTAAACAAAGAAAACGAAGCAAATCGATCTGACTTGTTAGCATTTTCCTTTTTTTATGGCTGGGGTGCGAGGGAACAAACGTTCGATTTGAACAGAGAATAAAGAACACAGATACAAGGACAGTCTAGTTACAAGTAAAATCCTAAGCTAACCACGCAGTGCCAGTTATTTATTGATAACTGCTTCCACTGCTTTATAGATTAAACAGAAAGAATAAAATAGTTCCTATTTTTCTGTTTTTACCTCCGAATGGCCATCAGTGACATAAAAGATGCCAATAGCTGTACTGCACTATTTTCCAAAAATGAAGAGTTTTACTTCGTTTCGATTACTCAGTATTTACCGTGTTATCTTTATTTGATTTTAACCACAGTCAAATCATTTAGCCTAGTTTATTATTCATTCATTGCTCTGACAACTTTTGAAATCTGGCACACAGCTTCGTTCAATTATGCATCAGAATTCACCCTCTTTTTTGGATATGTCGTTGCTTATCAAAAGTATTTCTTATCTTTTTCGTTAGCTTTTTCTCTGTATTATCAAACCCTCTAAAAAAGAGGAAAGAATAGAAAAAGAAAGTATAAAGCATTAAATAAAAAAGTAAAGATCGTGACCTTCGTCGAGGGTGACCCAAAGGCCGCCTTTTCAATAGCTACTACATTGAGGTGTAGGGAAGGGTGCTACTTCACTCCATGGATTGCTCCACTTTACCCTTGCTCTTTACCTTATAATACTGAGTGTTAAGTAAGGCGGCAAAAAGTACCATTTTTTGAGTCTTATGTATGAATCGACCTGGGATTGAACCCTGATTTTACGGACAATTAGCGAACACTCTACTCATTAATCCAAAGGCATTAAATTAACAAATGAAAAAGAAAGGACGAATGAAAAGAAAGAAAATATAAAAACTTAAAAAATGAAAGTAGAAAACGTAATAAAAAAAAAGAAACAAACTATACTAAAGAAAAGCAAAAAAAGGAAAGAGAAAGATATAAAATTGAAAAGAGTGAAAGCGTGAAAGAAAGAAAGGAAAAAATGAAGGCATGAAAAAAAGAGAACTTGCTGAATGTTCTAAAGCGAAATATAAGCGATTGAAAACCTTACAAGTGGCATTTGAAATTCTCTACTGTCAGATTACATAAAAATAATAGAATATTAAAAAAAAAGCAAAGAGAAAAACGCCGCGCGAAATAAAGATTTTAAATTATTTTGAGTCTTAGGTTGTATTTATTTTTGGACGGTTATTTTTGACAACATACAAATACACAATGATGTAGGAATATCGTCAAAAATGAATTTGTGACTCAAATCGAGTCAGCCCAGTCAGATGGGGCTGTAAAATACACCTACTGCATCTCTGCAGAGGGATAAGACCCCACTCCAATGAATGTCCTGAAATGACATATACCATTCTGATAATGAGATTCCAGTAATGCTGGAGCTTTGGGGAATTCAGAGTACCTTTTCATTGTCATCGCTCTCAGGTTTACTCTGCCTTCGGGTGGTAGCAATTGAGAGGATCATAACTATGGGTCAAATAGAACTGTTTAACATTTAAACTGAATGCAAACAATTGACTTATGCTACATTGGACTGTTAAAAATTGAACGGCTTGATTATTTAACTATATAAACCAATGACCAATGTTTAATTCAATCGTTAGTCATACATAGCAATACTTGGAACCATGTTGACTCATGCTAAATTGAATTGCTTGAAATAGAAGTTTGTGGTCATTTACAAATTGTATTTACCAATCATATTTAGTATATATGCAAAAACAGGGTTTGACTTAGGATAACCAAACATGGTTGATATACCATAAAACCAAACCAAACAAATAATATACAGTTTCTCCTACCGATGATTACAGCCTTAATGCATTCGTTCTATAGAACACTAACTCTTTTCGAAAGGAACATTGCAGAATTTCGTAATAGCTTGTTTTTAACTGATATATTCACAACGTTTCGGTCAATGTTTTTCCGGCCTTCTTCGAGTGTTTCTTATCGAAATTTGGAGCTTACACGGAACTTCGAACTACGTCCTTTATTTAATCAACGGGAGGTGACGTAACAGTTTTCATCTTAAGAATGGGACTCAGTGACACTGATGTGTCTTGCTTTCTTGCTAATGTTCTGGGGAATAATATAAATAAAACTATTTTCTCGTAGCTATGGTAAGTTATAAGGGCACCCTGGGACTTTTTGGCTTCATGCAGCAACCAGTCTAAGATAAGGAAAACTCTGAATTCAAATAACCCACACTCCGCTGGAAAACTAACTTTTTATCACTTCCTAACCGTAGCGGAGGGATTGCGTAAATGCATGCATTAATATATCTTCCAAAATGATTTGCATAATTTGATTAGGCCAATCTTTTGAAATGAGATGTGAGCCAGCTTCAAAAGACTTCATTTGGTTTCTGTTTAATCAGTTAGAATGGAACAACACACAATCATCTTTAGTACTAGTCTTGCGTATTTCGAACACAAGTTTGTACTAAAATTTTCAGCCTAGAATATTCAAAGTATATATGAAGATGCACATTATTTGGACATGCTCAAACCCACTACAAAAATGTATTTTACCATCTGAGTTAATGTTTCTACATCTGCTGCATTTCGTCTTTCCGAGTAAGAAGTTTTCTATCTAGTAAAAAGCAATAATTTTCTGGCACGCTCTCTTCGTGTTTCCAAATGTATCGTGTTGATGAGTGTCAAGCTAAAATCTTTGTCGCCTGGTCGAGTACTGGTCATGCAGTCAATTCTACACCATTTGCCAATAAAATAAAAAGGAAAGAAAAAAGTGACACGCTGAAAAGTTGTTCGAAGCATGCTAAAGTATTAATCTGACTCTAAGTGAAAGGGAGTGAGTGGCACAATGGTGGATGTTCAAATGCAAAGAAATGTCCGTTCCCTTCTAACATCTTTTTCACAGCTTTGCCTAGTTTGACCTCACTAACACTTAGTGCAATCTTCGACTGTCCCCATTAATACATACATTGAGCATGCGCACGGAGTCAGTGTGATGAAGTATTAACAAAATGTCAAGAGTTAAAAAATGGCACAAATTGCTTAAGGAAAGAATGTAGAAAAAAAAGAAAAATAAAGTTAGATTAAAAGAAAAGAATGAAATTTCAAAGAAGAAGACCGAGAAAGACGACAGAAAAGAAGAATGAGAAAAGAGTAATCAAGATAGAATAAATTAGAATAAAAATGTGTCACTATGAAGAAAAAATATTATAATAACTTGAAACGAAGACTGAAGAAGAAAAAGGAAGAAGATTTTTAAAAATTAGGGAATTTTGTTATAATGGTATCAAATAAATAATTTTGAAATAAATATAAGCAAACAAAGAGAAAAATAGTTGTAAATACAAAATCCAAACAAAACCTTTAAAAAATAAATCATTTTATTAATAATATTGGTTTTAGAAAAAGTATAAACGTACACTGGGAAGCTATTCTTTGGTTCTAACATCAGTTAATGTTGATATTAATAGCGTATCAACCCTTTGAGTATTATTTTATGCCTATAGGTTAGGGAATCGCGTTTATTTTCCGGTTATATTTACATGCTTTGTGTATTTTTTCTCTCCCATAGTCCTTATCTACCACTTATAATTTTTAAAAGATATATTTTCAACCCATAGTGTGCCATAGGTAGATACACGAATATGGCGAAATGGGTGAAATAGACATCGAATGTTCATATCGATAGAACATAGGAATCTCGGAATTCGAAAACACGTAACGACTTCTTGTTCAGGTACGAAACCTTTTTATTAACTTTGAGTTAAAGGTTTCGACGTAAGGAGGAGAGACACATCTTCTATGCTGTCTTATTCATTTGGCCCCCAACTCGAGCGGCCCCCATAGGGCGCAAGTTCGTCTCGCGTCTGTGAGCTCCAAAATCGATCCTTCTCGTTTGGCGTCTAGTACCCAACTCCTACTTTCTTCAAATCTCACACAAACCTCTGCGCGCTTCTGGTGTGTGACGTCACCCGCACCCTGTCAACGCGTTTCGTCTCAGACTATTACGACATCTGAGTGACACCTCCATCCTCCCGCGCACGCCCGCGTTAACACCTGCTTCAATGTTGCACCTAACTAACCCATGTGCTGAGCCGAAAGGTTGTCAGCCTAACTAAACTCAAAGGCATGAACCGAAATCCCTCGGCTATTATATAACAATAGATGGGACACAAAATGTACTAAGAACCCCAGTCTGATTGATCTTGAGAGAAATTGGAGGAATAACAATGAAGGTGTATACAAAACGGTAGTCTCAATATTATATTCAGTTTAGTGTTATACCCATAACACCACCTTTCTGGCGGGGGGATTTTATCCCTCTCCAGGTGATACAGTCATGACATTCTAAGTCTCGCCAAAAAGTGTATGTATAGAAGGGAGGAAAGGAATCCAATTTCCATGAGATAGAGATATTGGATGATTAAAAAACAATAAAAACGCTCAGCACAAACGTAAAAGCAACACGTCAATTCAATTGTTGATAGTCAAAAATAAAAATACATAATTTGAATTTTTTTTTCAATTATCAAAATTACACATCGACAAAAACTTGTCAGCAAGAAATAATTATTAAAATTTACACTAATAGTTAAAAGTACTTAATTCAATTTGGTATTTATTTGTGGTTTTTCAAACAGGATGTGAAAAAAAGTTTAGGTAAAATTGTTGATTTGTTAGAACTAGTAATCCGGACGAAAAACGAAAATCAGTAACTTCAAGAATTTTTCTTTCAATTGTAATATTAAAAAAAGCATTAAATATTTCGCATAACAATATTATCCTCTACATAAAATATTGTTATATATTTTGGGTAAATCTCTTTGTCTCAATTTGAATTGTATTTTATAATAATTATCTGTTGTAATTATTTTTAAACAACGAAAAATGTTAGAAAAATGTATATTTTAGAAAAATGCCGCAAGTAGAAGAGAAATAATTTTTGTCGCATTTTAATATAATATTTTTGGTAAATATGCAACATAATAGCAATCCAAGATCATAATTATAAAAATATGTTTTCTTTCAGAACTTTATTCAATTTGTCTTTCTCTTGAATAATGTTTATAAAGCAATCACAAATATATGTTTTTATTACGATGACTGAATGTCTGCAAACAATGGTCGTTGCAAAACATTCTACGACATTTTAGCAATTCACTTGCTTGCTGAGACTCTTTCTCTAATGATACAATATATGTATCTGGAATAAGCACACTTTCAACAAAAGCAAGAATTATACCATCAATGTAAATTATAAAACTATTAAACGAAATGATTTAATATAGATTGTTTAATGAATCTATGAAGCCAGGATATTCGACTATGAAGTTACCCTGCTTGCAGGACTGAGAATAAACACAGTGTATCTCTTACTGAGGGATGAAAACACTCCAAATGGGTGTTCTGGGTATTAAACTTAAGTACATCTGATGAAAGGCTTCTTTTCCTTTGCTCTGGGGAATGTAAACTAATCCTTCATTGTAATTGTACCAATAACTCGATGGTCAACTCAGACCAGGATTGGTACTATATGTTAGGACTTCATTAATATGTTGATAAATTATTATTATCTTATTGGACCACCTTCCAAAAAAAAAAACCCAAAAAAACTCTAAATGAAAATCTACGAGAAAAAGTAAATTTGGATATACAATGAACATGATACATTTACCTTTAACCATACTATGATCCCAGATGGATAGACAAGCCGTTAAAATCAATCAGTCAGCTACTAAATGAAAAAAACGATTTGAATCTAATTCATAATGATATGCTATGAGGCTAAGTTGGACGATGAGGTCGAATTTATTACTGGGTTGCTTTATAGCAATGGCTTTCCTGAAGACAATGGTCGATCTGTCATCAGGATAAAATTTCTGACTTCAGTAAAATTAAACCTGATTCAGTCATTAGTTACTCAGTATATCTCAGGTTGCCTTTGCTCGGTAATATTATTGATAGATTTGCCAACTAGATCTCTTCTTGTGTACGTAATTGCTATTTTTCTTTCAACCTGCGTGTGGTTTTCTGCACGCGGACTGTTTTGACATCTGGTCGAAAAGATGTTCTCCCCTACCAATATAGAAGTTCTTTGATGTATTCTTTTAGATGTGTTTGTGCTTTGCAATACATCGGGAGAACCAATCAACGTCTGGATTCAAGATTTAAACAACATGTACCCAAAAAAAATACGGCAAAGTAACTACGTTGCTGACTGAATAAACAACGCGCACGGGTCTTCCAATGCAGAACACCACTTAAATAACCGTAATTGTACCTCGTCCTACAGTGCGGACTTTCTTACAATTTTAAGCATGTCCCACTTGGACTATCACCTGAAAGTGCTTGAGACCATTCATATTCTCACCCATAAACCGTCCCTCTGTAAACAGAAGGAATGTTTTTTGGTTTGATTTTGAATTCTATTTAATTTACCCCTCTCTTTCTTGTCAACTTGCATTTCCGCCTCCACCTCATTACACAGTCGCTGTCCCCTTCTTAATCGTTGTCCTCGTTTTAACTATTATCAGGGAGGACTGAAACCGGTTAGTTGATTTTATTTCTTTAAAAAAATGATTAAAATTGGTCTCTTTGTGCGTGTAATATATATATATATATATATATATATATATATATATATATATATATATATATATATATATATATATCAGTTCCGTATTATTTGACTCTGAAGTGAACACTACTTAAGATTTACCATCCTACGTTCAGTACAAAAACAATCGTTTTACAGCCTATATATTCTGCAATGAACAAACCATTGACTTCTTACTTTCTGGAGTTGTATTTTTGTCGTTTGCTATTTTATCGTTTGCTATTTATGTTAAGGAGTTAGTGTAAAATACTTGAAATTTTTGGATAATTCATTATCCAAAACTTATGTCGACTTATAAATGATTAATAAAATTGTAACTTTGAATTTCAAGCATTTTTAATCATGTTAATTCTACTTATCTGGCTGAATCTATAAATATATTTCTCGCGTGGTCCATGGCTGACGTAGTTACGTATACTACATCGCTGTAAATGTAAACTTTCAATTCCAACTGCAAAACAATTTATATGCAGATTTTTAAACAGGTCGATATCCTCTAAAACAATCTTATGATTATCATATAGCTATGTTAGAGTATCACACTACTCATACGGTTATATACAAAACTCATCATAGGCCTGATACAAGGCCAGAGATAGGAGGTACTCAGTGAGAATCGCACTCCCTAACCATGTTCTGTAAATCTAACTTGCCTATAATTACACACACGATATAGCTCTGTTTTATAACAAGTTCAATACTTTAAAATTTATAATCATGCATATGTTAAGTTAAATATTAATAGAATCTATCAAATTGCTGTAATGGTTATATCTAGGTAATTTATGAGACATAATGGTAATCTTTATCCCTCCCACCTTAACTCAGACACCTGTCCAACTCAGACCTTCAGAGCATCGGTTATTCCTTGTCTCTGTGCAATAAACCCAACCTGTTGATTAGCTCCAAGTTCGTAGACATGTCCAGAAGGTTTGCGTGTTCGTATTTCCTCCCTGTTAGCCGAAATATGAAATATTTACAAATTGTGAGACTCAAAAGAAAAGAGATTTCCCTCGGGAGGCTGTTTGTAATTATCTTTCTTAACGATCGACGCGTTTCTATCGAATAACTTATTAAGACAGACGAAGACCGACTCTCATCATTCCCCCAAAGACGAAGACAAATATAATGATGATGCTGCATTTATATCAGCTGATGAGAGCTTCGTTTTTGGTATCACTGCTAAGTGAAAGCTTAAGTGTCACTGCTCTCTTCCTTCCCTTTTGCACAGACCCGTTTGACACCTCCTAAACATTCACACTTACACATACACATAAAAACTCATACACATACACACGCTTGAAGGTGTTCATGGTGCACTGATTACCTTGGTAAGAGGGAAATACATTGGACCGAGATCAAACCCTCGACAAGACTTTTTGCATTTTTCTTAGCCCTAAGAAAGTTATGAATCAAACAATTCTTCCTCTAGCAATGGCTAAATAGCAGGGTAGATTAATGTCTTCAACCTTGGTATAGAAACTGGTCTAGATGAACCAAATCTCTAAATTCAAGCCAGTTAAACTCTGCTTGAAATATTGAATTTGAGTCACTAATTTCCCTTGCATATATCAAAATCACATTTTTTCAGTTTCGACCTTAGACCATCATCAGTAAATATTAATAGTTTCCGAAAACAGTTTAAAACAATCGTATTCAAAAATGCTCGTTAACCACAACGAATAATTAGTTGTGTAAGTGAAAGACTAAGAGCATTGTCCAAAATCTGAACTCGATCCACCGATTTTATAATCCTTGATGATAAACATCTCGCAATACACACACACACACACACACACACACACACACATATATATATATATATAGCGGTGTATATGTGTGTGGGTGAGGGTATGTGTGTGTGAAAGTTAAAGAATAATAAATATAGATAGACAGAAATAGAAAGATAGAAAATAAGTATTTGTAAATATATCATCTACATGAACGACAGCTAGCAATTCAATTAAATTTTAACAATTACACTTTTGTTTTATCCGAAAAAGCAAAAATAGTCAAATGTAATATGCAACAAAAGCATATTTGCAATTTGGGAAAGAAAATCATTGAATACCATCAGTTTATTTCGATTCTTATTTTGTCATTTCATAGTTTATCATGAGTTACTTATTTAAAGTTACTGAGTCTTAAAAGTTTGCTCCATGTAAGAATTCCTTTTAAAATTAGAAAAATATTAAGGGTATACGTAATATTAAAAAGAATAATCAAATTCCGATCTAGAAATTTTGACCGATCAATACTAACATCATGAGATAACTCCTATCAGAATATAGCAAGACACTGCTGGAGAAGTAGAAACGAGATCATAAGTGATGTACTCCTATGGACCCCTAACATATGGCCGAGCAAAAGCAGAACGACCAACGCGAATATACATACAGCAGCTATGTGAGGATACCGGATATAGCTCGGAAGACCTGCCGGAGGCGATGAACAATAGGAAGAAGCGGCTAGAGAGGGTCAAGGATATCCGTGCAAGCGGCGCGACATGATGATATATATGTATATATATATATACGTATATGTGTGTGTGTGTGTGTGTGTGTGTGTGTGTGTGTGTGTGTGTGTGCGAGATGGAATAAGCTCGGGAATGAGGATTTTCGATATGTCTTAAAATCAGACATAAGCCAATCGTTGTCCAATGAAACAATCGCTAGACAAGTTTTTCCCCCAAAGAAATGTCAGTGATTTTGACACAAGTGAACAACACATTTACACGATTTATGTATTTCTCACCGTCTTATTATATTCTACCAGTGGTCCATTTAAAAGTTTACTAATCATCATTTAAAGAAGTATTTTTGAATAAATAAAAGAAAGGTTTCATTTTAAAAATATTCTCCGTTTTCATATATAACCCAAAGGTTCATTTAAAATTGTTAATTTATTTAATTACAATATTCTAGTTAATTCTGAATTCATCGATAAAAATAATTAAATGGTTTTGTTTCCCTGTCCCCTGTCTATTAGTGAAAGGTTCGATGATTGGCTAACATAATTTATATGTATACTTAAATGTGAGGGAAGATCTTTAAAGTTAAACAAAACTTTTTTCGGTTAGAGGTATATCTGATCGATAGGAGATCTTTATGGATTATTTAAAAAATCGAAAAGAGGTTATGATCCGGCATAATCTAACTGATCATACAGAAAATCCTAAAACTAAGTTTCTTATTGAACAGAGGGTGTCTCAGAAAATGAATAATAATCGTATATTATTGCAATTTCCAAATATGATACTCGTATTTTTAAAATAATTTTAAACATATACTCATTACTAAAGTTTATCGATAAATATTCAAATTGGATGTTAAGGATGTGTACAAGTCATTATTGTTTCGTCATGGTAAACAACCGGAAACAATTTTTTGAAATCGGGAACTTACTAAAAGTAGTGAATTGGTCGCTTCTCACTTCTAGTGAGACGCTATGAACAGCAGCAAAGGACATACTCAAACGAACTTTTGAGTTGGGGCATAAGAACGTTAAAAAATTAGAGTAAGTGAATTTCGAAAACGGTCACTTGGTATCAAATACACAAGTTTTGACTTAGTTTTGGGGCTATGAAAACAGCTTTTTCATTGGAGATGGACTGCTAATTCTTATCCAATATATCTTCCGTCATTTACTCGAAAAATGTACTTCACATCTCCCTGTCTTTGAGAAAGACCAACAAAGTGGCTGCAACACCGATGAGTTTTTTTTTTTTCTATGACTTCGTGTCTGAATTTGTTGTTTTACTGAAGTGAACTTGTCGTCATCTTTTCGTCTTCTCCAATATTTTTCAAGTCTCTGCAATGAAACATACATTTTAAAAGATAACTGCAAAATGGTGATTCTTTTCCTTAGAATACTATTAATTACGCAAGATATTATTAAAATTATGACAAGAAAGATTTTTAAAATCTAAAGTAAATTTTAATTTTAAAGAACACTATCGTATATTCTTAATAAACAAATATATGCTAGTATAAATAGTATTTTATTAAAATGAAATAAGTAGAATGATTTGTTTAACTATTGTCTCTTAGTCTTAACTTTTTTGCGATCTAAACTTGACCTCTCCACATTACTTAAAGCTATGAAACAAATATGCAATTATCGATATCCGTGTGTGTAAACACATGAATCTACATATGCGTATACGTGTAAGTATCTATGTATAACGATTTTGAAAATTCCGAAATGTTTCTCTATCTATAAATAAAATAGATATAAGAGGTTATGATTTATATATATATATATTTTTAGATATCTTTCGATTTGTGTATATAAGTGTGTGTATACCACAAGCACACAAACTTACGCACGCACGCACGCACACACACACACATATATATATATATATATATATATATATGTGTGTGTGTGTGTGTGTGTGTGTGTGTGTGTGTGTGTGTGTGTGTGTGTGTGTGTGTGTGCTCTCCAACACCTGTAGGGTTGCGCTTTCTAGCGAAGGAAGTAAATGGTTGGCACTAGCGTAATGCAAGGCTTTTCATATGAATCGAGCTCTCGGTAGCCGTTAAGTGGATATATGTAAACAAAAACAAATGTGATACGTAAGCGTTTAAATTCCCTTTGCTTGCACTGATTTCCTCGTGGTTGGGTGGTAGAATGTTGGATTGGCGTTTGAGTCAACCGAGCTTCGGGAATCTAGCCTGTCTAGCCACACTGAAGAGTTCTGATAGAACGAAACAGATTTGTCTGTGGATGACAATATATATTCTCCCCTACCCCTGTAGGGTTGAGCTCTCTGGCGAAGGAAGTAAATGGTTGACACTAGCGTAATGCAAGGCTCTTCATATGGATATATGTAAACAAAAACAAATGTGATACATAAGCATTTAAATTTTTTTCTTCATTTATGCTTTTTTCCTCCTGGCTTATAGGTAGAATGTTGGATTGGCGTTTAAGTCAACCAAGTTTCGATCCCAGCTTTGGTAATCTAGCCTGTTTAGCTACACTGAAGAGTTCTAATAGAACGAAACAGGTTTGTCTGTGGATTACTATATATATCAGTTTAATTTTTTATGGCATATAAGTTTTTCTGGCTTATTTAATGTCAAAGCCATCCTTTAGAAAAGTAGTAACTCTAGGTAAACCAAAGATGGTACTATTTACCAACCCCTCCGCTCGGGCAGGATATGACACTAGGTCGATTTTTAAGCGGAGTTTAACAGGTTTGAATTCAGAGTTTTCCTTCTCCTAGACTAGTTGCCTCACCAAGGCTGAAGAACCTAGTCCGTCCTACTATTTACCCATAGCTGGAGGGAGAATAAGGGGGTTCATACCTTTCCCAAGGGTATTTGCCCGAAAGTGAACGTAATAGCGCGACTGGAGTACGAACTCGCGTACTACGATTCCGCAGTTCATCGCTTTAACCATTACACCACGAGGACACCCCCCCCTAAACCAAAGATGGTAGGATTAGGATGTTCATTTCTATATGAAGAGTATTAAACCGAAAATGATAGTAATAACACGACAAGAGTTTGTATTTGCTTACTCCAACATAGTAGTCTAGTATGTTAACCACCACACCACTCTCTCTCTCTCTCTCTCTCTCTCTCACACTCACGTGCGCGCGCACTCACACACACACACACATATGCGTGTGTGTAATGCGTACCTGCAACTTTGTTTTTTACCATAAAAATTTTTTTAAAAAATGATATATTTCTATCTATCTATCTATCAATAAACGCATGTCACATAGATATAGAAACATTAAAATTTCCATAATTCCAAATGCATAAGTATAGTGTGTTTGTATATATAAAGATATATATACATCATTGTCAGGCACATATAAGCATCACCCTATATGTTTGTGTCGGTGTGTGGTTATATACATAGTTTTACAAGGAAAAACTTTCAAAAACACTTTTCTCCTATAGTCTTCCATACTTAGTGCTTGCTCATTTTCGGTAGAACTCACGTACGTGCGTGCATGCATACACACTAATACATACCGATATGAACACACATATAGGTAAATATTCGCGTCTCCCTCATTATTCCCCACGTATTCACGCGCATTTTTACCTCCCTTGATACCATCGACGAAGAAAATTAATCCTTTCTTCGCCGAGGAGGCCGTACTGTGTCCACCCATTATCTTATTACTGTTCTCTTTGAAATCTTCTGCTCGCCCAGTGCGTAATTATAGTCTCGGTACTGTAATCCCCACCTGTAATCATGTATCTCAGGGCTGTGTGCAGAAGCGTTTTCTCCGTATTCATTTTTCTATCACATTTACTCACCAAAGCCGATGGTGGTAGTACGCATTGATGATCACTATTTCACACACAGCAAGGATAAAACGTTAAAGCGATGCTGAAGTCTCTGTAGCTATGTGCGCATGGTTATAAAGGCTATGTCTCCTTTGAGTGGGAGGATATCATTATGCTTTAATTATGCGTCATTTTATCAATTTTTGCGTGTGAACAGATCATCTTAGGGAAAGACTTTGAACATAATATGAAAAATATATTTGTCTTCTCATCAGAAAGGTGTTCTTAGTTAAAAGTCTGAAATCTCTACGTGTTTATTTTTTTTCATTTTATTGACTTTAGATATTTTATAATCGATCTTCCTTTAATTTGAAATGTTATTAAAAAAAAAAAAAACTAGTCGTAGTACACACCTACGCTGGGTAAGAGCTAAAAAGTGGATCAGCGAAAGTTTTGAGATTAAATGGCAAATGGTCAATCAACTCTTATTCCTTTCATTTCTTTAAAACAATGCCTATTTTGGCCATCTTTGTTTGTCATCTTTGTTTAAAATTAAAACTTTACAACTAAAAATTACTCAAAATTCCTGGACGAAGCTGTTTGCAATTCATTTGACGCTAATGCTTTAGAAAAAGGAGGATGAATCCATCTTTCCCCCTTCCTGCAGGTATGATAAAGTATTATATTGGCAGACTGGACTGTGTAGTCTAGACTATTAAGCGATTGATTTTAACGGTACGTCCACCTGTCTAGGGTTATTTTACGTCTTGAGGTTAGGGATTCGTGTTTACTCCACAGTCATATTCACAGGTTTCATGTAGTTTTGTTTATTTAACTTTTCAACACGCTCATACCATAATTTTTACATAAATCGATTTGACCGATTGAGAGAACCCTAAAACATGCATGCCTGTGTCATTGTCAGAATACACGTTTGTTGAATCTTACCAACCTGAAGGGGATACAGTGAGCGTATTCTTTGTGCTTTCTACAGTGTGGTTAAGCAATCAGTCTATGTGTAAGGAAATTCTGAATTCTAACTGTTCAAAATTAGCCTTGCGTCATATCCTGTCCACGGCAGAGTGTTTCTGTAAATAGGTTCATGTAAAGATTACATAAATCTATTGTTGTTGCTAAAAAATGCGTGTACATGAAACATAAAACTGATTACTATGCATTGACGCACTCAGATTTACATTCTTAGACGTTATTAAATTCAGATTGTTTTCACCGGCTTAATTAATTAGTAAACAGCATTCAGCATTACTTTTAAAAGCACAAAATTCAACAACTAACTACATTCTAGAAAGTACAAAGTATAATAATCATTGTCAACATGAAGAATTAGTCAAATAACATCAAAATTTAGGCTTTCATTTACAAACTCAATACTCTCTTGGATCAACTTGTAGGTATCCATATTTACCAACCCTCCGCTTGGGTAGAATATGACAAAAGGTCAATTTTTTAGCGGTTTGAATTCCGAGTTTTCTTTCTCCCAGACTAGTTGCCTCACCAAGGCTGAAGAACCCAGCCTTCCCTACTATTTACCCATAGCTGGAGGGAGAATAATTGGATTCATACCTTTCATACCAAGAGTATTAGTGCTCTGTGAAATGCAATCAGCCTCGTCCAGGATTTGAACTCGTATCGCCGTGTCCATTTCCTACGACGGTAACTATTACACCACGGGCACCTCCTAAACTTGTAGGTATCAAGTTACCTGATGGGTAAGAATTCACTCCTCTTGTAACCTAGACTATAAAAAGCTACATGAAAAAAGAAAATATTTACGCAGGGTTTTGTTTCGAAGAATATTTCAAGTTTACTCAGTTCGGTTCTCATAAGTGCCTAACTTGCATTTTTCGCCATGTTCACTCGGCCAAACTTACGCCAACTATATCACTTCCAGAGGATTTAACCCCTTCTCCTAAAAGTGATATATTTTGGCTATGACACAAAAAGGCATTGTACGGTAAAACTCTTGTTCTGTAGCCTTGAGGAGTCTGGAATTCTGCTTCATTGCCATTGTTTCCTGGTCCAGTCCGACCTACATTCCCATTTCTTGGTCAATTTGATCTGTTTATACTTGAAGTTATAATTGTTTACTAAATTCTATTATTAATTACGTGGATCTATATAATGTTGTCCAAACAATTGACTATTATTTAAAAAAATGATTACTTGAATCCATGTAATTTTAGTATTGAATAGGAATACTGGAAGCCTGATAATTGTGAGCTTTTAATTTGTATTAGACAAGAAATAATTGAAATCATAGAACTCTATGCCAAAAAAATCATTAAAGAAACTTCTCAAAATGCCTAATGTAAAAAGAAAAATATATACTAATATGAAATATTAATAAACATTAATATAAATTCGTAGCTTTTTACGGAGTTTTAAACTATAGTGTTATTTAATTATATTTTACAGTGTAAAAATAGATATTTGAAATAAAACCTGTATTTAATTATTTAGGCAAAATCAAATAGTTTTGATAGAGCGTAATTTACTTAGATGCCAACAGATTTAAACACGTATAATTTATTAGCAACCTTCAAATCCCACTGAATCTGGTGCCTGGAT
Source organism: Sepioteuthis lessoniana (assembly GCA_963585895.1). Taxonomy (NCBI): domain Eukaryota; kingdom Metazoa; phylum Mollusca; class Cephalopoda; order Myopsida; family Loliginidae; genus Sepioteuthis; species Sepioteuthis lessoniana. The sequence continues at coordinate 86,461,423 of OY757906.1, read as the reverse complement.
TTGTGACCGATAACTAGATTTCAATCTAGGGAATTCTGTCAGTCAGTTAGTAACCGACTGAGGACAAGACAACTAGACTTTTATTATGAACAATGCCCCTTAACAGCTTCCTAGGATTTAAGTATTCCTCCGTGGACTTAAAAATATACCAACGACATCTCTCTCAGTGTTTCGTGCCAGCCATGTTGAAACATTAATGAAAAGAGTGGTATTTTTTCTCTGGCTATGTTTCTGATTTTTTCTTTCCAACGAACTTCTTACATTTGGTCTATGTCTCTGGCATTATCATCAAAACCCAGCAATACAACATATATGTGCTACTAAGTTTGAAAGTCTGTGCGTGTCAATTGTGTTAAATCTGGGTTGCTCATCGCACTTGTCAGTTTAGAGCAATCCAGATTTAACACGAAATTTTCGTAGTTACATTCCGAAACGCCACAAAGACAATTGGGATTGAGCCTGAAGCCATACATAATGTGCACGGAAAGTACGCATGACACAGAAATTCCATTTCAACCTAGGTCACCCCTCCTTCCCTGCTGTTACATTATTTCTAGACCCCAGTCAGTCAGGACACGCATCATGGAATTATCTTACTGTGACTGCTTTTTATTATCTAAAAAAATTCATTAATTCAATTTAAATTTTTTATTTGTACTCGTAATATTTTACCACTCTCGGAATTTAGCACTTGATACAGTCTTTCCAGAACACTTTATTGGAATTGATTGCATTTGATTAAAGATTTGTTCTATATACGACTTTTCACGTTCAGGCTAAAAAGAAGCACTTTTGTAGGGTAATATTTTAGGAAAACAAAGCAAAAATTTCAACAAGAACTTTCATCTTTAGTGAAATTGAGTGGAGAACACCTTTTCTAAACAAAACATTACAGTAGACGATACTGTTTGCTTTATCAGATTTAGATTTGTCTAGAGGTGAAGGCTTAATGTGTGGTTGAAGTTGACAACCATTTTTATCGGTTAATTAATCCAAACATTTTTTATTTGTTTGCTGGGAAACTTTTTATCAATTTACGGAGCAGAACAAAAGGCAATGAATACCGCATCGAGCTTGTATATTTCAGCCAAAAGAAAATGAAACAGTATAGTTTTTACAAACTGGAACCTGTAGGGTTGAAAAATAAAGGTCAACTATTCTGTGATTTTAGGGAATCTGCGAAATATAGATTCTCTACTCCGAATATATTAAAATTCTTAAATGATTAGCATTGTGGATGCTTTGGTAAATCTCTGGCAAAGATTAAATCGATAGGATCACAAGCACCAATGTCTTATAGCCTGTCAATAGTTGGATCATCGACAGCCTGATTATCAATCACTGACTGTATTCAATTCCATGTGTCTGAGGAGTGGCTCCTGTCTGGTATGTTTCCAGAAATTATACAACCGTTCATCGTTTCAGACATTTTTACCATTAGAATTCACTTGTGCAATCCAATTCTTGACTGATATTCTTTTAGTACCCAAACGTCTGTATTTCTTCATTCGAGAATGTTGTGGAATAAATACAAAAATGAATACCATATGGTTTGTAAAACCTGGATAATAGAATGCCTCAAAATATTGAAGATGTCCGAGAAAGTAATAAGATTCATGACGTAAACCATGAAAAACTGGAGTGTAGAATTGACTAAAGGAGGTAAAAGTGCAGCTGGGGAAAAAATCCAGAGAGGTATGTTCCAGGGAGATGTGCTATCACCATTATAATCTTTAAAGCACAGGCAGCTACAAGCTTCATAAATCGCAAGAAAATATTAACCAGAAAAGATGTACATGGATGACATCAAATTGTTTGCAAAAAATGGAAAAGAAATGGAAATTCTGATATAGGCAGTGAAAATATACAATCATGGTTAGGGATGGAATTTGGAATATAGAAAAATATGACTTGCTGATAATGCAAACCGAAAAACGACAAATAATGGAAGGAATAAAGATATTTGAAGTTATAAGGAGTGGTCACCATCAAATAGGCGGAGATGAAAGGAAAAATATTTTAAAATATCTCAAGAGAACTACGAAACAACTTGGAACAAAATTATATAGCAGAAATCTCATCAAAGGGCTGTGCCCCTTATAAGATACTCGGGTCCATTACTGAAATGGACGAGGGAAGAACTTTAACAAAGGGATCAGGGAACCAGAAAACTAATGACAATGTGAAAAGGCCTAACCTTTCCAGAGATGACACTGACAATGTATATGTGTCATGAAAAGAAAGAGTAAAAAGATTCACTAGAATAGAAGATCGCTTCAATGCATCAACAAGACAATTCGAAGACAACTTATGAAATAACAAAAAATACTAATTACCGTGATCAGAAACAACACAAACAAAACTAGTATTTAGAGAACAACAATAAAAATAAAATAAAAGTGGGAAGTAAAACAAATGTATGCATATTTCAAGGGACAAACAAACGAAATCTTACGAGAAGACTTGGAATTAAAAGAAATCCTTAAAAGAGAAACGGAATCTCTCGTAAGAGCAACGCCATAATGATAAACTATGTTAAAGTAAATGTAGATAAGGCGTAATAAAATAGTTAATGGACATTATGTGGTGATTCGAATGAAACGAGCATTAACATCATAACCGAATGCAGCAAAGTTGCACGAAAGAAGTGTTAAACTAGACACGAATGGATGGGGAAGATGATACATTAGGTAATGTGTAAGAAATTAAATTTGACTATAGGAACAAATGGTACATACACAGTCCACAATCTGTCATGTAGAACAAGGCACACACATATATCAAGGATTCTAGAGATACAAAGGGATCAACTAATATCGGCCAAACGTCCCGCCCTTATTATAGTTTTAAAAAATTGAGAACCTGCTAAGTAGTGGACTTTGCTATTCCGGTTGACCACAGAGTAAAGTTAAAAGAAAACGAAAAGAGAGACAAATACGTAGACTTTGCCAGAAAAATAAAAAATATGGAACATAAAGTTGACGATAGTATCAGTTTTAATTGGAGCCCTCAGAATAATATGCAAAGATTTGGAAAGTGACAAGAAAACTAGGAAATAAAAGGACAAGCTGAGACCATCCAAACTACAACATTATTAAGATCAGCCAGAATACTATGAAGACTCCTGAAGATTTCAGGAAGATAGCTGTCACTCAACTTCCAGTGGAAAATAATCAACCAACGCTGGATGGAAAAACTCTCGAAGAACCCAGCACCTATCCTAGAAAATACCACGCATAAACTCCTATGGGACTTTAACTTACAAACGGATCACCTAATCCCGGCCAGAAGACAAGACCTCATAATAATCAACAAAAAAAGAAAATTTGTAAAATTGTCGATTTTGCTGTCCCGGCGGACCACAGAATAAATCTGAAGGAAAGTGAAAAGAAAGATAAGTACCTCGACCTTGCTAGAGAATTGAAAAACCTGTAGAACATGAAAGTAACGATTGTCCCAATTGTGATTGGTACGTTAGGCACAATAACTAAAAGATTATTAAAAGGCCTAGAAGATTTGGAAATAGGCGGATGGACAGAGACTATCCAAACGACAGCATTGCTAAGAACGACCAGAATCCTGAGACGAGTCCTGGAGACTTGAGGAGACTGGCTGTCATTCAAACTCCAGTGAAAAATCATCAGTGTTAACTGATGGGAAAAACTCTAAATGAGTAAATAATAATAGAACATTCAGAGAAAATGAAACCTACAAATACTTGGGCATCTTGGAAGCTGACACCATCAAACTGGTGGAGATCAAAGAAAAAGTCAAGAAAGAGTAGAACCAGATATCTACTCGAGACTAAACTATGAAGCAGAAACCTTATGAAAGGAATAAATACTTTGGCTGTACAGTAAGATATTCAGGACCATTCTTGAAGCGGCTCTGAGAAGAACCTAAGCAAGTGAATCAAAGAACAAAAAAAAAAAATAATGATCATGCATAAGGCATTACATGCCAGATATGAAATTGACAGACTATATGTATCAAGAAACCAGGGATGGAGAGGACTTGCCAGCATTGAAGACAGCGTTGAGAAATCGATGTAACGACTCAAAGACCACGTAGGAAAGCGCTGAGAAGTACTAATTACAACCACCAGAAACAATACTGACAACACGAAAACCAAAAGAACGACAATAACCAGGAGACAAAAATAGGAAGAAAAACAACTATATGGCGTTTTAAATGGCTAATAAGCAACATCTCACACGAGAAAACATGGACGTAGCTAAAAAAAAAAGGAAACCTTAAGAGAGAAATTGAATTTCTCCTAATAGCAGCATCAATCATCGCCATAAGAACCAATCAGATTAAAGCGAGAATAGATAAGAAGCAACAAAATAGCAAATGTAGGTTATGTCGTAATAGAGACAAAACGATCAATCACATAATAACAAACGCAACAAATTAGCTCTAAAGGAGTATAAGTAGACACGACTAGGTGGGCAAGGTGATCCATTGGGAGATATGCTAGAAATTCAAATTTAACCATACGAACATATGGTATATCCGAAACCCAGCAGCTGTCCTGGAGAAGGAAACGCATAAACTCAAATAAGACTTTGACATGCAAACGGATGACCTAATCTCGGATAGACGACCAGATCTTATAATATTCATCAAAAAAAGAGAAAACTTTCAAAATTGTGACTTTGCTGTCTCGGTTGACCAAAGAATAAAATTGAAAGAAAGCGAAAAGAAGTATAAGCACCTGGACCTTGATAAGGAACAGAAAAAAAAAATGGAACATAAACGTGACAATTATATCAGTCACGATTGTTACTTTTGGTACAATCACCAAAGGATTATTAAAAGGACTAGAGGACTTGGAAACAAGAGGACTACTGGAGAGCATCCAAACATCTACAATATCGAGAACGACCAGAATACGTAGAAGTGTCATGGAGACTTGAGGAGACATGCTGTCTCTCAGACTCCTGTGAAAGACCATCAGCTGATGCTGATGTGAAAAATTCTCAAGGAGTAAATAATAATAATCTTGTTCTGATCATCCCATTAGCGAGAAAATGTAATTAAAAAGGCCCCGTTAAATATGAGACTACGTTGTCATTCCAAAATCTTTCTCTCTCTCTCTCTCTCTCTCTCTCTCTCTCTCTTACCGGAGTCCGCCGGGCTTTCGTGCCTAATAGGTAAAATTGAATGGACCCCTGCATCCAGGAGCCCTTCCGTGCAAGCAGTATTCAATGAGGCACCTCATAACGGGAACACAGACAGGATCAAGCTTTTTGTGTCGGTTACACATGAGTCATCATTTCTACATGCGCCTATTTCAATAAAATGACATTTTTCTCAAATGCAACATAGTTGGAGGTTGCATAACTAGAACATCTCTCTCTCTCTCTCTCTCTCAGTATGTCTCTCTTTCTCTTTCTCTCTCTCTCTGTCTCTTTCTTTCTCCAATATATATATATATATATATATATATATATTAAAGAATAATAAATTTTGGAATGCATATTTTATAACTGATAATGTTAATTTATATATATACATATATTACACTATGATCCAAGGTAAAAGTGAGGGTGAGGAGCACTTTCATTCTGAGTAGAGCACGAGAGAGATTACAAACCTGCATTAGACAAATTCTAATCCATACCTCAATAGCACTATCAATTCTTGGTATCTCTCCAACTAAGTATGAACGAATGAATTATACATTTCCTCACATACATGAATTATCACGTGCATGTGTGTGTGTGTGTGTGTGTATGTGTGAGAGATAGGTTGGTTGGTAGGTATTTGTATGTGTTTATGATATATATGGGTATATATGCATCTGAGCTCGTGACATTGTGCACACACACACACACACACACACACACACATATATATATATATATATATATATATATATATATATGACTTTTTGTGTGATTATTTGTTAATTCTTCAATATTTTAATGTGATATCTAATGTGCCACAAAACATCTATACATGGAAATTGCCTAAATAAATCTTATGTCACATTCGTGTTAATTGACGACATGAGGGTTTTTTCTATATTTTTTTCATTCTGCAGTGTAAAATCGATGGCGTGATGATAACAGTGTTGAGATAGCTCGAGCTTAGGCAAACAAGCTGACAACACGTGAGAGTACCAAAAAAAATAATATCAAGAGTTGATGCAAAACCTATCTGTACATTTAACACCAGTATCTCACCAATCCCCGTGATATGTTTTCAGCAGGAAATTGTTGTTTTTGGATTACGACTTATTCGGTGCAAATTTTAATCTATGTGAAAAATAGCAATAGTTTATTTCAGCAGTTTTACAGGATTCTAAAAAGTCCTTCTTCTAATGATGGTCATGGCATAAGATAACGTTTCGGAAAAGTCAAGATTCATCCCATTATCAAACGCAAATTATTGATTAGAAGTAGGATTAACGGATTGATTGCTAAATCACCATCTAAATCCGTATGTTATATTTATATTTTACGTTTCGTCTGTACAGGGATTTTTACACAGTTAAATGATATCAAGTAATCGTCAAGGCAATACAATGTAAAACTAAAATTTTGTTCATCCAGTTCAATTGCACATTATGCCAAATACATGAACAATTTTTCGACGAAGTATGAACAAAATAAAGAACTTTGGAAATCCATGAATCTTTTCGAAGAACCGGTCTCTCTGAAATAATACACAAAACAAAACCATCTGTTTTGGACCATTCAACAACCTAATATAATAATAAAATTGTCACAAACTCGACTGCCTCGACCTGCGGCGGGTCACTTCTCCGATGAAGGATTGAACCTTGGTTTGACTACCCATCTGCCTACGTAATGTTTTTAGATGTAGATAACCGAAGTCATCAATCGTCGTTTTTCCAAATAAATCAGACAGAGTTGACCATTTAAAGAAAAATAAATTGAAGTCTACGCCCAGAGACTAAACAATACGAGGTGTTCAATAATTAATAGAAAGTTTTGTTAACAATAACAAAGCCCGTTAAAAAAAATAAAGTCAGTTTTTAAAGATGAATGAGTCAAATCATTCAAGTCCCTTCCCCGTCGAGTGAAATAATGCAATTCATTGACCTGGCCCCTTCTTATCTCAGCAGTCAGTCTTGTTGTTGTAGTAGGCACAGCTTTTTACTAATCTAAGTTGCATCGAAGTTCACTATTAATCCTCTCACGGCCGTCTTTCGTTACTAATTCGTGATTCCCATTTCTTTGACACAAGAGGTCTGGCTCAAGGCTTTAAATACGGAGGAATGAGGATTTACGCTGCTGACTGTTATTCAATCGGTTTCTGTCTACTTGGCTTCGGCAAAAATCCTGGTTTATATAATTATTTTTCTTATTTCCGAACGGGTATATCTCATCAACAGTTTTCTCCTTTATTTGATTTCAGAAATTAATTTAGTTCATAGCTGCTTAACTCCTATTCCAACGGTGACACTCTGTGACCGTTAACCAAATGGTAGGGGTTTCCTCCCACTTTTACGTGTTGGCTAAAGTGAGCTCTCGCGTTTTGACCGGTCCTCACTGTCACGTGACCAACACGTCATGTAGTGCAAATTATTCAGTCTTCAGAAGGAAAAAATTATCCAAAAAAGAACTCTTCAATCAAGGAAAAGGAATAAGTCACATTTTTTCAATTCTCAGAAACCGAAATTTTCACATAACAATCACATCTCCACCTGGGTAGCGACTGACCCCTTCATCTGTTTCCATCTCCTGCTTGGTCATAGTTGTGAACACGCTATTTCCAATGATACTTTTAAAACAATCAAAATGGATATTTTCAACTTTCTGTTTTTCTTTTCCTCTTCCTAGTTAGAAGAAACAATTTCATATTTTTCGTTTCTCTTCCCAGCAAAAACATTAAACATTTTTCTGGGTATTTTTCCCCATTTTGACAATATATAGTATTATTCTTCTAAAATATATGTACTATTTTTTCTTTTAATATCCTCACCGATTATTTTTCTACTATTGAAATAATTCTCATATTTCTCTCGCTCAGGTTCCTGTCGCGACTTTACTATGTTATAAATGAGCAACCCTCCTAAATCAAAATCCACCCTATCACTTACCTTTAAAAGTTCTTAAAATGCAGCCAAACATACTCAAATCTTTTCAGTATCTCCATTGATGTCTCTAATGATGGAGAAAATACATATTGAGCTGAACTCCTCCAAAAAAACTAACATAAAAAATGATAACAAAACATTTATCCATCTTTAGCAAAAAAGCTTGTACAATAGAACAGGCATTAAATCTAATAGCTTTGAGCGAACATTAGAAATTCATCATATTTAAGGATTCCCTCGGCAGATTTCACGATAAAGGAAGAAGAAAAACTGAAAAACTAACTGGATATTAAGATCCTAGACAAGATACATTCCATGAATAAACCGAAAGGTATCCTATTTAGCTGTATTCTAACTCACTTCGGAATAAAAATAGGAGAAAAAACGGACTCACCACTCAAATAAACCTCAGGAATGATCGTGGAGGTCAACCTAAAAACACCCTACACTGACATAAACGTTAAGATGAATAAGTACATCAGAGGGAACCACCCAGGGAGAATTGGCACCAGAAATAATTAAAAAGAAAGACGCGGTTGTCTAAATCCAACACCATAACCCTTATTGATGGCTGACTGCTGTCTTAATGCGAAAGCAAAATGAATGACTTAAATGTTAATGTGGCACAATAATAGTGAAACATATCCGTCTGGAATGCAAAAAGTTATCCCTGTCGGAAAAAAAGCAAGAAACCTAACAAACCGCTTTCAACTATAAATCCAGCAGATTTGTGGACTTCAATAATTTTGGATGGGGTCATCGTTTCGGTTCATGCCAAAGCTCTTGGGAAAGGAATAATCTAAATGTTCTCTCCCACTGCTATGGGTAGATATTAGTTCCGGCTAGGCTCTTTGGCCTTGATTAGGCAACCAGCTCTGGAGAAACAAATTTCTGTTTTACTCTGCTTTAGAATTACTTACGTGGTGCCTGATTTGGTTAAATAAGATCAATGTGATAATGAAGAATCAAGAATATTGTATGTGCATTTGATTTAACCCACATCAAATTTCTTGCTAAATTAATGGATATTATTAATTAACAACTGCAACAAAAAACAAGCACCTGAGAATAAATTGAAAGGAAACCCTTGCAAACATAAGCCTTCCTTTCGGGAGCAGGTTAAATGGCTTCTAAGAACATTGTAAATGAATGAAATTAGAAATCCGAGAAAATTCCAATGATTTCTCGATGACGTCTTCATGAATGCGCAAAATACTTAAAAGCATTCTCAAAAATTGATTTTGTTTAGGTTCTTGTTTAATGACATATAAATCTTTCCTGGATTATTCAATACCAAAGCCATCATAGGAATAGAGCTGTAGTGAAACTAATAAATCCCAAACTAGAAGTGATAAGGATGTGCATACCTTTCCCATTGGTATTAGTCCGAAAGCAAAATCACTGGCATGTCTTGATTTTGAAATCACCAACCACGATGTTGCAATCCAGCTTTAGCCACTACATACGGATATCCACCAGCAAGAAAGGGATTTTACTAAAAGATGCTGTAATATAATTATAGTAGCTGAAAAAAATTGGCCTAAGCCAGAATTAAATTAATTTTAAAAGATTATATAGACATTTTTGGTCGAGTTAAAGAAGTCCAGTTGTGGCCTTTTGTATTGCAAACTAATTTCATTAATTATTCTTGCCTAGTGAGTTCTATTATTTGTGTTCTCTTATTTGTGCCAAATTTTATTAGTAATTAATTATAAGCATCCTCTTGATATATAGTGAGTATTACAATTCCGCACATAAGTTTTATATGTCACTTTTGGATATATTCTATAAGTCTTGTGTCAAATCTAAGTTACACTTTGTTTTGCTTACAATTATGTCACACAGAAAGCACTGACTCCCGATACATCATCTAATTTAAGCAGAACGGAGTCTCTCGAATACGTTTCTAAGTGATTACTTAAGTAATAACACGTACTTTAAGCAACCTGGGGTCCATGCAAAGCTTACAAAATAGCAACAAATAATTTGCTTTATAATCAAGTCGTTCTAAAAGCATCTGTTTTAGCCAAATAACAAAAAATAAACAGTGATGAGCCTATTCAATATATTCTTCGTCAACAGATACAATAAACAACTTAGGGCCTCTGTGCCATGGTTAAACAAGCTTAGTGAATAACACTAAATATTTAGTGCACGCTGAATCCACAGGTTCCCGCTTGGTCACTGAAGTTAAGCAGCGAAAAGCCTGTTTGGTACCCAACAGGATAAACAATTAAGAAATGCAGGTAAAGTAAGTAACCTAAAGCCTGTATCAGAGTAAGCAAAACTTTGTAAATAATGTAGCAAAATAACCACCGACTAAAATGTAGGTATTAGCAAATCTTTCGATGGGTTGAATGAAAAAAGAAATATACAACATGACACCAGAATTAGAGGCACTGTTGTTTTATTCCCCATTCAGTTTCTTTGTCCATGAAAGTATTTGTGAAAGCAAAACAAACAGAACGTACCAGTTAGCTTCTTTGTTATTTTGGGAACCAACTTTTATCATATCTTTAAATGGTTCACTTGCTCTCTGTTCACATTAACGCAATAGAACCTGATAAGCATAGCAAGCCTAAGTAACTGTCTTCTGGACTACAGCAAGCATACTTTGTTAAAACTAGCTAACTAGACGAGGTTTTGAACTTCGTAAACTCGTCTCTCTTCCCGCCTACCGTTGACTTTTTAAAAGATAATTTGACACTTCACACCCAGTCCCATCTGCTAACAATGTTACAAAAAAAAAAAAAAGAAACTTTAGGAATTATGTGCTTTTATTGTTGAAATAGGATACAGTCGCGGTTCATAATTGATAGAAAGTGTCCTTGGTGTAATGGTTATCGTCGCAGGAATTTGACACGGCGACAGGAGTTCAAATCCTGGACTGATTGCATTTCACATAGCATTAATACCCTTGAGAAAGGTATGAATGCAATTATTTTCCCTCCAGCTATGGGTAAATAGTAGGACAGACTAGGTTCTTCAGCGTTGGTCAGGCAACTAGTCTAGGAGAAGGAAAACTCTGAATTCAAACCTGTTAAACTCCGCTTTAAAAAATTGACCTTGTGTCATATCCTGCCCGAGCGGAAGTGTTGGGTAAATATGATAATTGATTAAAAGTATTATATATGAATCATGATTGATAATGTTGTCGAAATGTTCATTAGAACTACAAGTAGAAATTATTATGAGATACTATTTATTCTTATCTTTTATGGGTAGAATATTGTATACATTAAACCAGTGTCAGAGTTCAAAGTTTTTGTTGGCATTATCCTGACGTGTTTTCATATTTTTACCACCAATTTTCGATGTTAGACTCAGTTTCTTCGGTACACTTAAATATTATCAAATAGACTCTATAATTAGTAGTAATGATAAAAATAACAACACAAAAAATTATAATTTTGATAAACCTTGTCAACTATTACATATAGTTTAATATAATTTGCACCGCGGGAGAAAAACATATGGTGATTATTTTATCATGAAATCAGCAAGATTCATTTGAAAGAAAATCAGAAAAATACACATTTACAGTAAAAACATAGACAAGTAAACACACACACACACACACACACACACACACACACACACACATATATATATATATATATATATATATATATATAAGGAAAGAGAGAAAGTCAGAGAGAGAGAGAACAAAAGAAAGAGGCACACATTCACATGCAACCACAGGGACACGTTAGTATATATATATATTTATATATAATATTATGAACGTAAGCATTTTAGCTGAATTCAAATGTTATATAAAACGCAATGCAACTATAGATAGATAGATAGATAGAGAGAGAGAGAGAGAGAGAGAGAGAGAGAGAGATCATTTAACTGGTTTTTTGATTGAGCTATGGAAAAAGAAATTGAGTTATTATGAGAAAGTAGGGCAATATATAGATTCCTTGAATAAAAAAAAAAGATAATAAATGATATATGATAATATTTTGGAAGTAAGAATTATTAAAATGAGAGAAAGAAGAAAAAGTAATGCAGAGATGGGGCAATATTAAAAAAACGAAATGTATATTGAAAAAACGAAAACAAAGAGGAATATGTAAAAACAAGAATAAGAGAAATCGAGAGAAAGAGGAATATATATATATATATATATATATATATATATATATATATATATATATATATATATATATATGTGTGTGTGTGTGTGTGTGTGTGTGTGTGTGTTGAGAGAGACAGACAGACAGACAGAAACAGAGACAGAGAGTTTAATATATATCTATACGTAAACAAACCCGCCGTCAGTGATGAAAACTAGTTTTTGATTTTACATTCAGAAAAATGTACAATGTAAGCGGTTATTATACCGAGACAAAGCAAAGAATATTAATTGGGACTACATTGTTGCATCAACGAATTTCCAGCAAAATGACGAAAAAGCATTTATTTTAGACAAGCAATATAGTTATTGCCTCGTAATATTTTCCCAGTGTGTGTTCCAATTTAATGGTGAATATTAATCAATTTATTAAAGATTATTTTTCTTCCTATCTAACTTTCTCTATTATATATTCTGTTTACTAACACTATCCTCACCCCTTTTAGTTTATGATCAGTGTATTAGTCCCCTCTTGTATTAATAGCACCTTCTTCAATGTATTTAAACAGTCAAAACTTACTAGGGAGAAAAGTATCATTAAAAAAATATACCTTTAGTTCCAATAGATAAAGTAAAGACAAATTTGAAGACAATACACAGCCTGTCGTCTTTGGGAAATAACTGAGTAGCGTCGCGTTTTTTTTCCCTCTTCTGCTTCGTCTCTTTACTTCTATCTTCAATAGTGGAAAAAGGGAAAATTCTTTGTAGCCACATGATTAACTCCCAGAATGAAGAAGTGAAAGTCTTCCAAAATAAAGGCATGTTTATTTTATTTTACTTGTCCATTTCTCTTTTGTAAATTTTGGTTGTTTAATTACAGAAAGATAAATACTGTTGATTTAGTATGATGGGATATCTAAATGATTTAACCTACGCGAAACTCAGAGCATCGAAGATAAATTAATAACAATTATTTGCTATTAGGCAGAAAAAACAAAAGAGGAAACAAATAAGTTTCAGTTATAAATATAATAAACCAATCCGGTAAAAAAAAAGAAATAATAGTGTATAGCTATACTTAGCTAAGTTAAATCTTAACAAATCAACGAAGAAAAGATTGTTCTTTGCACATGTATCATTAAAAGCCAAGGGAAACAGCATGGTGGTGTGAATTAAGATAAATGAATCCTAGGTTTGATCAACGGTGGCTAGAAGAAGAACAAATGTCAATAGCTAGGGTCAAATAGTAGTGTCAGGAAACTTCTGTTTCTCATCTATATTGGTGGTATCTATTGATAAGATTTAAAAAAATGAAAGTTTACATGACTCTAATTCAAACCATAAGTCCAAGCCTCATCACCCTTCACACGGAAAAACAAAGGCCGCGTCTTGGTGATGATAGGGTTCATGCCACAATGTTTGAAAAATCACCAACAGAACTCAAACTAAAATCCAATCTAACATTACTCGGATGCAAAAACGCAGTTCACTTAGTGATATCTAAATGTTTAAATAGAATAGACCTGTTAACTAAGCTGATAGCGTCTGCTACAGAGCTTGACATAGACATAGTATGTATACAAGAACATAGATACTACCATAGTGAACTAGGAATACAATATTAAGTTACAGGTGATAGATGAACTCTTGTCACTATCGACTAGAAAAAACACCGCCAATGCTGTCATAAGAGGGTAGGAATGCGTTCTAGTCCTCGTGTCCTAAAATCACTAAATAACTTTGAGAGAATACAACCGAGAATAAAGTGTACTTCATTTAATGGTTATCTCTTCACAGCAATCATTTACTGCTACAGTCCCTCCAATATCAATGATGAAACGGACATCATCATCTACTACAGTGAGTTAACTCCCCCTGTTCATAGCATTCCCAAACACGACGTACTAACCATCATGAATGTTCAAATAGAGAAATGAACGCTCAAATAAGCAAAGACGAAACAAACAAATACTGCTTACACAACTCGTTAAACAGAAATGAGGCATATCCAACAGACTTTTCAAGCACAGTTAGAGTATAAACACATGGACATGAAATGGATGAATAGCGCTCTGAACAGGGAAACGTACTCATCTTTTGAAGGAGTATCTTCTGATCACAGAATCGTCACAGCAAAGATACCCTGAATCTACGAAGAAGTAATATAGAAACAGTCAAAACCACAATATATGACTTTTTCTCGTTTACTAATAGAGATATTAGCAATAAATATAGGGTAAATGTTAGAGATATATCCGACACTATTCAGGAGATATCTGAAATAAACTCCGAATGAAGAATACGAAAGTATCGTCAATACTCACATGGACGCAGCAACAGAATGGATACCAACCACACCAAGAGACAAACATAGACGTCCATATGAGACACTAACAGTTATGAAAAAAGTGAGATAACGTGAAAACAGTATTCTTATGTAATAAAAAACGAACAAATACCAACGCGCAGAAACTTAAGAAAGCACAAAGAGAATTAAGGCACACCAAAAAAGAAAAAAAAAAGAAGAACGAGAATACGTTCAAGATCAGATACATAAGCAAAGAAACTCAGTCGAAGATAGACAACCACGAATAGCATGGCAGACAGTAAATACTATGAACAAAAGAAAGAGCACCCCGTGAGCAAAATTAAAAGCTGCCAGCCAAGAAGAACGAATACAGAGGTGGAAAGAGGAAATACCGCAAGAAAATGGAAGACAAAGAAATGTGATGATTTACTTCCTCGATTTTGCAACGCTGAAAATAAAAAGGATGAAATGGTGTGAGGGACAAAAGGATGCATCTTATCTTTTCACAAGAAAGGCAATCTCGAAATCAGCAAGAATGACAGAGGCATAACACTTACTTCTATATTGGCTAAGGTTTAAAATACTCATCTTCGTAATCACATCAAACCTGAAATTGAGAAAGTTCTTCGGAAAAATCAGAAGAGTTTTTCGGAGAAAACGATTCACCATATAACAGATTCTAACAATCTCTCGAGTCAACGAATGTGTTCGTGCAAAATATCTCAAGGTGACAGTGTTGTTTTTCGATTTCTCCACGGCATTTGATTCCATGAACATAGGAAAGAAAGATAAAACACTTCTACCTAATCACCAACATTTTCATGTTGCGCTGCCAACTCAGACCTCCCTGCCCCTCTCACCACCTGTCTCTATCGTCCATCGGTTCTGAGGGATGTCTTCAAGGCTATATCCTGTATCGGCACAGAGCTGTTGTATATACGTTCTAGATGGTCGTTCTCTCTTTGCTCTTCCATGTGAAGGGGTGCACAGGACTATATCGCTTATGAGTTCGTCTTTAATTCTCCAGCAGTGTCCCGTATGCCTGGTTCGTCTTACTTCGATAGTTTACGTAATGTGTGGTAGGTGGCCGTATGGCTGCTGTTTTGTGAGCTTTTGACTCGCAGTATTCTTGTGTAATTGCCGTCAAACTTTTTCTCCATACGTTTTGTTAGCGTCCATGTAGTGCATCTATATAGCAGTATCAACACGACAGCTGCATGGAAAGAACTGCATTTTATTTTATTGGTCAGATCTGACTTCCATATGACTGATAGACTATCCATTGCTGTACATGCCTCTGCTAGTCGCGTGTTGATGTCTTTCTCGGTTGATGAGACACTCCTTCTTTGGTAGGAGAAATTGTCCACTAGTTTCAAAGGCCCACCCTTTAATGTGAAGATGTTGCTCATGTATTCCGTCTTGTCTTCGTTAACATGGAAGCTTATGCCACCGACTGCTCGTTCCAAAATATGTAGCAGGGTTTTGGCTTGGGTAGTGGTATTTGCCAGAAGCGTTATGTCATCTGCTTAGTCAGCGTCAGTAATTCATTGTGCAGGGTATCTTCTACTTCTTTCCTTTGCCAGCTTGAAACCGTTTTCTTTCTTTAAATCAATAGACGTTCTAAACATGTAGTCTAGGCAGATGATAAACAGCTATGGGGCTGATGTGTCTCCTTGCATTACACCTGCTACAATGTCGAAGTAGTCTGTGTCTCCATCCGGTGAGTGGACTTTATCTTTCGTGTTTTTATATAGTATCATTATGGCTGCGACAGTTTCTTTGGCACAGCCGTTGGCAAGAAGTATTGGTTCTATCTTCCCTCTGTGTGTGGAATCAAAGGCCTTGGAAAAGTGGACAAATAATATTCTAGTCTCTAGTTTTTTTGCATGTACACCTTCTACAATTCGACGGATAGTCAACATTTCTGATGTGGATCAATTTCTCTAAACGCCATTTTGGTTCTTGTTAAGTATCTTCTCAAATTTGGGTTCTCTTCTGTTGTGTACTAGAGCATTGTTAATCTTGGCCACTATGGATATAAAGGTTATACCTAGGTAGTTCTTGGCTTTTCAAAAGTCACCCTTCTCAGGGAAAATGAGGATGCATTCCTTTATCCATTTGTCTATTGCGTTTTGGTTATATACGACATTACAGTGTCGGAACAGTATGTCGTCGATTTCCTTGGTCTTCCATACCTCTGAAAGTATTTCTTTGAGCCCTACTGCTTTCTGATTTTTTTTATTTTTCTTAGTACTTAGTCGAGTTCTTCTTGCGTAAACTGTCCTAGTTCGATGTGTAGTTGTTTACTGATGATTTTCATGCGTAACATTCAGAGTAAATTCTTGAAGTGTTGTTTCCACAAGTGTATTCGTTCTTCTTGGCTTGTAGCTTTTAATTTTGCATTCGCAATGCTATTCATTTTGCTTACTTCGTTTTCCGACTTCTCTGCTACCCTAGATTCTCTTTCTTAGCCTAATCTTTAATGTTATTGATCTGATTTTGCATGTATTCTGCTTGTTCTTTTAGGTATAAGTTAGTTAATTCATTTTGTGCCTTCTAAAGTTCCTGGGCATTGGTATGGGTTGGTTCTTCCTGTTGCATTTTGAAGCAGTTCTCACATCTGCATACTTTTTTCGAACCACTAAAGCCTCACATCGGACTCTTGGTTTAACTCTTTGTTTAGTTGGTATGCATTCTGCTGCTACTTTTTAGAGGGCATTGACGATGTTCTCATAATTGTCATTCGGAATAGGTATTTCTGATATATCCTGAAGAGCACCGAATTTGTTTATTAGTGTGAACGTATATTTATCTCTTTTATTCCTGCTGTTAAGCAGTGACCAGTCATTGTGTACTGTTGTTGTTGTTAGGGCTGCATTCCTTCGTAGGCGCAGTCGTATATTTGCCACGACAATTCGGTGATCGGAGGACACGCCCTCGAAAGAGAAATATGCCTCACAATTCAATGTGCTATTATTCCATTTATTATTTATAAAGACGTAATCTATCTGTGCTTTAGTATAATTTGCGTAACTGTAGTTCCATCCCTTTCCCTTTCTTTTTTGAAATTTAGTATTGAGGCAGGTTAATCTATTTTCTAGCGGGAAATCTGTTAGATGTTTCCCATTTCTGTTTGCCGAGTAGTGTAAGCTGAACTAGTGGGTTGTGTTTTTTTTACCAAGTTGCACATTCATGTCTCCGCAAATGACAGGAGCGTTGTGTTTTGGGATGCTACTAACAAGGGAAGATAGCTCGTTATAGAAGCCGGCGAGGTCTGTCTCTTCGCTAAAATTGGTAGGGCTGTAGTAGATGATTGTTCCCCTGGGTTTGCCATTGAACGTAGCTACCATCATCCTCGGTTGTATTTTCTTGATGCTATTTAGTGATTTTAGGGCCTGCGGTCCTATAAACATACCTATGCTTCTTATCGTGGCATTGATACAGTTTTTCCATGCAGATGCAGAGACAAACGTGACCGGTATTGTGATATTTAAAACTTTCCTATGAATGTATCGGTGTTATTGTATGCATACTATATCTATGTTGTTATATATCTCAGAAGCGGTCAGCTCGGGTAGTTGGCATATTCTATTTAAAGTCCTAACGTTGAATGTCGCTATTTGTATTGTGCTTTTGCATTTTAGTAATTTTTGTTTTAGTGTGAGCTCTGTAGCTAATTTTTCGAACATTTAGACCAGGGCTCTAAACTCAGAGGGATGCGCCCCTATTTACCCGCATGAAGAGCGAGCGGTTTGGACATTTTCTTTGAGTGTGAACCATTGTAATCTTTCGATGGCTGTATTTTTACACAGCCACCCTAATAGATGAGCAACAGTAGTTTCCCGATCGAACTATTTGATCATGGCCGTTGTCCCGTAGGATTCGTATACCCAGCACCTGGTTAGGCATAGCGTTAACCCGTCATAGGGATTGTCCGCTTTTAAGCCCACCATGCTGCTTTCCATGGCTTTCACAAAAAAAGGATAAAAAATCCCTTCCCCACCTCTTGCTTGTATTATGTTTTAACTTCGTAAATATCCAAAATTACATTTTCTTTTAGATTTCAGTGACTACTTTGACACCTTTGCTGGAGTTCTGCAAGAAGATACGTAAGCACACTATCTGTTTATCATCTGCCAAGGGTTCGTATCAGTAGACATATTTAAAAAAATATGGCTTTACACTAAAAAGAGGTAAGAAGCAGACGAAAGTACATCTGTACGGCCACTTACCTCCCATCTCTAAAACCATCCAAGTAAGACGAACATGATATGCAGAGCACTGCTGTAGAAGCAGTTCATAAGTGACGTTCGCCTATTGACTTCTCTGCATGGATGTGCCAATGTGGGTCGACTAACAACAACTTTCCGGCAACAGCTCTCCGCAGACACAGGATGCACTTTGGAGGACCTTCTGAGAACGATGGACGATAGGGATGAATGGGGAGAGAGATAGATAGAAAGAGAGAGAGAGAGAGAGAGGGGTAAGAAAAATACGTGTTAGCAGCGTGACGTGGTGATAAAATACATTATACATTGAAAATGAAAATTAACTAAATCATCTGAAAAGAAAGAAAGAAAGAAAGAAAGAAAGAAAAATATTGTATTCTTAATGTCCACTAAGTGCTTGCGTGGGTTGGGTGGTTCAAAATTAATCGCCTGGTCCAAAGAGTCTTTCCCTCAGGCATTACATGCCATGTAGGGTTGAGATATCGATTGGCGCCTGAGGCACTCGAAAGCAAATGCAAAACGAACGAAGAACTTTTTTTATGGCGATCACACACGTTTCGATTCGTGTATCCCAGCCTACAATAAAATGCTAATGTGAAAACCGAATAATTGGAAGTCAGATTAATCCTTACATTCTTTTACCACATAATATTTTCTGGTGTGTATGCCTATTTAATGATGAATTTTAAACACATTATCAAACATTATGCAAAGAAAAAGAAAGATAAAAACTTTACTGATAACTACATGGATAACTAAGGAATAGATAATTCATCTTCTTGCATCAGGGTGGGAAATAAATAAATAAATAAATAAAATTGAACTAGAAATAGACATCGATCTATAATTATGTGAGAGAGTTATAATTACAAATGTGAAGGAAATAAAGAAGCACCTACAGAAATTATTTTCTAAGATTTTCTTAGTTGTGGCACAAGGCCAGCTGCATAGGTAATTCAGTGAGATTCGAGCTCACTAGGAACGGTTTGCTGGGAGGAGTCCCCGTGGCATAATGGCTAAAGCGCTGGTCTGCAGCCGCGAAGCAAATGAGTTCAAATCCCCCTTTCGCTATTAAGTTCACTTTCGGATAAATACTTTTGGGATACATATGAAGCCCCTTATCCCCATATATGGTTTTAAAAATACACCTACTGTTCTTCTACAATTACGGCCTTGGCATTAGATAACCCACAGACTTTGTTAAGACATAAAAAAGAACACACCTATTGTTATATGCTCACATAATAAATATGCTTATATACACATGTACATGTTCATGCAGTATCACAACGACACCGTAAATAATTAAACAGACGCACAATGATAAAGTCGCAAGAACAAACGACGCACACAGAAAGACGCAGGAAGACTTCTTTATAAAATATTTTACCTCACATCTTTATTCGTAAGTTTCGAAAGGGTTGTTCCAAGTTTGCGTGTGAGAGAGAGCTGGAGACCGAACATTACTGAAATATTTTGACCCCAAAGTTATGGCCGTCAGCGTTGTGTCTTTCTCGTTCTTCATGGTTGCTCAACCGAGCATTGAGAGTCCACTCTCCAGGGTGCTGGCTTTTCCTACTACATCGCGCCTATGTCCGTCTCCAACTATACTGCTTGTCCTCAACTATACTCGCCTGTCTGTGCTCTCGTTGAACTCAACTGACCGGAACTCAACTCGCCGGCCTTATATTACCGTCAAACTCCCACGCGCTGATATGGACACGCCTCCACGACTACTTCCGATATCTGGAGACCGGGATGTGTCACTTCCGCTTTCTTTGGAATGGCCTGTGTGATCGTCATCAAGCGGAAATAACTGTCATCCAGTTCAGAGGTCACTCTCTTCCGGTGCGTCAGTCTATGAGAGTACAATGGGATCTTTTTTACCTCGTCCCATTTCATCAGCCAATTTCCGCCCACGCGATTTCCTCTCATAACTGCCACCAGAATGTGTCACCTCCTTCCGGTGCATTACCTTGAATGTCATTTTTGGACGGGTCAACAGGTCAAAACATAACACTATCTTGCTATTCATCACATAATGCAAGGTTCACACAAAGTAAAGGCAATGATGAAAATGCTCTCTCATTCTCTCTCTCTCACTGTGTTTCATTCTAACTCTCTGCTCATGTTATACTCCATTCCGGGAGTGATCCTTTCTATTCACAATTTTAACCATTTCACATTGTACATTATCACATATGTTATAGGGCGGGATTTTGTCACGCTCCATTACGATAATCTCTTGTTTAGTAGTCTCAAAATATTGTCGTTTGTCCTCGTTCTCAGTGAATTCATTCGCCCTTTAACACGTTTTAGTTTTATACCTGCTCAGCTACTAAACTATTGAATCTGAAAGAAATTAATGAAGAAAATGAAATTTAAAAAACAATTTGGATCCAAGGCAAGTTCCTCCTATTCTGCGATTTTTTTCTAATTTGACTATCTTTATAGAGCAAATGGGATTCAACTGACCAGAGATTTCCCTATTGCTTGAGGGAGGCATAGTTTCATGAATTTATATCAGGCATCACTGCAATTCGAACGCAAGCATAGCAGAGCAAAACTGTTTAATCTTTTCATGATCACACAATGAGGTTTTAGAAGTTTCGAATGATAAGAAGCAATTGTTAATCTTCATCTAAGGTGCAGCAAGGATTAAAAATAAAGAAGAAACTGTACAAACGATAGAATTATATAGAAATCAAAATCGGAAACAAACATGATGTTCTTTTTTTTATACTGGAAGTGAGTTGCAATAGAGCCAATAAAAACAGTGAAATAAGGAACTGAGAAAATGGTAACAGATCGGAACAATTGACCAAAAAAAAAAAGAAAGAAAAAATAAGATTAAACTTAGAACTAAGCACACAGAGGAAAGAGTAGAAAAGAGATGGAAATAAAGATATCAAAAAGAAATGGAGCCCAAATCCTCACTTTAGCAGATTTTACTGACGTATTTTAGCAGATCAACAATTTTGTTGGATGAAAAAAATAAAGGGTTATGTGTGCTGGAATTGATAAAGCTTCATATTGTTATTCACTGATCTGAGCGTTCAAATAATTTATTCTGTAAAACCCACCGTCAGTGACCTTTTCCTGCAAAGAAGAAAATAGACAAGTAAAGTGACAACCTATTCCGACGCTCAAAACTTTTTACGTGTTCGGCACGGGAATCGCTCTAAAATTCTTTTGTATTGTAAAGGTCTTCTGGCATTCTTTTCGCTTTCTTATCTTCACCTGAAATGGCAAAGTCATAAAGAAGAAGAAAAAAGCCTGTTAAGTCTTCGATAGGCGTGGCATTTTGAAGCCTACAAGAAATAAAAGGTATCGGAGAGTAGGGACTATATTATACGTCTTAAGGTTCACACACAAACACACGGTTACATTACAGTATATATGATAGCGTGTTTAAGTACATACACCAATTTGATTTGCTATGAATACAAAAATACCTAGCCAGAGCTATATATATATATATATATATATATATGGGGGGGGAGAGAAAGAGAAAGCTGGGGAGAATATACGTATATAGTCAGGTATATAGATAGTATATCAGTCATAAATAATTGTACCACTATATTTTGTACAAATGCTATCAGATTTGTGGCAGTTTACGCGTCCTCTCCAATCATTAGAGTGATTCCGTTTCAATTTACAGACCGTTCTGCTTGACTGGTTATGTCTTAGGATGAAACGATTAATCGTTATCTGCCCACATTGTCTTTGATCCAGACACCAGATAAATCGCTAATCGAAGTCGTCGATCGATGAGTGGACGGATTAGACTACACACCTAAGAAAGCAGAAAAATGTTGACGCAAATTGAGAACAAAACACAGCTTGTAACAATAATATTATTTATCTTTAAAAAGTGTCTTTAAAAATGATACATGTATTCACTCATCTCAGAGGTAAGGAGTTTTAGTCAGAGATCCAGTTTACAAATTAACCAACAGTCAGTTTATTGGTTTTCAAAGTGAGGCCCAAGGCCAATCAATTTCTCGCATATGTTTGATACTTTTCTTTTCTCTCTTTTTATAATCTAGAATAAGACAATCTCATATGGCAGTTATGTTTGCATTTCTCAACCTTTAGCTCTCAGCTTCACTCGGTCTCTCGATAGACAGTGACAAGGTTATTTCAAGTAGTGTATTATTTTACAAGTATTGTGTTACATTTGGCTTATTTTGCTTTTTGTGTCAACGGCTGTTTGGTATAAGGTAAAAAAATCAGTGTATCGTGGAAACAGCTCGTTGGTACGCGTCCTCATTAAAATGTCATATTATCACGGTTCTACTTTGTTTCTCTTTATCCGCAGGGCTGGTAAAAAGACTACCACAAGACATCAAATTATCTTAGACTTCACTTTGCTTTTCAGCTTTCACGAGTCTTGCTTAAAGTTATCTGGATGTAACGTATTATCTCAATGTTTTGTCGCTTCTTTATAAAATTGTCAATCTTAAAACTACATCACGTCCAAAGAACTAGTAACATGGCCTTTCTCTGCCTCTCCACTCTCGCCAGAATGATGCACATCCACAGACCAGATCAACGGGAAGAAATTAGCTGTCCTCTGCTAGTCTCCCACTAATTTCTGGCGATGAATTAACCCTCTTATTATATGTAAATTTATCATCTGAGTGGTGGGAGCTAGCGAAGTTAATGTCAACATAAATTTTCTCCTTATTTGGATTTCAAAATGTAATTCTATTCCCTCGAGTTGCTGCTCCGTCAATATTCCACTCACTTGCACCTCACTGAATTTGGAATTTCAACTAATTTTATACTCGAGTGATATTACATGAGAAATGTTTTTAAAAAGTTTCCATATTCGAATTCAGAAAGCAAAGTTATTTTAAATGCAGAATTCCAAACAAAATGTTGTAT
This sequence comes from Sepioteuthis lessoniana, assembly GCA_963585895.1. NCBI lineage: Eukaryota > Metazoa > Mollusca > Cephalopoda > Myopsida > Loliginidae > Sepioteuthis > Sepioteuthis lessoniana. Next base: position 86,437,841 of record OY757906.1, on the reverse strand, counting down.
TCAACCACCTGATGATTGACTAATCGTGGCCTTTAGCTGAATTCGCTTTTCCGATTTTCGCTACAAACTGTTTCTTAGACATAACAATCCATCTTCATTCAAACAATATATTTTTACTTTTTCATTAAACAATATATTTTAACGATTTCTTTTTCATTATGCTAAAATACTCTGGAGCTATACTTCCCTTCAAAACACATTTCGGTAAGCCTAAACATTTTAATGTACTACTTATTCTTCTAAAATCCAAAAATCGGTCGAATCCTCTCTTTTATTTTCAGGGTAATAACATTTCCCCACTAGGTCCATGACTTTATGTGTTTAGAGATCTACCAAGAGCCTTATATATATATATATATATATATATATATATATATATATATATATATATATTGCAGAAACAGATTTTGGTAAATATATAGATAGTTGGCTACAACAAATTATACCATTTTTATTCAAATCTTCTTTTTTTTTAATAAACTTGACATTTTTGTAAACTTTTATTTTAAACGAATATTATTAGGTATACCTCATTACAAAACAATTCATAGTTGAATGTATTTAACTAGTCATGCAAATAGATAGCTCTAAATTATAAGAAATAAGAAAAACTCTCAGCTATATTTTTGTGATTTTCGTTTCAGTAATATATTTTCAGTGTCGTACATTTTGATAATCAATTATATCCATTAATATCCGTTTTGATCCTTTATTCTTAATAGGAACTAGGGAAAATTATTGTTATAATTTTTTTTTTTTGCATTACTCCTATTTTATTAGAAATATTTTGATATCAAATCTTTCTTTTGAGCAACTGTTAATTTTGAGTTTATATTAAAAAGACGGCGCATATTATTTTACTTTCTAGTCATGTTAATTTACTAAGCTTTTTGCTTAGATGTGGCACGAGGTCATATGAAAGGAGCATCCAATGAGACTCGAACTCACTTGGGTAGGTTTGCTAGTCGAGATTGCTAACCATTACACCACCAAGGGCGCCGTAACTTTAAATCATGACATACTTTAGTCATTTACATGCATTTTATTTCACTGGTTTACTTTCTATGTTAACTGTAATAAGTGTTGTTTTTTTCTACCGTAATGAAGTAATATCTTTTATTTACTTCACTGAAAAGTATATGTCTATAACAAACACGAAATTACCAGAATATAAACACAATCTATCAAAGAGAACAACGATACAAAAAAAAACACCAGTACAGACAGGAAGGAACCTTCTTACGTTTATTCCTACAAACAATAAATTAATATAAATTCAGCAATTCTCTTGAAAAAATATGCCTAATCCTCCGTAGGGTTTATATTTGTTGCTAACATCTTGAATAGGAATTGGACATGTTTACCCGAATTCAAATTCTACCTATATGATAGGTATAAATTCTACTATTTGGCTCCATTTACGAAGTTGGGCAAACTGGCTCTTTAAACTTGGTGTAGTAATCGATCTATGAGAAGGGAAACTCTGAATTAAAACCAGTTAAATACTGATTAAAAATTGTCTTTTGTCTCATCCTGGTTGTGTAAAGAGATTTGTTATATATATATATATATATATATATATATATATATATATATATATATATATATATATACATTTCGTTGAACATAATAGACATTTCCTGTCTAGATATTTTCTTGTTGATACTTTCATATTGCCGTATTGATTTTATAGTATTCGACAGGAATTGATTGATATATTTCCCATAATTGTTTATTTCCCAAGTACTATCTGTCCGACATTGGACCATCATCAGAGGAGGATGTATTACAAAAGCGATAAAACTTTGCTATCTACACTACTACTTTGTAAGAAGAAAAGCATCTGGGCCGTTTCAGTGTATATGGTTTACTTTTAAAATTGTTCTATAATTAGTGTCAGTAGCTATATATTTTTTTTCGTATGGGCACTTTTATTGATAGTACACGCATGAAACTCTAGTCACCTTCGAGATAATCTCCTCCGGTTGCAATGCACTTGTTGTACTGTTCCAACAAATTCTGGAAAGCTCCAGGGAAGTCCTCTTATGCGATCGTGTCAATGTCCTTCGTTGCAGCTTCTTTCATCTCCTTAATTGTCTCATAACAACAGCCTCTGAGCTTACGGAATAACCAAAAGTCTCAGGCAGCACGTTCTGGAGAGTAGGGATGGTGTGGAACTGTATTGATGCTGATCTTGGTTAAATAGTCTGTGACAAGGATGGAGTTGTGCACTGGTGTATTTTCCTGCTGGAAATGCCACAGACCCGATTTGAAGAGTGCTGACCTCTTCCGACTTAATCTCTTCCTGAACTCCCTTAAAATCTCAACATAGTAACTCTAACTCTAACCCTAACCCTTTGGCCAATCAACTCTGGTGTATTGTCTTCCTTACTCCTCCCACACCTCTCATCATCCCTCACAGACTCCCTGCCTTCCTTGAATCTCATATGCCACTCAAAAACTGAGGCTCGATTCATGCAAGATGGTCCATAAGCAGTCTGAACCATTTCATACGTTTCTGTGGCATTTTTTCCATGTTCAAATCAGAATTTTATTACATATCGTTCTTCTAAAGTGTCAGATTGCATTTTTGAAATTCACCAGCTGTGACAATCAGGCTTTAGTAGGGTGTATTCCAATTGTTACTATAGCAGTTCCTTTAAACCTGAAATCATGAAAATAGTCAGTCGTCTCATACGATGTATAGCAATAGCAGACTAAAATTCAAAGAGTCTACAACAATTTTAAATGTCTATACAAAAAAAGGCTGGAAACTTACTGAATGCACCGCGTATTTCAATTTCATTTTTCTTTTTTTTTTTATTTTTCCGTTTTAAAGCGCAAAACATAATGGAACATCACAATTGAATAAAACAAAAAATAATCTAGAATATTAAAAAGAATTGATGTATGTTTAGAAAAAATGAACGTATTTTTTAAAGTTAAGCTTATATTTTATTTTTCGAAACCAAAAATGTCTTGCTCAGTCGGCTGGGGCTGAGGAATACACCGACTGGACCTGTACAGAGGGGTAAGATAACCCGCCAACAAGTTTCTTGGATATGACACTAAACAATTTGATGATGAAGTTCCAGTAATGCAAGAGCTTTGGGGAATGTGGATTACCCCTTCATTGTCATCGCACCCAGGTCCACTCTGGCCTGGATTGGTTGCACCTGATAGGGTGATTTCGAGTATTTACTGTTTTTATATCTAAAGTGCGTATCATTTTAAACAGAAGTGTTTAGAATAGAACTACTTTGATATTAAAACTGCGTACTTATGCTAAACTGAATTATTTGAAATAAAACTGTTTTTACATTGAAATCCATGTATTGTCCAATCGGCTGGGGCTGAACAATACGCCAACTGCATCTCTGCTGAGGGTAAAGATCAAATAGAACTAAAATGTATACTTATACTAAACTCTATAACTTGAATTAGAACGTTTTGATATCCAAACAGTGTATTTATCATATTTACCCAACCCCTCCGCTAGGGCAGGATATGACACAAGGTCAATTTTTTAAGTGGAGTTTCACAGGTTTGAATTCAGAGTTTTCCTTCTCCTAGACTAGTTGCCTCACCAGGGCTGAAGAACCTAGTCTGTCCTACTATTTACCCATAGCTGGAGGGAGAATAATTGGATTCATACCTTTCCTAAGGGTATTATTGCTATGTGAAATGCAGTCAGTCCAGGATTTCAACTCGTGTCGCCGTGTCCAATTCTTGCGACGATAACCATTACACCACAGTGTATTTATGCTAAACTGAATAGTTTGAAATAGCACTATTTTTTACATTGAAACTTTACTAACGATAAACTGAATTGTTTGAATTAGAACTGTTTAACAACATTGAATAGCTTGAAATAGAAATGTTTTTGACAATTAAACTGTGTACTTTTGCTAAATTGAATTGTTTGAAAGAGAATTGTTCATTTGAATAAGAATATTTTAGGCATTAAATAACCTACATACGTTGATATGCCAGACAGACAGGGTCTACAGTATAACTTATCATAATAAACCGTTAAAAACAACAATACTGTTTTTATAACAGTTTTGTTGTATGATTCGTGGCAAGTGTTTTAATCTATCCGTTAAAATAAATCGTTTATGAAATAATCTCTTATTTATATAACCAGTCGAAAGAACTGGTTAAAAAATTATAAATATGATAATTAGATTTAGAAAAAAGAAAATCGTTTGAAAAAGAAGAATTTTCACCAATCACTACTTTACGGAATTACAGAACGGTCATGTCAAGAAAATTCTTCTTTCGTAAAATTTCATGTGTCTCTACATAATAAATCATAGCATTTGGTTAGTTTTAATGTTTTCTAATGGAAAAGATTGTGTGTTTTCTTTTGTTTCATAAAATGAACAACCATATTAGACTAATGGTTTTCAAAATATATATCTAGTACTATACATCTTATTAATTTCTTGCCACCCTGTCGGCTAGGTATAAAATAAACTGGCTGTATATCTAGCTAATGGGTAATATTCCCCTCCAAAAAGAGGGTGTTTTGGTAGGTCATCACAATTTATTTGATGGTGAAGAATTCTGAAAATCTGTGAAGTGTGGATTACCCCTTTATCACCATTACTCCAAGTTTCACTCTGAACAGAAAGAAAAAAAATGCCTATGGATCAAACAGAGCGGCCACAGAAATATTTGTATTTGATAGTTATGAGTGCAAAAAAAAAAAAAAAAGAAAAAAGTCAAACAAAAAACACTTAAACGAAAAGGCTATAAAAGAAACGCAATATGAACATACAATGTATTCGATTTCCTGACATCTATGCCTAAAATAACCCAAGACGAATTGAACAGCAATCAAAACCCATCAGTTCAATTATTTTAAAATTTCAAATTTATATTCCTGTCACATACACACTGACGAATCACCGTCACCATATAAGATTATAAAAATATCCAAAGAAAATAACTGGGAAATGATTCTTTTTCCGGATATATAAGATGATTCTTATAAATTTCCATGTGGGCTCAATCGAAAATAATTAATATACGAATTTCTAACTGAATACATATAAATTTCTTACAGAGCAAATTACATAGCTAATATAAAATGGCCAAAGGAAGGTTTTATGCGTTTTTCAATTATATATATATATATATATATATATATATACACGAATTTTTGGATCAGTTAATATAGAGCCTAATTTCCAGGTATTTATGTTTTCCTCTAAAATAATTATGAAATAATTTATATCTTTGCTTTTTCATTTTCAATTTTCGGAGCCATGCTCAAATATATAGTTGAGTCTATCAACAAAAACAAATATATTGATGAGTTTTCATTTGTCTTAAGATTTTGGTGACCAGTGACAGCCCACCCGTATATATATATATATATATATATATATATATATATATATATATATATATATATATATATATATATGTTACATACTGATCTTTGACAGGCTGGTAGGTATGCATTTTATGTGTAGCTGTGTCTTAAAGTAAAAAGGGACAGTGTAAATACCGAGTGAATTGCATGGGTAAAATATGTGGGCCGCTGAAAAATACATTAGAAGTTTTCAACCCCAAGAAGTCAGACGGAGTCTGTGCTCTCTCAACAAAGAGAGTAGATAGTCACCAGAACCATGACGACTGGGCGTCAGCCTGATGTGATACCATGTGACATCAGGGTGGCATGGCTGTCTTATAACACACTTCCAAGAAAGGAGCCTGAAGAAGTAAGGCTCTCTGGAGATGTATCTCAACGTGGCGTAAATCTGAAGATGTATCTAAACGAGAAGATATGTTGTAAATCATGGCGTTTTCCTGCTTATCCGACTCTCCCTCTCTCAAACACGAATGATTTCTACTTTCGTAAATAAAAACTATGTTTTTATAAATAAATGTTATTGTCACTTTATCTCTCGATATAAAACATTTGTAGATTTGGTGATGTGACAGGATTTTGCGACCAAGATTTTGACCTTGTAATGTTTTTATTTACTCAAGAAATTGCAGTTGTTCACATGGTGCTTTTTTAATGAGAAATTTTTATGTATTGTATTTTTTTGGCATACGTGTGGGATAGCTAAATACCTGTTGAAATAGCATAGATGTAATTTAGAAAGTTACAAGAATATGCAAGTTTTTCATAATAAATAGGTCAACTTCAAAGTTTTTGTATCATAATGGTTTTATTTTGTTGTTTTTTGTACCTTTTTGTGAGTAGCACAGAGAGAGAGAGAGAATCGGAGGGGGGATACAAAGAAAATATTCAGAAGTGAATATTTATAAAAATAGGATAATGAAGAATTTTACACATGGATCTTTAACTCGTCGGTTAGTACTATTTACCCAATCCCTCCGCTCGGGCAGGATATGACACATGGTCAATTTTTAAGCGGAGTTTAACAGATTGGAATTCAGAGTTTTCCTTCTCCTAGACTAGTTGCCTGCCCAAGGCTGAAGAACCTAGTCTGTCCTACTATTTACCCATAGCTGGAGGGAGAATAATTGGATTCATACCTTTCCCAAGGGTATTAGTGCTATGTTAAATGCAATCAGTCTCGTCCAGGATTTAAACTCGAGTCGCCGTGTTCATTTCCCTACGACGATAACGACTACACCACGGGCACCTGCATTTCAAAAACCGGATGTGCAGCCATGACTTATAGAAAACAAAGAACAGCGGAAAATCCACTTAAATTTCATGGGAAGAAATGTTTTATCGGCTGAAAAATATATAAGACAGAAGTTTTTAACTCCAAGCAGAGAGTTGGAGTTGGCGGTCAATCGGCAAAAAGAGTAGTCATTCTGGAGAGTAGGTAGGTGGCCCTCTAGTTGTAAGGCTGCCTTGTATCATCCCTTTCGTAAAAGCGGCACGAAGAAGCAAGGTCCTTTCGAGATATATCTCGACATAGTATACATCTGAAGATGTATCTCAACATGAAGATATTTTGTAAATCTCTCTCTCTCTCGCACAACGTTTTCAACTTTCATAAATAAAGTGAATTCATCTTTTTATGAGTAAGTGTTATTGTCACTTTATCCCCTGGTATGCAATACATCTATATAACAATGAGTTCTGCCTTTCTACATCTATGTCAATTCATACAGACAGAATTATCACTTCTTGACAAAGGTTGCGATATTTTCCTAAAAATTATGGCTACTGTGAATGTTTTGCTTTAAAATTGACTATTTAAAAATTTTGGAGAAAAAAAAAAGAAAAAGTCCGATTAAAAATGGGTAACAATAATAATTACTTTATTATTTATTTATTTATTATTTATTTATTTATTTATTCATATTCTTTATTTTTTCGTTTATTGTAAACTGCTTTCTTTCACTTTTCTTTTATAACACAATTATTCTTGGGTGTCAGACTGTTTTTATCCATCTTGATCTTCTGTCTACGCGGGAACGTGAGATTTGTTTTTATGCTTTTTAATCAAAACCACTACAAATTTCTTTAATTTTTTCTCAAAAATAAGATTAATATATTTTCGCACAAATGAGGGAAATTTACTTCCCAAACCGAATATTAGGATTTGAGTGATTTGTTTTTTAATTGCATATCAACTTTTATGGGTTATTCATTGCCAAATTCATCCTTATAGAAGAAAAGTAGTGGTACTATTTATGTGCTAAAAACACAACTGGAGGGTGTAGTAAGGGAGGGTTCGTGTCTTTCCCAAGGGTATTATTCTTAAAGTTAAGGAGAATCACAATTAGATGCAGATTTGAGTCTTATCCAGGACAAGATTTCGGGTGCCTTACCCTTTTGCAGAGTCTGCGTAGTCTACAGTCTTAGCCGATTAGGCTGTTAGGTTGTGGGGCATTTGAGGAAGGGCAATAGTTGTCTCTGCTTTCTACATGACACGACTTGACAAAAAGTCTTTTTTTTTGTAGAGAGCTTTAGGGTGGGGGCCTGTCACGTGCTAAGGCTCATTCTATGCAGGACGTATCCCGTTCATTGGCTCTTTTAGTGCAATGTAAGCTTGACGAGCTAACAGCTGAATTTGGACTCTCTTGATATTTTACGTGAGTCCGGCACGTACGCCTGAACATAGCTTGAAGCAGACTCGTGAGCCTAGAGCTATGCAAAACTTGTCAGTGACGTCAACACCTGCCTGTAGATGGCCCAGCCCAAACTCTATCCTTGATCTTGAGAAGCGTGTAGGAAGAGGAACATACACTTCTTCTCGGGGCTGTGAGCCCTCAGGCATTTGAGGAAAGTCGATCTAGTTTGTAGGAATTTTATCACCTGGGAAAGATTGATGTTGCTTTTATTGCTTATGTTTTGTTTTTTTTCAGGTGGGCTGTTCATTTATGAGGCTATATTAGATATATTTTGTGATTTCTTTATTTACTCATTCGATCATGTTAGGCTTATTAATCTATAACGTTTCTACCGAGATTTTCACAAATGTGATAGCGGATGGCCTTTCAATAAAGTCTGAGTGACAGCAAGTTTCCTCTGGTCACCTGGCCGTTCTTAATAATTCTATAGTTTGGATGGTCCCAACCCTCACTCCAATTTCCAATTCCTCCTGCCCACTTACAAGTCTTCAGCGACCGTTCCAAGCGCTCCATTTAAAATTGTTATCACCAACACCTTCATATCGCACAGCTTTTTGACCGAGTACTAGTCTCTCTTTTAGTTTTCTTGCTTTTAACTTTGTGGTCCACTGGGACGGCTAAGTCCACTGCAAATTCTCTCTTTTTTTCTTTTTTCATCGCTAGATCGTGCCTCATTGCTGAGATTAAGTGACATACCTTTAACACAAAACCCTAGTAGTATTGTTATTATGATTATGACACCTTTAAGTGTTTTACACACCAGCTTTAGTTTATACCTTTTCACCCAAGTTTCAGTGACAGCAAGTCTAATACTCCATGAGAGATTCCGGGTAATGCATATACGACTTGTTTGTACGGTCAAATTTCAATTTCCTACACAACTATTGAAGGATCACTTCCCCACCTAGTCCCTTATAGTCTTATTCTCCTTTTGTGCTATTTTGCTGCGTTCCCTTATAATGTGAGTGATCGTTTCGTTTCTATCACCATATAAGCTACATTTGCTATTTTGTTCCGACTCAGCAAATTTTGCAATAACCTAGTCGGTTCTAATAGCAGTATTTTGTGCTGCTATTAGAAGAGATTACATTTTTCTCTAAAAGTTTTTTTTTCTTTCTTAGTCATATCCAAGTTTTTATGTAGTCTTTGAGTCGTCGTAACGATGCATCAATACTATCTTCAACGCAGGCGAGTCCTCTTTCTTCTTCTTTCCTCGACACATATAGTCTATATCATCTCGAAGCGTAAGCCTTTATACATCATGAACTTTGTGTTTTCAGGTCCATTCACTGAAGTTTTCCCTTCTCCACTTTAAGAATGATCCCAAGCACCTTACAAGGAGGACAGCCAAGGTGTTTATCCCTTTGATGCGATTTCTGCAATATAATTTGGTTTTGAGTAGTTTTTTCATTCTCCTGAGATAATATTTTCAATTTTTTTCCATCTCCAATTGTTTAATCACATCCACTTCAAATATTCCTAAAAACTTGCTATTTTCCTTTTCTCCAAGCGTTCTAATTTTTTCTTGATTTGGTGTTTTTAATTCTTCCGTTTTTGACGCTTTCCGCTTCTCCTTATAGGCATGGTGCAGTTTTCTATTCCAAATTCCATCCCAGTATCCTGCCTGTAAATTACCACAGCCACTATTAGGGTATCAAATTCTTTTTCATTTTTGGCAAACAGTTTTATGTCGTCCATGTATATAAAGGGATTCATTTTTTGAGATTTATAATTATTATTTACTCCTTTATAGTTTTTCACATCAATTTTAGCTGATAGTTTTTCACTGGAGTTTGAGCGACAGCAAGTCTTCTCAAGTCTTCAGGACTCTTCTCAGTATTCTGGCCGTTCTCAATAATGCTGTCATTTGGATAGTCTCCACTCGTCCGCCAACTTCCGAGTCCTCCAGGCCCTTTAATTTACAGTTACAAAAGCATCAATCACAATTGGTACAATCGACACTTTCATGTTCCGCAGCTTTTTCAATTCTCTAGCAATGTCGAGGTACTTATTCTTCTTTTCATATTCTTTCAGTTTTATCCTGTTGTCAGCCGGGACAGCAACGTCGACAATTTTGCAATTTCTCTTTTTGTTTGTTGATTATTATAAGATCTGGTCTTCTGGCTGGGATTAGGTGATCCGTGTGTATGTCAAAGTCCCATAGGAGTTTATGTGTGTCATTTTTAGGACAGGTGCTGGGTTATCATTATTAATATCTTTATCATTATTATTATTATTATCATTATTAGTAGTAGTAGTTGTAGTAGTAGTAGTAGTAGTCGTATGATTATAATTTTTACTTAATTTTCAGCTCTTCTTTAGGTTTGTTCCGAAACTTAACTGGTATGATATACTGTTAAATGAAGATGCCGAGAGATAAACAAAATCTCTACTGAAGATCTAGTGCATATAATGATATTTATTCTATGTGTTTACGATTTTGCTTCCATTTTAAGGTGTCATTTTTCCACCAAAATTCTTGCTACCCCCCAAAGATATGAGCAATTCAGAAAGATGCAAATTCTTACATTTCATATGAAATGGGACAGCTTGTTATCTTGTTAATATGTTCATCGCTTTCTTAATCATACACAGGTTTACAATCATTATTAGTACGGTGGTAGTTTTCAGGTGACTTTTTTCAATTTCTATTTTCAGTTAACATTTCCTCATTTAATGATTTAATGATTTGTTATTATATGTTGACACTAATATATCAATCAAAAGACAGGTTTAGTTTTCTTTTTTAGCCCTTATATGTATCAGTTCTATTATTCTTTATTTTTCTGCCAGCTTGATTTTAAAATTTCCGAATAACTGTTGCTTGATTGGCGTGACGCACGAGTTCTTCATAGTGTTGGTATCCTTTCTTTATATACCGTAGTATTTGCATTTTGAATTCACTGGAAAATATGCAAATACCATAGTATTTGCATATTTTCCAGTGAATTCAGAGTTCTATTATATTATTTTTTTTTATCTTTTTTTTATATCATATTAGTGTTAGGATTGGGTAAATGGACACTAAATGGTTATTTGATTTAGGTTTTTATTAACAAAATTTACATATTGGGTTTATGAAGATTTTGTTATATTTGCCTGAGTGTCTATTTGATAGGTTCCGTGCAACTGTTATAAACCCCAGTCTCTCCGCCTTAGTTATGCACTTTTCTCCCATCGATTAATGTTTTCCATTATCTATTTCTACATTTCGAATCCTTTGTTCGTTTGTCAATGTTGGACTTTTTTGTTCTCAAGCGTTCTTTAACTGATAATTCCTAATATTTTTGCTTTTTACTTTATGCTCTTTTTGCTTGTATTTATTTATTCATTTATTTTTATGTCTATTTCTTTCGGTATGAGGTCGAGTTGTTTTGAAAATCTTTTAATTGAATTTTTTTTTTTTTTGCTTCTTATGTGTGTTTACTAACTGAAGTATTCAGTTTGTAGTAAAAGATATGAAACCGAGTCTACTTTGAAGATGTCATTGTCGATTTTTCGATTATTATTAGTTTTGAGCATAATTTTCTAATCGATTAATCTAAGAATCATATCTCACCTTTCCATATCATATTTTAAGAATGTTATTATTATTGGGATTATCTTAAAAATAATTGGTACGTTTAAAATTTATTTGTAAAAAAAATGAAAAACTATGTGAGAAATCCAACAGAATGATTATGAACATTTATATTATTTTATTATTTTGAGAGCTTTTTAACCACAGCATTAGCTGATGGTTTCTTAAATAGTTTGTGTGACAGCACGTCTACTCAAGTCTCCAAGACTTTTATTTGTATTTTTGCCGATCTTAAAATTGCGGGATTTGGGATGTTTTTTACTTGTCTTCTGATTTCTAAGTCTTCTAGTCTATTTATCAATTCTTTTAGAATTGTTCCAAATGCACCCATTCCTATTGGTATCACTGTAACCTTCATATTCGATAGATTTTTAGTTTTTTAGAGAGGCCGATATATTTCTTTCTTTTTGCTTGTTTTCATTTTACTCTATTGTCTACAGGTAAAGCAAAGTCTGCTATTCGAAAATTTCTATTTGTTTCCTTTTTTTTTTTTTTTACAATCACAAGTTTTGGTTGTCTAGCCAAGATCAGATAATCCGTTTATATCTCAAAATATTTTGCGTCTTGTTCTCCAGAACGGATTCTTCGGTATGCATATACAATTTGTTCGTATGGTAATCATTAGTTTTTGAACTTATTAATAATTCCATGCCTACATTTGTATATAAGTTCTGAGTATTTATTTTAAATTGTTTTCTTGATAAATAGTTTAACAATTTTCCTCTAGTCAAAGATTTGACATATTTTGAATGTATTATATATATATATATATATATAGTGCATTTTGAAGGAAACTCAAATCTGGTTAAATTTTTATTATACATTTATTTCACCTGGGAATATTATTATTCTCTCCGTCTCGTCAGATGAGTTTACACGTTAGACTTGAGGCTGCAAAACAGCAAAGGTGGATTACTGTTTATATGTGTATGAAATGAAAAAAAAAGGGAAGACCTATATAAATTTTAAATTCTCAGGCGAGGTCATTGGTGGTCAAAACAATAAGGTGTTATTAAGAAACAAGAAGTGAATGTTCCTGTAAATCGGCCCATCCCAATCTGAGAGCGATGAAAAAAATTTATAATGACAATTTAACCCGGTTTGAGTTTCCTTCTAATAGCACTATGTACACTCTGTATGTGTGTTTTGTTATATAAACCTGGAAGGAAAAAGTAATGTAACAATAGCCATACATTAGACACTCATATATTCTATACACGAATAATCCACATCCACTTCCTTCGGACACTAATGGGGTATTACTGAGATAGATAGATAGATAGATAGATAGATATTGCTAAAGTCCGGATTAGACATGGTGGCGGTAAAGCCCTATGTATAAAATCAAATTTAGATATTAGCCGTGATGCCTTAGAGAAAATATGAATAAACTTCTAATAGAGCAGGTTTCATATAAT
>OY757906.1:86374767-86419767 GCA_963585895.1 Sepioteuthis lessoniana | reverse complement strand
CCACGTGTTAAGTAGTTTAGTGACAGTCAATTCAGTACCTAAAGGTTTACTTGATCTTCCAGATTTGGCATTTGACGATTTTTTTTTTGGTTTTACTTGTCTATTTTAGGGTACATATATTCTATTCCGTGGTTACAAACCTTTTAAAAGCCCATAGGAAACAATATTGTTCCTAGTTGATAGGTACTAATTCGAAATTTTAGACTTGTAGTTTGAGTGGAGGAATTTATCGTTTTCTTTTTTTTTTCTTGGGATGTCTACCGACAAGGACCGTATTTTATTTTCTGTTTTTCTTATGACAAATCATGCAATTAAATTTTCATATCACCAACTCACTTCATTTTGGAACGCTTTAAAAGAACTTTTTCATGTTAAATGAAGACGATGAATTGTAAATTTTACATTGTTTCTCTTCTTAAAGAAACAATCTTAAAATTCGAGAATAATTAAAAGAATAAAGGAATGTTTTATGTAATCATTCAAATAGAATTTGATAGAATGGGTTCGAAAAACAAAGCCATATCGACAGTTCTCAATACACAGAAAAAAAAATGACATTCTATAGAGGAATAAACATCTTAATAAGACTCTTCAGAACAGAAAAATAAAGCGTTTTTCTTGTAATATTGACAATTTCTTTTAAATTTTCAAGCATTTAACACATTGACTCATTTCTTCACTGTACTTGAACATACATAACCACAAAAAACAAACGGGAAACCTGCACTGTCGATGGGATTTAGAATTCGGTGAGTCAATTTCATGGACAGGGATAAGACTCCTACAAAAAGAGGATGTTTTGAGCATAAAAACAAACTGAATCTGGGAGTGAGACTCCTATTCTAGAGAAAAAGAGTGGGTAGAATAAATCTTCCGTGATAGTCCCTGCAAAGGATACATCTATGGGTCAAATAATATATTCTTATTCCACAGGACCATGTGAAAAAATATGAACGCACTATAAGAGGGGTTTCTTAACAGCTCGGGAAAAAATAAACCCATACGTCCATACCTATTGATGCCGTTAAAATCAATCTATCTAATTCACAAACAAACAAAAAACAAATAAATAATCTGGAAGCACTTTCAAACTTCGCTTCATGACGCAGATATCCTTTTGAGAGAGTCACACCCTCATTTCATTAAAAAGGCTGTAAAATACCAATACAATACTCCTTTTCTTTGTACATGGTGTGCTTTCGATTGATATATCGGCCTCACCATTTATAGCGGAGCATTGTCCTAAATACCTTTTCGTGTTCAACAAGAAGAAATATATTTAATAATAAAATAGGTATGATTTATTAACAAAAGGCTTATTTATCAACGTTCAAGAATTTAGTGAAATAACAATTTAAATAATTATGAATCATGAGTCGAACTTTTTTAGCAGAGATAGTAAATTCTTACACAAGGTGTATCTATTTACCTAACATCGACACCGCGTGTTGGGTTTGACACAATGTCAGTTTTTAAGCGGAGTAAAGCAGGTTTAAAGGCAAAGTTTCCCTTCTCCATGACGAGTTGACTTACAAAGACTGAAGCCTCCAATCTCCACTTCTATTTTCATTGCTCAGGTTAAGGAAAACATATGGATTCATGTCTTTAAAAGGGGTATTACTCAAAGTGTAAAAACCGACATAATATATCTTACCTTTTTGAAAAAGGCCATAGTTTATGTGAATGAATCCAACATGTTATATCTAGTAAAGCATAAAAATAGTAGGAAGGTAATGGATTTGATTTTCGCATGTTCTTCGTGATTGCCACACCAGAAGTGTCCGTAAATGTCTGCTTGTGTTTTTTAACGTAAGTTTTTCGTTGCGTTACTGAGTCTTGACGAAAGTTGCCGAAAGCCAAGATGAGATAAAGAAATGACTTTAAGTACAAAAAAAGAACAGAAAAACGCCTGACACGCAGTTAAAGAATACATACCCTTCAATATGATTTAGTATGTTTTAAACTTTTTTTTAACCGGATTCAAAATAGGAAGATGTGAACTAATATTTTTGTCAGTCGCTGAAGAAATTGCTAAATTATAGCTATCACACAATGGTGGTAGTGGTCATTAGCTTCAAATTTAAGATCCTTACTTGTCCTTAACCAGTATCTAACTAATTGACTCTGTTCAAACCTCTCAATCTCGTGTGGCGGTTTCTCCACTTACCACAGGAATCCTCTTGGTTGAGACATTGTTATCTGCCATTAAGGCCATCACCAGGTTCACCTGAAGTGTGAAATTAGTTCCTACATTTCATTATACATTTGCATTCATACGCTGTGCTTAGTTCAACATCGGTATTTTCATTTACAGTTCGGCAGTTTTTTTAATAAAAGATAAGTCAGTCTTTAGCATCCTCACGTGTTTTTTTTTCTTTTTATCAGTTTTTGTATTATTTTAAAATCTAACCTTTTTCACTTTTCTTATTTCTGTATTAATAAAGCCACAAAGCTATCTTCTGTTTTGATTATTCATAGAACTGATGGTGAGGTGATTGACTTTTCACATGGCCACACAATATCTAAATACGATGCAAGTGTAGTGGACTCATTGTAGGTAGAATGTGCTAGCCCAAATAATGTTATATTCTATGGAGAGACAGCAATTATTTGTACATACAAAACAAGACTATCCATATTTGTAGCTACACTAAGTTTTATTTTTAAATAATGAAATAAGATCTTATCTCCCACCACCTAGTTCTTTACTAGACAATATACATACATATATATATATATATATATATATATATCTGGAGAAAAATTGAAAAGCAAAATAATCCAAAAGTGATGAATTTATTACGAATTAAAGTCGACGTTAAAACGTTTCAGTATTGTGACGGGGAAATTGTCTAAAATCCCTAAATGGGACTTTATTTTCGCACGTGTGAAGACGGGGCGGGTTGGCACTTGATCCCCTACAGAAATAAGTCCTGTTCAGAGTTCTTTTCTCAGGCAGATAAGAACTGGCATATTACGTGAGGGAATAATTTAGGGCCAGACTGGCCACCGCTGGCAAAGGGGCCCAAAATTTCACACTATCACACACCCACCAGGCCACTAAACTTCTTTCCCTTAGATAATTGAAGAATACGGGCCTATAGGTCTTAGTTGTAATAATATTAATATTGCTACAGTCGGCAACTCCGGTTTCCCGTGTGATACTTTAGGAATTAATAGGACAGTCCTAAGCAAGATAATGTAAGGCGAATAGAAGCTGAAAGGAAAGCATGGAATTATAACATAGACCACATGGTAAAATGGAAATACATAGGTTCTTTACTACGGTTACATATATATATATACGTTCAAAATGTCAAAGATATATAATAGGATAGTCCATGAATATAAATGTCTTTTCTTGGCTTTTATCCTTTTCCAAATTGAGAGAGAGAGTGGTAACAAAGTTTGGGTGTAAAGGGAAAATGTCCCAAAGTTACTTATCTTATTTTTTTTTGACGGGGTTCCACTGGAGAATTTCTCTTCTTTCACAGGCTAATAGACTTTGTACTGTTTTTAATGCTGGCTTGAGAGACTCAGGTCTCTCATGTCTCATTCTTTTGTCTTTAGCCCGGAGTGAAATGGCTATCGTCCGTCTGCCACGGGACTTGCTCAAAAACTCCTTTTTTCTGTATTTACTTCCGTTGAGGGGAAGGGAACCCCACTTCCGTTTGGGGTCCCCCCGCCAATCATTTGGCTTCATTTTCTCTTTCCCCTTCCGATGTCCGGCGACCCAAGGTCACTTAAGTGCGAACATCTGTGTGACCCACATTCATTTCTAACGGTCACTTTTTGACTGCTAGATAATTTTAGTTCAACGGGGGGGAGAGTATCATTCCCACCTCCTCGTCTCCGTGAGCCATCACGTGACAGTATTAATAAAACTTCATCAGGAGTTTGAAATGGTGAAATAAGTGATGATGGAACAACGATGGATGTTTAATAAAATACAAAACAGAGGGAGGAGTATGCTTACAAACGAAGATCACGTAATCTTTTAATACCGAACGTTTTAATGTCGACTTTCATTCGTAATAAATTTATCACATTTGAATACCTTTTTTTTTCAATTTTTCTCCATAATATATATATATATATATATATATATATATATATATATATATATATACATATATATATATAGTTGAGTGTTACAAAGAGGTAATTCTTAATCTTCAAATTGTAAAACATCAAATATTTTAACAATACCGACGTCGTAGGAAGATAGAAAATAAAAAAGACCAAACCGATCGTTGTTTTGAAAAGAAAGAATATCTCGAAAAATGCTTGATAAATAAATTTTACATTTCAATAAGGATTTTAGTCAGAGAAAATTGTATTGAAAAGCATAAGTTGAAATAATTTCTTTTTTTAACAATTTATTTGAACTCATGAAAAAAAAAAATTAAATTAAACGTGAACTTAAAAGACTGCAAATGTTCCAGGAAAAACATTTTTTTTCTACTAGGAAGAAAAAATAATACATAAATATTTCCGGCAAACGACTCCCTTTTATTTCAATCCACTAACATCATAATAATAGATATTAAATCCCAGAAAAATTATCTTTTCATTTTGAGTAAAAAAAAAAAAATAACTGAAATATCTGTTACTTCTGTAAAATAACCTCGGCTTTGACAAATCTCTATGTCTCTGTATCTTTTCCTGTTCCGACAATCCCAAAATAGACCCGCTATCTTCAAACTCTTTTGTCTCATTCTTCGTAAAAATCTTTTATCGTCTACTTCAGTCAAATTTCTTTTCAAACTTTTAATTGTTTAACTTATGGTTCAACTGTCACAATTCCTTTTTCTTTATATTCGGTAAACTCATAAACACAGACAGATCATGATATTTGCTAATTTTCTTTCTTTTTAACCATGCAAAGATTTGTCAATTCTTTTATCTTCTATCTTTTAAAAATTTCGAACAGTGAGTTAAAGGTTTTGCAATATTTTACTAACGTGATGTGAAAATCAGACGTTCCGGTGCTTTTGCCGTAATCATGAAGTTGACAAACCACATAGGACTCCGAGATAACAAGGTCGCACGATACTCTCTGAGTGCTACTCGCCGGTTTTGCTTGCATGTGTCGGTGCACAGCCTTAGAAATCTCGGTTTGACACCTACTTGATATGGTCCGATATTCCAGGCTTTTGACACTCAGGAAAAAATTCTTGAAGTATCTGTTTACTGCACCGTGATCAACTGCGTCTTCAACTTTTTTGCAAAATTTTTTGTTGCTTCTGTTGTGTTGTGGCTCATTTCGAACTCCTAAAGCGTAAGTTCAAGAATAAGTCGGCATTGCACATTCATCTGTGCAGTTTTCAAATCTAGCACAGATTTAAGGAAAGCACAACATGTCAGTGCACCAAATACTACGATGCATGTAATCAGAGAGGGAAACTTGCACGACATGGACCATGTTAGTCTCGTGATATATACGCCGCAAACAAGTATGAACGAAAAATGATGCAAAGATTTATAATTGCCTTACTATATATATATATATATATATATATATATATATATATATATATCTGCTTGATAATTTTCCTTTTTTGTATCCCTCTTCATTTTATTTTCTATCAATTCTTTCTTACGTGCCACGAATAAGTGCATTTCAGCTATCTTCACACGGAGACGTCATACATTGTAATCAACACAGATACATGTTTACATTCGATTATCTACTTTAGATATAGACGGCAAGAAAACGTTTAAAAAGGAAATTTCGCTTTAAAATTACAGTACATACCTAAACCCCATTCAAATCATAAAATCAAAACAGACAAAAAAAGCATAAATGTCATCCATTTTGATCAAGACGGATAGCAATATTCTTATTGTCATGTGGGTTTATAGTTTGTTTGTTTTTTTCCTTTAAATGATTGGCTAAGAAAAATGATGATGTGAATAATGATTGGATGCCAACCATAAGAATAGTTTTAAAAACGTACATGAATTATTTGTTTGTCACTGACAAGAACATAAGAAATCTTTAAGATGATCGTGGGAGAAACAATAAAAAAAGGGAATAAAATAGGAACTATTTGTGTTTCCAGAATTTGAAGTTTCATTGAAATTTTTCTTCCTGTTGTATGTCTACATGTAAATTCATTTTTGTCCTCAATTCAATGATAATGGCTTATTATTTGCAGTTAAAAAAAAGAATAAAGTCACTGAGATGACATTTAGAAGAGAAATTTCAAAGAGAGTGTGTGTAAGAAATTTTACCCTAGCAAAATGCTGTTAGAACAAAAATTAATCAGTACAGACGGTGAGGTTCTAATCGATTATTCGGGGCTAGATTTAAAAGCTAAATATTCATAAAACATTGACTGATACTAAGTAAAAAAAAGCAACTTTGTCTGAGAGGATAGAATCGTAAAAACTACTCCAAAAATGATCGACTTGACAATGTTTAATGCATCACTACTTTTTACATATTAATCAAACCTATTTATTTGTCTGTTGAAGAGTTCAACAATCTCACACATATACCAACCAGAAGAGTTCAACCTTGATGAAATGATTGGTTTATTGCTTGGTTATGTTTTATGACATATCAACCCTTTTAGGTTATTTAATGCACAGTCCTCTTTATACACACACACACACACACATATATATATATATATATATATATATATATATATATATATATATATATATATATATACGTATTATTCTGTCCAGTTATACCGGAGTTGGGAGTAATTCCATTAGGACAAAAAAAAACATTCAACAGTGGACATTTAAATTTTCCTGATATTACAGAGCAATAATTTCTTTAAGAAAAAGACAAAACCGGTCACATTATGATTATAAATTTATTTCCATCCTGTTATCTGATTTTGGTAAAATCAAAAACCACAAAAAAAATTTAACAGGACCTCTTCAGATCTAATAATTTTTTTTTCTTTTGTTTTATCCATAAGATCTGAAGAAGCCCTGTAAATGTTTTTTGTGGATTTTGATTTTATCAAAAACCCATAACAGGATGGAAATAAATTTATAATCCTAATGTGACCAGTTTTGTTTTTTTTCTTAAAGATATATATATATATATATATATATATATATATATATATATATATATATATATATATATATGATTTGCAAATGTACAAGTTATAGGCAAGATTTTTTTTAAATCCTGAGGTAATTTGTTTACACACAGTTACATCGATTGCTATCTAAATCGAATAAGGTCTTTTAGTATTACTTGTGTGTTTGCACACATAAATAATTTCAAGTATAATAAATGATTAAACAGTTTTGTTTGACCTCTAGATGGAACCTACACAGGTACTACCACTCTGGATCTGTGTGGACCGGTAAGTAATGGTAATGTAAGGCTATTCCATATTGCCCAAGTCTCCAGGTCAAGAACCTCATCATCAGATTATTTAGTGTCAAATCAAGTACTCATTTTAGGGGTGAATCTTACACATCAACACTGATGCAGTCGGTGTATTCTATAGCCCCAGCCGAATGGGCGGCTTTATGTAGCGAGACAGCTTGTGATTTTATAATACCCTGAAAATGAAGCATCCTAGCTCTTCAGATTCGACTAGTCACTAATGATCGAAAGGATGAGTCTGGTCAATAAAGCGATCGCCCCCAATTAAAACTCCTCATGACAGCTCAAAGTTTAGGACACAGTTAATGAAAATAAATTCTGGCTGATTTACTTAAAAAATGACGTCCAGCTCCAGATATTTTGGCAACTCATCACATAGTTCTTTTCAAACAGATGTATGGGACGTAAAGAATAATCGGAAAAACAAAGGTTTCTATCATGGTGTGAAGAATAGTGAAACATTCTGGACAAATCAGGCATGAAGCGAGTATAACAAGATGCCTTGTGACTATGTTAATCTGAAATAAGCCTCTTTCTATACTCTAAGTTCAAGTCGACATTGACGTTGATCTAGAAACCTTTTCACTTTCCAGGCTCAGATTAAAAGTGTGGTTTCTTCTAGGAATTGATTTTCCAGAGCCAACCACTATTAGAGGCAACCACGGTTTTCTATTTGAATTTGGTTATTAGCATCAATAATAAGGTCTGCATATAGAATCGAACTCATATACTACCCGTGGGAAACATTATGGATCTAGCTCTATTAGAGGAGACTGGCTTGTTTTTTTTTTCTTTTTTAGTACATAATAGACAAATAACAGATAAGACGAAAACATTTCTTTTAATAACTGAACATTTTGCTTCATAAATATTATTTAAAAAGTAGATTGAATAGTTTACATCAAAAACACATTTTTCCAACCTATAAACTGGAAAATATTCATTAAAAACCTAATGTTGAATAAACAATATGAGGTTCATTGACAAAAGAAAATTAAAATTGATAGTTAGTTATCCCCCGCCTCTCGAGTTTTTATGTCAGCTTTAATTCTTTCAGCAACTGATTTTAATAATTTACTGCACTATTTATTACCAAAGAGTTTCTATCTTTCTTCTCATGAACAACTTACACTATGCATTCCCCACTGGATTTATATCAAGCCTGTTCACTTGTCATGTCATTGATTTTATATGCCATTCTTGGGGAATAACTTTAATCCCCGTTTCTCAGAGACCAAATATATTAACGCCCGGAAAATTGCATGATCATCTCAAAACCAAATTTCTATCTTTAGAATAAGAAAATTATCCAAAATTTCAATGTGCATTATTGAATGGATTGTTAAGTTCATGATTTCCCAGGGTCGGGACTTTAAATGACATGCCACCCCATATCATAATCAGCATGGGAAACATAGTTATTGTCTTCAGGTAATCGTCGTTATGTTTCCTGTTAACGGAACCAGAAAATGGTTCAACTTGGCATGTACTGACGCATGATAACTCACTGATTATCACTTTCATCCAACTGTATAAATTCAATAAATATTCCTCTTTAGGCCACTTTAAACTCATCATCTGTTTGTGTTATAGTGCGGCTTTTAAGTTGGCTTTTCTTTCAGTAAATTTTATTTCTTTCAGCCGGTTTCTGTCACAAATACTGACTCCTGCTTTGACCCCTTTGTTTTTCTTTCTTTTTTTTTTACATCTTAAATTTTCAAAGCCTATTGCTTTGACTTTTATATCCAAATGCTTCGATATCTTTCGTCGTCTAACAGTATGCTTCCATTTTTAAACACCCCACTTCATTCATATTTGCACCAAAATTTAGACACTGCTGACTGAACACATACACAACTTTGTGTCACCCTTTTGAAAGAGTTATACTATATACTCCATTGTTTCCGTTGATAATTCTTTTGTTGGAAGCGTATATCCTTTCAATTAAATATTTCCAAGGCCGATTTGCATATTCAGGTTTTTGCTGGTATTTATTTGCCGAATGCAATTTAGCAGATCATTCAATTATTTATCTTTAACTTTTGATTATTACATAATATTCAATTGTTCTCTATACTAAATTATATGGCGAGCAACTAAATAAAAAATTGTGTAAGATAGTTCACCTTGATAAATGGCCCGCTTTAAATAAAACAGACTTTACAAAATTGTCTCACTCCATGATAACCAAAAGAAAAGTTTTCAATCACAAATATTCATTTAAAGGCTATCGATCTTTACTATTAAGTATGGTGTCATCAACTTTTATTTATCAAATCTATATCATAATGATAAGTAAATAAACGATTAAAAAAATAAATCACTTTATAAGTTGCTTCAAATAAAGAGACTTAGTAACTTGTCAAATTAAATCTTTTAAAAGAGAGAGTGAATGCAGGCCCTATATTATTATATTTATTAAGCACCAAGTCAGAGTGGAAATTAATTTATTACCCAAACTAGTGGATTTACAGGAAAGGTGTTAAATAAAACTTTTCGACAATTTTATTTTTTTGTTGTTTTACTATTATTAACACTGAAAAAATTTGCAATTAAATAAAGAAATGATAGAAACTCATCAATAATGATAATTTGATTTACATGGGATATCATCACATTAAAAAGTGGATTGTTTCTTTCTCCGGTAAAATCCAAAAATTACAGAAAATCATGTGGAGCTATTAGGAATTGACCACCCAGAGTGATACGATGCTTTAGAAAATCAAAAAAAGAAATAAATCGATAAATAAATAAGGTCATTCATATTCGATAAACCTGATATCACGTCGGATCAGAAATTAAGAATACGAAAATCACGTACTACATGTATTCACTTAATATCATCACATGGGGAACTCTGTAAAATCACAAATACTTAACTTTGCACACATGCATAATAATGGTCTATTCTTTGCAAGTGATGCCGGGTTATATCAAGGCTACGCAACAACTTACGTGATGTTCAAAATGAAACTATGCTTTCCAAGATTTTGAAATATCTGAACATGGTTCTGGAGAAAATAATAACTTTTTTCAATCGGAATATTGTTCTATTTTTACAGATATGTCAGTAACAATACAATCGGACAATTAAAATTTTAGGTTTGCTTAAGTTTTGCAATTGTAAAAATATTTTCACAAAATACATTTGAATAAAAGATTAACTTAAATGAATATATATATATATATATATATATATATATATATATATATATATATATATATATATATATATATTACATACATATAAAAGGAAGGAAAGATACACAACAGATATATTACAACATCTAAGTTAAATTAATGCAGAATCTTAAGATACTTTACCAAATATGCCATTTTTTCTGACAGCCTGTCCTCGCATAGTGCAAATATAGGGAGGGTTGTGGGAAGTAAAGATTTCGAACTAATTAGTGGGATTCTGAAGCAAGATTTTAGCTGATAAGCTTCTTTTTTATTTGTTTTGGTCTTATCGTATATTAACCATCGTCTGTTATTTAATGTTAAATCATGTTCATATATGATAAGTACATACGATTTGTAAATTCATTTTGTAGATGATATTTTTAAACGAGCCTGATGTCATTTTCTTTTTCACACAGTTAAATATTTTCAAGTAATTCTATCCTCAAAAATATTTATACTTACTAATAACCTGTTATTTTCATACGGTAAACTGGTTTCAAGTATTGCAGTATAACATTAGCAATTTAAAATCAGTCATTAATTTGTACACATTTAAATGGATATAAATATGAATTATGAGGGAAGATAATCAAGAAAGAGGTATTTTTTTACGAAAGTTCTTATTTTCAGGACTTTTTTTTAATTTCTGCCGTTAGTTTACTAAATTGCTTGATGAGAATAGATGTTGGTCTTAATGAGATGATCAATATTTGTTGGTTTAAATAGGAATTGGGAGGTTTCTCCAATTTTGATTTGAGAAATATTGCCATGGTCATAATCATATTAGCAGAAAACAAATGAAAAACATTATTTTTTTTCAAAAATGAGGCATTTCTGTACTACAAAAATGATAGCTAACCAATAAAAAGTTTGGTCATTTTCAAATTCAGTGCCCTCATATTGACTAAAAAAGATAGCATTTCAATTTTTTTTTCGATTGTCCAGTGTTATTGCTCCCAAGCAATAATTCTATTCAATATAAATCATTTAATTGCAGACACTGATGTGTTTACTAGTATTGCTATATAACAATAATTATTCTGTTTAACACTATTTATTCACTTGTGCAGTCAATATTTCAAATTTTTAATATGTAATATCAATAATTCAATTTTAGAACCCGATTAAAACTTTTCAAGAATTACTATTCAACATTAATAATTTTATTTAACATTACTCATTCATTTGCACACAGTTAAATGGTTCCAAGAATTGCAATGTAACACTAACACTTAAATTAGAAGTCAGTCATTTGATTAAAAACAGTTAAATGGTCAAATACGTCAATATCTAACAATTCAATTTAACGTAAGTCATTTGTTTGCGCACAGTTTAGATGTCAAACAATTCTATTTGACCCATTAATGGGATCCTATCAGGTATTATCAATTCTGATCAGAGTAAACCTGGGAGCTATGGCAATGAAGAGATACTCCACATTCCCCAGAGCCCAAGGACCAGAGCCTTCCCATCAGAGTGCTTAGAGTCATGAACAGGACACTCGTTGTGTGGGATGGGGTCTTACCTCTCAACAGTGATGCAGTTCTTTATTTTACAGCCCCAGCCGACTGTGCTTGATAGGTTTCAGAGAATTCCTTTTTACATTAAAATTTTAGCTGAGGTTTTTTATTTATTGACTTTTTTTTCCTTTAACTATAAGAATAGATATCACGATAAATGTTTTAGAGTCAGGAACAAAGGTTCTTCTAACAATGCCCAAGAGTAAAAACAGCAAAAATTCGGGACTTTTTTCAATGCTGTGTGCGTTCTTCCCACACAGCTCTCTGTACTAATGAGTTATGTAGATTAAAAGATTAACATTAACAATAAGTCGACTATTTCTTGTGTAAAAGTATGTCGAAGTGTACTTTCAAAAAATGTCGGTTATCCCAAAATTAACGAGTGAGTCTGAGATGATTATGCAGATTATCCCTGAATTACCATATCTCCCATTGAAGTTCTGAAATGATAGTATCGTTTATGAATGGTCAAATTGATATATCTGAAAAATATTTGTGTTCAGCTGGCATCCTTGATGCCGTATAACTATTCTTTTTTTGTATTAAGAATAGTTTCTGGGAGATTTAATAGTTTACTAAGGATTATCGTCAATTAATTGGAATCATGTAACCGTGTGTAAACAAATGATTAATATTATATTGAATAAAATACTTTAGATTATTTTCTACAGTAAATCAAAAGCTTTGCAATATTTTAGCATGTGTTACTTACATTTCGTAATCGAAACGGTTCAAGTCGTGAAAGGCACCCATTGTGAGTGAAAGAATCGTTGTAATTTGTGCGCTGACGCGTTTGGCATTGTTTCACTTCGTATGTTATTTGAATGAACGAGCAAATTAGTCTAACTCGGGAATTTATGCTTTACGACTTCTAACTAAATCATGTAGCCAACGAAGCACCCAAAAACATTTACGGAAAGGGGAAGGTTAAGTTAATCACAGAGAAATAACCAGATCGCAGATGAAATTTCGATCAATATGCAAGAACCTCGACAATTAGGCAAGATTAAGTTGGAGTCAATCCGTGAATCCTAAGCTCGTGCTAGAAGCCATAAACCCAAATCCTCTGTTTACCACTCGGACAGTGTCTGAGAGCTTGGAATTCCGCAGTCCACTTTGGTTCATCACCTTCACAACTGCGGTAAATGCCAACGAAGTAGTTGAAGTGTGCATTATGTTACCAAATATTGCAAACCTTTTGACACACACTTGTAACTATTAGCGTTAGAACGGAATACCTGGATATATATAGCTGTCTGCAAATAAATATTCATTACTTACTCTTTTGTAGGTAGATAATATTTTCAAAAGTGGCTCTGCCTGTGTGTGCTTGGTGGCGAAAATAGTCTACTTGCAAAAGGGATAACTGAAAAAATAGAGAAAATATATTATTTTTAGTATTGGGTAAACAAGAAGTTATCCAGCTGTGTAAAAATAATGTGTAATTACTAAGAATACTTTACATCATATAACTATGTTCGAAAATCGTTAAAGAAACAACTACACCGAAAATATAACTATAAATTTACAATGAGTGTAATTCCTGATCTTCTACGCATAATATGTTCCTTTATGATCTAATATCCAGTTAAAATCAATCAATTTTGCATTTGTGGAAACAATGATGGATACATCAGTTTAAGTTATGGATGTTAGTGCTTTTTATATAAATATCCATAGAGCAATATTTGAATTTTTCATTTGTGGAAATGAATAGTGATAATCATCGAGTATTTGTTATCAGCAGAGAAACGCAGAAACATCTAGACATGTTGAAATATCGACCTAGACTGTTAACGTTCACTTTGAACTAATTGATTTTGAAAAAAGCATAAACAAATTTCCCTGAACTTAAGATAAAATACCAATTTTTTTTTGTTTTTTGTTTTCTATATATGTCATTTAGCAGACAGTCTTAAATAATAGCTATTCTCAATTCAGAGTTTCAAGGAGTCCATGGGAAACCTACTTACCGACCCACCAGCGTAAAATCTTGGTAATATACCTTTCATGGATAAAAGAAACCCAGATAGGTGAGCATGCTTTTAAGATCAATCAATAAGAATATATCTTTTCAAAATCGTTTTGAAATCACATCGTATGTAAATAAAGTCTGATCCATTTGTGACTGATGTTTTTTCATATAATCTTTTGTTCAATAAATTGTCCTAATACATGATCTTTTATGTAGAGAAATGGTTCGGTAGTCTTTGGAATTCACAAATCGACATCTTTTTACAATCATTGCATTCCTCTTTGAAATATTCTATACTATAACGTTATATACAAGATTTGTGAAAATTTTAGCTATTGAAGAGTAAAATGGCGTTGAGCGAATCACCACAGTAAACGCATTATTCTTAAAATTTTCTACCAGTTTGAGGACATCAATCTTGACGAATTACCTTTTTATAGTTCTTTATACAGGAAATCATCAACCTACAAATGTGGATTGTGACTGAACTGGGAATTTGAACAAAGATGTCAAGGATTTAGAAAATTTGAATATTATTATTCTGAACTAGTTTTCGTGAGATCGAAAAAACAACAACTTTAAGCCCTCATTTAACGATTTAATTCTATTAAAATAGATTATCAAGAAATATAGGTTATAACTCGTTGTTAGTTATCAAAACACGTCCCAATTATAAGGATAAAACCAAGCTGCTCCATGGTCTGCTATTTAGAAAAGGAATTTACGAGAAAAGTGGAAAATTGATATCAATAAAAAAAATGATGTTTTATTCAAAAATAAGAGGAAATACAGTAGCTACGATTAGTATCATATATTATATATTTATGGAGGTGCCCATGGTGTAATGGTTATCGTTGATAGAAATGGACACGGCAACACGAGTTAAAATCTTGGACGAGACTGATTGCATTTCACATAGCACTAATACCCTTATGTATGAATCCAATTATTCTCCCTCCAGCTAAGGGTAAATAGTAGGACAGATTGGTTCTTCAGCCTTGGTGAGGCAACTAGTCTAGGAGAAGGAAAACTCTGAATTCAAACCTGATAAACTCCGCTTAAAATTGACCTTATGTCATATCCTGCCCGAGCGGAGGGGTTGGTAAATATATATATCATATATTTAAAATTGTTTTTAAAATCAAATAAAAAGTAAGAAAAAAGCAAAAACTGTCAGTCATTATACAACTGATTTTCTGAAAACTGATTGTGAGGGATATCTTTAAAAGTCTTAAATCATCCTAAAAGAACTGAAATTTTCTTGGTGTACCCATAAAGGAAATCATCTTTTATTTTAATTCCTTCATTTTGGATTTTTTGAAGAATCATTGTATCGTTTGGCCTTACTTATTGGTTCCGAATCAAGTATATTTGAAAGGGTAATAAAATCATCAAACATTTATTTGATTGGATTAAAAACTATGCTAATTAATTTATTAATATTTTTTACACGAGAAAAACATAAAGATATTTAATAATTATTTTCATGAAGATTACATTGACTTCATATCACATTATATATCGATGAACTGAATGATTTATAATTAATGTATGGAAAATGTATCGATTAAATAGCCGACAAAATTGAAAACGAATATATGTGATAACAATTGAAAGGATGTTTATTATTTAATCAATTGATTTTAAAGAAATTTCTAGATGATACAGACTATGTACATCACACATTGATATTTACGTTTTTGTGTAGTTTTATAAGTTTTTTTGCAAAAAGTGGTATGATATAAATCATTCTTATCTTATAAAAATAATTTGCAAACAAATCTCTTTATCCGTAATTATGATCCTAAGAAACACCATCTACCGTAAAAGTGAACCTGAGAATAATGGTAAATCTAATCTCACATGATCTCCAGAAATGTAGTCTCACCATCCGATAGAGTTTAGTTTCATACCAAGGAGACTATTTTTGAAGGGATCTTACTTCTCCACATGGAATAGAGTCAGCCCATTCTAAGCCCGGCCGACAGGATATGAAGGAGTGTTTTTAAATTTAATATGAGTTTACCTCTATATGAGCATTCGACGGATAAGGATATGGCAAAAGATTTATCTTAGAGAAAATATTGAGATACATTATATGGGTCTTTGAGATGTACATGGCTATGCAATAAGATTCGCCGTTTGTCATGAAACACTTAAATAAGAAAATATTAAAAGATCCAAAATTGTGCACATGAACGTTTTCTTTTTATCGATGAACTGAATGATTTAAAAATTCTACTCTGGTGTGTGAAGTATAATAATTACTTTATTATTAAATACTGGATTACAATTAGTGATTATCATGGACATGTTTTTGTTAATCTAACCTATGGCGCATTATGTGGTATATATTTGGTTTTAATATTAATATTGCCAGAAAAGCAAATATTATATTATCAATGGATAAGTTCTTAAAAATTATATTGCTAAATTATTCATTAAGGATCGTCTATGTAATAAGAAAAGACAGGTATTATGTAAATACTCGGATGAGACAAAAGTTTTGCAATATTTGAGTAACATAAGGCATAATTCAGGAGACCCTGATGTTTTTGCTTAGTTCGAACCACAGTTGGCCGTGAGATGCGAAGCTTGTCTGATACTCTCCTATTGCTACTCATTACATTTCCCTCTATGACTAAAAGCACAACCTCGGAATCCAAGGTTTGACTCCTACCTAATCTTGCCTGATTATTTAAGGATCTTGAAAAAGGAGCTAACTATCTTGAACACATTTCTATCATGTGATCAAATGCACCTTCGACTTTTGGACTACAAATGTTGTTGGTTGATTCAGCGGCATTATGGCCCAACTCGAACTCATGAATCAAAAATATCCGAATTAGACTGCGCAGCATTCAAATAACACACGGAGTGAAACAAGGCACAACGTGTAAGCGCAGCAACTGCTACTATACTGGAAGACAACATCGCGTACCAAAGACAATTTTATATATTCCGGTCGCATGATATACGCATCGTAAACTGGCTCGTACGAAAATATTGAAAAACGTTTAATTCACCCTTGTGTATTATTAAATGAAATTTGGTATCATACTCTGAACAAATAATTTCCTTATATCCTTAGATAATGTATATTCTGATAGAATTCTGATATATCACAAATAAATACATTGCATATACACACTTCTATGTAAATCGAATATGTGCCACTGAACCTACTCACAGTTGATTTATTTCCCTTAATTTAGGCGTTATTTTTCCCGCTTCGTTTTAATTCATGATCAGAAATGTTTAGATATCGAACAAAAAATTGCAACAAAGTTAGTTATATCATGTCTCTTGGAGGATGGGACATAAATTGAACCCTTAAGCTGTATACAGCTAGTGTGAATTCTTCTAATATACTGATTGCCGTACCAAAGCTACAAATCCCTGTGGTTACTACCTTAGATGGGGAAAGAAAAAAGGGATCGACGCCTTTCTCAGGAAGCATTAGTGAGAAGTGAAAAACAAACAGCCTCATCCAGGTTATATTTCCAACGACGATAACAGTTTTGAAAAAGTGTATATTCAAATATAATGATTTATAAATGAAATCACATGGTTATGGTTGTAGGAAATTGCATTGGTGACACTATATAAAATCATATACGAGGCTGTTGCCTTTTTTCTTCGCACGAATGCTTTGAGAAAGGCATTTATCCGTCTCTTCCTTCAAACCAGTAGTTAGTTAATAAAAGTGTTGACTGGATTCTTTAACCCTGTTATGGCAACCAATCAACGAGAAAGAAAAATCACGATTCAAAAAAGCGGAACTCGGCTTGAAAAAAATTGACCTTGTAACATATTATACTCGTGGCAGAAGGTTTGCGTAAATATCTACAGAAAACCGAACCATGAAGATATATAATAGGCATTTCAATAAGTTTTATAAGACACGCGTGCAGTGAAAACGAAAAATGTTGAAGTAACACCAGATTTGAATTATTATTACTTAGCCACAGGATTCTTGATTCTTCCAAAAATGATTTTAACTGCAAAAATTAAAATGATATCCTATTACTCAGAAGATTGGAACCAGTTTCTAAAATGATTAGGGCTTTCTAGATAAACAAATACTTTCACGTATAAAAGAGAGAAATCATCATCATTTTAAACATCTTTTAAATCTCTCTTCATCCGTCCCAATTGGCAATTGATCTTCATAAGTCTTCTAGATGACATCCAGTCTTTAAATACCTGATAAATGTAACTTTTACCTGTCAATCTAAGACTGATGTGTTTATGTGTAGGAGGGAGTCCATTAGATCACTTCTCTTACGAGTTTCTCATTACTTTTCAAACAGTACGCAACATGTCTTGATCGCCTTATTTGGTTGTTTTGCATGATCGGTGGAAAGTGGTAATACAGTCGCTGTTTTGTGGGATGTTTCTTCTACGATCTCTTAAAACAGCAGACATTATCCTTGCCTAGTTACTATCATGCTTTTTCTCAAACCTTGTAGTTAGAGTTCAAATCGTATAAACATACAATAGTACTCACACGGGTACAGAATGGAATGATTGCCGTTAAACTTCATCATTGAGATCAGATTTTCATATGATCATTGAGTTGTCAGAAGCAGTCAAATATTTACTTATGCGTATGTTGACATTAATTTCAGCTGATGAGGTATTACTGCAGTGGTAGATTATAAGTCGGTTATAAGTGGTTATAAGTTGTTTTGAGTATATAAACAAGGTATTGACACAAACTTTATTCACAATGTGTAATGAGATTTAATAGATTAGCATTAAAAAATATGAAGTGATTTTTAGACTAACCTTACAAATATGATTTGATTTTATTGCATTTTGAAAAGAATAATGTACATAATATTAATATTATATGTTTACCTGGTTAGAAATATACCGGGTTTGGTGAAAATAAAGGATATATGCTTCAAAGGCTGGTACTCTTAGCGAGCTTTAACTGCTTTGTCTTAACAGGATATAGTCAAACTGATGACTATAGTGCCCTAAGGGAAGATTACCGATGGAGTAAAACTATTTGTGGTTGGTGCCGGCTCTGTTTTTAGTAAGGTAGCAGATGGTGCGCAGACAGTGCGCATTACTTCTCTCCGTGTGCTTTTTGAATGCTTCCGTATCCAAGATAATATTAAAGCCCGTTGTAACTTCCCTCTATATTATCTCTAGAATTTAAAAATGTTGCCATATTCTTATCTGCTGATACTGATACAAAGGAAAACGTCATATTAAATATGAAAACATTCCTTCACGCCCTGTCAGAAGTGTTTAAAATGCGTCGACAGTTTCCCAGGCAGAAGAGTAAGTTTTCTCCAAAAGGGGTGCTTTATGTATGACAGGAAACTGATTAAGATGGTGAGGCTTGACTTCTAGAAATCATGAGAGAGTGGTTTACCACTTTATTGCATGCATAGACAAAGGGTCACTGCATAAACATAGAGGTTTTTGCACAGCCTGCTCCTGGTGGAAAGGCTTGGTAAATATAACGTGATTTATTTTTTTATTGAATTAAATCACGAAAAACAATTTCCTATGTTAAAAACACATTCATAATATTCATACCCAATGAGTAGAGTGTTCTCAAATGATCCGGCAGACCAGGGTTCAATCTCAGGTCGAGTCATACTAAAGATTCAAAAATGATAATTGATGCTGTCTTGCTAACACTCAGCATTACAAGGTAAGGATCTAGAGTAAAGTGAAAGAATCAAGGGAATGGAGTAACGCCCACCCCTACACATCTGTGTAGCAGCTATTGAAAAAGGAAGTTTCCGGTCTCCTTCGAATACGTTAACCAACTCTACTTAACTTATATATATATATATATATATATATATATATATATATATATATATATATATATATATATATATAGTATAAAGCTATAATGCTATTGCATATCAGTCTATATTCTGTGAAGAGATATAGTTATAATTTGTTACACACTGCGGAATACTATACTCACCGTTGTATTCCATTTCATGCAGTTGTGACAGGGATTACAGAAGATAAATATGACACCCTATGAAAGATAAGTTAAAGAAACATCAAAACACTGTTCTCAGATAAGACATGATAAACTCAGGTATAGCTGATCCCATATTTAGGGAAAAGAGAGACGATTGCTTCATGTTAAATTAAGTCAATAAAATAGATCGGGTGCAGTATAAGAAACCAAGGAAACTTGTGTAATCAAAATATTGCGAGAACACAACGACTAGATTAGAATAAGTAAAAAGATCAAGTCAAACTACGAAACAGTAATTATGAAAGACACTGCGGATAACTTCAGGAATAGAAATGGTAAAATCTAGAAATGCATCATGTAGAAAAATTTAAATGAAGTAAGTTTATAAGTCTAAAAAATCGAGTATGAGTTGTTCTCCGTGGCAGATGGCTGAGAGGGTGAAGATGTTTGAGTAAATATCCTAGCAGATTACCTAGGGAGGACATGAGCTCAGGTTTCAAAAGTTGTAAATAAAGGCAGAAGGTACTGATGGTGGAAGAAGAACAGTATCTCAAACCTATAATTCGGTAATTGTCTTTAATTGGAATCATTTTGAGATGAGGCTTCTTAATCTGAGAATTAATTTTTCACTTCGGGGCCCGTGGCGCAGTGGGTAGAGGTGTTGAGTCTCCATGGTTCCAGGTGAGCATTGTCAGAAGATAGCGGTTTCAAGTCCTAACCAAGCCGGCCAGAGGTTTACTTGGTCAAAAACGTGGCGCGATAGACAACAACTATGGAAGACAGTAATTACTGGGGATACGGTTACAAGACTCATCATTCCTATCCGAGGTGGCGGTAATCCACCTGAAGACGGCCAGAGGTGAAATTTGGCCGAAACGTAGTGAAAGAAGAAACAACACAAAAAACTACCAAGATGAGGACAAAAAAAAAGTCCGCAATGAATAAAAAAATTAATTCTATAATTCGGATTAAGGATTATGTTCGACATTCTAGAAAAGTGTAGATAATATATATATATATATATATATATATATATATATATATATATATATTATCTGATGTAGAACACCTGTATATATCTGATTATTTGTTTGCTCAGCTTCTATACAAACTTGGAAAAAAATGTCTTCAAAGACGATTTTTACTAACTTCATATATAACTTGACTTAGATTGCGTTATTTTTCTATTGGTGTTTGCTAATTTAGATATTTTTCTTAAACTATTACTCATTAGCAATAAAACAGCGTATAAATATATATTATCTAAAGGGAATAACTGGATTATTATTAAATATTTTTCGCTTTTTACTTTTTTACAAACCATTTTTTAAGCAACAGTTGTTTTTTTCGATAATTTTATATCAATTATCGGTAGAGACAATATCTTCAACTTTGGGCTTCTTGCGAATTTGTAACTTATACTTACTGACCCCACCCCACAACGAAAGGAACTACTTTTTTTCTAAACAAAATAAAGGAAAGAATATTTTTCTTACAAAAGTCGTTAAAATGTTACTAACCTCTAACAACACCCATCGGCAATGCAGGGAAAATTCATAGGTGTTATTGACATGTGGCAAATCAAGGTTCATTTATGGCTATAACAACCATGGGAAATTAAAAATTGCTAGCAAGTTTGCTTAATGGCTTGAAGCGATTACTTAGTATATTGAAAGTTTTAATTAGATTACATCGAGACGCAAAGAAATGCCGTAAACTAATTTGGGACTCAAGTGAAAATATCAACGTAGACTACAAAAAATCACGTAATATTTATTTTGAGAGTCATGTCTTTTGAAATGTAACATCAAAATGAATATGTAGCAATATTGGAGAGACAAAATGCTTGTCGTTTCCTTCCTTCCATTGGAATCAAGTGACAACCGTGGGTTTTTACTGAAAGCTATTTATTTAACAAGATTAAGTTTTTTGGGTTGTTTTATTTATTTTTTAATAGTTTTTATGGTTTGAATTTTTAGATTTTTCCAATTGTTTAGTTTTTAATTGATTTATCTTTGTTCTGTAATCGATTCATCTTATTTATTTTAAATTGTTATTTAAATTCGTGCATTTGTTATCAATGTATTCTTTGAAATTTCCAAGGCCACCCCCCACACACAGACATATATATATATATATATATATATATATATATATATATATATATATATATAATTATCCAATTTTTGCATATGTTTTACCATAACATTCCAAAAATGCAGGAATTTAGCGTGATTTTATAAGCATAATAAAGACTAACCTTTACAACTTCGATGAAAGAAGGTGAGTAGAGATAATGAAACACCCTCCAATAGAATTAAAGTTACCCTAAACTGAATGAATGTTATATGATTATCGGGTACTAAAAACAAACACATCATCCTTATACACAACCTTAATCCTCCTTTGGCCATAGCAGTGGAAGTCGTTAAATAATCCTGAATCTCTACATCCTTATAGGTGATACCAAATGGGTCAATGGACTTCCTGCAGGCGCGTCATTAAAGTCTCCTCATATCCACATTGTGCTCAGTAAAATATAAATCTTTTTTTTTTTTTAGATGCAAAGGAGATAGCTGCCAGGTTGAATTTTTATTGAAATGACAGCAAGAAGCACAGGGATACATTGTCCCTTCTTGTAATCTAAGTAAAATCCAGACCGGGCCAGTTTAGCCATTAAGAGAGTTTCTAGTCTCAGAGACCTGTGAATTCATAAAAGTAGACTAATAAGATCAACATTACGAGGTATGTTATATATCAACTGTTTTTTAATAACCAAAACGGTTTTGATATTAAGTAATACGAATGACATCTGCAGTTTATTGTAAAGAAAAATACTAACGCAAATGTACCATACCCATGATACCTAGATGTGCAAAACGTACACAAAACGTTCATAGCATATATACATAGAACATAGGAATCTCGAAACATGAAAAACACGTACGACTTCTTATTTCAGGTACGAAACGTTTTATTACCTTTGAGTTTAAAGATTCTTCGACATAAGCAGAGAGATACACATTCTTTCTATTCTGGCTTTTCCATCTGCCCATCCCACCCCCATCTGGTGCGACACCTGCCCAAGGTCTCGGTGAGCAAGCGAAAGTCACCTTTCTTCTTCGGACGGCAGAACTCAACTCAACTAACTGACTTTTTCAAAACCCCAAAATCCTCCGCGCGCTTCCGGTGCGTGACATCACCCGCACTCAGTAGCCCCGTTTCCCATCTGGACTATTGTGACATCTCTGAGTGACACCTCCGTTCCGCCCGCGCGCATGAACACCTGCATTAATGTTGGACCTAAGTAACCCATGCACTGAGCTGAAAGGTTCTCAGCCTAACTAAACCCAAATCCCTCGGCCATTATATTACACAGATAGATTTGGAGAATATTTTTTAAACAATTGTTTTTCGTCAAAAGAGTCGATCTAAGCTATTATTTTCTATTCTAACATGGAGATTAAAACATTGAATAGAATAATTTTCATCGATGTTTTTCTTTTAAAGGAAATAATATCAAAAAAAGCTTTCAATAGTCTACGCTAGACTGTCTTCAACTTTGCAACTATCCATTACTAATCTTTATAAATAACTTATAGAAAAGTTCTTAGCCCAACCAAAAAGACATGAAGTCAAATAATCGACCCGGGTGTGATAGATATCCTGGTGTTTTTTTTTATCTATAAAACACAATCTTCACGAACGTGATTGGAATTTCTGTCATTTTGAAACTTGCACTATTCCCGTATTTGTTCATCAGTACAGTGTACATTATTCTAAAGATCGTTCCTAGGAGGAATAGTTAATAAATTTCCCATTTCTTTCTCATGCTATGAATTGAGTATTGCGCTTGTTTTACAGTTGTTGCCATTAATCATGGCTATAAAACCTATGCACGTCATACTGTTTTCTCCACAGGTGGCGAAAAGGAATTCATGCATTTCCCAAATTAATTAGTGCAAAGCAAATGTTAATAATCTTAGTCGGTATATGGACTCGGAAAACTGTTTGTATATTTGTGCGCTAATTTGTGCACACACACACATATACATACACATACACACACACAGACATATATATATATATATATATATATATATATATATATATATATATATATGTGTGTGTGTGTGTGTATATATATATATATATATATATATAGGAGAATGGCTTTGGCATTGAATAACCTACAAAGATTGATATTCCATTAATCAAAGAAACCAAACCAAACCAACCACACACACACTCACACACAAACACACATACCCACACTCACATATATACATATATATATATATATATATATATATAGAGAGAGAGAGAGACACACACACACACACACACACAAAGAGAGAGAAAGATTATAAAATATATGACTATTCGGAGGAAAATAAATTCCTTCCGGTTCAAACCTATTCACATTAACTCCAGTTTCATGTGATTACACCATCATCAGTTAACGAAGATGGCACCAAATAATTGCAGTTCAAAATGTTAACATTGTTGGTGCTTGGACACCGGAAATAGAAAAGGGAAGAAAGGAAAAAATATCAGAGGGACAAAACGAGAGAACGTAGAAAAGAAAATACTACAAAATGAAAGAAGTAATGCTAACAAAAGAATAAATTTCTAGAAACAGCTCCACAATATATATTTACTCTCTACTATACAGGCTAATTTTAATAAATGCAAGCATGTTTACAATAAAGTAAGAATCTAAAACTTGAATTTAATTCCAGTTTAATGAATATATACTACATTTAAAACGAATTAAAACCTAATAGTACCGAGCGCACCAATTATACTTATTATTGTTTACTCATTAGAGTTTTTCATATCAGCTTTAGCTGATGGTCTTTCATTAGGGTTTGAGTGACAGCAAGTCTCCACAAGTCTCCAGGACTCTTCTCAGTATTCTGACCGTTCTTAATAATTATGTAGTTTGGATAGTCACCACTCGTCCTCCAACACCCAAGTCCTCAAGTAATCCTTTAGTTCTAAATGCACTAATTACAATTGGTACAATTGTCACCTGCATGTACAATATTTTTTTCAATTCCCTATCAAGGTAGAGGTACTTATCCTTCTTGTCACATTCTTTCTGTTTTATTCTGTGGACAGCCGGGACAGCAAATTCGACAATTTTGCAAGTTCTCTTTATTATTATTATTATTATTATTATTATTATTATTATTATTATTATTTACTCTTTTAGAGTTTTTCACATCAGCATTAGCTGATGGTCTTTAACTGGAGTTTGGGTGACTGCAAGTCTGCTCAAGTACCAGGACTCTTCTCAGTATTCTGGCCGTTTCAGTAATGCTGTCATTTAGATAGTCTCTACACGACCGCCAACTTCCAAGTCCTCCAGGCCCTTTAATAATCCGTTAGTTATTGTGCCAAAAGCACCAATCACAAGTAGTACAATCGTCACTTTCATGTTCCATAGCTTTTTCAATACTCTAGCACGTTCGAGGTACTTATCCTTCTTTTCATATTCCTTCAGATTTATTCTGTGGTCCGCCGGGACAGCAAAGTTGACAAATTTGCAAATTCTGTTGTTTTTCTTTTCGTTAATTATTATAAAGCCTGGTCTTCTGGCAGGGATTAGGTGATCCGTTTGTTTCTTAAAGTCCCATAGCAGTTTATGTGTGTCATTCTTTTGGACTGGTGCTGGGTTGTGCACATACCATTTCTTAGAATGGTAAAAATTAATTTTCTTGCACACTTCCCAGTGGATCACCTTGCCGACCCAGTCGTGTGTTGCCTGCTACATTCACTTATTATGTGATTGATCGATATGTCTCTGTCACCGCATAACCTACATTTATTGTTTTGTTGCGCCTTATCTATTCTCGTTTTGATATGATTGGTCCTTATGGTGTTGTCCAGTGCTGCTATTTGGAGAGATTCCACTTCACTTTTAAGGTTTTCTTTTCTTAGTTAGATCCAGGTTTTCTGGCGTGAGATGTTATTTATTAGTCGTTTAAACCGGTCATAGGGTTGTTTTTTCTCCAACTTTTGTTTCCTAGTTGTCATTCTATCGTCTATCGTGTTTTCCGTATCGTTTCTGATGGCTATAATCAGTCCTCAT
The DNA here is from genome assembly GCA_963585895.1 of Sepioteuthis lessoniana. Lineage (NCBI taxonomy): Eukaryota > Metazoa > Mollusca > Cephalopoda > Myopsida > Loliginidae > Sepioteuthis > Sepioteuthis lessoniana. Next base: position 86,393,664 of record OY757906.1, on the reverse strand, counting down.
TCGTGTTTTTCTACTATCAATATTTACTCCTGAAATGTTATTCACATCACCGTTTGCTGATGGTCTTTCACTGGAGTTTGAGTGACTACAAGTCTCCAACATTTCTCTTCTCGGTATTCTGGACAATCTTAGTAATGTGGTAGTTTGGATGGACTCTACTCGTATTATTATTATTATTATTATTATTATTATTATTATTATTAGTGTTGTTGTTGTGGCTGTTAACTCTTTCCATGTAATTCCCACCAGTTTTAATTTATGTTATTTCTCTGGAGTCTGATTGACTCCCTTCTCACTAGGCTCTCAGGATTTTTCAGGTTATTCTGGCCATCTAATGAATGCATTGATTTGGATAATCTCCGATTCCTGTATTCTTTTTAAAGCCTTTTTGGATCATTCTAGTACGCTAAATTCAATTGGTATCACTGTCACCCCATATTCTAGGTCGTTTTTAAGTTCTCTGACAAAGTCTTACACCTTGTGGATCTTTTCCCCTTCTCTCATTTTCAATATATAGTTTACTGGATCAGCAAAATTCAATAAATGACATTTTTTTTCTTTCTTGGTATGTAAAACAAGATCTGCTCTTTTGGATACCATTAGATGATCCCTTTGTATCTCAAAATATCAAAGAAATTCATCCATATCATTTTCTCGGAAGGATTCTTGTTTATGCATATACGATTGTTATTATCTTCAAAAGGTAATCTCTTGCAGAAATCCAAATGGAATTACCGTCCTCATCAATTCTTTTACTCCTTTTGTTTTAATTTCCTGTATTCGCTCAATATATGATTAACCATTTCATCTCTTTCCTCATATAATCTACACATGCTATTTTGCAGTTTACTAAAATATTTTTTTAAAAATTTAGCTAGTTAGCTAACCGTAGTCGATGGCAACCCGAAGGCTCCCTTTTTAATAGATATGACACCGAGTTTTAAGGGAGGGTGTTACTCTTTTCCAAGTAGTGTTCCACTTATCCTTCGTCTTTTCCTTATAATCTTTGAATCTTTTGTCTCCCAGATCAATAGCAAACATTCAAACTATCATGTCCATAGGCCAGATTATTATCTATTGAAAAGAGAGCTTTCGGTTCATCCTCGACTACGGTCGGCGAACAAACTGTTTTAATATAGTTTGTCCTAATAGCATTTTCGTTACTATTATCAGAAATTCAGTTTTTATGCTGAAGTTTGGGTGGTCTCCCCTAGTTCTCTTATTTCCAAGTCCTTTAGTCTCTGAATGGAACTATTGGTGGCTGTACCAAGAGCACCAATCACAATTGATATCACCGTGTTCCACATTTTTCAATTACTAAGCAAGATGCAGGTAATTAACCTTTTTTCTTTCTTTCAATTTTACTCTGTGGTCAGCGATGGCAGCAAAGTCCACAATTCAGCTAGTTCTCTTTTAATGCTAACTTTTATCAAGTGTAGTTGTCAAGCAGAGCTTCGGCAATCCATTTGTTTCTCAAAACCCCAGAGAAGTTTGTATCGCTCATTTTCCAGGAAAGATTCTAGGGTCGTGCATATACCATTTTTTCGTATTGGCAAATTTCAATATGATCTGCAATTTCCAATGGATCACATTGCCCATCCCATCGTGTCTTGTCTTATACTCATTCTATGCTAGTTTGCTGCATTTGCTTTTTCTGTAATTGATCATGTAGTCTCTATTACCTCATAAAATACATTTGCCATTTTGTTTTGTCTTATCTATTCTTTCTTTGATATAGGTGGCCCTTATGTCGTTGTTTTTTGGGTTTTTTTGCTGCTATCAGAAAAAAAATCAGTTTTACTCTTAAAGTTTCCAATTTTAGCACATCCAAGGTTTTTTTCGCGTGAGATATCGTTTGTCTCCCACTTAAAATGTCCATACTTTTGTTTGTCTTCTTTTTTTCGTTTCCTTGTTATTTTTGTTCTGTTGATACTCGTATTGTCTGTATTGTTTTTGGTGGCTGTGATCATTCTTCCTCTGCGTTTTTTCTATGTCGTATTAGGGTCGTTTTATCGATGCATCAACGTTATCTTTAATGCCGGAAATCATCTTCCTCAGACTTTTCTTCATACATGTACTCAGTCAACTTGAACTCTTTGATGTAAGGCCTGATGCAGGGTCATTAGTTTTTTTGTTCTTTAGTCCATTTGTTGAATTTTTCTCTGGTCCACATAAAGAATAGTCCCGAGTGCAGCCCAGTTATGTATCCCTTTTATTTGGTTCCTGCTATTTAGTTTGGTTTCGAGAAGTTTTCTCGTTTTCCTGAAATACACTTTTTCAATTTTTTCTTTCATTTCTATTTGTCTGATGGTGTCAGCTTCCAATATTTTCAAATATGTGTGCATTTCCTTTTCTCTGAGCGTTCTTATTTTTTCGTGATTTTGTAGTTCCATTCCTTCCGTTATCTGCGGCTTCCCGCTTTTCATTATTAGCACGGTGGATTTCTCTATATAGTAGATTTCTTTATTATTATTATTATTATTATTATTATTATTATTATTATTATTATTATATTTCTTGCAAGTTTTTCCCATCAGTATTAGCCGTTAGTCTCTCACTGGAGGCTGAATGTCAACAAATCTCCTCAGGTCTTCAGGGCCATTCTCAACATTCTTTTCCGATTTTATCAATGCTGTAGATTGGATAGTCTCTATTCGTCTTCCACTTTCCAAAACTTCCAGCCTTATTTCCAACTATTTGGGGACCGTTCCATGCGTGCTAATTACAACTGGTATCAGCACCACCACCATATTCTACAGCTTTCATAGTTCTTTTGCAAGATCAAAGTACTAGTCTCAATTATCGCTTTCTTTGATTTTCACACTGTGGTCCACTGGGACGGAAATTCCACCATACAGCAAGTTTTATTTTCTGTTGTTGTTAATTATTACAAGTTCTGGTTTTCGAGCCAGTAATTGGGGATCTGTTTGTATCTCAAAATCTTAGACAATTATATGTGTTGCATTCTCAAGGACGGATTCTGGTTTGTGTATATACCATTTGGTAGTATGGGGAAATTTTCGTTTCTGTTGAAGTTCCAACTCAGTTCTGTCTTATTCTACACTCTCATTGTATTAGTTTGCTACATTAGTATTATAAGTAATGGAAGTAATAACTGTTGAACTTACGATAGTCGTTCAAAGATTCTAAGATTCACTCTGAAAGAAGAGTTACTGATGAAAATGTTTGTTATGCGAACACAAAAACACTTTATAAAGATAAAATAACTAATTCTATCATCTGTCTTTATTTCCGTGCTGATGAGACCCATATAAATGTGAGAGTTCTTCGATGAATCAGACAATTTTGGTACGTCATAGAACTTTTGAACGACTATAGTACCTGTGAAATGTTGCCCTCCTTGAAACAATTCTTCTCAAAATTCTAGGCTTTTTCCAGACATTAATGATTATTTTTGTTTTGCTATCATCTTAGTGGTCTCAATTTTTTCCTGATTTCCAAGTATGTCAGCTTCTCTGCTAGACAAAACGGATATGACCCCAGATGTCTGGTAACACTATCACCATTAATCCTTTAGGGTAAATCAAGGTAGCATCCAGATGTACACTTTTTTTATCTGTTCCGGTAGGCTGGGCATTTACTTATATCTTGTCCTCTGCTGCTTTCTTTAATATTCACCATCTTCCGTGAGCATTTTTTTTTTCAGATTACGTTATTTTCTGCCAACCTAATAAAATATCCTCATTATTCCAGGCGCAGAGAAGAACCTTTTCTTCTTGCCTCTTTTGATTGACCTGAAGTTCTCTGACTTGTTACAGAAAACATTGCCTTTGTGTTATATTTGACATTCTGTTTTCTTTATAGATTCCCGAGTTTAGTTGCTTTTAAAATATCAGTAATATACTAACCTATCCTATTAGCCCCTTTTCTTTTGCTATGGTCGGAACAGAGCTCGCATATTACTGGTTTATTTGTATCCTTTTTCATTCTTGTCGAAAAATCTTGATATAATTGATGTACATGAGGCTTTTGTTTTCCTATTTTGCAAATCTTTGCATTTTCATTCAATATAATTCAGTGGTATTTCAGATAAAAGAAATATCAGTGTTGATAATGATTCTCATTCGATAATCACTTTGTTATTTCACCTGTGCTAGGGTTTGTTATCCAGCTGACTTTTCTAATTTCCGGTTTTCCATTGCTCTTCGGATGAGATTGACAACTTGCTCAGAGATTTTAAATATATTTTGACATTTTACCAGCTTCCTTGGCCGGATAAACAATAAAAATGAATGACATGATTACACGGTTTGTATTATTTCCAGGGTTTTCAGATCGCCTTTAACTCATTGTTTTCATTGAATTCATATACGAGTGTCTCTCCGCAGAATACAGTGCAAAAATTCAGTTAGAGCTGGAGTGAAAATTTCATAAGGAGTAAAAGTAGTGTAGTGGAAGGGAAATTTCGTATTTTGGTTAGGCGCGACACTTAATTTCACCCAATCAGGATGACCTATCCTAATCAACCCGGACCTTTCATTTCCGGGCAGCAAACTGGGTAAGCTGCCAAACTCAGACTATTTAGCTGGACAACGCCGCCCAGTGCAGACGTCTCACTGCAGCTCAAGAATAGCAGCAGCAGCAGCATGGACACACGAGGGAACCCTTCTAATTTATGGATTCCCAGCAAGGAATCCCAGTTGAATATAAATTAGATACATTTCATGCCTCGCACAGGGACAACTTTATCTCACCCCAAAATTGGCTATGTCAAAGCGATGCTTTTATTCCGCTCTCGACACCTAGCTATCATTTCACCTCTGGGCCACTTCAATGGAGACAACGCATACTCTCCTCCTCCAAAATACCAGACACACGAAACTACACGGTGACTCTAAAGTTCAATTCCTCACAAGTCCGACGACACACGCTGCCATCTCAACCATCTCAACTTCTCATAACGCCATTTCGTCTCCTTGCTCACAATCTTACTCACCACGAGTCTTGCAGCACAAACACAAACTACATTTTCCATGCTGGAAATAAAACCTATTCCTAAAAACACATTTCGACTATCTCCATCTTACTTCTTCATCCTTCCTTTATTACTCTTACAAACATAGCGAGGGAATTACAAACTTGGCGAGGAAACAACACAACTTAAACACACGTACGTTACAGCCTATCCTCGCTAACAACAAAACCTATCACTAAAGTAGTTTTAAGTATGAAACAATGCGATATGCCTTTTTGTATTATATGCCTTAACATAGTCAATATAATAACCATCTTTCCGAATAATAGTGTCAATAAAATGAATCCTCGAGGCATTATGGTTAAAGGCTGGACGGTTGGTCCCTAGCAAGCGAGTTCGAGATCCAATCATGCTATTACGTTCAATTTTGACTAATTCACTTTGGAAAATGTACGAACCCTCTTATGCAAGCACCTATGAAATAAACTGTATAATTATTAGTCTTCTAAAAGTATCACTTTGGTATTAAATAACCCAAGAAGGTTGATGTGATTAAAGAAAGAAACCAGAAGAAGATGAGAAAGAGGTATCTCTAGTATTGAGAATTGTTTAGATGTATCAGTATCTGGACCCCAAGAAAGTGTTTAAAAGAACAAATATAGACAGATTAAAGTAGCCAGTACATTAGTGACATCATCATCATCATCATTATCATGTCCTTCCGCTAGCACGGATATCCCTGACCCTCTCTCGCCACTTCTCCCTATCGTTTATATCCTCCGGCAGGTCTTCAGGGCCACATCCCGAATCCTCACATAGCTGCTGAATGTATGTTCCAGCTGGTCGTCCTGCTTTTGCCCGGCCATATGTGGGGGTCCATAGGAGTACATCACTTATGAGCTTGTCCCTGCTTCTCCAGCAGTTGTCCTTCATGTTTGGTTCGTCTAACTTGTATAGTTTTCGTGATGGGAGGCAGGTGGCCGTATACTTGGTGCCTTGTGGGGTGTTGCCGCCAGGAAACAATCAACACTAGAAATCAGAAAAAGATGAAAATAACTCTGTGGATACTTCAAACGACAAACTGGCCAAATTGCACAAGAGAAACATGGATATTGCAAAGAAAAGGAAACTTCAAGAGAGAAAATGTATCTCTTTTTGATAACAGGAAAACCCAAGGTTATAAGAAAAATCATATCGAATCAAAAATTGATTATACGCAACTGAGTAGGTTATGTGGAAAAAGAGTCGATACAAATAATCAAATGCAACAAAGTAGCACAATTGTAGTACCACATTGGAAACATCTGTTTTGGAAAGGTAATCCACTCAGAACTGAGCAAGAGATTAAAATTTCAAGACACTACCAAATGCTATATACACCAACTGGAATACGTTCTAGAGAAAGAGATGCATGAATTCGAGGGTGGGTTTAATAAAATTGATCACCTAACCTTATCCACTGGATCAAACTTAAGAGAAAAACGAATTTGCAATGTAGCGGTTGTTGCAGTTCCTGCAGACTACAGAAAAAGAAAAAAAACGTGGAACATGAAAGTGACGGAAATGCCAGTTGTTTTTGGTGCACTTGGAACGACTCTCAAAGGCTTGGAAAAAAGACAGGAGGAATAAGAAATCAGAGAAAGAATAGACACCGGCCAGGGGATCGGCTAAAATACTCAGACGGGTCCTGAAAACCTAAAAAAAACTTGTCTCTTACGCTCCAGAGAAAGACCACAAGGTAATACTCATGTGAAAATCTTGCAAGGAGTGAAATATCAATATTAATATTATGATTATTATTACTATTTATAATAGTAGTAGTTGTAGTAGTAGTAGTTGCTATTGTACTTGTAGTAGTAATAGTAGTTGTAGTAGTACATCGACAATACCTTGTGATGAGGTGATTGCTGATCGCGAACTTATCCACGATATCTTTTTCACTTGAACCGTTCACATGACTTACCATTAATTTATGTTTACATAGTAGAACAAATTATCTGCAACATCCTCAGACAAGACGTTTTTGCTCCATTATACTATAACGTATAGATCTTCAAAATTAATAATTTAGTCGGACAGATAATTATATTAATGAATGCAGAAATCTCATTGACATGATTGTCATAATCAATATAGACTAACGTTGAATAGTACAAATTCAATAATAATATTCACTGACGCAGTCTTGATATTTTGTCGTTTTCATTTGTTCCATATCCATTCACTTCTTTTCCCTTCTCTTTCGATACCAACTCATCTGTCTTCACTTATTCTTCTTCAAATATTATTGCAATTCCATCTTTATCACTCCTAGCAGTTTTCTTTCTTAATCAAATTCTTTTCTGTTCTCCGTCGTGTGCTCTCTTCTTCTTTCATGGCATTCCACAATATTTGTTGTATTTCACCATTCTACCATCGAAATATCCGATTTTGTCTTTATCTTCATCTTTCACGTAACATTAGCTTTTTGTATCCACTATTTCCCTCTTTAAAAATCAACACACAAAACGAGTCACTGTCTCCCTATACGTTTTATCTTCTCCAGCCAAATATTTCTAGTTTACAAATGTCTACGTCATAAACTTTTCCTAGACAGAAACAATATACTCGAATAATATTGCATTTTAAATATTCTCGAAAAGTGATTTTACATTCGGGTAAGTGAAAAATTTTAATAAAATTTAGGGAAAATAATACTGAAAAACAAAACATAAATAGATTTGAATGTATTAAAAAAATACTGTTTAAATTGCAGTAAAAAGAACAAACCTTTTTCAAATTTTATACTTCTGAATTGGTTGTACATATATAAATATTTAGAAACATAAAATCTTCCGCGATGTCCGTTTTCTTTCCTGTAAGATTAATATTACAAATGCATATTATTAGGTGCATTGACTAATAAAAAAAGAAATAATAAGCATTGACGCACGTGGTCATGTGCATAAATGTACACACACATATATATATTCGTACACACACACACACACACATATATATATATATGAGAGAGAGAGAGAGAGAGAGAGAGAGAGAGAGAGAGAGAGAGAGAGAGAGAGAGAGAGAGAGAGAGTGTGTGTGTATGTCTGTGTGTGTGTGTGTATTTTAAAATGAATATTTTCACGGCTGAATCAGAATTTGGTATTTAGTTTTTATTATTTCCTAATTTTGTGCACTACACGTTTCCGATTTTATCGTCCTCTTCAGGAGATTGCTAATGGTTAGGGTCGTCTTGGTTCCTACCTTTCATAGTGAATATTTTGATAAAGCTTTGATCCTTTTTGATTTCACGATTTATTTCTGCATATACAACCCCGTACACATATAGGTTTCCGAGGTTACCGTTTTTCTTTTCTCTCTCCATCCTGAGTTTAATGTGCGTGCGAACACTTTTGTCTACACAGATAGGTACATTTTTAGAGAGTTTGATTGTGTATGTATATATATATATATATATACTTGCATTTGTTAGTTTATTTAGATAATTTTAGATAAACACTACAGAGAATTCTATTTTTTATCTAATTTTTGTTGTTGCTTTCTACGTTGTTTCCTTCTTTCAGGATAAAGTCCATAAGGTGATGAAGGAATTACACAAATTTCTGCACCCATCCGTTTTCCATCATATCGATTCATCGCCCCTGGGGGTATTTTTTGTACCTATTGCACGAGTTCGTTTAGTTAGGCTACAAAACTAAGTTTTTGAAAGTGTTTTTTTTTTTTTTTTTTTTTTTTTTTTTGTAGAGGGGCATATCAAATGTTCAAGACGTTTAGAATGTTATTGGCGGTGTTGATATTGTTTCACTTATTTTTGGTTGCTTATAATACTGGCTTATCGGTCAAGTGGGTAGGGAGTTAGGCAATGATCCTGGAGACTCAAGGACTCAAAAATGGTACTTGCTACTTGTTTGGTTTTACGGCGTTTCAACCCTTTTCGGGTTATTTAATGCCGAATTAGATTTTAAATAATTCAGTTTAGTATAAGCATAGTTTTTGTATGAAAACTGATAAATATCAAAACGGTTCTATTTAAAACAATTCAATTAGGCATAAGTACACAGTTAAGTTGCTTTTTAAAAAAAATTATTTTTCACACCGTTCAGTTTAGCATACGTACCTTCTTTAAATATCAAAACAATTCTATTTAAGCAAATTAGCTTAGCAAAGTTCAGTTTAGTTGTATCTGACCCACAGATAGGACCCTATCAGTTGCTATCACTACGGACCTGAGTGAACCTGGGTGTGATGGCACAGAATGTGTACTCCGAATTTCCAAGCATATTGGAACCTCACCATCAGATTGTTTAGTATCATATCTAGGACACTCGTTGTGGGAGAGTCCTACTCATCAGCAGAGAAGCAGTCGTTGTATTCTACAGCCCGAGCCTACTGTGCAAGGTTAAAGTGGATAAGTAGTGCCCTCCCCTACACTTTGTACAGAAGCTATTGAAAAGAGAGCCTACGATCGCTAACTGTACTTTTAATAGTAATGCCTTTGTCGAATTTGTTGCTATTTTATTTGGTTTCTTTGTTTAATGACTTATCTATCGTCGAGGTTTATTTAATCCGAAAAATATCCTTGTAGCAGGATAATTGTCGTAATATTCAAACCATAGCTGGGAAAGAAAATGTTGATACATTCTTATGTATAATTTTTTATCTATGTATATATGCGCACATATAAACGTTCGCCCACGTACACAAGTTTTTGTGTTTTATTTATTTATGGTGTGTGTGTGTGTGAGAGAGAGAGAGAGCGAGAGAGAGAGAGAGTGAGAGAGAGGGAGAGAGAACAAGGAGGAGTGAATGATGGATCGAATAAGATTATATTGAAAAAATGAAAAGATGGCGGCCCATTAATTTCACCTTGGCAATACATCAGCTTCCATTTTGGTGAAGAAATCATTTCCTCAAAGATTATTGAATATTGCTAAGGGTGAACATAATATGTCTTTCCGCAGGGACGATTTCTTGAAATTCAACCACAAAATCTCAATTAGGATTAACTATTTAAAACTCTTAGTTCGAAAAAACGAACAGGGATTTATGATTTTTTACATCTCAAGAAGTTAATGTTTTCCTTTTACAACCTAGCTTGATATATCAATCTCAGATTTCCCGACTAATTTACCATAGCCGGAGGGGAATGGCTTCATACCTTTCCCAAGGATATTTGCGGTATGTAACAATGCAAACACTCTTGTTAGCCAATTCTTCTACTTGTATATATATCCTTTACGCCACGAGCTCCTCCTTCTCTTTAGTTAATAAATAGGTAAATAGATAAATGAAAAAATAAATTCATTATTTCTCAGTTAAAAAATTTAAATTGAAAAAGCGACTAACTAGAATGTATTTCTCATTGTCAGATACCTTCATTTAATGAGATACCGCCTTTCTTCTGGAGGAAAGTAAATAGCAAGCACCAAGCACAGCTCTTTTTCAACTCAATCTGTAAACAAAATCTATTCATTCTTTCACAAGCTGGTTATCTGTCTGTTGAATTGATTTCATTTGATTTCTTGGTTTATCATATAAGACATATCAATCTTCGTGGTTCATTTAATGCCAAAGCTATCCACATAGAAGAAAATCAGTGATACTATTTCACCCATAGCTAGGGGAAAACAAATGATACTATTTCAACCGTATCCCGGTGAATACCAAGTGGGATTATCCTAAAATAAACATTATATTTTGTCTATAAAGGAACAATATCTATCTATCTACCTATCTATATATTTTTTTCTTTAAGAAAAACAAAAAAACTGTCATATAAGGATTATAAATTAATTTCCATCCTGTTATTAGTATTGATATGAATCAATGACACCAAAAATAACAGCAATTCTTCAGATCTAACGGATAAAATAATTCAGAATAGACACGGAAATGAAGGGTGAGTGGGGGTAGAATAGGAGTGTAGAGATTCTACCCCATTTCGAAAACTTCCTGTTTTTAGGTTTTATTACCGGTTGGAATTATAGCAAAGTAATTTATTTAAAAAATTCTAAATTATAAATACATTTCAACTTAAAACTCTAGATTTAATAATAATTCAGGGAAGAATATCATTCCTTAATAACCTTACGTAAGGATACAATAATACTTATCTTAAGTTAAATTCAAAATTCAAAATTAAAATTTTAAATTCAAAATTAATATTTAAGCCTATTAATTAAGTTACCTATCCATTGAAAAGTACGTACACATCACATGGTATCTTATCTTTTTATTTTATTTTATTTTATTCATTTCACCTCAAATTTCAAATTAATCCTATGTTTTGGTTAATTAAACATTATCTATGATAATTTGTTTATAGCTTTAATATATTCCTATGTCTACATGTAGCTATTAATTCACATCGTGGATTTGATAATTTTTCAGGGCCTGGGTATATCATTATTTGTATTTTTTCTTCCAGGCACAGATTACATCTACTATCAAAGCATTTTGGACTATTCGACTTTTTCAATATGGACCATTGAATCTCAGGTATTAAACCTTTATTTTTCAAACTCCAAAAATGCTTAGATAGGGTTGTTTGGTGTTTCAGATGTTCATAGGAGAAAGAAAATATATGATTGGCGTATCTAGATTTCCATTTCATTTATATATATATATATATATATATATATACATATATATATATATATATACATATATATATATATATATATATATGTATTATATCAATAGATTCTATAGATATATCAACAGGAAATATCCAAATTGAAATTGAGTACTAAAAATAAAGTTTATATATATATATATATATATATATATATATATATATATATATATATATATATAAACTTATACAGGGAAAATTATCATTGAGAAACAATTACCTATTGATTTTCTGTTTATATACATATATATATATATATATAATGATTATATAAATAATATATATATATACATATATATATAATCATATAAATAATATATATATATATAATTAATTATATATATATATATATATATATATATATATATATAATATTAATGTTGTCGTATTCTGTGTGTTGTTGGTTTTTGTGTATATCCATATGATATGTTTCACAATAGATTTTATCTCATCAAATTTCTCTTATCAGGCACTTGCCAACTGACTCGTCGAAGAGGGGATTTATCTGTGATAAGCTTTGCAATATCACCGTTTACAAGCAAAATAGAACAAAATTTTACTCGGAAGAGAAAATAACATCATTAAAATTGATTTAAAATAATAAAATAAAACAAAGCGAATGAAATGGAGAAAAAATGCAAAGAAAAGATATAAAAAAAAAACCCCAAAAAGCAATCATAATGTAACCAGCATTATAACCAAAAAGTTTAGAACTTGGTCGAGGGAATAATTCATCCAGAATTATTTCAGTTTGTTGAAAATTATTTTGTATTTCTTCTTGCACGATCATTTTATGTTGTTTGGATGTCTGTCTATGGTTTCTCCAATAAGTGAAAATAATTACTTGTCAATTATTTAAAACGTATGCGAGTTTCATTCTCCCTTCGGAAAACAAACTGACTTGAATATGTATTTCGAAATTAAAATTAAATTTAACGCATGTTCCAGATAATTTCCTCGTGCTTTCCGGTGACATGTTTTAAAATTCTTTATTCTACAAGTTTGAAAAGAGAAAAACATAAATTTGAGCACATCATAATTTATTCTATTATGTTTGGAAATTAAATGGCATAATACCTGGTCTATTATTGTCGATAAGTTGAATGAAGATAACACAGATTTATACTAACAGATTAGCTGAATTTTGATCCAAATTTTTTCCTGAATATTCTTCCCTCTATGAGATTAATCATCAATACAAAAGCAAGTACAAGGACAGGATCTAGATTATGAAAAATAAATATTTGTTGTGCAAATTATATGGTCATTTTGATATTAAACAAATAACTTGTCAATAGATCCCAATTACAGCTTACCACTTACACGCAAATGCAAAGCACTTCGAATAAATTGAGCACACCGGTAGACGTTAGCGTGTATGTAAATATATACGTAAAAATTCCTTCGCTTACACCGAGGATGCGGATGTCTCCGTAGTAAGATATATGACTGCCGTAATGTCAGCCGGGTTTCGATCCCGGCTTGTTGTATTTCGTGTGTCTATAATACAACGAAACAGTGTGTCTGTGGATTACTATATATATATATATATATATACAGAGAGAGGGAGGGGGAATGAGTGCATCTCTTCTCTCCAAATACATATAAAATTATAAGGGCTACATTTAGACTATTAATGCAGCCGATCGAGAAGAATGAAAACTCAGAATACACCACCCCAGGAGTGTTTTGTTTGTGTTTTATGGGATATCAACCTTTGCGGGTTATTTGATGTCAAATCCATTTTTATACAAAAGAACAGTTTTATTTCAAACAGTTCAAACAGTTCAGTTAAGCATGAATACACTCTTTTATTGTCAATTACATTTCTATTTCAAGCTATTCAGTCGAGTCAAACAGTTCTACTTTAAACATTTCAGTTTCTTATTACTATAGTTTCAGTTTACACACAGTTAAATGTCAAATGATTATAGCACGTGCTATAATGAAACGGGGGACATCTCCACTCTAGAAGGAACCCCTCTGAAACTAGTAGACAAATTCACATACCTAGGAAGCAGCGTCGAATCAACCGAAAAAGAAAACCGAAACCAGGTTAACGGAAGCATGGATAGCTTTCAATAGGCTATCGATTATATGGAAATCAGACCTAACCGATAAAATGAAACGCAGTTCTCTTCCAGGCAGCGGTCACATCGATACTGCTATATGGCTGCACTACATGGACGCTAACAAAACGGCTGGAGAAGAAGCTAGACGGCAATTACACAAGAATGCTACGTGCAATCTTAAACAAGTCCTGGCGGCAACACCCCACAAGACACCAACTGTACGGTCACCTGCCCCCTATCACGAAAACTATTCAAGTTAGACGAGCCAAACATGCAGGACACTGCTGGAGAAGCAGGGACGAACTCATAAGTGATGTACTCTTATGGACCCCCACACATGGCCGTGCAAAAGCAGGACGACCAGCACGAACATACATTCAGCAGCTATGTGAGGATACGGGATGCTGTCCTGAAGACCTACCTAGGGCGATGAACGATAGGGAGGAGTGGCGAGAGAGGATCAGGGATATCCCTGCTACCAGTGCGATATGATGATGATGATGATGATGATGATGATGATGATGATGATGATGAAATGTCAAATCAGTTCTATATCAAACAATTCAGTTCAGTTTAAGTACAGTTTCAAAGTAAAAACAGTTCTATTTCAAAAAATTCAGTTTAGCATAAGTACGCAGTATAAATGTCAAAACTGTTGCATTTCAAGCAAATCACTTTAGCATAAGTACGCAGTTTAAATTTCAAAACCGTTCTATTTCAAGTAAATCAATTTAGCATAAGCAGAGTTTATTATTTTTTGACACATATAAGGTGTTATTACTCCGTGCGAGGGTGTATCAGGGAGCGTTGGCAATGAAGGGATACTCCACAATTCCCAAACTTACATCTTTACTGGAACCTCATCATAAAATTGTTTAGTGTCATATCCAGGACACTTGTTTTGAGGTGGGGGATTAACCATCTGCATTCTACAGCTCCAGCCTACTTGGCAACTCAAGAGTGCTGTACGAGAGAATATGTGACTCATTTGTTCACAATTCGTCTGTTAACACGTATATACGAAAAGAGTGGTTGATTCTGTACAGGCCTCCACCATTATCAACAAACAAAGTGTGTAGATAAACCTACAGTTCACATCGTTAAATTGAATTGATATGTCCTTCTACAGCGAGATTGAAGCGAGAGTAAATCAGAATATATATATATATATATATATATATATATATATATATATATATATATATATATATATATATATAGTTGGGCAGCAGTCTTTCATTTAAAATTTTTAATTAAATAACAAAGATACATTTCGTTTGTATGATTTTATTAAGACCCTTTCAAGTTTACTGATAAGTGTTTTGGTTTCAGGTGGGAATTGGTGGATGAATTTACCAATAACATAATACAAGAGACCTTTCAAAAGTAATTATGTTCTCAATTTCACACAAGAAATCAATATCAACAATAAAATCCCATTTCTCCGTGTACTAATAGACACAAGCAATATTGACTGATTTACCACCTCCACTGATAAAAAACCTACCCTGTACCCTCAATTTTCATAATGTACGCCCCTTCCGTTATAAAAAGCAACAATCACTTATTTCCAGAGTTAAACTTCAATTTTCCTCTCGAACTATTTTCCCTAATGAACAAAATTTATATAACAAACACTTATTAATAATGGGTTTCCAAACTACATTGTCGATACAGAAATTAAACATGTCATTAATAAGATTGAAAAAACATAACATTGACTATACCCTAAATCATAAACTATCAATATACCTTTACTATCAAAACCTAATTCTTAGTAATTATAAGATAAATGAACATATATATTTTTTTAAAATATCAAAAAAATGTTTTCCTAACTCAACCTACCCAAAAATAAGACTTATTATTTACTACAATAAATTTAAAACCTCCAACCGAAATATTTCCAATAACTCTTCCACCTCCACTGAACTTCTTGATAGGACAAACGTCGTATATATGCAAATGTCACTTCGGAGACATTATCTCCAACGAAAATAATACGTGTGTTTGTCTTACCACTACAACTATTTCAAGACGGTTTACTATGTACCTTAATTATTTTAGTTCCATAACCTAACATATTAAAACCCATTATATTCCCAAATCCAAATTTCGAAAAAATCTAGTTGAAAAAACTGTAATTCCACAATAGATTAATAAAGTACGAATACAAATCCTAGTAACCCTGCATACAAAAACTAAAAAAAAAATAGAATCAATAGAATTAATTTTGAAAATAGAGACAATACTTTAAAATGCCTTTATTTTTTTAATATTCTTTCTTCATAGCATTCAATTTCCGTTCATTCTGTTCGGTTTTTTAAATTCGCTCAAATATCATCAGCATTTCAGTTTTATACCACTCTGAGTTTACATAATTTTGTTATGATATAAAAGCAAAACAAAATTTTTTTTTAAACTCCCTTTAAAAACACTCTTTACATATGCAAGCAACCCCTGATGGTGGCCTACGAAGGGTCCAAAAGTATGT
The DNA here is from genome assembly GCA_963585895.1 of Sepioteuthis lessoniana. NCBI lineage: Eukaryota > Metazoa > Mollusca > Cephalopoda > Myopsida > Loliginidae > Sepioteuthis > Sepioteuthis lessoniana. The sequence continues at coordinate 86,377,528 of OY757906.1, read as the reverse complement.
ATGTATGTATGTATGTATGTATGTATTATTCAGTCCAGTTAAACTGGTGTCAGGAATAATTCAGAGAAGACAAAAAATCATTCAACTATGATCATTTGAATTTTCCTGGTAAAGAGCTCAATTAAATTCAAATTTTAAAATTCTGAATTTAAAATTTTAATTCAAAATTCTGAATTTAATTTAAGATAAGTATTAATCAAATCGTTACATTAGGTTAATAAGAAATGTTGTAATTCCCTAAATTATATTTAAATCTGGAGATTTACATTGAAATGTATTTAGAATTTAAAAGTTTTTAAAAAATTAATTAACTGTACAAAGTCAGGTTTGAATATACGTTTAGGATTCCAACCGGTAATAAAAAGAAAAAACAGAAGTGGGTAAATAGGGAGGAAACTATTCACCCCTCCTGTACAGTCTCCTACCCTTCCCTCTAGTGTCTGTTCTGAATGTAATTATTTTATCCATTAGATCAGAAAATTTCCTGTTGTTTTTGTGTTATTGATTCATATCAATACCCATAACAGGATGGAAATAAATTTATAATCGTAGGTTGACCGGTTTTTATTTTTCTTAAAATTATATATATATATATATATATATATATATATATATATATGTTGCATTTGAAATTTCATTCAATTTTTTTTTTTCCCCTTGGGGGTCGTGAACTCGTGAAACTTCCAGTTGCAACCTGTTTCCGGTTTAATTTGCTTTTCTTAATTTCTATTTTGAATCTCTATTTCTACTTTGAATTTCTTTTAAATTCAATTTGAACTCATTATTATATCTTTTTAAAACTTTTACTTTAAACTCATTGAATTTTAAGTTATCTTAATTAATTCTAATCAATTTTATTGCATTTTTTATTGTTTTTTGATACAATTTTGAAAATATGATAGTAACCACTATTAAGAGAAAGACTCCAAGACTCCAAACTTGTCAAAATATATATATATATATATATATATATATATATATATGTGTGTGTGTATGTGAGAGAGAGAGACAGAAACAGAGACAGAGAGTTTGAGACAGAAGGAGAGAGAGAGGGAGAGAGAGAGAAAGCTAGAAAGAGAGCGAGAGATCGATAAAGAGTGCACTCAAGTGTTTGCGATTACTGCTACCGTTACCGCCACTAAAATGGACTTATTAACACAATTTCTAATTCTGTCCAAGGTTTTTCCTTTCATTTTGATTAATGTAATCTCAAAAGTTTGGCTAAAACACCATTGCAGCTAAACTATCAAGCAGTCATATGGTAATCAGTCTGAGAGAAAGATATCTCGGAATTTAAAAACATTCCTAACAAGTGAGCTGTTAGTGTGACAGATAAGGCTCATGTCTGTTCATACCTTACAGTTTTGCTGCGGACAAATAAAAATCGACAGGCATTAAGTATTAGATTAATCCAACATTAATGTATTCATTTATTTTCAGAGAAGCTAATAATTACACTGATTCTCTTAAACGCTGCTTAATTGAATACGTTTTTTTCCTAACGGTAACTATTTCCCACTTGAAAACTTTCCTAAATTTTGCATTCGTACCAGACGTTAACGAATCCTTCATTTTTACTGCAGCAAGGAAAATCATGGAAGTATCTTGAAGAGGAAGATATATGAAAACATGATTTATTTTCAGGTAAAGAAATGTATAACAAACTGTTGTAACAAGTGCCGAAGTCAGTACCAGTAAGTAACTAACTGAAAAGATTTATGTGTATTTACGAACAAGTTTGACCTGAAGTGTATATGAATAAAAGGAAATTTTAAACCGAAATTAGATATGAACCAAACATTTATTTTCCCTGTGTATACTCATCAGTTTTTGATGTAGATAATTTCTTACAGCTTTTTGCACTTTATGGACTATAAGTGTATCATGTACTGATCTAATTAATATGATATTTGGAAACTTTTCAAAACTCACCGGTTGTGTTTGAAGAGCGAAAAATTAGAGAGGACATAATATAATTTTTCTTACACTTACATTTTAAACTCCCAAAATTTCATACATTCATATCGGATGTTATATCCAATACATTTATCAAACACACACATACACACGGAGGTGTCCTCGTATTGTAATGGTTAAAGCGATGGACTGCGGAATCGTAGTAAGCGAGTTCGTGCTCCAGTCGCGCTATTACGTTCATTTTCAGGCAAATACCATTGGGAAAGGTATGAACCTCCTTATCCCCCCAGCTATAGGTTAAATAGTACCACTCCTGTTCTTCTAGGGGAATGGCTTTGGCATTAAATAACCTACAAAGGTAGATACCAAACCAAACCAACCACACGTGCGCATACAGAGAGAGAAACACACACACACACACACACACACACACATATATATATATAGTCATCCACAGACAGATCTGTTTCGTTCTATCAGAACTCATCAATGTGGCTAGACCTTATCTTCCCGTAGCTGGGATCGACACCTGGTTGACTTAAACGTCAACACAAGCTTCTAACCATTCAGCCACGAGGAGATATTAGCTGCGAAGTAAATTGTAAACGGTTATGAATCACAATTAATATTGTTAACATACATCCTCAATTCAAACGAAGAGGCTTGCAATAATCGCTAATGGCAACACGATTACTTCTTCGCCAGAGAACTCAACCCAACAGGGGTAGGGGAGTATATATCTCTATAGTCATCCACATATATATATTAGCTTATTCGGAAAATACGGTCTGATTTCAGATTAAAATGTACAAATTCTCTTCTAACCTGATATTTTAATTGTGGT
>OY757906.1:86342267-86369767 GCA_963585895.1 Sepioteuthis lessoniana | reverse complement strand
GTCCATGTGTAAGATTCCATAGGGGAACAATGCTTTTGAGTTCTTCTTTACTTTTGCAGGAGTCCTCGACTTTCCTGACTTATTTGCAAGATAAGAAATAAATAACTGTACAGCAGCTGTTTCGTTGGTTGCAGGATTTCTTTAGAACAGCACGCAACATTCTTTTGTAGTTGCCATCTTGTTTTTCTCCGATTGTTTTGTTACTGTCTAAATGGTGCAATGGTGAGGTAGTCCAAACACTTCGACAGGTTGGAACAATTCCCATGTGAGAGATGTCTGATTTTCATTAGTTAAATTAGCGACCTTAGTCCAGAGCGAACCGTTGGCTCCCTTATCAACACCGAGATGTTGGTGAGAGAGCTACTCCATTCCCTGGATTAATCCACTTTACCCTTGGTCTATACCATATAATGCTGACTGTTAACCAAGACGGCATCAAGTACCATTTTGAGTCTTTGTTATGGCTCAACTGGGATTGAAACCCCGGTCTTCCGGGCCATTGGCGAACACACTACCCACAAGAGCAATGGGCCGATTAGTAAAGTTGGTGACGGTAACCCAAAGACTTCATTTTCGATAGTTACTGGGCAAGGACAATACCCTTTTTCCTAGATTTTTCCACCTTATCCTCAATACGTACCTTATAATGCTGAGTGTTAAGCAAGAAAATATCAAGTACCATTATTCAGTCATTGGTATTTCTCGACAGGGGTTGAACCCCGGTCTCCTGAGCCATTGGCTAACACTTTACCCACTAAGCCAAGATTTACATATGTAAGTACATTTCCCGTATTTATTTCTGCAATAAACATTGATAGAAAAATAATAGGTTAACTTGCGTGATTTTTTTTTCTGCTTGGATGACAATTACTCTATTGCAGAAATTTAGAAGGGAATTAATCTCTCAATTTTGAAAGAATATTCAGAGTAAAATTGGAGGAAATTTCGAATATAACCAAATGGAAATATTCAGTTTAACAAACTGATGCATATAAAAAGTTTCTAAGATGACAGAGGATCATGATATTCATTAAGTTAAAATAATTTTTCTTTGTGCGAAACATGCATTTCGCTAGCAAAAGCCTACTGGGGATTACTTAACATATTTTAAATATTAACAACCTCATTTTATGAGTAAACAAGTTAATCTTGATAAAATTATGATTAAAAATTTTGCGTAAATGATCTTGAAATGTTATAATATTTGACTTGAAATAGAAATAAAAATGATGGAGCATTAAGTATATAGATGAGTGGCCCGTTGGTTTATAATCATAAGAATATTAATTGAGGTTAACGGCATGTCACTGCGTCAGGATTTTTTTTCTATCTTGAAGTTAGACAATTGCGTATATTGTAAGATTATAGTAACATATTTGTGTTCGTTTGTTTCTTTGTTTGTGATTTATGGAATATCAACCTTTGTAGGTTATTTAATGACAAATCCATTTTCATACAAATAAACATTTCTATTTCAAACAATTAAGTTTAGCATTAGTACACAATTTATTTGTCAAAAACATAGCAATTTCAAGCTATTCAGTTGAGTCAGATTAAATTCAAACAACTTAGTTAAGTACAAGTGTAGTTTTCGTTTACACTGAGTTAAATGTCAAAACAGTTGTTTTTTAAACAATTCCTTTTAGCGTAAATTCAGTTTCAGTGTCAAAAACAGATCTATTTTTAGCAATTCAGCTTAGCATAAGTACGCAATTTAAATGTCAAAACAATCCTATTTAAAGCTATTCAATTTTGCATGAGTACACAGTTTAGTTCTTTTTTACCTATAGATATGACCTTATTAATTGTTACTACTCCGGTCCAGAGACTGGGCAACATTTTTTGTGTGCGTAGTTTCTTAAGATAACTTGCTCACTGTGTATATGATATCTCGTAGATTATTTTTAATATCATTCCCAGGACATTCATTATCTGTAGGAGTTCTTACATTTTGGTATGGGATACAAGCAGCGGATATTCAGTCCCAAAGACCGACCTGTATGGATGTAATGTTCAGAATATTTCAGAAATAATCGAAAGAAAGTCTTCCAGAAAAACTGAATAGATAGATATATTTTTAGAAAATAATAAATCATCATAATTTTCAAACAAGCAAGAAATAAATGAGATGTTTTTGAAAAGTTTTGGCAGTTCACCTATTATTGAAGTCATTTATCATCATTTTTGACACGTACATATTTATCCTACTATTTATTGTGTTATATATCTGTGTGTGTCTGTGTGTGTGTGACTTTTCCATCTTTAAATATATAAATATATATATATATATGAGTGTGTGTGTATAAATAAAGTAAAGTTGGCGACCGTAGTCGAGGGTGACCAGAAGGCTCCCTTTTCAATAGCTTCTACACCGAGGTGTAGGGGTGGGCGCTACTCTTTTCCCTGGATTGCTCCACTTTACCCTTGATACATACCTGATATTGCTGAGTGTTACGCAAGGAGGTATCAAGTACCATTTTTAAATTCTTTGGCATGACGCGACCTCGGATTGAACCCTGGTCTCCCGGACCATTGGTGAACACTCTATACACTAGGTCAATGAGCAGGTAGTGTGTGTGTATACAAACACATATATATGAATTATTATGCTTATATATATATATATATATATATATATATATATATATATATATTGAACCCTTGTTCAACCTAATTATTACCCATTTCAATCCCTTGTTCAACCTAATTATTTACCCATTTGGTCACTTGTTCAACCTAATAGTACTATCAGGTGACTGTCAATGAGATTGGAACGGTATTGTTACACAAATTTGGCCAAAACAAACATCTGTTGTTCATTTATTAAGAACATCATTTCTAGCAGAAAAAAATACAGCCACATAGAATGGGAGATTTTGGCATTCATTTTTGTGGAGAACAAATTTCATAAGATGGTTTACGGTAGAAAGCCTGTCTTACAATTCGACCATAAACCCTTTTGGCAATAATTTGCTCGAGTAAAAAAAAGGAAAACATAAACTTGTGCAGTCTGCTTACCAGTTACAACGATGCGATACTATATTTTTGGCGTTTGATTTCGAGATCGATTATTATCCATCAAAAGAAATGGGAAATAACGACAGTCTCTCTTGACTAATACAAAAATATTTAAAAAATCAGTGGAGAACAGTGACTGACTCGATAAAATTTGACGTTTGAACATGTTAATTTTTATGTTCAGAACATGTTAATTTTATGTTTTGCTTTGTATTTGAATATCCTCTATATATGCACTGTAAAATCAATTCCTACCATTATAATGCCCATGATAGGCAGAAGGATTACCGAAGTGACCATGAACCTAAAAATTTAATTCATTAAATCGGTACAAACCCTTTAATGTGTTTATAGAAAGTATTGTTTTCTTTTATTCATTTTGAGAACACAAAATTTCCATATAATTAAGCTAACACTTTTCTTGAGAGGGTGAATATATGGTTTTGCAGAATATTGTTTACCTTAATAAAACAATCGACACACATTTATGATTTCCAAGAACTTTTGTTTACGATGAATGATTACTAAAATGAAAAATGTACAGGGGAAAATGACTCGAAGATCTTATAGTCCATCCAGTTCTTTATTCAGAATTTCAATATCAGAAAAATGGACAGCCATTTTTGGTCTAAAAATCAGGCTGGCATTTTCTCGCATATTTAGTGAAGTCTATTTTTAATGAAACTCACAAATTCTGAAAAATTCGTTGAAATTATCCTTCATTTTATTCTCCCAAGAGTATTTTTATCGGGATGTTTGACAGACTTTTAAATAGAATTGTTTCGTCCCATAAATCATATACTTATAGCCAGCCTTGATATTCATAGAGTACTATGACAACGAAAGTTAATAGGATAGAACACGTTACTCCAAGCGAGGATTTTGCAGTATAATCCGCACACAGATTGTTAGTAATTTCCTTTTAGTATCGCTTGGATGAATCAAATTTATTTCCTTCCCGGTACCAAACATATTCACAACTACATGTGTGGCTTCACCTTACAAAAAAGTGTTATTTTATGAAAAGATGTAACAAAACACGAGATATAATTACTTGTTTTACTCCTTGTTTAAATCTGATGAAATTATTTGTAAAGAAAATGTATTCACTTTATAATAATACTGAGTCAATTTAATCAGAGCGCTTGATTCCTGGGAGCGTTCTCCCCAGGAATTACCTGTTTAGTAGTACTAAGTTTATCATGACACTTGTGTCGCACCAAAGAGGATTGCCATCGGGATAAAACTTTTTTTTTGTGACGGGCATGCATGAGCCTCAATTGATTCTTGGCCCCAAACTACAAAATAACTTCATGCCAAATCTTACCCAGTAGGAGAGACATCGGAAAAAGATTTTCCTGATACATTGTATTTATATAATATTAAAAAAAACGTCGATATTCAACAATCCTTGTTTTATAAAATATTTTTTGAACGTTAGAGCTTTAAATCTAGGTAAATTTAAAGTTAGTTCTTTTTCCGATAGATTGTCGTTACCTTTAATTTAGAGCAAACCTTATACTTGATTATAACTTCAATTCAAATTTGATACTACATGTTTGATATTGATTATATTTTTAACCAAAGATATCTAAATACTGCATCACTGATTACAGATGTGTGCAGACCACAATTAAGACTCACTCCGACACATTCCATGACAGTATCTTTGTCAGTCAATTAACTTTTCTGCCGACCCTCGAATATGCGAGCGTGGGCTTACGTGTAAGTTTGAATGCATTTGTGCTTGACTATGAACAACTGTATGGCTAGCTGGAGATAGATATTGTGTGATATCACTAAAATTTTGATCATTCACTCGAAAATATATGTGCTTATTCGGATGCCTCAGTACAACTCATTACCCACTACGCAACAAAAATCCATGTAATATAATTTGTGATATGAACAAAGCAGAATGTAGGTTTGTTTATGTAAAAAGTATTTTCTGAGAGTAATGGCGAGCAAGTTTTCTTTCACTCCTTAGAAATACAAACAGTAAGTTTTTAGCTTTAGGCACACAAAATAATATTCGTTCGGTTTACTAAACATAATTAAAAATTTATTCCAAAACAGTTTTTGTTCTTCAGGCACAAAAATTATATATATATATATATATATATATATATAAAAATGTATATAAATATATATATATATATATACACACACACATATATATATATATATATATAGACAGAGGTGTCTGTTTATTCTTTTTATTCTTTCAAAATTGTTCACTTATAGAAAACTATCTCTTGACCAAAGTAAAGGTTAATCTATAGGTATAGTAGATTGTGTAAAAATGTCCAACAAGCTTACGACTATATATGAGTCATCACCAAAGAAAAATGCATTCTTTTGTTAGACTGGTGGATCCTTTGGGGCATGTTTTAAAATAGATATGTACGGTTCTCATTTGGTCTATCTTGGAGGGAGCTACACTTATTTGGATTTTGTAGTTTTTATTCTTTTACTCATTCCCAGGAAAATATTCTCTAATGCTGTCGGATATGGTATGGTTTTCATTCTTCGTATGTTATTTAATACAAAATTCATATATGTGGAAGAACATCAGTGGTCCTATTTAACGCTGAAGTTGGGAGATAAGTGGATTCATAACTTTCCAAATGGTATTAGTCCTAAAGTGAATATAAGAGAGCGACTGGAGATCAAACAGATCGTTGCAGCCAAGAACATTAGGAATTACGACACCGGGACTCTTCACAGCCACATTAGGAAAAATTAATTTCATTTGTAAAGGTGAATTGCAATTCATACTTATTTTTCTTGATGACTCATTTCTGCAGCTGACTGAGAAACTAATAAGTTTCACTGATCTTTATCAAGTAAAAATTATTTTTCTTGCAATAATCACGTCTTATTTTACTCAGTAACTTTTGTTACCGGAACCTCGAATATTTCGGTACACTAGTACATGCAAATTAGTAGTGTGTACCAGAGTGCTTTGAATTGGTTTTGCATAGATCTTTCGTGAAAAAGTCTCAGAACGTCTTCGTTGATATTTGTTGAGTTCCCAACCAAACACACGAGTGTAGGTCGAGACCTATCTTAAGGTGAGTCAAGGTACAGACCCGAGGCACAGACACGCCCAGCGTTCCCAAAATGCCTCGGATCTGGTCGGCATTTATTTAAAAGACCACGCGACGAAGCCACGCAAACCGATCTGTGTAGCGAGAAACACGACCGGCGTGGGACTTGAATCGCGAGACTCGTTGGATTTGTCATGCGTCCAACCAAGCCAACGAGTGTTGCACAAGGCCTTTTTAAGGGGGATCCACTCACAGGGACGTTGCCCAGACACCCTTGTTGTGTGACTTGATATACCAGGCTTGTTTCCAGTTTTCTAAACTGTTGTAAAAATGTAGTCATAGACCTGTTCAACTACACTCATAAAAGGTACGATAGGTGAGTTTACAGCAATAGCATAATGAATTAATTATATGATCAATGATCAGTGATAGAAAACCAATATGGAGACAGATCTAGTTGTAGCAAACCATAAATGTTACCAAAAATAAATACTAAGAATAAATTATCATTTTACATATTAAAATCATAATGCAACTTAGTGTGTTATCTAATGAGACGGTATCATTTTGATTAAAAATATGATTATTATTAAACTTGCAGTTTAATAATAATTGCTCTGAATTTAGCAAACCAACTCATATAATACGGTCGAAACATCTCATCAACAGAATGTGATATCAGAATATACATTTGTAAAACATGGACTGCTATTGAAATGTTATCAACAATTTTGAATCTCGCTGATCTCACTGATAAAATAGAAAAGGAATACTTCAAAATATAGTCGTATCAGTACTACTGGATGACAGCTCTACTTGTAATTTGAGAGAACACCTGCAAGACAAGTGAGCCTGGAATGCTGTATGGGGTTTGAACAAATCGTAAGAACAGTACCTTAAAAACAGCAACTGTACCACCAATCACTCCCCATCACACAAAACACCTAAGAAAGAACAAGATATGACAGGCACTGCAGAAGAGGAAAGGAAGAACTAATAAGCGGTGTTTTCCAAAGAACTCATATACATAAATAAACCTATATTGGCCGACCAGCAACACTACATGCCATCTAGAAGATTTAGCACGAAAAAAGGCTGATAAGGACGAGTTGTGAAAGAATCAAATTAATCTGGGCAATCAAGACGTCTGGATGATGAGAATGATGATTATTATTATCATCATCATCATATCACGCTGGTAGCACGGATATCCCTGCCCCTCTCTCGCCACTCCTCCCTATCGTTCATCGCCCAAGGTAGGTCTTCAGGATAACATCCCGTATCCTCACATAGCTGCTGAATGTATGTTCGTGCTGGTCGTCCTGCTTTTGCACGGCCATGTGTGGGGGTCCATAAGAGTACATCTCTTATGAGTTCGTCCCTGCTTCTCCAGCAGTGTCCTGCATGTCTGGTTCGTCTAACTTGAATAGTTTTCGTGATAGGGGGCAGAGTGACGTCTAAAATGACGTTTTCTAAAAGTTTTTGACGTAATGTTTTATTTATATAATGTCTTAGACTTAGTTTTTCAGCATTCTATATTTTCGTTATATATTTTCTGTAGAGTAAAATCAGTTAAATGTAAACATAAGATAAGCATTTATTCTCTGTTTCTTCCTTTCCTTTACATGAGAGTAATTCTTATACTTCTGAGTAATATAGATAAATATATATTCATTCACATTTTACTTGATAGTCCATTCACATCCAGAGGTAATCGTACGTAAAGACATATTTTTCAACAAAACATTTAATATAGGTTAGAATGTATATATATATATATATATATATACATTTATATTGTCATCCACAAACAGACTGTTTCGTTCTATCAGAAAACTTCAGTATGGCCAACTTTACGTTTGACTAAGTTTCAGACCTCTCGGCCACCAAGCGGAACACGTTGGTTAAGGGAATTTTTAAGGTATTTAATTAGCAACAGCAGCAGCAGCCTTTGTTTACATTTTTTATACCCTGTTGGCTACCTGAGTGCTCAATTCTTTCGAAGAGCTTTGCATTACGCAAGCGGCGACCGACAATTCCTTCACCAGAGTGCTCAACCCCCATGGAAGAGCGTGTGTGTTTGTGTGTGTGTGTGTGTGTGTGTGTGTGTGTGTGTGTGTGTGTGTGTGTGTGTGTGTGTGTGTGTGTGTGTGTAAGCGGAACAGATGAGAACCAAAGTCGTCTAAAAACCTTTTGATAAATCGGAAGCTGCCCATATTTTGACAAGCAGATCTCTTTATAAATTTAAAGTAATTCAAATTTCAACTTCTTATAGTTTCTTTACAATCAGATTCATATATTTGTAACATAACTGAATGGCTCAAAAGAAATTAACTGAGTAGAGTGATAAATAGATAAATAAATGACTATATCAATAAATCAGACAGTACTCGCCGAATAACAAGGCAGAGACACACGTTATAATTAATCAATGACTAAGGACTAGAGTTTCGAGGGTCGTTTTGCACATGTGCAAAGGGAAAACTGGTATTGTTTCTGCTCTCGAAACAACAGGAGGAAGTGAGTAAACCACGTGTATCCATTTGGAGAGGTGACGACGAGACTCAAGTTTAAGACGTCTGTAGAAAACGAGCCATGAGTATATAAGAATGGCAAGTCTACGAGCTCTTAATTGTGGGGTGCCCCAGTGGGGTGTTGGACCGTAGAAAAGCCTGTGTCTACATTTACTTTACTACTAGGATATGTTGCTTGCTTTTTTTGTCTAGTTGATGGCAGTCTAATGATTCTATTCCCTTTCTTTCTCCCAACGGCTACCAACAAGTGTTTAGTCAATCACCCTTTGAATAGCTTGACAGAGTCCTTGCATTTTCAACTTGGTTACCACGCGAAGTCACAACAGGGGTCAAGAGTCATTCTAGTACCGCTATGGTACATATTAATTATGGAATAAATGACACACTCATCAGAAAACATCAACTGATAATATTTCCAATGATGATTCTGTCTTCTATTCAAAAATTGATGCCAAAAAAAAAACTGATGGAAATGTACAAGATGACATTTAAATTACCTTTAGTTTTTAATAAGGATAGTTAACAATTGCTGAAATAAACTAGCGGCCTCTCACATCTTTCTTGGTGCATTTATTTTCTATTTCTACATTTTTGTTGGGAAATATTAAACATTTTTGTATTTTTGACGAAATACTGAAAAATCATTTCTTGAACGATAAATCAAAAGAACCATTGAGTGAAAGCGTTGTAAAAAAATTAATCTTTCACTTACCCAGTCAGCTGGGGCTGTACAATACACAGACTGCTTCTCTGCAGAGGGGTACCCACCACCAACGTGTGTCCTGCATATAACACTAAACAATCTGATGGAGAGGTTCGGGTAATGCTGAAGATTTCAGGAATGCAGTGTACACCATCATTGCCATCGCTCCCAACTCCACTTTGGCCTGGAATGATAACATCTTATAGGGGACTACCTATGGGTTAAATGCGCATTTATGCAAAACTAAACTACAAGAAACAGATCTGTTTTTTCATTTAAACTGCGTATTTATGCTAAACTGAATTGTTTGGAATGAAACAATTTTAGTATGCTAAGCTGAACTGCTTGAAATTGAACTGTTTTTGAAATTGAAAGTGTATTTATGCTAAAGTGAATTGTTTGAAATAGAATTGTTTTGATATCTAATTGTGTGTAAACAAAATCTATTCTTATACTAAACTGAGTTGTTTGAATTTGTAGTGTTTGAATAAACTGAAGAGCTTGAAATAGAAATGTCTTTTGACAATATAACTGTGTACTTATCCATAACTGAATTGTTTGAAATAGAACTGGTTATTTGTTTTTAAATGGATTTGGCAGTAAATAACCTACAAAGGTTGATATGCCATAAAAGCCAAACAACCAACCTACTTAATTCTTTCAAAATTGTTCAAGAAAGATAGAGAAGGAAGTTCAATTTCAACACGTTTCCAAACGGGAGCCAGATTTTCAAGTTGATGAAGAAATTTGAACTTATAGAGCGTGAGAATCTTGAGGAGGAGGAAGAATAATGCAAATGTTACCATGGCATGGCCCCTTAAAAAGTTTGGGGAGCGCCTGATAAGACGCAAACCGAGAGTGGAATGGGCACCCCACTCACGTGACTTGAACACTTGAGATGTTTTTTCCTCCGAGAGTTCCTGGAGGGCAACATCTACCAGTACAACCCTCGTACCATTATTGGACTGAAGACAGCCATAGCTGAAAAGATTCAAGCTATCACCCTGCAGGAATGTGCACGTTTTATGAACAATTTTGCTCACTGCGATCAAAAGTGCCTTGAACAGAACGGTGAACATCTAGAGCATCTGCGCTATGGCTCCTCAAGTTATTTATTGATCATGTTTCAGAGTAAATGATTGCGAATCCTTAGACATTATTTTTACCTTTCAATAAATTTCAGTAATTTCCATTGCAAGCATTTATTGTCCCTGATTTTTGTACGATCATTTTTGTAAAATTTTGTGAAACAACCCCCTCATATATATATATATATATATATATATATATATATATATATATATATATATATAATAGCAGATTGATAATAGCAGATTGTAAAAGTAAGAATATGCTAAACAAAGGATCGGAGGTGTTGAATAGTTGTAAACACAAAAGAGCGTGGTTACTATATAATTAGGAAATGTTATGGTTTTTTTTTTGTTTTTTTTTTTTTTGTTTTTTTTTGCTAACTATGAGATTTTTTTTTTTTTTTTTTTTTTTTAATATGCAAATTTTAGGATAGGTGGAGGTTTTTGGTGAATAAAGGCAAAGCAATTTCTCCTTAGAATGGTTTAGGCGAAACTTCCTGACGATCCGTTAAGGTGAAACTTTAGTAGAAGATTTCGACTAGCGATTTAAGTTAATTATATATACATATATATATATATATATATATATATATATATATATAACCTTGAAAAGGCAACATTTTATGAAGAGCTATTTATTAGACCATTACTCTAAAAAATGTATGATTTAGTGCAATCTGCATATACACTTAGTGTCATGTTTGATCATTTGAATTCTCTATCCCACCCGGATTTCTATGAAATCCTAATTAGAACTCTCCCCTGTTCTTTTAATATATGCATCACTATCATAAATCGATGATACACTGGGTACCCATAGTTTTTATGGATGAACAAGAGAACATATATTTTATTTACATTACTGGGTTTCTCAGATTATGAATTTGTTGTAACCATAAAAATATCAAACAATATTTCGTTTAATATTCTAAGCTTCTGGGATTTTATTCGGTAATTTTAATATAACATAAATTGCAATTATTAATCTAAATATAACAAAGTATATTTCTATGTAGCCTTTAAGTTTTTATTTACTAGTAACTTTGTTGTGGCATTTATAAGATAAAGATATTCTTATACAGATTAATTGCATAATCCAATGAATAATATCACATACTACCTCAAAGAGAGACATAAGTGACCACTATTTGTCAAACAATTTAGAAGTAAAACAGGAAAAAGAAGAAAAAAAGAAACGAGCGAAAAGACTATCCATAAAACCCTATTCCACAATGACTCTTATGTTTCTGCACACAAGTCCACCAGTGATGACAACAGGGTGAAAATAGCAGATGGAAGATGATACTTCAAGACGGAGTCTGAATTCTGTATTCAAGCGTCTCAGGAATAAATGATCGACTGATGCAGAATTCTGAAACGATTCCATTACCGGTAATGCACACATTGACCGCAGAGAATTAGAGAGTGCGCTTTTCCCGATAGGGAAGCATTGCCAAAAAAAACTGAGACCATAATGTCCCAGAGGTCTTACCGTGGGACTAACTTGCTAACCATTGCTCTAAAGCCAATTGTTTATTTCAGATCTTAATAAAAGTAGCCAGATATACATTTTTAAACGGAAGACTAACGTCAGGAAAGTATACACTAGTCCAAAACTTAATACATATCATCTGCCTAAACTTATCAAAAATACACAGATATTATGCGCAATTTCATCTTCTCACAAAGAAAAATCTATTATATTGTTAGGTAATCTTAAACACATTTAGGCCCTATATAAATAGTTGGTTGCAAAGTTAAATTTCTCTTTCAATGCGAACAAAACTTCTCTTTCACCCCAAGAAACATAACTAACCAATATTCTGTTGTGCACCAATAAAATATGAAAGAACAACCAAAGAATAAGTGACAACCAATTTTAATATAAAGCAAGAAAAAGAAACTTTGATTAAATACAGAAATTCCGATCCATGTGCTATATTTTACATGTACTTTACTATTCTTAATATAATGTCAAATCCGTAGCATTCTACTATAAGTCTCATACCATTTTAATTTACTACGTACTACCCTTAATATTTCTTATTGAAAAGAATTACAGGTATTCCTATTTGTAAAACGAAAGTAAGATTTCCTGCTTTCTTCAAGTGATGTTCATTGTGTATATATTCATTTGCGACGAGCAGGATAATAGTAAGTTGGCGACCATAGTCGAGGGTAACCCGAAGGCTCCCTTTTCGATAGCTACTACACCAATGTGTAGGGGAGGGCGCAACTCCTTCCCTGGATTGCTCTACTTTACCCTTGATCCGTACCTTATAATGCTGAGTGTTAAGCAAGGAGGCATCAAGTACCATTTTTTGAGTCTTTGGTATGACTCGACCTGGGATTGAACCCAGATCTCCCGGGCCATTGGCGAACACTCTAATTTTCAAGCTGCGTATAACTAGTGTGAAATCATAGATTTCTTTCTTTTAAAACAGTTGCTATACCAAGGTTAAAGTGTCCAACCTGTCCTACGTTTTAGCTCATAGCTGGAGGAGGGTAACTTGATTAAAAACGCTTCCACTTTAATTTGCGCTCAGCAAAATGCAAACTGACACGTCGAGTATATGGATAGATTATTCACATAAAGAAAGCGCAGTAGATTGATTCAGTCATATGATTCAGAATTCACCCAGATCATTAGTTGTACTAATCCCTTATAGTATCATAGTGAATTTATATTGTCAATCACTTTTCTGCATACAAATGGAAAAAATAAACATAAATTGTCAACTAAATTCCTACATAGCAATCAAAAAAGAAACTCATGCCAAGATTTTTTGCTGCAGCGTATTTGTAAAATAAACAGAGGTCTACATTTGGTTCGGAAGTTTGCTTAGCGTAACTGTTATCATCGTAGGGTTCAAACCTGAAAGAGCTTGTTTGTATTACACTTCGCCCTAACTCTCTTAGAGAAGGAATAAAACTGTCCTTAGCTATGTCTATATAGTAAGGCTGACAGTTATCTTTCTTTGATGAGGTAAGCAGTATAGAAGAAAGAAAATCACTTTATTCAGACTAGCTGCACTCCTCTTGGAAAAGTAGCCTTATATCACATCTTGATAATGAGAGAAGTGGTGGGTAGATATATATATATATATATATATATATCTATTTTACAAGAACACACTTTTTTTCAAAGAAATGTGCCACTCTGTAGTGCGATATGATTAAATGCCATTTACTTTGAAGCCACATATTTTGCCACATTTTACTTTAAAACATCATCCAAGTGGATAGCTTTAAGTTTTAGCGTCTTCTAGGTTGTTTTATGTTATTAATCTTAAAACTTTCATTTTAATCAATTGCAAAACTTTGCCTGCCTACATTCTGGAACATATTTTTTATTTATTAAGCCAAGTTGAAAAAGAAATGTAGAGTTTGAAACCAGTAGTGATATTCATGATCATTTAATAAATATATTTGTTTAAAAATATGAATATTATAAATGGGTTACAAATAAAAAGATGAAAAGCACTTCTAGGATTTCCCTATCATTTGCTGCTGGTTAGTAAAATAGAAAGAAATAACAGAATAAGGAAAAAAAAGGAAATTTAATCAAAAGAATCCTAAAAAATAAAAAATAAGTTAAAGAAAAAGATGAAACGTTCTTTAACTAATCATTATTTAAATATTTAAATCAAGGAAATAAAATAAACATTTAAAAAAAAGTAAATCGAAAAAAAATTATATTATCAAACGAAAAATTTTAAACTAAATTAGAAAATACAAATTTAATATTGATTATATTTTTTTAAAGAATTATGAGCTATTTCTGAATATTTTTTCTGTCTCCCCACTTTTCCATTATTTCTGAAAATTGTGAGTTATCTGCCCTTACATGACCAATGCATATGGAAGCCAATCACACCTGGTCCACGTCATTCAATCAGCAGTAAAGTTCACAATCAAACACCAATCAGCCAACATAACTCAATAAACTGGGTGCTGTGGCCGAAGGAGCCGAACATAATTTGGTTCTAATGAAATTGTGTGTGTCGCATTAGGACTTAATCAATAGAAAGCTAGTGCTGCTGTCTTTCAGGCTAAAAGTGAGCCATAATGTTGTTATAGGCGTTCCACGTCATTATTTATCGAGTCCGTAGAATTCCGAGTAGACGTGCTATAATCTCTTTCCTGGAGTCTACTGTTTCATGTTTAATGTTTGCCCAGTATATCTCTGTTAGTTGTCAATTTTTACCAACAGTTAAACTTACAGATTGAGCATCAATGTCTTTGAGGATCACGAAGGAAAGCCGATCTTTTTGATGCATTTAAGTTAAGCGGCATCTTCATTCGACACACGAGAATTAGTATTGCAAACACGTATACAGTTTAAACCAAGGATCGAAAACCAACAACCTTATATCCTCCCTTACATCCTCTTTTACGATCTATTACGATTTGCTCATATGTATGTATGCATCTCTGTGTGAGGCATTGATGTCTGTGTACGTGTCTGATTCTGTTCATAGGTTTACGTGCACCTTCCTGTCTTTCCAGCCAATTCTATCTATCTATCTATCTATCTATCTGTCTATCTATCTATCTATCTATCTATCTATCTATCAATCTATCTATCTATCTATCTATCTATCTATCTATTACGATCTGGTCACATATGCGCAAAAACACGCATACACACACTAATGTCTTTATATATATATATATATATATATATATATATATATATATATATATATATATATATATATATATACACGTCTTGTGTATGACTACAACTGTGTTTATATATGTTTATGTGTAAGAATGAATACATTTATTTTCCTGTCTATTCCAATCTGAACTATTTCTCCATCTACCTATCTTGCACGCTATTACTACCTGTTTTATGTATGTATGTATGTATGTATGTATGTATGTATGTATGTATGTATGTATATATCTATCTATCTATCTATCTATCTATCTAACTCTTTTGGAAAGTTTCTTTCTATATAAATATCTATTTTTACAACTATATTAACGAGTATATATAGCAAAATTGACCTAATCAAGTAAACCATTTACTGGGGGTCTTCCAAAATCTGATCGGAAGCCTTATTTGATATGCAGCCCATGCACTATAGAATCTGATATCCCATTGCTTTTTCTCAAAAAAACGTAAAGAAAAGCCATTTAATGGTTTAATCTTTATATTCATTTCATGCAGAGTATATTTTTAAATCTAAAAGGGCTTAAAGACAGTGGCCAAGTGCCAACAGTGGTAAGATAGCAATACATAAAACGGTTTACATGTTTGCAAACAAACATTAAGTAAAATTAAAAGTGATCAATAGGAATGCTAGAAGCCATTCAAACGTGTACTGACAAATGATTTGTAGTATTATTAGTGTTAGATACCAATACTTGTTACCATGTAACTGTTCGCAAACAAATGATTAATATTAAATAGAAAGTTTATCGTTTGATAGCAAATATCGAAAGTATTTACCAGAGTGAAAACAATGAATAATATGAAATAAAATCGTTAGACTGTATTAACGTTAATTGAGACCATTTAACTCTCTGCAACCACCAATCCAACACAAAAACTCTCTACTCACTAGTAAAACCTTGCGATAATCACCAGTTTTAAAAAATAAATAACAATTTAATTATAGGTAAAGATTTCTTTAAAAAAAGAGGAATACTTAGATATTAATTATATTTTTTTAACAAAATTACGTTTTTGTTTCTTCTAGCCGGAAAAAAGGCATGGGTGTATACATCATCAACTATAGTAAGCACAAATTTATTAAACTCCATATGATGAAAGTCATTAGACTTGGAAAAAATTATAATGGAACCACTGAATTGATTTTTTTTGGTTAAATTTGTGAAAAAATGTTTTTGCTCTGCATGTGATTTTTTATATAATTTTGATCTGAAATTAATCATATATTCGATTGACGTTGACAAATAGCACTCAACCAGAGATTCCTATCCACTTTCGAGTACTACTTAACAGTCTAAACACTAAACTATTTTCCTCGAATTATATATATATATATATATGTGTGTGTGTGTGTGTGTGTGTGTGTTCATAGACTGTGATATAACAACTCGAAATAAACACTGGTCATCATCCTTTTTTACTCATTAACTGAGACAAAGACATGATTCTTGCTGAGATTTTTGTGAAGTAAAAGTCAGTGTTGTTAGGATTTGGGCTGGCTTCATTACTTTGATTTTACGTGTTAATGAATATTACACCAACCATAACTCGACTTTTAAATCAATACCTTCTTATTTCATTCAAAGATGTTTTTAGTCAATATTTCTACGTTTAAATTGTTTTTTTTATTCCTTTCAGTGTTCTATTCCTTTATCTAAGTATTCATAACAGATTCAAAATAGTTTCTTTCAATTCAATATTTTATTTATATAGCAAAGTGCATCAATAGGGCATCACACTGACGCATAGTTATTCGCTGAATTATCCAATGAAATTTTCACTGTGTAATTTTCCCTCTGATTTACATTCAAAGCCACATGAAATGCACTAAAAAGAAAGATACTGTTTCAAATAAATATCTATTAGATTATTGCTTTTTTATCACCAGGCTGTCAGAAAGATTCATAGGCTGAAAGGTTTATATAATGACGTCATATCTCCAGACAATGACCTTTAAACCAATGAGATCCAAGGACCACTAAACCAACGAAAAAGTATATTAACTATGTAAAGAAAAAACAACTCATTACGTCACATTTCATAAGAATTTCTTGGTCAGTTACCCCCCGTCTCTCTCACTCACCCCCCCCCATATATATATATATGGCGGGGGTGAGAAGTTAGGCTTTCTGATGATCCGATAAGGTGAAACTTTAGTAGAAGATTTTCGACTCGTGATTTAAGTTAATTTTATATATATATGTATATATATAGGTCCACGATTAGATTTGTTTTTTTTTAGTATTTATCTATTTATTTCGTTCTTACATACGTGTATGTTTCCAGCTTGTTGCTTTCGTCATATATGGCGCAAGGCCTTCTTAATATGGTACTATATGAGACTTAAACTCACTCGTATTTGCTGTTTGATTAGTTTTCAGTTAGCTATGGGCTTATATGGAAGTCCCTCTTCTATTTCTCTTAAACTCCCTTTACCTTAGAATGATTTACCCCTCATTTGTCTTTGGTATTTGATATGTGTTTTTCGTTGTGTGATATTGATATATTTTTTCGTGTGTGTGTGTGTGTGTGTGTGTGTGTGTGTGTGTATGTGTGTGTGTGTGTGTGTGTGTATTTCGGATTTCACTAACTGTAATTTCTCTTTCTCTCTCTCTCTCTCTCTCCCTCTCTCTCTCTCTCTCTCTATCTCTCTCTCTCTCTCTCTTTGAGTGTGTGTCTTGATTTCTTTTTGTGTGAATGTGGCTGTGCGGTTTGAATTTAAAAAGTAATAATTTTTTACTAAGAATTTTTTTGTGTGTATTTGTATACATATCTTTGTATGTTTCTGCCCATTTGTGTGTGGATGATTCATGTTTTATTAAAATTTGTTTTAAGTTTATCTATAAAAACGTACTCTGCATAATCGAATAAACAAGTGAAAAGAAATAAACATTGCGTCAACAGTGACCCTTAATACAAGAATATCACTTCATAAGTACAATATCAAAATAGAAAATAGAAAATTAAAGGTATCGAAATACCTATACGAATCGAGTAAATGTTTTTCTTCTTTTTTAAAAATAATATCGATACACAAAACAAACGACTTCACGCTATTCAAATTAAGGAAAGGAGATTTAATGATAAATTTAAACCGAAGTTGAATAAAACATGAATCACACACACACACGCATATATATATATATATATGTATATATATATATATATATATATATGTATATATATATATATATATATATGTATATATATATATATATATATATATAGATAGATAGATAGATAGATAGATAGATAGTTAGATAGACAAAAATCGTTGGTAAAAATAATTATATGTAATTTTCTTGCCCAGTCAGCTAGGGCTGTAGAATGCACAGACTGCTTCTCAACAGAGGTGTAAGACCCCCCCTCCCCGCACTGAGTGCCAGGGTATGACACTATACAATTTATAGTGAGGTTTTAGTACTGCTGGAGCTTTTGGGAATGCGGAGTACCCCTTCATTGCTTTCGCTCCAAAGGCAACTCTGACCCTAATAGGGTCCTATCTATGTGTCACACAGAACTAAACAGCATACTTAAGCTAAACTGAATTGGCGCAGTGGATAAGGCATTTGTTTGAAAGTCGCTGCTGACTGAAATCATCTGGAAGTTGCTGGTTCAATCCCAACAACAGATTAGACTAAAAACGAATACTTACTACAACTTAACTATTGTACTCGGTCATGGTTCAAAGAATTGGAATAATTTTCTTGTGTGGTTCAGATAAAAGGTTCAACTCGAGATTCTGTGTGAACTCCCGACTTTGACATAAAATAACTTTGTGATTATAACCGTAAAGATGAGGTCAATAGTACGAATATTTTAAGTAATAGTAATTAGTTGTCAAAATTTCTGAGACGAAGCCTGTTGATGTTTATCATTAAGGGTTTTCGGACTATTGTCTTCATCTTTATTGTTATTTCCACAGCATGATGTTTTAGATAATAATCTATGATCGCTTTGATATAAGAAATTACGAATGATTTATATTTTCATTATTCTAAGATATTTTATCCCAAGTCGAAAAAGCTACAAAACTGTTAAAACGAATTAGAGAAAATTGTCCAAAAAATAACCATATCTAAATATACTATGAAAATAATAAAGAAATCTGACAATTATAAATACTTACGATGTAAATGATAAAAACACTATTTTTATTGTTAAAATGTTAAATTGACGATTATTTTGTGAATGGTTATATTAGATATTTTTGTAGAGAATATGATATAATAATCATTATAATTATATATATATATCATCATCATCATCATATCGTGCTGGCAGCACGGATATCCCTGACCCTCTCTCGCCACTCCTCCCTATCGTTCATCGCCCTAGGCAGGTCTTCAGGACAACATCCTGTATCCTCACACAGCTGCTGAATGTACGTTCGTGCTGGTCGTCCTGCTTTTGCGCGGCCGTGTGTGGGGATCCATAAGAGTACATCTCTTATGAGTTCATCTCTGCTTCTCCAGCAATGTCCTGCATGTCTGGTTCGCCTAACTTGAATAGATTTCGTGATAGGGGGCAGGTGGCCGTACAGTTGGTGTCTTGTGGGGTGCCGCTGCCAGGACTTGTTGAGGATTGCACGCAGCATTCTTGTGTAATTGCCATCTAGTTTCTTCTCGAGCCGTCTTGTTAGCGTCCATGTAGTGCATCCATATAGCAGTATCGATGTGACCGCTGCCTGGAAGAAACTGCGTTTCATTTTATCGGTCAGGTCCGACTTCCATATAGTCGATAGCCTATTGATAGCTGTCCATGCTTTCGTTAACCTCGTTTCGATGTCCTTTTCGGTTGATTCGACGCTGCTTCCTAGGTACGTGAATTTGTCTACTAGTTTAAGAGGGGTTCCTTCTAGAGTGGAGATGTCCCCCGTTTGGTTATAGCACATATATTCCGTTTTGTGTGCATTAACATGGAGGCCTATGCTTGCTGCTGCTCGTTCCAGGCTATGCAGAAGTGTTTCGGCTTGGTCAGGTGTATTTGCCAGTATCGCTATGTCATCGGCGTAGTCGGCGTCGGTAATTGTTGTTGCGGGATATCTTCTGCTTCTTTTCTTCGTCAGTTCGAAGCCATTCTCTTTGATTTTGTCAATCGATGTTCTAAGTACGTAGTCTAGACAAATGATAAAGAGATACGGAGCCAGCGTGTCCCCTTGTAGTACTCCTGCTACAATGTCGAAGTATTCTGTGTCTCCATCTGGTGATCGTACTTTTACTTTAGTGTTTCTATAGAGAATCGTTATTGCCGCTACGGTTTCTTTAGGTATGCCGTACGCTAGTAGGATTTGTTCCATCTTTCCTCTGTGAATGGAGTCGAAAGCCTTGGTAAAGTCGACAAATATTAATGTCGCTTGTAGGTTCTTTGCCCGTACACCTTCAAGGATTCTGCGGATGGTTAGTATTTGTGAGGTCGTAGATCTATTTCTTCGGAAGCCATTTTGGTTATATATATATATATATATATGTGTTTGTAAATTATACTCTCTCAATTTAAAGTAAAATGATTTCTGCTGAACAATTCCAAAATCTTCAGTCATTATTGAAATATTTAATGTGGGGAAATTTTTTTTGTTTGGTTGTATGTGCTTCTGCGTGTGCTACTTTGTTTTTTTCTGTGTTTGTTTTTTCTGTGATTTGTGTGTGTGTGTGTGTGTGTGTGTGTGTGTGTGTGTGTGTGTGTGTTTTGATACGGCCTTTCCTTATTTGAGCAAGAGATTATTTTGCCAAAAGAAATTCTTTCTTGACTTCTGTGGATATTTTTTTAAATGGTAGCACTTTGTAGCGTTTTTATTGATTTTTCTAATATCACTGTTAAAATTTGTGAATTAAGAAAAACTATCCAAAAGGATAAGTATGATTTCCCATGTATATGAAAATTTTAAGAAAATTGATACACATCAGAGACATTTTTAAAATGACATTTTTTCTTGGAACTTATTCAAGTCTCAATCCAAGCTCACTTTATTACAAAGAAGGCCCCCAAGATAAGTTTGCAAACATTTGCTAATATCAAGTGGGTAAGTAAATAATCATTATAATAACTAGATTATAATTTAAGAATTTTAACTGAAGATGGGTTTCAACAAATTGTGTATAATCTTCAAAATCCATCTTTTCAGTTATCACCCTCGAGTAAGCTCCATTTGGTTAAGTTTTACTGTTATCACAATAAGCTAAAAAATAACGACAATAAGAAAAAGCAAATTATTTTTCATGTAATTCTAAAGAGAATAATTGAGATTACATTTCCCTTTCTTTCATTGATGTTTAAATAGGTTTTTTCTTCACACTGATTGATTGATGTTGAAATACGTTTTTTCTTTACACTGACTGATTCATGTATTTACCTTTACGGCATGTCAACCTATCTTGGATTATTTAATGCCTAGATGTTAAGGAATTACTGCCATTGTTGGTCCTTATTTTCATTTTCTTACGATTTTTTATACTGTCATTTCGAATTCGAGTAAATTTTTAAAAATGTAAATATGAAATAACCCCAGAAGGTGGAAATACCGTTAAAATCATTCAATCAATCGATGTGCAAAATATCAAGATGATTAAAAATTATAATTTACTTAAATAAGAATCAGCCAAATCTAAATAAATTCTCCAGAAATAAGAAGGCTAAATCATTTATGTAAAACCAAAAAGATTAAAAATTACAACCAATGTTTAAAATATAACATTTTCGCTTAACAAAAAAAGAAATGGGAAAATTAGCAAATCGTACCAAGTGTTGGCATCTTAACCAGCGTAAGTGCATTCTTCAACCAAGAAATTAATATACTCATATTGTCTTTTATCGTGCACGTGCACACACACACACACACACACACACACACACACACACACACACACACACACACACACACACACACACACACACAACCACGCAAATATAAGTGTGTTTCTTTTGTGCGTGTGTGTAAAGTGGTAGAGTATTCTCGAGTAGTCATGGAGACCTACGTTAAATACCAATTCAAGTCACAACAAAAAACTCTAAAACGGTACTTGATCCCACATTGCTTAACACTATAAGTTATGGATCAAGGGTAAGCGGAGAATTTCTCGAAAAAGAAGTTGTGCTCTCCTCTACAACTCAGGGTAGTAGCTATTGAAAAATAAGCCTTCGTGTCGTCCTCGACTACGGTCGCCATCTTATATATAAAAACTGAAGTGAAATCACACTTTGCATGATTAACGAGAAAAGGGAATAAAAAATTCTCAGGTTGGACATATTCTTATGTACAAAGGAGAAGGTAATTATTTATTTACAGAAATGAAAGGCATTTTTTATAAAATATAACTTACGCTAAATCAACTGAAAATGAAATATCTGCACAAGAATCAGAAAGAAAATTACTTAAAAAATGATTCTCTACCTACACCGGATCTAAACAGAATATATATATGTATACATATATATATATATATATATATATATATATATATATATATATATATATATACTAACAGTTTTTTTTATGTGTTTCACATACTTGGCTGTTCAGTTTTAATGTTCTTTCATAGGAGACTAAACATGACAGATGTCTCAGACAATTACAGTTTAAAAAAGATTACAGATGAATACAAGCAAACATTTCTCAGCCTACAGCTGAATGCTAAAAATTCAGATTATAATTACACCAAATAGTATCGTTTAGATTAACGTTATATGTGTTTGTAATGTCTAAACCTTCTTTTTATTCGTTAATTTGTTGAAGTTATCTTCTTTTATTGAAGAAACACGTATAGTCTTTGACTAAAAAAATATTGATATTAGGTAAGACTCTTTTCCTCTTCTATTACTCATTGTATTATTGTTGCGTGTTAAAGAACGATAATGCTTTTATTGTGTTGCAGTCTCTTTGTTGAATGGTGTGAAAGAGATTATAACAGTTTGCAATGAATGTATTATTATTAAGTTTGATCATAATAGAGGGGATAATACGACAGAAAAGTATGAGTTATAAACAAATTATCTGGTATAAATGGAATTATGTTTTCTTTATCAAAAGAAAACTTTTGCTCAAAAGCAATATATTGTTAAAGAAGAAAATACGGTAATATAAGAATATTAAACAAACTAATTCTTTATTATATCTTGTCACCAAAAGTAGAAGATTTTTTAGCACCAGTGGTGTGCGAGGAAATATCAGTGTAGGGATGTAATAAATTATTATTTCCCTTATTGAAGTCATTTTAAAAGGTGACATATACAGCGTGACATGACAGTCACGGAAGGGATACATAGCATAACGGATATCATCGTCAAAAATGGAATTGGTGACCCCAGTTCAAACCCTGGAATAGGTTATTTGCATTTTCACTTTGCACTAATGCCCTAAAGCAACTCACGAATGCACCTATTTACCCCATATTCCTAGTTATATACGGACACATATACATATACATATACATGAGGATGCACATAGTATGTTTACTCTAATGATTTTCATTATAGAAAATAGAGTCGAGGACCCGAATTCAAACCTTTGACAGGGCAGTTTGCGTTTTTTATTTCAGGCAAATGATTATTGAAAGGCTAGAATCTATTTCTTCTTCCCCGGTTATGGACAAATAGGAGGGAAGACTGGTTAATTAAGTCTATTATCATGTTTTTCCTTCTGTTTAGTTTAGTGTTAGTATATCTCTGATATACTAATGGCCATACTGATCCGAGCTGAAAGTGTACTCAAGTAAACATCTTCTGTACAAAAATACCTCAAAATGTTTATATGATATATGCCCAAATTTAAGCTATGAATATCATACTGAAAAAAAAATCCTGATTGACCATTTAAAATTTGATGTCTTAATAACAACATATATATTTAGCAAAAATGAATTAAATCTAACAATTTAAATAATTAAAAAAATAACTTTGTTGAAAAAGTAAAGTTTCGATTTCTTGGAGGGAGTTTATCGATTATACTTGCTTACATCGATATACTACAAATTTTTTAGTCATAACCAAGCAATATAACTCAGTGAATGATTTTAGTTTTCGAAACAGTTGAGGTTGCCTGTTCTTAAAAAGATCAACATGGATTATAACACTACTTTATCGGAAAATGTATATGGTAGCTTTCAATTAGATAATTGTCATTGATGATAAAAGACTCATTTAAGATATAAGATTAAAAATGAATAATTGAATATCATCATTCTATTTTCAATACATCCTTTTGTTTTATTCAATAAGCATTTTCAACACACACACCCACACACGCATGCACACACACACACACGCATATATATATATATATATATATATATATGTATGTGTATGTATGTATATATGTATATATATATGGAGGGAGAAAGAGATAGAGAGATGGATAGATAAACGGATTGTGGAATCATAACTATTTTCCCTAAAAAACTGAGAGATAATGGTTGTTCTGCTTTGATAAGGGAATAGTAATAGAGCTGAAAATGTGGAAACAATAAAAAAAACAAAAAGTGAATGGTATATCAAAATTGTATGCCTTATATAAAGTATCAGTTGGTGTGTGTCCTCCTAATTTGATATAAATCTGTTATCTAGCAGATGCATTAAGCACACTTTACTTAAGAAAACAGAAATTATGCATGTATTGGGTACTACTGTGCGAATTCATGCGCTACGTTCTTCTATGTATTCCTACGGGTGTCCTCCTCGTGGCGTAACGGTTAAAGCGATGGACTGCGGAATTGTAGTACGCGAGTTCGTACTCCTGTCGCGCTATTACGTTCACTTTCGGGCAAATACCCTTGGGAAAAGTATGAACCCCCTTATACTCCCAGCTATGGGTTAAATAGTACCACTACTGTTCCTCTAGGAGAATGACTTTGGCATTAGATAACCTAAAAAGAGTTGATATGCCATTAAACAAAGACACCTATGTATTCCTACGTATAGGCGCACTAGTGTTGGCTGTCCTTCAAATACTTACATACATCTACTCTGTACAGGCACTGGATGCAGGAAAGATGGATGATAGGATCAGATGGCAAAAGAGAGACAGGGGATTCCGTGAATCAGCAGAACAGTATTGATGACGATGATGATGATGATGTGGAGAAGGATAATTGTTAAAAGTCTTTTCTGTCTATGTTTCATAGTACACATCTCATACTCAGACAATTGTTTAACTACATTTTCTGTGTGTTCTTAAGAAATATAAATAGTGGAACTGTATGTACGAAGACAGGAAAAAAGAAATATTAATTTTCTAAATAATATCAACTTAAAAATTCACTAATTATTCAAGTCAGTTTCCCATTGGTCGATGCCACATTGAAACGCCTCAATCGCTATGAAAGAAAGCTATGCTTTCATATTTATTTCAATGTTTTCCCAAATCCCGAAATTGAGATTAATTTCTTATCTATGAAGTATCAAAATCCTACAAAGAGATAGATCAACTGAATAGGATGAATGCTGTACTTGCATCATTTTGTGTTTCGTTAGAGTCTGATACTATTTACCAACCCCTCCGCTCGACAGGATATGACACGAGGTCAGTTTTTAAACGGAGTTTAACAGGTTTGAATTCAGAGTTTTCCTTCTCCTAGACTAGTTGCCTAACCAAGGCTGAAGAACCTAGTCTGTCCTTCTATTTACCCATAGCTGGAGGGAGAATAATTGGATTCATACCTTTCCCAAGGGTATTAGTGCTATGTGAAATGCAATCAGTCTCGTCCAGGATTTGAACTCGTGTCGCCGTGTCCAATTCCTACGACGATAACGACTACACCACGGGCACCTCTTCGTTAGAGTCTGATGGAAAGTTTTTGCAGATTGTGTAGGGCCAAAGTCATGGCAAATCTGTCACTGGAATATATGACAAACGGCATCAGAGAAACCACGAAAGATATGCAGACAAAACTATTTGTTAACAGTTTTACTTCCAGTAGAATATTCATGGGGAAGTAAATACCTTTTGCCCAAAACAAAGACCAAGAGAAGTAAAGTTGTCTCATGTTTCTTAGGTTTCTCTCGCCGCGTGAATAACGAATACTTTTTCGAAGATTGTTGAACCTCTATATTTCACTTGTAGATTTATACACACGATTAATTACCTGTTATAATACTTTTGAAAAAAAGATTGCTTAGTTTCTGCCAGCCCACTGAAGCAAAGAAGTATCCGTGATCTCCTAAAACTCCTCCTCTGGCGTCAGAAGCCGTAAACTAAATTTAGATTTAAATTTGTCTCATCCCGAAATCTTCTGTAAGAATAGCCAGACATGATCCAACAGAAATAACCATTTATCACAAATCTCTCCAAGAATTAATCTTTTATCCCCACTCAGTAGATTGTCCACTCAAACTAATTCAGCATTTCTTTTGGAGGAATGTCTCTCTGAATGCTAACAACTTTCAACTGATGTTCTTCTTTCCTTGATGCATAGACGCCACTCAATAACCTAGGTGCATTTCATTGCATCTTACCGGTAACCTTTCTGCAGCATTTCACTAGTTTCAAAATAAGTTTTCTATTTCTTATTTTCTCAAAAGGTAAACCAGGCTCAATGCCTGTTTCTGACATGAGTATATATGTATATATATATATATATATAAATATATCGACAGTATTTTATTTTTAAACGTTTGATTAAACACGACAGAAAATTCCTTTTTGCGCATTTCTTATATAAATCCATCCATGTGTTTCTATGAGTCACTTTGCCTCTAATGCAATGTATTAAAAAAGACATTATTTTTCCTTAATATTATGTATATATATTATATATATATATATATATATATATATATATATATATATATATATATATGCTCCCCATCCCTGTGGGATTGAGCTCGCAAGCAAAGGAAGCAATAGCTGCCACTTGCGTGAGGCAAGGCTCTTTGAAGCTGTTAAGCAGATATATGTAAACAAAACAAAAGTGATCTCTAAGCATTTTAAATTTCTTCGCTTACGCTAATTTCCTCGTAGCTGTGCTGTTGAATGTTTGGTTGGCGTATCAGTCAGCAAGGTTTCGAACGCAGATTCGAAAATCTCGCGTGTCTAGCCACACTAAATGTTGTCATACAACGAAACAGTCTGTCTGTTGATGACTACATATATATAAATATATATCTCATATATGAATATCAGACAAGTATATATATATATATATATATATATATATATATATATATATATATATATATATATATAAACTACGGAATCATGTTTATTGAACATGATAAACTACTCTTACTTGTAGTTTCTACAGTTGTGGTATTTGCCCATTTCAGGGTAAATTTGGGGTAAAAATTGTCCCGGGTTTTCCCAAGTGCTTTAAACCAAATTTTGGTCACTTCAGGGGTCATCATTTGTGGTAGCTCTTTAGTGTATGTATTTTTTTTTCGATTGAGCTGTAGCGATTTAAAAAAAAAAAATTTTTTAAATAGAGTCGGAGC
>OY757906.1:86197834-86342067 GCA_963585895.1 Sepioteuthis lessoniana | reverse complement strand
AGGGTAAATTTGGGGTAAAAATTGTCCCGGGTTTTCCCAAGTGCTTTAAACCAAATTTTGGTCACTTCAGGGGTCATCATTTGTGGTAGCTCTTTAGTGTATGTATTTTTTTTTCGATTGAGCTGTAGCGATATAATCGAAACGTATAAATAAAATCTCTTCTATCTTGTTCAACAAAACTTGCCTACGTAATAATTTGCAACCAAATTATAATATATATATATATATATATATATATATATATATATATATATATATATATATATATATATATATATATATATATTGAATACACTATTAGACAAATATCTTTTAAATACTATCCCAGTTCCTTTCCCGAAGAGTTTGAGGACCTAAAATGTCTATCCAGAAAAAAAACGAGTCTTATTTGTTCTTCTTCTCTTTGCTATTTTTCTGTGGTAACTGTTGTTTCTTGTGAAGCATTCTGCTTATTATTTACAACATTGACTATCCTTCTATCAACACATCTGTCTAGCTGAGTTTTTGCTGTTTAATAAACAGAAAATAATGTGTAATTTTGAATTAGGCAAATTTATTACTCTAGGTATGAGATTTATTATAATTAAGTCCAAACAGCAATTGAACAAGCATACCTGTTTTGTTTTTATTTATCAGGTCAACATTCATTGTCCCCTAGAACCACAAATGCACTAATATTCTTTCGGAATGTATACTGATCTAATATTTCGTTCATTTGATTTCAGATAAATCATCGCATTGAATCTAATCTTGAATTGAATATACTATTTCTTTCACGTGGTTGGTTTGGTTATTTAAGTCTTATTGCATATCAACATTTGTAGGTCATGTAACGCCAAATCTATTTTATACAAATAATAAGTTCTATTTCAAAAAAATCAGTTTAGCATGAGTACACAGTTTAATTGTCAAAATATTTAATATTTTAAGCTAATCAGTTTATTCAAACAGTTCTAATGCAGCCAATCCAGTTAAGTATAAGTATAGATTTTGTTTACACACAGTTAAATGTCAAAACAATTCTATATTAAACAAATCAGTTTCGCGTAAGTGCAGTTTCAATTCCAAAAGGATTCCACTTCAAACAATTCAATTTAATATAAGTATGCAGTTTAAATGTAAGTACCCAGTTTAATTGTAAAAAAACAGTTTTCTTTCAAGCTATTCAGTCTTGTCAAATATTTCTAATTCAAAAAATTCAGTTAAGCATAAGTATGCAATTCAGTTATATTTTAACCATAGAGAGAGCTCTCTTAGGTACTACCATTCCGGGCCAGACTGAACATGGGAACAATGGCAATGAAGGGGCTTTCTGCATTCCCTAAAGTTCCAGCATCACTGGAACATCACCATCTGAATTTTAGTGTCAAAAAAGTTTTATTTTAGATAATTCAGTTATGCATAAATACGCAGTTTAACTGTCAAAACAATTCTATTTTAAACAATTCAGTTTGGCATAAATTCACAGTTTAAGAGCAAAATTTAGTAAACTCAAGAAACCACAGTTTAGTTCTATTTAACCCAGAAATAGAACCATTATTAAGTGCTACCACTCCAAGGCAGAGTGGACCTGGGAGCAATTGAAATGAAGGGGTATTCCACATTTCCCAAAGCATTACTGGAACTTTAACTTCAGATTGTTTAATGTCATAATCAAGACACACGTTGTGGGGGGGGGTCTTAACCCTCAGCATATAAGCAGTCTGAATATTCTACGGCCCCAACCGACTGGGAAATCTTTCACTTGGAATTGATATTCGTCTCCTGAATAATTAACTTTAGTTTTGCTATAATTAGCAAATTACCAGTATAATAAAGTGCTCATGAGAGTTTTCGGTCTGTGAACATATATCTAATACACCAATAAGTGTACTTGAAACGACGGCGTTATATGTTTTTGTTTTTGGATCAACAATTATTCTTACATTCAGAAGACAATAAAGCCAACACTTGAGGTTATGATTATACGGAGGGGGTTTGCGTAGCATATTGGTTATCGTCGTAAGAAATGAACTGTAGAAATTCAGGATAGGGTTTTGTTGCATTCTGGGAAAGGAAGACTCAACAACTCTTATGTATAAAAATATCTGCTTCTTTTGTTTTCTTTTTATTACGTAATGAACGAAATGACTGAGTGAAGAAAAGAGTCAAGTACAGCTAAGATATACATTCACAGAGGGAAGTACTGAATATTTTTGTGAACCGCTTCTTCTTTGATATGCTCTCACGAGACTGGTATAGGGCGAACCCAAACCGTTTAATTATTTCTGCTTCTTCTTAATTCTTTCGGGAGACTGGTCAACTCAAAACATCTAATCATCTCAACTACAGGGCCTTCGCAAGGTACCTTTTCTTCTTTCTTCATGTATCATACCCGCTTTTGACTTTAGCGAGCCTCATACAGTTACATACCTCTCTCGACATCTCAAGCCTGGGTCGTCAAGTAAAAGGCCAGCGCCCAGAGCTGCGTGACGTCTGCCAACTCTTCTGACGGCCCTTCATTCTTTCACCGAGCTCGGAAATCTTTGGTGATACAACTTTAAGGACTCCGCGCAATCCTCGTGGTCATTCTTCCTTCCGGCATTTCACGTGGAATTTTTACCGTATTTGTTTACCTTAAGTCAGAGCTGTACATCCTGTTTTGATATCCACGTAACTCCAGAAGACAGTCAAAAATTAAATATCAGATAGTTTCCCATCGATTTGATGCCCTTAGTGCAGCTATGTTTTCTCTCCTTCCCTGCAGTTATTGATTAGATGTACACAACTCTATGTTCTTAACCTTTCTGGAAACATCTCGTCTGGCAGAAGCAAAACCTCTGAATTCAAAGCATCAAGAGTGAGTTCGTAAAATATGTCACTGGTTCACAAATATCTGTTAGCAGCGCACGCAAAGATATTGTTTTTTTAACACAAACTTTCACCACTACAAAAATCACCAGTGTGAGTAGGCTCACATTAAGATAATTTATCGGATAATTTCAACATATTTGTTAACTTAATTTTATTACCATTTGGTGTATATTGTAAACAGTGTAAGGTAACCTTCTACGCTAAGTAAGAAGTAACGCCTCGGATCGCAGTTTATGAGTACAAAAATTATTTGATAACGACACGTAGATTGTTAATATCTTTATTGATATAGGGAATATGCTAAATCCTTTACAAACAGTGATCTATGAATCGCTAAAAATTCGTTTGCTTGTCTGAATAAAACATTTTTAATTAGAATCATAATACCTGGTGAAAAATTGAAAAGATAGAATTAATAATTATCCATCTTTTTCCTATATTTCTCCACCTTCTTAATTTTAATTGTGTTTAATTAGCAATGTATCGGGAAACACCACACATTGGAAACAACAATGAAAAATGTGTTTATCATAAGATTCGAAATCACGTTTATTACGTAGCCACGAGATCAATAGCCCTGCAGCTCTCCGAATAACGCCAATGAACAATAACACAAAGGGTTTATCCTCGGATTTCTCGGAGACATGATCACTGATATTTTATTATTACTCATTTACACACAGTATTACTCATTTACATACAGTATTACTTTCAGCCGAAAATTGTTACTCAGTATTGTAGATTTTATATAGTATTTAATTCATCTTCATTATTTTGAGTTATTTTTTAAAAACCTACAACTCAGTTGGGTTTTTATCTTTTCGTAACAGTGAGAACGAGATTATTAAAAACGGTGAATTTTTTTAACATATCTTTTTCATTATTTAAAAAATATTCATTTTCTATATAACAATTTAATTTCAGAAAAAAAAAAACTATGTTACTCTTTGAAGTCGATATGATATGTAATTGACTATACCCTAAAGAGGTGTGATAAAGTAATATTTTGATGTGAAATCTAAAAAAAATAAATCACAATATATATATATATATATATATATATATATATATATATATATATATATATATATATATATATATATATGTGTGTGTCTGTGTGTGTGTGTGTGTGTGTGTGTGTGTGTGTGTCGGTTTTCTGAAGCTGATGATACATCACTATTCAGTTTATGAGACGAAACCACCCATGGTTCAAGAAATTGCTGTTCTTCAAGTAAACATTTATTGACGCCTAAAACCGAATACAAAGATCGTATTTTTCCAGATTATTGCATGAATGTGCACCTTTTCCTCGTGAAGTGTTGACCTATAATATTTAGTAGTCCGCGTATTCTAAGCCCCGCTAACAAGACGTAGATAAAAAAAAACACAGAGAGAGAGAGAGGTGGGGGGAAACCAATTATAGCTGATAGTAGATTCTAGGAAACCCCGTTGGAACATGATTACCCAGAAATATTCATATATTATTCGTGGTACAAGACACATGCGCATAAATCAGCAATCAAATAGATTCAGGGTATCGATTGAATTATTCGATATCCAGAGATGAGTTTTGAAGAGAGACCAGAAGAAAAATAAATCAAGCTTTTAATAACCAAAAGGCATGATAATCAGGATCTTCTTCATTTTTTAAACAGTCCTTCAGCATGACCAAAACTGACGACCACGGTTTGTGAATAAACAACATCGTTATAATGAAGACGTTAGCATGTACTGCGAAGCAAGAGAAAGAAGGCTCCAGAGGAAAAAAAAGCTATCATTGAATAAGAAATAGGTGTACGTAAATTTCAGAGTAATTTCGCAGCAGGAAACCTTCAATGATTTTCTCCTTTAATGCTTAGCAAACAAATGGTTTTGTTTGGTTTTTTTTTAGTTGCATTTTAACCGTTGTGGATCATTTAATGACAAAGTCATGTACGTAAACGAACCGAAGTGGCACTTTTTAGACATAGCAGGAGGGTGTTCCTATTTTTCGGTTGGGTATATGTTCGTAAGTAAGCGTAATAGCGTAACTGGATTTCTAACTTGCTACAGCGATATCGCATTCCAGTGCATTAGCCACTACACTACTCCAATCCATAAGCAAATAATACCATACCACGTATATGATACTTTTGAAAAAAGCAAGCATCTGAAAGAAAGATGATTTTACAGAGCTCAACATCTATTCCAGTAAAAAGATATTCTTGATCGACCACCCAAAATAGGTCTTCGTGAGGTCATCATCTAATGTCACCCAATCGAATCAGAAGATTTGGGCAGTGAGTTCTTGGAACATTATACACACACACACACATATATATATATATCTTGGATTTCTTAATTCTGTCTATTTCTCTTTCAGTTGCTTGGGCTGGCAGAGGTGACCGTTCCGTAAATAGAAAACGAGAGATGAATTAAAGATACGAGAAACAACGGTTCCTTAAAAGAAGGAAGAAGTCAGCTTTGCCCGTTATCAATTTTTTTTCATGCTTGAACTGAGTGAATAAAACAATCAAGGAGCTAACGCTAAAACTAATGTGTGTGTGTGTGTGTGTGTGTGTGCGTTTTCCCTTCCTTGCCGAAGAGTATCCATAGAAGTTGTCGGTGACTACATTTCCAAGCTGTATAAATTCAATTAAAGGTAAACAAAAAAAAATTGATGTATAAAATCTTGTAAAACATCAAAAATAATGTTTTTAATGATACGTGAATTATTTTAGTAAATAATTTTATTTATTTGTTAATCCACTGAGTCCATGAAAATTTACAAAAATCGGTGAAATAATGAGAAGCCTCAATTCAATCGGTGTCTGACACATCCTTATCGTTATAAAAGGTCACTGTTACATCAATGCCGTAAATGATGGCACTAATACTATTCATCTACCTACAGAATTTATTTATTAAGTTGAGCACGTTTGATTTCCACGGCGTATATAAGATTAAAAATGAATCTTCAATCATTTTAATGAGAATCTTTGATCCTCCAATTAGACCGGTGATGATAGAAGAAGAAGTGATCGAAAATCTCATCGTAACGAGGATTAACTTTACTCTCTTCAAATGTGGGATGGACATTATTCCTGAATGCACGCTAGATTTATCCGGATATGAAGATATAACTTTGGAATGAAGCCAATTTTTAACTTAGGATTCACTTTGACCATCCATAACTCACAAGGACAAACTGTGTGTAACCACTTGGTTTACCTATAAACATCTCAATTCCAACACTCTCAACTGTTTGTGGATCTAAGGAGTGGAAAAAAATAGAATTGCGAATATCATTTGAATATTATTGATTAAAGGTAATACATTACTGTTTTTTTGTCAAAGCCATTCCCAGACTATCGGTGGGCGTGACATGTTAATCTGATGCTGAAGCTTTAGTTCCGTTGACGTAGAGTTCGCCATCATTGCCCTTACATCTAGGTCCAATCTGACAGAGAGGAGTATATTTGAAATGATCTAACCTATGGGTCGAATAGGTTAGTTTTAAAATTATCTGTATTTGATTGCAATATTTAGGGCTACATAACGTTAAATTATTTGCTTTATATATAGTTACTTGAAGATACAATTGTTTTCTAAGAATTATCATTAATTACTTAGGAGTAGCGCCCTCCCCTATACATTGGTGTAGTAGCTATCGAAAAGGGAGCCTTCGGGTTACCCTCGACTATGGTCGCCAACTTTACTTTTTACTTATAACTACAAACGTGCGTATAAACAAACGATTATTATTATATGGTGATATTTACTTGAATCCATATAATTATTTGTATTAGATATGGATACTTGAACTCATAGAACAAGGTGAAAATTGTTCGAATTAGAAATGAGTACTTTATATCATAATCGTGTTCAAATATCATAAGATACAACTAAACAAAACATGTAAATATAACCGTATAATAAACTCGATTCTCTAAACTATTGGTATAAAATAACCCTAGACTGGTTGACAAAGAGTTTTAATCAATAAATCAATTAAAACAACTATTCATCGTTGACCAACGTTCCCTCTCAAAATAAAGATGAATAATCAATCCTCGTTTCTTCTCCCTTAAACCTGGAAAGGGCAAAAACATCAGATAATATTCCATCTTAGTCTTCAATTCAAAAAATTATCAGCAAAGATAACTGCACCTCTGACATGGATCAGCAGGTGATTACAAATAATTTACTCACCAGGGACTCTAATTCTTTCAACAATCAAATCATTTGTCATTTGCTGTTTGTTCAATTCCCTACCCTATTTTTGGGAGAGGGGAGGAATCCTCGTGTCATAGTAAGTAACGTGCTGGACTGCGACGTTGTAGTAAGTGACTTCAAACTCCTGTAGCACGACTGCGTTCTCTTTCGGACTAATACTCTTGGCAAAGCAATAAAAAAAAAAAACTAATTCCCCTAACAATGGGTTAATTAATATTAATTCTGTTATTCTACAAGTATGGGTTTCGCATTTAATAACCAAACTTGATGTATCAGCAATCAAAGAAACCGAGCTGTTTTTCTTTTCTTTTTTTTTCATTTTTTGTAATTTAGTTAATAATTAAATTCATTAATTGACGTTATTCATCATCTAAACGTGAAAGACCCTGTGGTGTAATGGCTAACGTGTTGGACTGTAATATCGTTATTTGAGAATTAATACTAAAATTCTTAAATTGATATTATTCATCATCTAATATATAAATATTGATAAAAAAAAGAAATTAACAAGCAATAATATTTCAAGCAATCTTAAAATCATGACATCATTCAAACAAACTCTAGATATCGGTCGACCCCCGCCTCTTTCTATCAGAATGTCCAAGAGATGAAAAGATTCACAAAGGAAAGTGAGAGTCAATAATTCAATTTTTAATCGTTCGATAAAGGCCGGTTTCTTTCAAGATCTTGAAAATGAAAATAATTAATGTTCTTTTATGGACTTTAATATTTTCTTCAAAATATTTTTAAAACACACGCGAAGACAAAATTGAAGTGGAAAAGGAAGAAAGTTAACAATAAAACAAGTCTGGGACTGAATCGGATTGTAAAATTATTGACGATTGAGGTCGTGAGAGTAGTATATTTTAAAACTATTTTCATTATTAAAAAATGAAGAAAGTGAAATCAGAGATAGAAATGTAATCAATATCACTCGGAATAAGATTGTTATATAATTTTCTACATTTACCATGCAGTTGTAATCGTTTCACAAACAACACATGCATCACTCAATACCATTATGAAACTATCTGAAAATTTTATTGATATGCTCGATATCTTTTAATTATTAAAAAAAGGACGAAAAATGTCATCCCTTGGTATAAAAACCATTATTTTCCTTTTTTCTACAGGTGCATAAATATTACTCTTTCACTTTTACCTGAACATAGATTGTTATTCGAGTTGCATTAATTCTGCATGTTATCTTGCAACATACATTCCGTTCTTCCAGAAACAGTTCACCTAAGAAAGCAATACATTTATTCTCTTATTTGAGTATTTAGGATCGTCGGCCACTGGTCAACAATTTATTTGAATGGTTCTTTTTATTATTATATTAATTTTAATCAAGCGTTCTCTGCGTCTACTTTACAGAAAGTAATAAATAGATAAATCTTAGAAGTTTTCTCTGTTTTATATTTCTGGCGCGACAAAAATTGATAATTTTTTTTATTTGATTTGGTGAAAAGCATGTCTAAATCAGCGACAACTACTACATGGGATTCTGTTTGTATGTAGTCGTAGGGCTGAGAAAATTTATGGATGACTGACAGCCCTTTTGCTTCACTGCACATAATCCTGCGTTATTTAAAATGACTTTGATGAATACGTTCTCCCACGCTTTTTTTTATGGTCAAACTGACAGGAAGACCACACCTCATATCCGGGGTCATATCTTTGATCTCAATCATCAAGTTGTCTTTAGTCAAATCACCTTATTTGTGGTCTTATGCTAATGACAGTGCTTTATTACGGTCTTAGTTTTGTAACTGTTTTGTCGTCGTCCGATAGTAAAAGTCATGGATACTCGCCGATGACAATATCGAAAATCATCAATATTGTTATTTATTGAATTAGATATGTGCACTATTTATAGTCTTTTCAGACTTGATCATTGTGTCAGAGATGGGGGGTGATCACTTCACAACATCTCCCTCTTTTGAAATTTAACTTCCTCGAAGGTCGTATCATTTTCTTTTTGGATCAATGTCCAAAGTTAAAGATTGTTGTCTTTAACGCTTTCCAGATTGTTTCTGTGCTGGTGCTACTTGAGGTCTTGCTACTTCAAACAAATCATAGATCACCTTTATAGGTTCTTTTCCACGATAATTTGGTTTAGATGTATACCTCTTTTTAACCTGGTTATTGTTTCTTTTAACAATCCATTTGGGATGTTTAATGATATACTCTAGCCTTCCTATTCGCTTTTCAATAATGCCTTCTTTCCAGCCTAATTTTTCTTTTTTATACTCATTAAAATAGATTTTTTGCCCAAGCTTGAACATAATATATCGCCATTATTTTTCTCCTTGTTTTTGTTAGATATTAGTTTATAAAATACCGATCGGGTTTGGAGTTATCTGATACAATCAGACAATTTTGTGTAAAAACTCGTCTTCGGTTTCAGCTCCATCTGCTTTTCTTAACGCCCACTTACACGTGTCTAAGAAGTGTTCAGATTAGAATTTAGATCTTGTATGGAACAAGGCGGTTGAAACATGGTGCATTAAAAATTATTTTTTAAAAAAATCTAAATTCTTTTTCTGTAAATTGAGTTCAATTATCAGATACAATTAAACCGGAACACCAAACCTCGAAAAAATTTAGTGAAAAATGTTTATCGAGTTTTTGAACGTATGTCTCCAACGTTTGATGACTTCTCTCCACTTCATGAAACTATCTACCACAATAAGGTAATAAATCATATTCACTGGTCCTACATAGTCAATATGTCACTTTGGCCGTTGTCTTTCCATTGTAATCATGGGTTAATTTTTGTTTGTGTGCTTTCGTTACCATTGCTCAGCATCTACAATTTTACACAACATCTTCGTTTTTTTTCCATACCAAGCTAGTAACGTAAATCCTCATAAGGGATATCATTTTAGTGATTTCTGGGTGTCCTGTATGAAAATAATTCAATATTTTTTCTTCAGTAATGCCGGGATCATCTCACTCTCGCCGTTTAACAAAATACTATCACAAAAAGAAATAATATTCTCGTGACTTGACATTTTCTTTTGGCAGCGCATGATTTCTTACTGTTATAAATTTTTCAAATTTGGCCTTAAATCTAATTTCTTCGAGACTAACTGGTGATCCTTTCACTGTATTGCAAATTGGGTTTTTTTATCTCCATTTTTGTAGTCAAGGCAGCAATTACAGTTTCCTCAAAGATTTCAAAAAGTTTCAGAAGTAGCCTTGACGATTTGTCTCCGTGTCCTATTTCCTTAGAAAGAAGGAACTCGATTTTAAATGTACAGTTTAAAAAATGGTTTCCTACCTTCCAGGTGATTAGCAATATCAGTTTGTATGCCTTTCTTAGCACCACATATTAATCGTAGTGGACGGTGGTCCGTTTGCAAGATTAAACTTCTTTTAGGTAAAAATTTATGAAACATTTTTTACGGCAAATATTATAGTTAGAGCTTCTTTTTCTATTTGGCTGTAATATTTTCTGCCGGCAACAACGTTCTTGATACGTGGGGTACTGCTTTCAGCTGTCCGTTATCCTCCATGTGAAATAAAACAGCACCAAATCCCAAGTTACTAGGATTAGTCGTAAATGTCTCCTCATTAAGATCATAATGTGTGAGCCTTAAGTCAGACGTTTAATCTTTTATAATTTCTTCGAATGCGTTTTGAGAATCAGAAGACTATCTCCATTTTGCATCTTTCTTAAGTAATTCATTTAGTTGAGCTCTTAATGCTTGCAATTTTTGGTACAAAAATGATAATTTAATAATTCACAAAGCCCAAAATAAGCTTGTAATGT
Source organism: Sepioteuthis lessoniana (assembly GCA_963585895.1). Taxonomy (NCBI): domain Eukaryota; kingdom Metazoa; phylum Mollusca; class Cephalopoda; order Myopsida; family Loliginidae; genus Sepioteuthis; species Sepioteuthis lessoniana. Next base: position 86,331,221 of record OY757906.1, on the reverse strand, counting down.
TGATATGGTATATTTTTTATTGTTGTAGCTCAGACTGGGTCTGCCTTTGGAGCCTTTTCATTAATTATGTGTTTCAGGTGTTTGAATTTTATTAATATAATCGCATTTACCAATTTTTAGCTTAAAACGGTATACTTTAATTTTTTAAATACTGATTTTACATGTTTCAAGTTTTCCTCCCGATTTCTGTTTTTTTTTTTATCAAAATATCGTCAGGATATGCCACTGCAAATTTCAGGTAACCCAATATGGCATTCATGATTTGCTGAAATATGTCTGACATGACCTTTATACCCAAAGGCAATCTTTTGAATTTGAACAAACATTTGCGCGTTTTTATGGCAAATAAATTTGTACATTTCTCTATGGTATTTATAGATAGGCATCAGATAAATCGAGTTTCATTAATGTTTCCTTCATTTAATTTTGTGAATATCTCTTCAGGAGTATATAACGGATGGTTGTAAGTTTTAAACAATCGTTAAGTTCAGTTGAGTAATCAGCATAAACCCAAATTTTCTTGTTCTCTTTTTTACGTAAACTGTGGGTTCACCCAAACACAGTAATTGGTTTTACATAGTGCTCCGTTTTTTTCTTAACGGTCCAGTTCTTTTTCATTTATTTTTCGACTTACAAAGCGTAGTTATCTTTTTGCTTTTAAAATTGGTTGTGCATTATCTTTAAATTCGAAAGTTGTTTTTGCCTTTGTGTATATTCCTAACCCTTCAGAAAAATGTCATGAAAATTTGATTTAAGTTCACTTTTTAAAAGATATTCTGCACTGGCTGAGGCTGCCTTTATCCAATTACAAAACGTATTTATTGGCAGGTTCAATAAATCAAAATCCCCAACCAACCCGTTCTGAATAGGTTTCGAGATCGATCCATGATTAATTCTTTAAGTTTTACTTTTTTGTTCATAAATTATATATTAGCATAGCATTCACTTAAGAATGTTAAGTTTTTACCGGTTTTTTCGCGGGTAATTTTTTAAGTAATTAGAATTAGTCAACGGATTTTTATCATTTTTTTTCATTTATTATTATCAAGCCAGAACCTGCGTCTAATTAAAATCTTACATTTGTATCATCCTTTTGGCACAGTTAAGAATTTTATTTTTTTATTAGTAAATGCATTTTCTGTTTTTGTACAGTTAACTCTTAACCTTATTTTTAAATTTCGTATTCATTCTTTTTTGGCGGGGTCTTTCCAACAATGTTAGAAGACACCCTTTTTTTTTTTAAAAAGACAATTTTTTTTCAAGGATTATTTCTTTAAGAAAAACATTTTTTACCGTATTCCTTTCTTTCGAATGAGTGTATGTGCCAAATATCTCTTTCCTCAATTTTCGCGGTGTCATGGCGTAAATTAATTATTTGTTGACATTCTTCGGCGATATTTTGTAATGTCAGTTTCGAATTTTGTTTCAGTTTTGTTTCTTGGTGCTGTTAGTCTTTATATAAATGAGATATTTGAACATATCAGGAGTATGTTCGCTGAGTTTGAATTTCTCGTACTCTCTATTCACAACACATGTAATTGTTGTATAATCATTTGAATCCTTCTTGATCAGATTAACATGTTGCCAATGTGCGTTGAAAAGTGAACCCCTTTCGCCAAAAGATTTTGTTAACAGAAAAGTGGATTCCTGAAACGAATTTTCTCCTGTTTTTTTTTTTTTAGAAGTAAGTAATTTCATATTCAATGGCTTCAAAATTACAAAGCAATAATCGAACTTCTTTTCTTGTCTGAGCATGAAAGACAGTCTTTTTTTTTTTTAAATATCCTCGTACCTTCGAATATATGCAGCAATTGTGACTTCTTCTTCTGACCTGCACCTAAATTATCCATTTGATTTAATTACAGAATCTTGAGAAAAATACATTTACCTTCATTCCTTTCTCTTGAGGATTTTTTAAGTTTTGAAAAACACTTCTCTTGTCGTTCGAGCTCTTCTCGATGCTGTTTTTCAATCCTGGACTAGCGTAGTTTTTCGAGTTTTTTTTCCACCTGTTCTTCTTGTTGGTTTAACTAATGCAACATAAAACTTTTCCAGTCCTCCATATTTTTTTCCCTTTTGGGGAGAAAAAAGAAAAAAATGCTGTTGCAGATTTCTTTTTAACTTTCTAAACTTTCTTTGTAGCTTCGTTCGAAATTTTGTTAATACCGCATAAGTCAATGCAAAATGACTCGTCGCCAATCTGTTATATGATAGTATGACAGTAAAAGTAATGAATACACGCAGGAGACAATACTGGAAATCAATTTTTTTTTATTGAATAAAATATGAACACTATAGTTTTTTCGTCTATATAATTGTGTCAGTTTTTATCACTTCTTTTGTGTCCACGTTTTTTTTTAAATATCCTCTTAAGAGGGATTCCACAATCGATCCGGAACCTCTTCTGACGGTCTAGGTGGTCTGTTGGAACAAGTTTCCGAGTGTTGGCAACTAAAAGACAAGAAAAATTCTCCGTTAACAATTAACGGCTATTTATTAAAACACAATGGTATTATAATAATAATAATAATAATAATAATAATAATAAATAAATAAATAAATATATATATATATATATTGTATCGCCTTTTGTTGTATTTGAGAGACAAATAAATGAGGTATCTGGTTAGTGAGGTCTTTCAATCTTACTCAATTTCAAAGGTGAGTGAGGCTTTTGCCTGAGAGGCGTTAGCAGTTGAATTGATCTCTTTTTCTTTTCTTCTGTCTTTGGTATGGCCATCGCATCATATTTTCTCAAAACCATAAAGCATATTTTTTCAAAAAAATTCCTCTAGGAACAAACATTCCCAATCAGCTAACAAATCACAGATAATATCCTATTCTTCTACTACTTTTGACTGATCTGCCAATCAAATGCGTTGATCTACGTCAGTGAGAAGAATATCCTTTCCCCGTATCAGATTTTGATTACTCATCCACCTAAGCCATAATATGGTTAATAAAGGGTCGTCGGCCAAATTTTCTTGGAAGAGTATCTCTTTTCACATTAACAAAAAGAAAAATCAAAGGTTTGATTAATCTATCCGAATCCCAGATTTGACTTTTTAACCCCAGCAGGTTGGCAAAAGTTAGTTTGGGAAATCATGATTTTAAAACAGTCAATGCACCGACATACCAAAAAGACAATTTTTATATCAAGGATTAATTCTTAAAAAAATTTTTTTACCGTATTCCTTTCTTCTGATTGAGTGTATGTACCAAATATCTCTTTTCTAAATTTTTGCGGTGTCATGGCATAAATTCTTTATTGGTTGACATTCTTCAGCGATATTTTGTAATTTCGAATTTTGTTTCAGTCTTTGCCTGCTTTTGTTTTTTGACAATTTTAAATATCGGTTAATACAAATCCCTCTGTAACTTTTTGAATTTATTTTAATAGTCAATAAGTCCGTTTTATATTTTTAGAAAAGGAAAAATATATTTTCCTAATAAAAATGCATCATGCTCTCCAGAAATTTTAGCACTGATAAACACCTCATATTGTCATATATTAACCTTATTTTTAAATTTCGTATTCATTTTTAACTTGTGGGGTGCGGTCTTTTCTACAATGTGAGAAGACACCCTTTTTTTCAAAACAGAAATTTTTTTTTCAAGGATTATTTCTTAAAGAAAAACTTTTTTTTACCGTATTCCTTTTTTTCGAATGAGTGTATGTGCTAAACATCTCTTTCCTCAATTTTTGCGGTGTCATGGCGTAAATTAATTATTGGTTGACATTCTTCAGCGATATTTTGTAATGCCAGTTTCGAATTATGTTTCAGTTTTGATAGTAGACAGTGCTGTTAGTCTTTATATAAATATGAGATATTTTAACCAATCAGGAGTGAGTTCGCTGAGTTTGAATTTCTCGTACTCTCAGAAAAATGGATCATACTTTCAGCAATACATAACCGAATATCAGTGCAATGACAGGTTAAGCATATGTGCGGTTTCAAAGATCGTGAGGCTCAAGTAACAAATATGATCTGGAAAACCTAAATACTGAAAAATAAAAAAGCTTTTGATTGAGGATAAACCCTTAAAACACGAAATTCACATAACAAAATTAATCAGTCAATTCTTTTAAAGCAAAGTTTTTTTTAGGCAAAGAAGACTGCTGCTGGAAAATGCGTAAACTTCTGTGTAAATGACATGAAAACGGTGATTATGGTCCTTGGGTAACAGAGTAAAAGTTGTCGCTTAGTTTGATTAACTAATTTTGAGAGTAACTAGATTTTCGACATGTTTTCATGATAATGTCATGTGGGATCTAAACAAACATATTGGAAGCCAAACTTAAAATTAATTTTTGAAGAAAATATGGATTTTTGTTGACTAATAAGCATATATTTGCATCGGAAGATGACTGAATATTTTGATTAGTTAAATAATTTTGAAATAAATGGAGAGACATAATCTAAAAGAGTTAGACCTTTAGCACTTGTTGGGACTTTCAGGGCCACTGTATAAAAGGATGACAACAACAAATTATTTTACCTTCGTTTATTGGCGGTTAAATAACATCTACTCAAAATTGGAGCCGACCTGAATATTTCAATATAGTTAATAAATATAAGAAAATACCAACGGATATGGTATGTTTGTCCACTTTTTCGTCGCTCTGACAGGAAAAAATTAACACATGGATTTTTTTTCAAAACCATTTGTTACCATCAAATTATCATTTCTTGCTATCCAGAAAAAAGCATTATCTAATTATATTAATATGTTAAAATTATTTCATAAATTAAGAACCGGAATCGTTCTTTTTTAAAAAAATAATACGCATATTGTTTTGCAGTGTCACGACGAAAGTTACCGGAGACAAATACGAAATAGTAACAAGTTTATAGGAAAGGAAAGCATCAGACACATAGCCAAAGAATTTTTTACCTATCACTTCATTACAGAGTTTTAACCATCATTTCGATGGGCCTCAAATCAGGAAAGCATAAAGGGGTATTTTTGAGTCGATTATAGAATGGTTATATCATATCCTACTCTAAATGACAGTGTGGTCGTAAGGTTTTAAAATTTAATTTTTTTCCTTGTCTTCTCTCCATTACTAACTGACTGACGGACCCTTTTAAAGATTCCCCGATTGTGGAGTAATCGTTTCCATACTCATCGTGGGATTACACTTGGTTGAACCCTTAATATCTGTGACAAAGCCTGCCTATCACCTGGTTCACTGGTTGTAGGAAGGCGATAACTACAGTACACAAATATAAAAAATGACAAAGTTCATCGAAGTATGAATAATACATTGTGTCATCTCCTCCTTAAATACCAAGCCCACAGTGGTTCATACACCTTGCTAGTAATATATCATCTAGTGAAAATGATAGCAACATATGCTTAGTTTAGACAAAGATTAATGAAGGTATAGAATTCTGATCTATCTGATAAAAAAAAACGGGGCTTATTTCAAGCTATAAACGGTCAATACTATAGTTTGGTTGTAGCACTTGGACGAAAAGCTAGATGTCAACTGAACAATGATGCCTCAAGCTGTTCAGGATAAATGTTGGAAGGTGTACCTTATATGAAAGGAGCTGTAAGGCCACTTATTTCCTATTTCACGAACCATCAAAGTAAAAAAGCAAGTCATGATGGGCACTGCTGATGAAATAAAGATGAACCAACAAGTGACATTCTCCAATGAATGTCTGCACATAGACGCCAGTGTTAGCTGATCAGCAAAAAGCTTACATTCATCAGCTATGTATAATCATCCTGAGAATTAAGTATGAGCGATCGGTGATAGGGACAGATGGTGAGAGAGAAACGAACTGATTCATATTGTCGACATGTCTTGAGGATGAAGATGAAATATTCACGCAAATAATCTATATGACAATTCTCTTTTGTCAAAAGAACTAAGGTCTTTTGCGTTTACTTTAAAATGTAGTTGGTTTCATGTTCGGTTAGAAGGAAAACATGGGAGACGAAGAGACAGAAAATAACACATTTTATGAAAGCGTCTTTGCAAAATTGTTATTTCAAGTATATTTCTTTTCTTAAATTGTTTCTTAAAATTTTCTCCAACCATTGTTCAAAATGCTAAACTTGAGAAGTCGTTTATTTTTATTATAATTCTTTCATTAAAGTGTTGCTAACAAAACAACCGTTGATCATAGATCAGCTAATAGAAGCAGGTGAAATTTTTCTCAAGTGAACAACTCACACGTTTTATCAAGACCATTGTAAGAATAAACATATAAGCAAAGGAAACGTGGCAACAGGTAACATGGGTTTTAGAGCAAAAGAAATGTTCAGGAGACATTTCCGAAACCATTGACAATATCACGTGTTCATTGTAGACATGTGGATTAATGTTAGTAAAGAATATATGGTATTAATAATTTATCTTTATTTTTAGTCGGGCGGGGGCGGGGGCGGTGTGAAAGCATCAAATCTGAGGGTTAATCCTCGAGTGTTCTGGGAATGAGAGATGAAAATAGGTAAATCCTTTATTTGAAAAAAAATTATATCAATTTGGATAAAAAAAAATTTTGCAAAAACTCAACTGAAGCAGAAAAATCAGGGCATCAAATGAGAACTGACGTTTATAGAGTTATTAACTAAGTTCTTCTTACACGGGACACACAAGTCTCAAGCTTTTTTTAATACTTGCTGTTGTATTAGTGATTATCCATTTTCGTATCAGGCTCATCGCTGCATAATTTCGGCGATCTAACGGTAACTAGAGCTTTCAATGAAAATTGAATGTAAGTCACTAATATTATTGATTGTTCTTTACTAAGCTTTTCTTAGACTTAATACACAGTACCTGATGTTGCTTTAGTATTTCGTCATCTAAGTATTAAACCATCTCATTGCTGCTTAACTTTGATGATCTATCGTAAGCCGGTACTTTTAATCTGAGTTAATGGTAAGGCAGCTGAACTTTGTAGACGATTTCGGTTTTTCCTTTCCATTTTTCTTTTTAAAGAAACTTTAAGTAATGTGTCAATTCATTTCAGGTCTCTTTTGTTTTCAATGGTAAAATAAGTTTTGTGTTTTATTTAATGCCAAAACTATCGTTTTAGGAGAACCGTAGAAGTACTGACAAAAACATAAGTTGATTCATACTTTTACCGACGGCATTTTTCTGAAAGTGAATGAAAAACTGTGACTGGATTTCGAACTTTTTTACTCCGATATCAAAGGCCAAGATGTTACACACTATGCCGAGGAGACATCATCAATAATTTGAAGAGCATTCATTATATTATTCCGATCATCACTCTTAGGTTTCTTATTTTCATGTTTTTTTCAAACTCTTTTCTGAAATTTCTTCTCTTATTCATCAAATAATTAATTTGAATTTCCCAGATAAATACAACTGGCAGTTTATAATAGTATCATCTACAATAACAGGCATTACACTCCAATTGACGAGCTATCTTTTACCTATTAAAACTAGCGTCAGGCTACTTGAGTTAATGAACATATTAATTACATTTGCATAAAAATTGACCATAAAATAGATTAACATTTAATACTCCTGCTTAATAAATACATTTGCATATATTCTGCAAAATAACGGGCATCAATTTACATCTGGCTAGGAACTTCTGCTGAAGCACAAAGGAAAGATATGTTCTCTGTGCCAATGATCATAATATCACTCCCCTACCAAGTAGCTTCAAAATAAAAATCAAAAATTTAGAATTAATGAAATTTGATTATAATGTAACAAGAAAGAGAAACAATATGATTTTGAAATAAATTCTGAACTATACTTTTTCAGTTTTTATTTTTATTTTCTTTCAGCTGTATCTTATAATGATTGTTTCAAAGAATGTCAGAAAACGAGGCTTTTTCATAGCGTAGGAACAATAATACTTCACAAGGGAATAATAAAAACTTCCATTGTTTTAGTAACACGAGGTATGTGTTGAATCGAATACTACTTCCTGCTATTATTGATTAATTTGAAATTACTTATGCTCTGAGATGAATTTCTTCAGCCCTTACGTACACGTATGCACACACACTCAGAGAGAGAGAGAGAGAGAGAGAGAGAGAGAGGGAGAGAGAGAATTATATATATATATATATATATATATATATATATTATATATATATATATATATAATGAAGAAATCAACAAATCAACTTCTTACTATAGTTTCATTAATATGTTCCATTTAAGAACTTTTGAATAGGAAAAACCATCACACGATGAAATTTGATAAAATTTCATCAGACGATATTTCCTATATGAAGCTTACAGTAATGGAACCTAATAAGAGGGAGAGATCTTTAAGAATATTTAAAGGTTTATACTGTTTTGCTGACCATAATCTTATTTTTTATTGTACTTTTTTTTCTTTTAAGCGATAGTTAGTTTTCATCATTATAATCCTATCGAGTTTTTCACACCTTCGTTAGCCGTTGGTCTTTTACTGGAGTCTTTGAGGCAGCAATTCTCCTCAAATAATCTGGACTCTTCTCAGTATTCTGGTCAATCTAAAGAATGGTCTGGTCTACGCTAGTCTTCTGATATCTATATCTTCCTAACCCGTTACCAAGCATTTGATGATAATTTCGAGCGTACCAATTCCAATAGGTATATCATCGTCAACTTCAGGTTCTATAGCATTTTTAGTTTCCTAGCTAGCTCTAATATCGCCTCTCTCTTATTTTATTTTTTATATTAAATTCGTGGTCCACCACGAGCCAAGGCCACTATCTGAAAGGTTCTCTTTTTTGTTGCTGGCTATGACCAGGCCTGGTCGTCTGATTGGGATTAAGTGACCAGTTTTGTGCATATACAATTTGTGGCATGGTCAAATTTCAATTTTTTGCACAATTTCCTGTGGATAACCTTCTCACAAGTGTTAGCTGATGGTTTCTCCTTAACATTTTAGTGACAGCGAATTAGTTAAACTCATTCCATAATTTATGGATTATTATTATTAGGAACACTTGAAGATTGTTCTAGTTGGCAAATTATTTGTTAGTTTGGAATACTTCCCATACTCAAAGAAATTGATATGCTTTTAAACAAATACAACACACACACACACACACACACACACACACACACACACACACACACACACACACATATATATATATATATATATATATATATATGAGTCTGTAAGTATGTATATTTGTCTGAGAGAAAGAGAGCGGGTGAGAAAAAGGAAATCCACATTGTGTTTTGTATGAAAATATATTACTAGGTTTCTTCCAAAGTGTTCTCTGTATTCTATTATTTTTATTCATCAATCAATTCATTCAAGTGAGTGGTTGCTTTTTAGGAAATCTTTATTTTACTCACGTCATGTATATCGAGTATTCCTATCTAATACAAACAATATACACACAGTTTTACGATTTTAAGTATTCAAATCTCGTAATAGTAATCATATTGTTTTGAAATACATAATTCTTTTTTTGATAAGTTGTTTTAAACAGTTCTATTTTGTCAAGTAAGTAATAAAAGTCCACAATTAACATCAGGAAGAAATATGAAGTCGATATTGAATATAATATATGGCTCGGTGAAAATATTTGATATCACAACTTGAAGAAATAAAGAAAACATATTTATGTAAGGGTCAAATTGTTTCTGCAGAAAAATTACATATTTTCTTTTTTCTATTAGAATATCTTGAAATATTTAAAAAGAGAGAGAATGTTCACTTCTTTAACATACTCTGGTAGCCAAATTGTGCTGATAAATGTTATGATTATTTTTCACCTTCTTCGAACATTTAATAATAGGGGAGATATTGGTTTTCAGTTCAGCAGAAAAAATGTTTTAGTTGCTGCCAAATTCGATCGATGTAAAATAAGTCGAACAAAAGAATAAAGACAAAAGAACCAACAAATAAAATTGAAACACGACGATACCTCGGGCGTTTTTTCTTTTTAGTATTCGATAAGAAAGATACAAAAAATAATGACGACTTTCTAATTCAACCTTTATATTCAACCACAAAGTCCCTCACCTAATAAATGCTCCAATTTTAATATATATATATATATATATATATATATATATATATATATATATATATATATATATATTGGAAAGTGTACAGAGATGAAAAAACACAAGGCCTTCAGAAGATGATTGAATTTGTAGACATTTTGCCAAAGTTAAATGTTTCGGCTTTCAGAGCTTCATCAGTGCGTATAAATTATCAAATGAAACAAAAAATATGATTAAGTTTTTAAGCGTTAAAGTTCCGTTGATGGGGCTCTGTTTTGTGATGTACTTAACGTTCCAAAATTTATTGTAAAATGATATATTATGGAATGTTTAGAGTAGATATATATGATCTAAATAATATGGATATCAGCACTATTATATTGATATATATAGTATGAGGCTGACAAGGTTATTTGGATATCTTTTGTCATTGGTATTAGTAGTTGGTTGTATGAGGATGATTATGAGGTTTTTGTATGTGACTCCTTTAGTCTTCTTACCCCAATAACTTATAGTTTTCTTTTTCTGCGGGAGACTTAGCGAAGAAAGGAAGGAAGGATAGAGACGAAGATACCTTTTATATTCAAAACTTTATTTTGTGGTTTAATGACAATTCTACTGCTGGAGCCTTTTCCTGAACCAATGGAAGTAGTTGAATTTTCCAGACAGGGTTTTGAGATATGCTGTTGTTATTTTCTGAGAGTTATAAGTCTAATGTTCGCTGTTTATCTAATGGGTGTTTTCAGTGAGGTGTGTTAGCAGAGGCAGTTTACTAGTAGGAGGAACAATCTATCCTTAAGTCTCGGACATAACGCCCACCTGCATTATCCTGCCAGTTGTGGAGAGAAAGAAGCTATTTTTCATCGTTGTGGTAACGGCTGAAGTGACAGAATTTAACTTCAGCGCCCAGAAGCCACTCTCGTTCCGCTTGCGCCGTTCTAACTTTCTCTGAGAGAGCTTCTGGGAAACTGCTACATTTTTGTGTTTGTTTTCTTTTTAATCAATCACTTCAAAGATAGATACATAGATAGATTAAAGTGATATTTATTTAAAAAAATAGATGGTGAAACGTTCATTATATCACACAAATTTGAGATAGTACGCTACCAACGGAAATATAATGAGAATAACTTTCTCACCTTTTTCGTTTCGTTTCGTAACTTAAACACCAGGACAGAAGTTTAAAAACCGAAAGGGTAACGTTAGCAAATATTTCTACGAATAAAATCATCCTTAGAAGACCCCGTATTTTTTTATCACTATACGTGCCTGATTTATTTCCAGCAAGCCCAGTTATATATATATATATATATATATATATATATATATATATATATATATTAGTGATTCAAAAGTAATGCATTTTACCTTAGTTCAGGAATAATTACCAACAAAGGAACTTGTATCAGACATAAAAATAAAACTGGTTCGCAATGGATCACATCCCGGTTTTTCAGTATAGTTACAGTTCCTTTAAAAAGCAATGTTTCCACCTTCGAATAAATACATGTATCAATGCCTCATAAAATTCTGTTGACGGTTCTTTGAGCCTCTTAGTCACTTTAGTTTTCACTATCACGTCACAGGCACAATGTTAGGCTCTTAAATCCCCTTTCATGGGACCAAAGATATAATGGACTAAAAGCGTTAAATCTGATGAAATTGGAGGATACGGTAAAATTATCAAACCGAATGAGGCAATTGCCTCCCTTGTTTTGATTCGTGAGTGAGGTTTATCATTATCATGCTGAAAGAGAGCATTATTGATTGGCAAGATTTAGCACCCTCATATCAGCCTGTGACGAGGAAGTGATAAAGTGGCTCTAATAATACAAAACACAATGTTATGACATAGGGATACTGGTGAAACATTGCTATTGAGAGGAACAGTGACTACTTTAAGGAGTGGGAATGTGATCCACGGAAGACTAGATTCATTTTGATGTGTCGGAAGTTATTTCTTTATTAAAAAAAAGGTATTACTTTTTACTCAGCCACGTATGTGAATATATATATATATATATATATATATATATGAGTTTATATATATATATATATATATATATATATATATATATATATATATATATATATATATATATGTGCGTGCGTGTGTGTGTGTGTACTTATCAAGAGCCTATATAAGAAATATAAGAAGAGAACCAGACAAATTGCCAACCACCACCCAGGTAGCTGGATACACACACACACACACACACACAGAGGAATACACACACACACACACACACACACACACACACACACACACACACACACATATATATATATGTATATATATATATTGCACAGAAAGAGTATATGAAGACGGAGAAAGAGAGACAAGTACAATGATATGTATCTACATACGCATGTTTTATTTGTGTTTATTAGTAAAAATACCCAGGGACATTTCAATATATATATACATATATATATAAACCTAATGTATCAATTAACTCAGAATTTTTTTTCAACCTAGCTCATATCGGAATATTTTCTGTTAAGCCTACTTGATCAAATGTTCCCAAATCGTATTCATCTTCAGACTTGGTCAACTCACCAGGTCACTATCGTGCAATATGTGCGTTGCTTCTTTAAGACGTCTTATTTTCCAGTGTTCTTTCTGCTCAATTATTTTAGTTTGATCCTACAAAGGCAGATGATTTCTTTTTTCTTTCCATATATAGTCAGCCATACCCAGCTTTTCAAATTTTCCACGAAATACTGCCTTTCGGAGGTCCGCTAGCCTTCCTTTTTGCGGTTGGCATGCCTCGTAATATCATCATCATCATCATCATGTCATGCCACTAGTACGGATATCCCTGACCCTCTCTCGCCTGATCTCCCTATTGTTCATCGCCTCTGGCAGGTCTTCAGGGTTACATCCCGTATCCTCATATAGCTGCTGAATGTATGTTCGAGCTGGTCGTCCAGCTTTTGCCCGGCCTTACGTGGAGTTCCATAAGAGTACATCACTTATGAGCTCGTCTCTGCTTCTCCAGCAGTGTCCTGCATGCCTGGTTCGTCTAATTTGGATAGTTTTCGTGATGGGAGGCAGGTGGCTGTATAATTGGTATCTTGTGGGGTGTTGCTTCCAGGACCTTTTCAATATTGCTCGAAGCATTCTTGTGTAATTGCTGTCTAGCTTCTTCTCCAGCCGTTTTGTTAGCGTCCATGTAGTGCATCCATACAACAGTATCGATATGACAGCGGCCTAGAAGAAACTGCGTTTCATTCTATCGGTCAGGTCTGACTTCCATATGATCGATAGTCTATTGATAGCTGTCCATGCTTTCGTTAGCCGCTTATCGATGTCCTTTTCGGTTGATGAGACGGTGCTTCCTAGGTAGGTGAATTTGTTTACAAGTTTAAGAGGGGTTCCATCTTGTGTGGAGATGTCACCTGTTTGATTATAGCACATATATCCCGTTTTGTGTGCATTGACATGGAGGCCAATGCCAACACCTGCTCGTTCCAAACTATGCAGTAGTGTTTTGGCTTGGTTGGGTGTATTTGTCTGTATCGCTCTGTCATCGGCGTAGTCGGTGTGGGTAATTGTTTTTGAGGGGTATCTTCTGCTTCTTGTCTTTGTCAGCTCGAAGCGGTTTTTTCTGATAATCTCTCAATCGATGTTCTAAGCACGTAATCTAGACAGATGATAAAGAGGTATGGAGCCAGTGTGTCTCCTTGTAGTTCTCCTGCTCTAATGTCGAACTATTCTGTGTCTCCATCTGGTGAACGTACTTTCACTTTGGTGTTTCAATGGAGAATCGGTATTGCTGCTACGGTTTCTTTAAGTAGGCCGTATGCTAGTAGGATTTGTTCATTCTTTCCTCTGTGAATCGAATCTAAAGCCGGGGTAAAGTCGACAAATTGTAATGTCACTTGTAGGTTTTTTACCCGCACATCTTCAAGTATTCTACGCATGGTCAATATTTGTGAGGTCGTGGATCTGTTTCTTCGGAAGCCATTTTGGTTTTTCCTAAGGATGTTGTCGATTTTGGGTTCTATGCGGTTTCGTAGTAGGGCATTGTAAATTTTGGCTGCTATAGATGTAAGTATTATACGTCGGTAGTTCTTTGCTAATCCGAGGTCACCCTTTTTAGGGAAGGGGAGGATGCATCTCTTCATCTATCTGTCTATTGGATTTTGATTATAGATTGCGTTGCAATGTCGCAGCAGTATGTCGTCGAATTGTCTGGTCTTCCATACTTCTGGCGGAATCTCGTCCAGCCCTGCAGTTTTCCTATTTTTAATTTTTCTGAGAACCGAGTGGAGTTCTTCTCAAGTGAACGGTCCTAGTTTAATGTCCAATTGCTTACTAATTATTCTGGTGATTGATTCATGTATTACTTTTGGTGGGTTTCCTAGTAGGTTTTCGAAATTCTGTTTCCACAGTTTTATTCTTTCCTTTTGGTTTGCAGCTTTCAGTTTTGCTTTGACTGTGCTCTTCCTTCTACTTACTTCGTTTATTCTTTGCCAGGCTATTATAGATTGCCTATGTTCCACTGAGTCTCTAATCTTATCTATCTGATTTTGTATGTATTCAGTCTGTTCATTTATATACATGCCTGTTAATTGATATCGTGCTGTTTTTTAGTTTTCGGGCATTTGTGTTTGGTGGGTTCTTTCGATAGCTTTTGGAGGCTGTTTTCCCGTGTAACTTTATATTTAGTTCTGGATTTTGTTGGAATACAATTCGCTGCCGCTTCGAGTTGCCCATTGACGAAATTCTCATATTCATCATTTGGGGTACCTTTTCCCGTCTTCTCTTGTAGTGTCTCCAATCTGTTTCTCAATTCTACTAAATATTTATTCTACTAAATATTTATCTCTTTGTATACTCAACCGCAAATGCATGTGATGGAGTAGATGCAATTCTTGGTCATGTTGGAGACATTTTCGAAAAGATGTACTCTGGGTGAATATAGTCGCAAGGTTGTCTCTTAAACTCTTCATTTCCTCTTGATACACATCATTGTCGCTACTGCGGGCTTTTTCACGGTGGTGTAAGCCACGAAATATCCCTTTTTATATTATGTTGATGGTAGGCGTTGAACTTTAGGAACTGTCCGATGAAGGTTGGTTTTGAGTTTAATCCTAGTACCGTGCAAGTAATGAGCAAGCTATTTCACTCTAATATAAAATGATAAAATTTGTTGAAGTATGCCATTATTTTTACACATTTCCTCTGCACCCACCTATATATATATATATATATATATATATATATATATACGTATTATTTTCTTTGGAGAAGCAGTCTCCCAAAAGACATTTCAACATATATATATACGACGTTTGTCCTATCAAGGACAGTGGAGGAGAGGAGATTTATTGGAAATAATTAGTTTGGAGGTTTTAAATTTGTTGTAGTAAAGGGTAAGTCTTTCTTTTTTGCTAGGATCGGTAGGGAATACATTTCTTTTTTATAAGTTTTTTTTTAGTAGATGTTCATCTATCTAATAAATACTATAAAAGCGGTAGTAAAGATTTATTGATTTTTTTTATGGTTTCGTATGTATGTGCGCATGTATATGTGTGTATGGGAGAGAGAGAGATAGATAGATAAAGAGAGAGAGAGAGAGAGAGAGAGAGAGAGAGAGAGAGAGAGAGAGAAGGAGGGATAGTTTAAGCTTGTGTAATTAAAAGTAGTACATTCTGAATTATAGGTATCTGAATTAGTTTTATGAAATTATCGCAACTTAACCTTATTTCCATGTATATAATATAAACCAGGTTTTTATTCCAAAGATTAAAACACCTCAAACAATCAAAGAAAATGAAAAATAGTCATAAAAGTACAACAGACACTACACTCCAGAATATTGTTGGATCTCTAGCAAAAACGTAAACAGATAAACACTACTGCATGCATGAAAATAAATTTACTTGAAACGAATATCTTTTTCTACAAAGGTAATGAATGTAATGACTGAATATGATAGAGTTAGTACCCGAAAGGTTACTTATTTACATTTTGAACATAAACATTTCCTGGTTTCTATGTAATTCATAGCTATTATCTAAATTTTCAGTGATTCAAAATAAAACCTTGACAGCGAATGCCGCACGGTCGTAAGATATACATAGACATTTGTAGGTATTTCTAGCTTATTTCGTTTGAAATTTTATTTTCCTAATCGGAAGATGAGCTGAGTTGCACATGAAACTAATAGGACGCATTATATGTGAAAACTCGGTTGAGTCTATAAAAATAATGTTTGTCATAATATCTCTTCTTAAACGAGGTATAAATAATTTTAATCAAGATTTTATGAACTGTCCATGCATATATGTATGTGTATGTGTGTATATATGCACACAGGTATATATATATATATTTGTGTCAGTGTGTGTTTCTTTGTTTATACACAAACACCCACGCACACACATATATATATATATATATATATATATATATATATATATATATTGCTCTGTAATATCAGTTACATTGAGCTCTTTACCAGGAAAATTTAAATGTTCACTTTGGAATCATTTTCTTGTCCTAATGGAATTACTTCCAACTCTGGTTTAACTGGTCCGAAAAATACTATATATATATATATATATATATATATATATATATATATATATATATATATTGTATTTCTTATGAATAAGTACATGCCAAACGAAAATCTAACTTTTTACAAAAACTGTTTTCTTGGAACTCCTGTTAACAGGATGTATCTAATTTCTCGTTGAAGATCATGGAGTCAACACCGATATTAATAGGCACCTTTATTACTAAACTCTACAACGTTGTAAATATTCTGTGGCAGTGCACTAATAGTTAAAAGCCTGAAATATGATTATGAAATTTTATATTTTGTGGCAAGAAAGTTGCAAATGCATTTTAGTCACATGGTTTTAATGCTTTAATTTTTCATTTGTTTTTAAAGTCCTGTTTTAATAAATAATGAAATTACTCTAAGTATTAGAAACTTGATATATTTCTTCATAAGGATTAGACATTTACAAAAGTTGTATATAATCCTTCATGGGCAATTATCTGTCTTTCTCTCTGAATGTGTCTGTCTGTTTCTCTACCCACCTCTCTTTCTCTCTCTCTCTCTATATATATATATATATATGAATGTGTGAGTCATTATTTTAGTCCTTGTGAGTTGTTCATTTATTATAATTATTTTATGTGAGTTTTAGACACCAGGAACTGCTGGTGGACTTTCACCGGGGAATTGAGTGAATGTAAGTCTTCACAGGTCTCCAGGAGTCAATGTAACAATGCTGCGGTTTGTATGGTCTCTTCCACTGATTTCTAATTCCTTCAGCACGTTTCTAGCATATCGACTACATTTTGTATCAGCAATATAATATACTTCAACAGGGTTTTCAGCTCTCTGCCAAAATCCAATTGTCATAAATATTATTATTCAACTCCTAGCCAGTTTTTAACACTTGCATTAGCCGTTGGTCTTTCACTGGCGTCTGAGTGACAGTCAGATCTCCAGTATCTCTTTTCAGTATTGTGGCCGATCTCAACAATGCTGTTGTTTGGGTGGTATCGGCTCTTCTTCCGATTTCCAAATCTTCCTGCTCCTTAGTATTGTCTATGGAGATCGTTCTAAGCGCGCCAATTACAATTGGTATCTCTCTTATTTTCATATTCCTTTCCAGTTCTTCCTGACTATTTTTCCAAGCATTTGGGGACCGTTCCAAGTGTACAAACTATAACTGGTATCAACGTCATTCTCATGTTTAACAGTTTGTTTTTTTTAGTTCTCTTGCAAATAACTGTCTATTTTTCTCTTTCTTTTGATTTCACTCAGTTGTCCGCCGTAATGGTAAAATCCATTGATAGCAAGTTTCCTCATTTTTTTTTAAATTAACACTTGGTCTGCTCTTCAAGCTGTTATTAGGTGATCCATTTTGTATCTTAAACTCCCATATGATTTTCTTTTTCTCATTTTATATGAGCGATTCTTTTTTGTGCATATACCATTTGAAAACAAAAGGCTGTCCTTTGCATAATTCCTTGTTGGACACTTTTCCACCAAGTCATGCCTGGTCTTGTACTCCTTTGGGGCCAGCTGCCTCACTCGCTTATTATAATCAGTCGTTACATTTTTACCAACATTTCTTTTTACGTGTTATTGATTTCGCTTTAACATAATTACTTACTGCGTTATTTTATGCTGTTATTAGCAAAGATTCATATAGTCTCTTTAGATTCCTCTTTATTAACTACGTCCATATCTTCTCGTGGGAAATTTCTCTTATTTATCGATTGACATCTACATACTGTTGTTTTTCTTCCCCTTTTTGTTTCCTTATTTTATTGTTGGCCACTATCTACTTACATTACTAATTAGTACTGTAATTATGTTTTTTATTTCATTTTAATGTAGTCCAAGAGTTCCTATGTTGATGCATGAATACAATGAGTCCTTTTCCTCATCTTTTTCTTCACACATATAGTTAGTCTTTGTCATCTTTCGGATATAAAACCTAGTGAATAGTCATCGATTCTCTGTTTTTTTTCTTCCATTTATCTGATAGTTGAGTCAGCAGGGACAGTAGAATACACCAACTGTATCTCTCCCGGAGAGTAAGAATCTCTAATGAGTGTCCATTTTATGACACTAAACTGTGTATGATGGTGTGTCTATTCCATAAAACCTTGTGAATGCTTAATATTCCTTCATTGACATTACTCCTATGTCCACTCTCAGCAAGATTGGTACTACCAGTTAGCGTCCAGTCCATAGGTCAAACAGAATTGTAAAACAATTTAACAGTGGTCAAGTAAATACACTAACAGTTGCTGGGAATGATCCTTTTTGGGGCCTTCCTGGATCAATGTATTTTTTCCCTTTTGCCATTCATTCGTGTATGCTTATTTATTGTAATGGGGTTAAGTTCTTTTAATTCTTTTATCATTCAGCATTTCGTTAATGTTCATTCCGTTTCCATTTATTACTACAATGTTGTTTTGTTTCTTTTGCTTCCAGTTGTTGATTTCTTGTTGTGCCCACTCCTCCAATTTGTTAATAGAATTTTTATTCAGTTGTTCTTTTTTTTTGTATTGTTTGGCTCTATATCGGAATTTTTGAGTCTTTCTTCTTTTGCCTATATCTTTTGATTCATTTCTTCCAGTTGTTTTGATAGATTTACCAGGTGGATGCCTTTTTGGGTTCTTTTCATTTCGTTGGGTTCCAGTGCGTTTAATCTTCCTTAGAAATTTTGCTTTTTGTCTTAGCTTCTTTATTATTATGGATAGTAGTAGGTGGAGGAAAACAGAAGGAAAATAGGATGAGTATATGCATCTTCCAAAAACCAGCTGTGCCGCTAACGAGGATTAATTAGATGATGACACTGTTGTCAAGTCTGGTTTCATTGTACGTCTATATGTAGATTTTTTGTACAGTTGTTTCTGAAGATTCTTTTTCTGTAAAGATTCTTATTGAGTTGCGTTGGTTTTTTTTTATGGTATATCAACCCTTGCAGTTTATTTAATGCCAAATATTATCTATACATATACAGAGGGTTCATGGTGTACTTTTCAATACCGCTTGCCTTTGTTAGTTTTCACACACATCGTATTAATGCCATATCATAATCAAGCCTCATCCTATAATTATTTCTTGTATTCACAATTTTCAGGAAACATTAATGTAAGATGTGAATTACCTATGATACATCATATTGGAAATTAATTGAATAAGTCCGTATATATATATATATATATATATATATATATATATGTGTATATTTGTCATCCACAGACAGACTGTTTCGTTCTATCAGAACTCTTCAGTGTGGCTAGACACGCAGGACGCTCGAAGCCGGGATCGAAACCCGTCCAACTTTACGTTAGACTAAGTCTCAGACCTCTCGGCCACCAAGCGGACCACGTTGGCTAAGGGAGTTTTTAAGGTACTTATTTAGCAACAGCAGCAGCCGTTTCTTTACATTTTTTATACCCTATCGGCTACAAGAGTGCTCAATTCTTTCGAAGAGCTTTGCATTATGCGAGCGGCGGTCGACAATTCCTTCGCCAGAGTGCTCAACCCCCATGGGGGAGCGTATATGATGATAAATAAATATATATTATATATATATTTAATACATAGAAAATATTCTTCTGCATCCTAAGGTTTCAGGAAGATTATAACAACATTCATCAGACAATTTTGAAGGAACGTAAAGCGTTGGTTATAGCGGAAATGGGTTACGAACGTGTATACATTTGTTGCAATATATTCTTTGGTTGACTGTGGATGTGGGGCATAATATCATCGCTGCAATTTGGGGGAAATGAGTGAGAATCTGATTTGTAAACGTGTATGGTGAGCAAGAATTACAATGGGTATAAGTAAGGTTATATTGTGTTGGTGTAATACATACGGGAGTGATTGTATAATAATAATAATAATAATAATAATAATAATAATGATAACTGAATGGGATATAGCGTAAGTATTGTATATTATGGATCTCAAAGGTGGTATGTATGCTATAAAATAAAATAAAAAAATAAAGGAGCAAATAATAGTAAGTGTGTTAGATAATAATTATGTGCGTAATAAATTGTTGTAATGCTAATAATAAATGAATGAAATATTGCCAAAATATTATTTACTGTGGGTCTCATAGGTTGTGTGTGCGTAATGAAATAAAATAAAATAAAATGGTTTAAATAATAGAAAATGTGTTTGTGGTCTGAATAAACTTAAAAAAACACGCCTCCTCAAATACACACATACACCCACACTCACACACTTTCATCCACACGCACTACGAAATCTTAACGGTTTTTGGTCAGCATTTTGTCGCATTTTCGATTTTCAATTTTATTCCAACTTCTTAACTGCCAGATGAATGTTGATATAAACTCATGAAACCTTTGGTTGCAGAACAATATTTTCCATGGATTAAATATATATATCATCATCATCATCATGTCGTACCGCCAGCACGGATATCCCTGACCCTCTCTCGCCACTTTTCCCTATCGTTCTTCGCCTCTGGCTGGCCTTCAGGGCTACATCCCATATCCTCACATAGCTGCTGTATGTATGTTCGAGCAGGTAGTCCTGCTTTTGCTCGGCCATATATGGGGATCCATTGGAGTACATCACTTATGAGCTCGTCCAGCGTGTCTGGTTCGTCTAACTTGTATAGTTTTTGTGATGGGAGGTAGGTGGCCGTGTAGTTGGTGTTTTCTTGGATGTTGTCTCCAGGACCTGGTCAATATTGCTCGCAGCATTCTTGTGTAATTGCCGTCTAGCTTTTTCTCCAGCCGTTTTGTTACCATCCAAGTAGTGCATCCATATAGCAGTATCGACACGACCGCGTCTTGGAAGAAACTGCGTTTCATTTTATCGGCTAGGTCTGACTTCCTAAAAGAAATATACATATAATATATATTTATTTATTATCATTATTATCATAATAGCTCTATCATAGATATTAAGCACTCGCCATATTATATTGCTCTTGGTTCGACACATTACCACATAGTGATTTAATGACGACCAACACTCTCATAATATATATATATATAGATATATATATATATATATATATATATATATATATATATATATATATATGTGTGTGTGTGTGTGTGTGTGTGTGTATGTGTGTGTGTGTGTGTGTGTGTTGCTTGGGAGAGAAACAGAGAGACAGTGTGAAAGAAAGTAAGAGTTTGGTGATTCAGTCGAATCAGTGCCATTTTTTCACTAAAGAGCAAGACTATGAAACAAGTTGACCCGATAGTTTGATATACTATTAAACAAAGAAACCAAACATAATCGTATACTATGGTAGCAATATAGCAACAACAGAAAGTGATATCCACATATGCATAAAAAAGGCATGAACTGCTATTGACTGTTTTACGTCCATATGAAAATCTGATCCCAATTAGAAAATAAAAAGAGAATTCATTTTAGCCGTACCCTAAAAAGTGCAGTGTATTTTTACACTAATGAGTTGGTTGTCATTTAAATGCTTTATGGCCCAGTTGGCTAGGGCGGTAGAATACACCGATCGCATCTCTACAGAGGCGTAAGTCTCCCTCGAAAAAATGACCTTGATATGACATTAAACAGTCTGCTGGCGAGACTCTAATAATAATTGGGGAACGCGTAGTACCTCTTCATTGCAATCGCTCCCAGGTCCACTCTCGCGCCGAGTGGTAGCGCCTGATAGGGTCCTATCTCTGTGTCAAATAGAACTGTTTACATTTAAAATGAGTGCAAAAAATGACGTACACTAAACTGAATCGCTTCTGATAGCGCATTAATCATTTAAAAGTGTGTAAGCAAATGACTGATTTTTAATTGAATTTGTAGTTATACATAGCAGTTTTTGGAAGCATTAAAATTTGTCGACTTATGCTTAACTGAATTTTTTGGAATAGAAATTTATGACCATTTAACTGAGTTTACACAAATGACCGATTTTTAATTGAATTCTTAGTGTTAAATAGCAATACACTAAAACAATTAGCTGTATTCAAACAAATGATTGATGGTAAATAGAATTATTCGCATGAGATGGAAATAATTTAAAACTATCTAACTGTGTGAAAAAAAAATAGCTAAGGCTCGTTTAAAAATATTTTCAACCAAATGTGTTTAGAAATCATATATTTAATATGTATATATAAAAATGATTTTGCATTGGATAACATACAATGGTTTTACACCGTAAAACCAAACTAAATTCAAATGCTTTAGATACACATTGACATTTAATCTTTAATCCTAAATAATTTATCTTTCAGACTTTGTATGATATGTTTTATCTTTAAATGTTTACCTTAGCTTTACGAGGGAAAAGTTGCAATGTTCAAGATTGCGTCTAAAATAATTGCAAAATGCACCAAACTTATCTTATTTATGCATGACCCCTTCTGGAAATCCAGGTTTCTCTCTTCATATGTTAGTAAAGCCAGAATACAAGAATCATTTAGAGAATATAATGAGAAGAAAATTATGAAGTAATCATGGGATTCTTATTATATAATATTGAAACCATCAGTGATCATATATTGTTACATTTTATCAATACTCATTCTAGATCTGATGAATGTGCAGTAAGAAAATTCATCTATACTGTCTATTTTTCAAAACTGAAGAGTCGGAAGGGCTTTGAATACGGTGACTGTATCCCTGCAAAGAAATCACCCACCCCAGAAAAAAGATGTTCTGTGTATGAGAATAATCTGCATCGATTGTGAGACACCAGTTCTCGATCTGCCTCACATATTTTCTCTTAAATGGTTAGTTTTGCTTGCTGAGCCTTTATTGGGGTCATAGGTATAGCAGGTGGAGAGAGATTGTTTTGTTGGACTTGGTCTTACAGACTCTATCATTTAAAGAAAAAACAATCAATTTTTTGGATATTCATCTTGAAATAAAGACCAGCTTGATTTATGAATTTTTTTGCATTCTTTCATTTTTTTTTTTAATTCTTGTCTTTTTACTTTTATTTACATGTACTTATTTATTAAATAATTCAAGTGATGTTTTTTTTAGGGGCAACTCAGATTTTAGCATTTTCTTAGTTCTGTAGGGTCTGGGTGGCTGCTTATAAATCACTTTTTTAAGAGGACTGGGATTGAGCATGAACTCTTTGAAAACAGTCAATTGGGACAGAAAAATACACCAGCTGTATCTCTACAAGGAGGTAAAATCCCCCTACATACACACACAAAACTGTCCTGGATATGACAATAAACTTCATTTGATGGTAATGTACTACTTCTAGAGCTTTGAGAAATATGAAGTACCTCGTCATTACCATTACTGTTCATTCATACTCGGAGTGATTGTACTTATCACAGCTCGATTTTTGAGTAAAATAGAGCAGTTTCAAAATAATTTTTACTAGATAAAATACGTGAGGCCTATAAATGTGAGTAGATTATCTGTTTTAAGAATAATACTTAATACTAATGATTATAAATATAATTAGATTCTTAAAACCATATAACTGTTCGTAAGGAAATGATTATCATTATTGAGAAACAGTCGCTTGAAGCCATATGATTGTGTATAAAATATTAATATTTGATATATCCATAGTTAAAATATTACATCTGTAATGGAATATTTACATTAGAGAATCATACTTGATATCATATAACCGTGAGCAGAAACAAATTAAGAAACATCTGCACAAAATGTAAACACCATTTTACAATAAATGAGTTTCTTTTAGGCTTAAAACATCCCAATATGAGTTGAAACACTGTAAAAATTAAGCGACCTCTCATTTTAGCATATTTATAGAAATGCTTACTGGATGTTTCACTTAATTTTCTAACTTAGATTGACTTAGAATACATTGGAAATTATCCATGAAATCTTTTTTTTTTTTTATATATTTGTAATGATATTAGGGGAAAAAGTTGATGTTAGTTCTCATAAATTTTATAGAAATAGCTTAAGAAAGCGTTTATTAAGCGTTTGTTTTTGTCTATAAATGAACAATTTAAATTTAAGACTTTTATTATTTTGTTCAATATAACTCAAATAATTTTTAAAACGTCAACATAAAAAGTGATATGCGGAAAATGAATATTTGAAAAGGTCTGAAATACACTTTTTGTTATTTAATCAGAATTCTTTGTACAAGGTCTATACAGCACTTTTTATCGTTTACACTCGGAAAAGCATCAATAATCGAGCTAATTTTCCATTCCATTTCTTTTGGGCAGGTCTGATGTAATATCTATGAAGTTCAAATCTAGTCTTCTTGCATTTCATTCTGGTAGGCAAACACAAGATGAAGAAATTTCGTGATATCTAATACAGTTTCCATTATCATGTTACTAGCATCGTTAAACTATTTACCATCATCGTTTCAAAATTAACATTTTATAAAATTACTTAAGCCATTTCATATTATGAAGCATATTTAATGTTATAAATTGAAAAAGATATATACGATCAAAAATGAACGATTAAGGAGTATTTAAAGGATTTATAGACAATAAAAGGAAATGCTTGTTTTGTAAACGTCATCATCTTAGGAAATAAACACATCTACCCGAGTTCAAATCCTGAACGAGGTGGTTCGCATTTCATAGTATGCATATAACCCAGAAAAATGTGTAAATCAAACAGTCCAGATTTAGGCAAAGGTGAGAGTCCACGTGTTGTAAGTACTAAAGGTTTGGTTTCTTTGTTTAATGGCATATCAACCTTTGTAGGTTATTTAATGCCAAAGCAATTCTCCTAGAAGAATAGTACTGCTACTATTTAACCCATAGCTGGGAGGATAAGGGGGTTCATACCTTTCCCAATGGTATTTGCCTGAAAGTGAATGTAATAGCGCGACTGGAGTACGAACTCGCGTACTACGATTCCGCAGGCCATCGCTTTAACTATTACACCACGAGGACACCCCCTGTAAGTACTAAAGTACTAGAATGCTGCGTTGAAGTAAAAGTTATTATGTCCAGTTTTGGACAAATATTCTTGTGAATGTTATGAAACCCCTTGTCCATTCAGCTATAGGCTCGATAGTATCAATACTGTTCTTCAACTAGGGTCCATTTAGCATTAAATAAACGGTTGATATGCCATTAAATAAAGGACCCAAACCAAACAAAACCAAAGCAGATATGGATAAACGGTAGGGTTGAATGGTTAACTTAAGCTTTGTATGGCAACAGATCTAGGAGAAAGAAAACTCTGAATTCACACTTTGTTGGCCGGGAAAGGTATTGGCTCCACAAAGCGATTTCTACCCAAGATTAAACTATGTAACGGGAAAGTGGGATAAAAGTTTTGGTTTACGGTTCTTGAAATTATACATTTCTCATTTTGTTTGCTTTCTTTTTTTAATGTCATATAAGCCTTCATGGGTTATTGGATTCCAAATCCTTAAATCTGAACTTCTTCAGTTTATTCTGATGTAGAGGCTCAGTCGTATTTCCTTACAAACAGTTTTATGGTTTTAAGAATCTAATTATATTTATAATCTTTAGTAAAGAGTATAAGGTTTAAGTATTATTCTTAAAACAGACAATCTACTCAAATCTATAGGCCTCACGTATTTCATCTAATAAAAATTATTTTGAAGCTGCTCTATTTTACTCAAAAATCGAGCTGTGATAAATACAATCACTCCGAGTGTGAATGAACAGTAATGGCAATGATGAGGTACTTCATATTTCTCAAAGCTTTAGAACTAGTACCTCACCATAGCTTGGGATTTTAAAATATTCTCACCTTTTCATGCGCATTATTCCGAAAAGCTATCACGCACGACTGGAGTCCGAGCAAGTTGTGTTGCACGTTAGCCAATACGCCGTGGGGACTCGCCTTTCTAGTTTTTAGAGGACTTGTACATGTTCAAAATATTGTGGTGATCAGTGTCTATTAAACTGAATCATTTCATCGGATACGCTGGAAATACATATTACTTCTTTCCATCAATCTCTAAGGTGGGAATATTAGGCTTGGTAACTGATTTAGAAAATTTGACATGTAAATTTATTTACTCCAAATTAGAAATCCCTTAATTTTTTGGTAAGTCTATATCAACATAAAAGGACCACCAAAGAGGCAATCTTTTCCAAATAAATTTGAAACTCGGTTTTATATCGGCATGTATCTCAAACTTCTTTTTAATGTATCAATATTGAACTAAGTCTATTTTAAGCTGGATTTCATTTCATTTTGGCGACGTTATTCAATTTGCCGCACCTGTTTCTAGGTCGCTCCTTATGAAAGCACATTTATGTTCTTACGCAGCAATAATTCTATCCACCGTAATTATTGATAAAATAATTTTTCGTATTTTTTCGCATACTTCGCAGAAAATTAAGTTAATTACTGAACGGAGAATAATCAGGCCGAGGAGTAAATATACATTTCAAATGTGTGAACAAATTTCTTCATCTTGTGATCAACAAGATCCTGTTAATCACCAGGAAAGACTGTGAGAATTAAATTAATACTTGTCAGATCAGATTTTTAAAGAGCGTGTAAGTCCTGCTGATTATAGAAACACACAGATGATATAAAATTAGAACGATTATGAAGACGCAACAACAATCTATCTATCTAATTCAATGTTTTTGTGTCAGAGTTTCTCTGCACATCACTGCCTTTTGCTCAAATCCTCATTCTGCAACTAATGTAAAAAAATACAGTTGTAATTTATCTATTAAAACATAATGCAAAATATTTCAAATCTAAACTGCATATATATATATATATGTATGTGTGTGTGTGTGTGTGTGTGTGTGTGTGTGTGTGTGTCTGTGTGTGTGTGTGTGTGTTAAACTTCCCAGTAACTACTCAATGTCAAAAATAGACCACACATATATATATATATATATATATATATATATATATATATATATATATAAGAAGTGAGAGACAGAGAGAAACACAGGCAGACAGACTGAAAAGCAGATGTATATCTACATATTTCGTAAATATGCAAATATTTCAACCATAACCTGACATGTTCTTTTGTTTTTTGTATTTATCTGGTATGAAAAAATATTTAATACTGTTGTGGTGTTAAGTCCAAATACCAACTACTCTCTATTTAGATAAGTAAATAATTTCAATCTAAGCTCAACATTCTGGATAATGAGAACGTGTTTACAAATTTGATCCTCGATATACAGCGTTCGTTCCAATAAATCTTCCTCTAGTGAAGCACAGAATTGAAGGTGAGGCAATTTCGTTTTATTATTATCAACTCTGTTCTCAACAATAAAACATATTGTCAATATAGTTCAGGAGGTAATCCTTATTTAATTCATTAAAACATCCTCATATACGCATCCATAAAGAAACCAGAAAGATTCAGGGAGACAGGGTAAAGCAATAAATAATTTATCCAGATTGTTCAAATGTCAGGGCGTGTCTGGCGTAATCAAGAGTCGCCTGTCGAGTTATTAGCGGGAAAATTATTATGTTATTGTTCGTACTAATATCTGCAGACCTTGCCATCCTTCTTCATTCGTTTCGCAAATAGTTGTTAACGACTTGATATTTCTGTGATTCACGCCAAACTCAAATAAAAGAAAACGAAGCGAGAAAAATAGAATAAAATGGCGGCTTTAAGCGATATCTTATCTCGAGCGGCAATAAACAAGGCTGATTTGGTGTTTGAATTAAATTAATGCCAATAACAATATTCAAGAAGCCAAGAAAAGTAGAAATACATTTTTGAGGGAATGGCCCGGGCGCATACGCTCAGCTAATTCGTCTAATTGATGTTATTACTATGTGTCTGTTCGTTTTCCAAATGGAAAAAATGTAATGCTAGTCTTAATTCCGTCTTTTGTTATCAGGATAATTTATTCCCATGACGTTTTTTTCACCAACTTCATACCAATCTTTATTTTAAAGTCTGTTTTTATTTTATCAGAATTATTATCTCTCTTTGATTCTCTAATTAAAATTATTTTAACCGAGGTTTATATTTTCTTTATATTATTTTTCTTTAAAAAAATTTACAAATTTTTTAGAGCCGAATGGTGTAATGTGGTACTGTTTTGAAATGGTTGTCATTATTTTATCTAAATATACCTGAATAATAAATTATATCTACATATATGTGATTGATTTAACTTCCTGTTATAATTATGCACTACACATTGTGCACTTTCAAACTCATCTTGGATGCTATAATCACGTCTAGGCAGTTTTATTTTTCGGCCTTTTTCAGATGCCTTTTATCGTATTCACTTAACTTCAGAACTGAAGATTTTTTTTTAAATCCTGATGATAGGCTATTCTTATTCTGCGGTCCATGCCTTGGAGATATCTTGCATCAAACAATTTTTGCCTTTTTAACAATATTAGAACCCTGGCTAGCGATTAAACTCATAAAATCTAAGTTATAAACGACTAGAATATTAGACTTGAAGTCTTAAGTTTTTTAACCATGTGACCATATTGTGATTTTAGAGATCAATATAAGTATTGCAGTACCCAATGAGTAGAAAATAATAATAATAATAATAATAATAATAATAATAATAATAATGATAATAATAATAATAACCTAATCCCGCCCAGAAGACCAGACCTCATAATAATTAACAAAAAAAAAAAAGAGAATCTGCAAAATTGTAGACTTTGCTGTCCTGGTGGAGTAAAAAGAAGGATATGTACCTCGACCTTGCTTGAGAATTGAAAAAGCTGTGGAAAATGAAAGTAACGATTGTGCCAATTGTGATTGGTGCGTTAGGCACAATAGCTAAAGGATTATTAAAAAGCCTGGAGGACTTGGAACTTGGCGGACGGGTAGAGACTATCCAAACGACAGCAATGCTAAGAATCCTGAGACGAGTCCTGGATACTTGAGGAGACTTGCTATCACTCAGACTCCAGTGAAAAACCATCAGCTATCACTGATGTGAAAAACTCTAAAGGAGTAAATAATATGAACAAATGGTGTGTGCACAACCCAGTATCTGTCCTAGAGAATGACAGACACAAACTCCTATGGGACTTTGGAATACAAACGGATCACTTAATATCAAGCAGAAAACCAGACCTTATAGTAAGTAAAGTTGGCGACCGTAGTCCAGAGCGAGCGACTAGAAGGCTCCCTTTTCAATAGCTATTACACCAAGGTGTAGAGGAGGGTGCTACTCCTTTCCCTGGATTGCTCAACTTTTTCCCTTTATATTGTTGAGTGTTAAACAAGTAGGTATCAAGAAAATTTTTTAAAGTCTTTGATATGACGCGACCTGAGATTGATCACAGGTCTCCCGGACCATTGACGAACACTCTACCTACTTGGTCAATGTGCTGGTTAATCAACAACAAAAAAAAAGAGAACGTACAAAATTGTGGACTTTGCTCTACCGGCTGAGCGCTGAATAAAACTGAAAGAAATTGGAAAGAAGGATAAGTACATCTCGACCTTGCTAGGGAATTGAAAAAAACTATGGAACATGAAGGTGACGATTATACGAATTGTGACTGGTACTTTTGGTACAGTCATCAAAGGATTATTGAAAGGACTGGAGGACTTGGAGGTTGGAGGACGAGTGGAGACCATTCAAACTACAATATTATTAAGAACGGCCAGAATTGAGAAGAGTCCTTGGGACTTGGGGAGATTTGCTGTCTCTCATACATCAATGAAAAACCATCAGCTAGTGCTGATGTGAAAAACTTCCAAGGAGTTAATAATAATGATAATAATAATAATAATATATAAATAGATTTAAAAAAACAGATAACACAAATATTGTCAAATTCAGTGGAATAATCCGTGAAATTATTTAAGTTTTTGTGTTTCTTGGAAGTCATTTCATATTATTATTCATTCCCTGACAAGCAACCATTTAAAAAATGTAAATAAAATTGGCGTCTAAATGCTTATATTTTCACTTGGTTAAATCCTTTTTTTCCCAATACAAAACTGAATAACCAGGAAAATTTCCGAACATTGAATTACCGTCGAGTTCATATTTTTTACATTACGGAAGAACAGCATTATTTTGAAAACCTTCAATATCAAACGCGTACCTTGGTTTGAAAGAAAGAAAGAAGGGAAGAGAGAAAGAAAGAAGGAAAGAAAGAAGGAAGGAAAGAAGGAAAGAAAGAAGGAAGGAAAGAAAGAAGGAAAGAAAGAGAGAAAGAAGGAAAGAAAGAAGGAAGGAAAGAAAGAAGGAAGGAAAGAAAGAAAGAAGGAAGGAAAGAAAGAAAGAAGGAAAGAGAGAAAGAGAGAAAAAAAGAAGGAAAGAGAAAGAGAGAAAGAAAGAAGGAAGGAAAGAAAGAAGGAAGGAGAGAAAGAAGGAAAGAAAGAAGGAAGGAAAGAAATAAGGAAAGAGAGAAAGAGAGAAAGAAGGAAGGAAGGAAAGAAGGAAGGAAAGAAAGAAGGAAAGAAAGAAAGAAGGGAGAAAAAGAAAGAAAGAAGGAAAGAAATAAAGAAAGAATGAAAGAAACAAAGAAGGAAAGTAACAAAGAAGGAAAGAAGGAAAGAAACAAAAAAGGAAAGAAACAAAGAAGGAAAGAAAGAAAGGCAAAAAAAATGAGAAAAATAGCGAAAAAAAAAGTAAGTTAAACGAAAGACTTATAGAACAAAAGAAAGGTGATCGAGAAAATACTACGAAAGGTATAAAAGAAAAAGAAAAAAGGAAACGAAAAAATACGAACGAAAACTATTATAATAAAAGCATATGAAAAAGAAAGCGAGAGAAAAAGTAAATAATTTTTTTTTTTGGATAACCAAGAACGAATAGACAAAAAAGAAAATAAAATAAAAAATTGGCAAAAAAAGGAAAGAGACTACAAAAGAAAGAGATATAATAAAAAATGAAGAAAAACAGAAATAAAGAAAAACACCAATAAATTATTTCCAGAAAAATAGTATTGCAAATGACTAATAAATGAAACAGAAGTACAAAAATAAATATAAAAAGGAAAAAAAGAAAAAAATGGACCAAAGGAATAAAAATTAAAGAACAAAATTATAAAGACTGATCTGAGAACATGAGGAATATTTGGGAAAAAATTGAAATGATAATAAACAAGAATTCTCAAAACATTAAGCGGAATTGTCAAAGACACAAAATAAAAGAAAACAATGAATGACAAGGGCAGTTCTTTTGACTCAGAAAGAATAGAAATGGTGTTACAAATCAAAGGACATAAAGTAAAGTAAAGGCAGGAGAATTTTATTTGAATTAAAAGAAATTTCAGTGGTAATATAAACAAGAGGATACTTTTACAAACAGAATTAGGTTTTCAAAATGATTATATTTAATCCCTGTTGCCCAAAAAAAGAAAAGTTGAGTAATCTAAAATAGTTAAGTGTTTCGTAAGAATTCACCAAAACGATTAAAAAAATATCTCGTAATTCATTCATTTTCATGTTCGTTATTAGATCCTTCGTTCTGCGAAGGCATAAATTTTCAAGAATGCACAGAGAGTGTTCGCCAATGGTCCTAGAGACCGGGGTTCAATCCCAGGTCACGTCATACCAAAGACTTAAAAATGGTACTTGATATCTCCTTGCTTATCACTCAGCATTATAAGGTTTGTATCAAGGGTAAAGTAGAGCAATCCAGAGAAAGGAGTAGCACCCCCTACACCTCTGTGTTTTAGCAATTGAAAAGAGAGCCTTCGGGTCGCCGTCGACTGCAGTCCTCAAATTTACTAACACACACACACACACACACACACACACACACATATATATATATATATATATATATATATATATATACATATATGTGTGTGTGTGTCCGTATGTGCGTTTGTTTCTGTGTGTGCACTTGTGTGCGTGAGTACCTTAATTAGTGAGTAGCTGAATAGAAAACAGGCATCTATGTTAAATAAATGTTTATTTTGACATTTCCAATTAATATATCTTCTTTTGTGATTTTCATCGTCCAATGATGTTAAAAAATAATGACATCAAAGTTTACTCAGCATGTGTTCTTCTATAGACGATGAATTCTGAAGAAAAATTTTCATGCCTGCAAACTAAGGCTCGAAATTATTTTACCAGACGCGTAGAAAAATTGACTAAGTGGAAGTATTCGCTTCAAGCACTTTTGAAGTGAGAAAATATCGATTAAACAGAGGTATTATTTTATTGTATTGAGCAAGATTTTCTTTTCTTCGATATCCTTTATGGGTTGTTTCTCTTTGCAGAAATCTATGCGATAATATTTCAGGGATTTCAGCATATTTTTTGTATTATCGTTAATATAAGCAAATTTCTGCTTGTGCACAGTTATTGAACAAAAATGTTGATGAAGCAAATCATTTGTTTCATCCAAAATTAAGAATTTGATTGTTTGTCAGTTGAAAGATTTCCATTTAAAAGAACAAATGATTGATGGACTGATTTTAACGGCATGTCACTTCGTCTAGGTTTTTGGGAATCACGTTCACTGTATGTCGATAATTACATTTTCATGTAGCTAAACGGTTCCATTGAATAAAATTATCTTTTAAACAAATCAACTTGAACTATAGATTGGACGCTCACGGGTACCACCGCATCGAGGCAGGGTGGAACAAAGAGTATTATTAAAGAAAAAGCAAACTAAATACACTGCAGTTGTCGAGAACTGGGTTCTCACCATCAGATGTCATAACCAGGACACATTTGGGGAACGATTTTACTTCTCTTCAGAGTAGGAAGTAAGACCTCACTGATAGTGTGAATGAAGGTACTATTTACCAACCCCTCCGCTCGGGCAGGATATGACACAAGGTCAATTTTTTTAAGCGGAGTTTAACAGGTTTGAATTCAGAGTTTTCCTTCTCCTAGACTAGTTGCCTCACCAAGGCTGAAGAACCTAGTCCGTCCTACTATTTACCCATAGATGGAGGGAGAATAAGGGGGTTCATACCTTTCCCAAGGGTATTTGCCCGAAAGTGAACGTAATAGCGCGACTGGAGTACGAACTCGCGTACTACGATTCCGCAGTGCATCGCTTTAACCATTACACCACGACGACACCCCTAGTGTGAATGAAGGTATGCTTATCACTCATGACATAGATGTTTTCTCAATGACTGTGAGCCGTTGAAGAGATAGACAGGAAACGCTTAGGATCACAAAGGAAAATGATGGAAATGAGTTTGAGAGAGCAGTCATGAGTCTTTCGAACTAAACCATCCAGTTCACAGACTTTTGATATTATTTATCCGGATGCTTCGTTTCTAGTTAATAGAAGCGAAACATATGCATAAATAATTCCAAAGGTCTATGAAGTGAATGGTCTAGTTCGAATATGACTCTTGTACTACAAGAAATGATGAACAAGATGGTGCTCTTAATATAGCGTCATTTTAGAAATAGAATCGTCAAACCGAGTTATAATCTTTGAAGATGTTGTTAACGTTTCAGCTTGGGTTAATGCTGTTGGAAAAGGCCCGAATCTATCCCCTCTAATTATGAATAAATATATCAGACCTGGTTCTTAAGCTTTGGCAAGATAACTGTTCCAGTTGAAGGAAAACTATTCAAACAAGCTTTCATCCCCATTATCAAGTGGTGCTCCAAGCATGGAGGTCCCTTAAAACAATCATGGTCGTCTTTCGGATGCTGTTTCTTTTTTATCTTCAGCAGACGACATTCTTATAGATAAGATTGACTGATAAATATATGAGCTTCAGTCATTAATGAGATCCAGTATTCTTCTGAGGTCATAAGAAAAAATACTTGTGTTTATACATTTAACCTTTGAATTTAAACTTAATATAGTTCAACCAGTGAATTTCTATCTTATTGATGGGTTTGATTTTAATCTCATATTCTTATTTTTACTGATTTTTGTTTGTTTTAAATTCATACTCACTTTTAAGCATTTGTGAGTTCATTTTTTTCTTTATCTCTCTTCAAAACGGGCGGTAGAAGACAGAATAAACATAAACTGTTGTTGCAAAACACTTCGACGACGAAGAACATTATAACTCTTCATGCCATATTCAGTAACCATATCAAATAAAGTCTTCTCTTCATGGAATTATTTATTTTAGTTAGGCGTTTAGTGGTGAGAATTTCTTAAAGGAGCAGTTACGCTTACTTTTTAATAGCATACAATAACAACAGGCAAAATAGATGCTCCTGCCTTAACATTATTCCGCAAAACACTAATAATATCTGGGTTTCTTAACATTTCTACCCAGTTTAAAACTTTATTTTGGGCGTGTATTTGTATAGTCTCTCTTAAAAACTGGATAGTTAGTGAGGGACTAAAAATTTTAAAAAAGTGTCGTAAAATATTGATAAGGGGATAGAAAACATTAATTATTAATGCGATATTCAGCCTCTACTCCGATCAAAATTGACCTTGAGTCACGTGACCGTAAACATTTGAATAAATACATATATGAAATACGTTGACGTAAATTAAAACTAAGAAAATTACATTAACCCAGGCAGACAATTAGCAAAAACGGAGACGTGTCGAGTTCAAAATTTACTGAGGAGAAATCGTTCATGTTTGAAGATCATGATTGGTGGTTACAGTAGCGAATAAGTGTTATACCTATTATTAATAAACAAGGTATAAATAGAAAGAAGATTGTTGGGTATCACCTTTTCTGCATAATGAGCTAGGCTCATATATGGCAGTAGCTCTAATACCAGGGCGGAGTTCCAGTTCAGATCAGTCTGAGACTCAGACCAGAAGAGCCGTTTGTATTGTTGAAGTATAACCTTACTCTATCCCTAATCCTATGTTCTTGTTAATAACAGTCTCCCCCTCTCTTGTAAATACTCTTTCCTGTAAATATAACGATTTTCCTCGCATATCGTGGTTTGTCTTATGATTACAACTACTTCTGTTCACTAACCGGAACACAACAAAGATGAATAATGGTTTGGAGTAGTGTCTACTATTCTGGTTTGAATGTTTAAAAATATGTTTAAATACTTCAAGTTGCGATCAACTTTGGGATAACAAATAACTTATCATAAAAGAGGTTCGAAACCATTTCGTACTGTGTCGAGATAACCGCAAACAATCAACTATATGTATCAATGAGAATGAACAATACCAATATTACTTGCATGGAACCTAAATTTTAACTTAATAAATATATCAGGGTTTTTTACGGTACACAAGAAAAAAATTAATAAAAATAAAGATATTCGATTTAGAAAGAATTATGATAAAATAAAACGACTGGGAACACGAAGGGTATTATGTTCTATTTGTTCGAACATTGCATTACTAGATACAAAGAAGTTATTGGAAGTTAGAAAGAAATCGAACATGTCTAAAATAATTATTTTCTTTTATTTTTAGATTTAGATATATACAATCAGATAGAATTATGTAAATAATTAAGACTATTGCAGTGTTTTAGGCTTCGTATTTTTCAGGATCGTCATGAGATTTCAATCACTTCATTTGAAATAGGTTCGAGACCGTTGTCGAGAGCGACCCAAATGCTCCCTTTTCAATAGCTACTACAACGAAGTGTAAGGGAGAGCGCTACTCCTTCCCTTGTATTGCTCCACTTTACCCTTGATACGTACCTCGTAATGTTGAGTGTTAAGCAAGGAGGAAGTACCATTTTTAAGTCTTTGATGTGACTTAACCTGGGATTGAACCCAGGTCTCCCTGGTCATTGGCGAACATTCTACCCGTAAGGCAATGAGAAGGCTGCTATAAAATTTTGGAGTATGGATACTGGCTTTTAGATTTCACTTTCATCCACCCAAGACTGACAATTGAAATGAATAGATGTTTACAAAAAAATACACATATCAGTATGGATGACCAAAGGCAACACCACTCTGATCTAAATAGACCATCAAAAAGGAACTGCTCCAACAACTACAGACCGATATCGTGTCTAACTATAATGCGTAAAATATCAATAGCACAAATTAAGGAGGGGGATTTCTGATTCGCTAATAAGCTGCGTACTGTTCGCCGAGGAATATTTAGGATACCCCATAAGAACTAGCGGAATAGGAGAGATAATATACATTGATAAACACATTCTCGAGAAGAGCAAAACGTGACCAAAAATGTTGGTTTGGCGTAGATTGTCAACAAAAAGCTGGATAATAGACTGTTTCAAATTGTACCTGACTAAGTCGTAAAGTTTATCGAGAAAACCATGGACAAAAAGTGAGTGGAAAAATCTTGGCTGAAGTGAAAATCCAGAGAGGAATCTTCCAAGGAAATACCCAATCACCATTATTATTTCTAATTGCGATGATTTCACTCAATCACATACTTAGGAAATGCACTAGCTGATACTAACTTCATAAATCGTAACAAATAATCTTTGCCAAAAATGAAAAAAAAATGAAAACCTAATACAGGTAGTGAGGATATGTAGTGATGACGTAGGGATGTGATTTGGCATGGGAAAATGTACCATGCTAATAAGGAAAAACGGAAACAGCAAATGACGGAAGAAATAGAACTACCGAATCAAGAAAAATTAGAATGCTTCGAGAAAAGGAAACTTAAAAATACAAGGGAATATTAGATGCGGACACTATCAAACAATCGGAAATGAAAGAGAAAGAAAAAAAAAAGAGTAATTTAGGTGCAGAAAACTACTTAAAACCAAACTGAATAGCAGAAATATCATCAAAGTGATAAATAACTTGGCTGCCCTACCTGTAAGATACTCGGCACCATTCTTAATGTGAACGAGGGAAGAACTTAAAAATAGATCAGAGAACAAGATCACTCATGACGATGCATAAGGCCTCACATCCCAGACATGATATAGAAAGAATATATGTGTCAAGAAAAGACAAAGGAAGATAACACCAACACTGAAGATAGCATCGATACCTTGATAAGAAGTCTCGAAGACTACATAAGAAAAGCAAAGAAAGACAAATTACAGCGACTAAAAACAACACAAACAACACAAAGATGAACAGAGCAACAATAACTAAGAAACAAAAATGGTAAGAAAAACAATTGTATTGGCATTTCAAGCGAAAAACAAGGGAAATTTCACCTGAGAAGAATTGGACATGGCTAAGAAAGGGAAACTTTTAGAGACTAATCAAGTCTCTTCTTATAAGTAAAAAGTAAAGTTGACGACCGTAGCAGAGG
This sequence comes from Sepioteuthis lessoniana, assembly GCA_963585895.1. NCBI lineage: Eukaryota > Metazoa > Mollusca > Cephalopoda > Myopsida > Loliginidae > Sepioteuthis > Sepioteuthis lessoniana. The sequence continues at coordinate 86,293,737 of OY757906.1, read as the reverse complement.
GCTACCCGAAGGATCCCTTTTCAATAGCTACTACACCGAGGTGTAGGGGAGGGCGCTAACTCTTTCCCTGGATTGCTCCACTTTACCCTTGATACGTCCCTTATACTGCTGAATGTTAAGCAATGAGATATTAAGTACCATTTTTAAAGTTTTTGGTATGACACGACCTGGGATTGAACCCAGGTCTTCCGGAGCATTGAACAAAACAACGCTGAAAGGACCATCATAAAAATAGACAAAACACAGCAAAATCGTAAATATAGATTATGTGGTGATAGAGATGAATCGTTGAATCATATGATAAGCAAAAGCAATTAATTAGCGCAAAAAGAGTATAAGACTAGACACGACGGGGTTGGAGAAAGCAATTAACTCGGAGTTGTGCAAAAGAATATACATCTCAATCTAAGAACAAGTGGTGTTTGGTCAACCCAGAATACGTCCTGGGGAATGAGATGCGGAACATCCTTTTGGATTTTGAGACACAAACAGATTACTTATCCTCGGCCAGACGAGGAGCAGAACTAGTGATAGTCAACAAAAAAAGACGACTAGCCGAAAAGTGGACTTAGCTGTCTCAGCAGACCACGAAGTAAAAATGAAAGAAAGCAGAAAAAGGAATAAGTACATAGACCTTGCTAGAGAAATAAAACATATGGAAAATGAGAGTGACGATAATACTAATAGTGGTTGTTGCACTTGAGACAATCCCCAAAGGACTGCTAAAGAAATTGGAGGATTTGGAAACAAGAGGAAAGTAAAAACCATCAAGTCTACCGCATTATTGAATTCATTTAGCATACTAAGAGGAGTCCTAGAGACGTGAGGAGATCTACTGTCACTCAAACTCCAGGGAGAAACTATCAACAAACGGTAGCGTGAAAAGTAGATTATAAAATTATTTCGATGATTTAGCTCTCCCAATGAACTTCAATCAAAGAAAGAAAAGAAAACACACACACAAAAAAAAAAGATATGCACGCAAACCTTACCAGATAACTAAGTAATCTGTGAAAAAGAAGGTTGACGGTGATATGAGTTGTAATGGCCGCGCTTGGAACGATATCTAGAGACTTGGAAAAGGAGATTGAAGAGTTGAAAATCAGAGGATGACACAACACTATCAAGACTAGAGTATTGTTGAGATCGGTCAGGATACCGAGAGGGGTCCTGGAGATCTCCGAAAACTTGCTGTCCCTCAGACTCCTGTGAAAGACTACTAGCTAACACTGATGTGAAAACCTCGCAAGGCAAATAATAGTATTAATAATAATTGTCCCGGCTAACCACAGAGAAAAATTGAAAGAAAGTGAAAAAAGGATAAGTATATCGACCTGGCTAGGGAATGGAAAATACTGTGGAACATTAAAGTGACTATTATAGCAATTGTAATTGGTGCTCTTAGTACAGACACCAAAGGATTATTAAAGGGGCTGGAGGATTTCGAAGTTGACAGACGAGTGGAGACCATCCAAACGACAGCATTATCCTATTAACCAACCCCTCCGCTCGGGCTGGAGGGGTTGGTTAATAGGACACAAGGTCAATTTTTAAGCGGAGTTTAACAGGTTTTGAATTCTGAGTTTTCCTTCTCCTAGACTAGTTGCCTCGCCAAGGCTGAAGAACCCAGTCTGTCCTACTATTTACCCATAGCTGGAGGGAGAAACGACAGCATTATTGAAGACGGCCATAATGCTGAGAAGAGTCCTGGAGACTTGAGGAAATTGCTGTCACTCAAACTCCTGTGAAAAACCATCAGCTAACGCTGATGTGAAAAACTGTAAAAAAGTAAATAATAATAATAATAATAATAATAATAATAATAATAATAATAATAATTTGATCGTTTTAAAGTTTATAGTGAAAAATAGATGAATCTGTGTAGATAACGTTCAAAAATGAAATGAATGTAACATTCAAATAAAAGCTATGAATTATCAAAAGAAAACGTAATAAATGTCAAAATACTTAGAATTTATTCCTTCATCATTTGTTTGTTTGATTGTCTTTGTTAAATTTTTCAAGTGGTTTAATATCATTTCATCAAACTCCCAACAGAGAAGTAAATATTTCATACAATTTCTCTTGAGATAAGAAGATTTGTACACAGACAGTTTTGCTTTACTTTACTACTCCCAACAGACACATATTCACACGCACACTTGTATATATTCTATTTTCATTTGTGTAAATGACGTATTTGTATGAATTTAAGCATATAATTTACAGAGATTTAAATCAGTATACACACTGACTGGATTTTACTCACACGCATATACAGAAATGACAACCTCATATGCGAGTCAAACCTTCGAAGAACATCGGCGGAAAATTTCAAATGATGACGTCATATCAGCTTTCAATGACGTTTCTTTTTATCTGAGCAAAGGAGATTTTTATGAAAATAAATCTCATTTAGTCACATTTCATGAAGGTTTTTCGGTTAGGCTATAAACATTTCAGCCGACCACCAAAAAAAAAAAAATATATATATGATTATCGTAAAAAATCCGTAAATATAATAATTTGTTTCTTAAAATTTGGTCCATTCTTTGAAAACTAAACAGAGCTGGGTTTTGTTTCATCATACAACGTGTGAAAGCACGTGTGATACCCTAGACTCATCAGCCGCCAACTAGGGTGATAACACAGTTTCGGTACTGTCACTCCTGGCGCTACCGAGCAGCTTTTGCCACCGGACAGGGTATTTAAAAGAAATATATATCTATGTATACACAAGATCAACTAAAAGCGGACATTACATTAGACGTTCTTTCATATTCATTTTGGTGCAGTTTGTGATTTAAAAAAGCGTTTACTTACGGCCGTTAGATGTCATAGCAACCGTTTCTTGATTTTGCGTAATTACACGAGAATGGTGGTTACACGTGTATAACATTCGTGTTGAAATCCTTTCTATATCCGTTATCTATTCGATTCGTTTTCTTTCATTTATGCGTTACTGCCCAAAAGCACCCGAGACAAACGTTATATATAATTTCACTAAAAGATTTTATTTGTTGATCAATAGGACCTCAAGATGGGTGGTGAGTATAAAGAAAACTCCTGGTCTAAGTTAGTCCAGGTAGCTATCTAATTACCCTTGGGCCACTAAATTCTTGGCTTGCAAAATATGTCTCCAGGACGCTGATGGTCAGCAATGGGCTCGTGAATACTGTGGGGGTAAACCTGACTCATAGGCCCATCAATCGATTTACATTCTCCGGCAGGAGAATTACGTTCTTCGCACCACACGCCTTGTGGATTCGTGTTCCTCGCAAGCTGTTGAATTTTCTGCCGCAATCACACGTTGTAGCCGGGTACATATCCAGATCATTAAGGTAGGAGCAAGTAAGATGGGTGATATATTCTCCCTCCCCGCTACAGACACCCCGAGGGCATTTTTCTTTCATTGTATTATCCATATTTGTTAGAATTCCTGTCTTTCCAGGATGTCACTCCAACTTTCTGAAGAGTCACTTTGTCTTTCCAAAGAGTCATCTTGCTTTCCAGAGAGTCTTAGGTATAAAAGAATTGTATCTTTATGATAATAAAAATACACCTAGTGAATTCAACTTTATTTATCAAAAGGACCTTGTGTGAATGTTACAATCTTCAGATTTCGTTTGTCTTGACAACTTTTATATATATATATGGGTCGGGGGTTTTATCTCTGTACGTGTATATCTTTTTTTTTACTTGCCATTAAAAGCATAAATATTCTCTTTTTTCTTTCAATGAAGGCGTCTACGGAGCACATCTGTCCACCAATGCCTAAATGCCACCACTTTCAAGGTTATGGTGGTGGTGGTAGGACATGCCTCCATTGTCAAGGTTGTGGTGGTAGGATGTCCAATCAAATTAGATTCTCTCTCTTCTTCCTTTGGAAAAAAGGTTTTCTTCTTTGTCCAAGCATGTATTATACAACTCGTGATTCTTGTGTAGTTTCCTTACATTATTATAAATCTATTCTCTGTCTTCTGATTGTAAATGCATTAGATTATGAAGAATCCCTCCCCTTTAGTAATTGAAGGTCTACTGCTATATATGTATATATATTTAAATATCTCATTCCTATATGCTTTATTTACTGCCTAACATAACCATTTTCTATTCCGGCCATATTCTGAACAATCAGTTTCCGTTATGTCCTCAAGTCATTTATTTGTATTTACAACAAGGCGGAAATACTTAATACCAACAGTGAATACCGATTCATATGAAATAAATAAACATTATGTCTCCTTTTCAATTATGGAGAATGTCGGTGACAATTATGAATGTATTGTCATGAGCAATAGCTCAAACATTTACGATTGTGTTTTTTTTATATCTTCTGTTTTTTTTTTACCTGTTCTTTTTGTTTGATAATGTATTTCAGGAGGCATAATTATAAATAACAACACTACAACGTGTCCAGCTTAGGAATCTCCTTTTTTTTTCAAAAATATATAACCGTTTACGAAAAAACATAATATTTGTACTGAAAAAGAGTGCAATTAAACAAATATATTCTTCACTTATAATTCAAGATTAAAGACACACTATACAAAATTAATGATTGACAATTATCCCTAAAATACGAAATAAATAATAATTAGTTTAGAAATTTAACCACAAATATCACCCTAGAGATGAAGCAATTTGAAAGGTTGTGTTTAAAAACAGAAACGAGGTTTCTGGTAACCACTTCTTAGAACTGCTTAATTCAGCAGGTGCGTTTCTTATAAACTACAGCTGACCCGAGAAAGAATTTCAATGAAAGAATACTTGATAGTTTTTTTTTTCCGAAATGTTTTGTTTCTCGTTTCTTTCAACTTACAGTCCAAGCATGTTGTAAAGTAAAGTTGGCGACCGTAGTCGAGGGCGACCAGATGGCTAGCTTTTCAAGAGCTATTCCACCGAGGAGTTACGGAGGGCACAACTCCTTTCCCTGGATTGCTCCGCTTTACCCTTGATACATACCTTATATTGCTGAGTGCCTAGCAACAAGGTATCAAGTACCATTTTTAAAGGTTTTAGTATGACGTTACCTGGAATTGAACACAGGTCTCCCAGACAATTGGTGAAGTTGTAAAGAGACGAAAAATGCTTGAAAAATTACTGGATAATATACTCAATCATTTGCTTTAAGATACAGCTTCAGAAAAGGAAAATTTCTATTAACAAATAAGAGGTATATTTTGGAAGAGGTATAGTAACTTCGCTTAGCATATGCGGAAAGCAGGATTTTATTAAAGGGAGCATTTTGTTACTTATTTTTGCAATTATTCCCTAGTTCTAGTGAACTAGATTTTCCTACTAAGTCAGATATAAAATAATCTATCACAAAAGTCCTACTCTATCACTTAGCTACATTAGATACTCCTAAATCGACCACATGGTATGAATTTTCTGTACTTTTCCAACGAGCAATCCAAAGTTTACAAAGATGCTGCAGTCCAGAACGTTATCCACTACGCCACGGGGAATTTTCCCTCAGGATTTTAACTATCTCTGTTACAATATTACAAGTGGAAGACATTGATTGACGATCAAGTTCACCAGAGTAGAATTGTTCTCGAAAAGTACGTACCGAAATCCATTTTACGAGGAATACAAATCTCACACACACACACACACTATATATATATATATATATATATATATATATATATATATATATATATATATATATATATATATATATATATATATATATATATATATATATATATATATATATATATATATATCTGCAGAGGTAGCATAATGAACCCCTCAACCAAACAAATAATTCAGAAACTTCAAAAATATTTTTTTTTTTTTAATATTTATTGCAGAATCAAAAATATAATTCATTTACTGGACTGCACCCGCAGCCAAAAATATGAAAGTACAGACAAAGGCTCCACTCAAGTTAAAAGTAAAAATAGAAAGTAACCACAGCTTTACCAAAAAAAGCCAAGTGTACGACATTATCAAAACAGATAATTGATGGAACAGGTAAAGATCCAATAAGAAGATTGTATATTCTGAAAAAAGCAAAACTCATTTAGTTAAAAGTGGTTATTATAATTGCAGAATATTCCTAAAATAAAAAAATAAAATATAAAAAAAAACAATGGAACTCTCTGTAAAGGACAAATCTTAAAAAAGGATTTATTTTTAAGCGTAAGTTGTAAAGTTGGCCGACCGTAGTCGAGGGTGACCCAAAGGCTCCCTTCTCTATAGCTACGACACTAAGGTGTTTGGAAAGTGCTACTTTTTTCCCTAGATTGCTCCCCACTACTCTTGATCCGTGCCTTATAATACTGAAAGTTAAGCGGCATCATTCTTTGAATCTTTGGCATGACTCAACCTAGGATTGAACCCCGGTATTCCTAGCCGCTTTATTTCTAAGTGTTGAACATATAAGAAAATCGCAATTTCAATTTAGACAAAATTGCTGCAGATACAGAATCAAATTTATAGATTTTAAGCTGTCGAACCACAACAATTAAGCTCAAACGATTACGATTTTAATAGATTTCACCATCGCAGAAAGAATAAAAACGACCAAACAAACAATATCGTAGCGATAATAGAAATTTACAAAGATAAGTGGGTATCCAACCACCGACCCAAAATATATTTAACATTAAGCTGAACAATCCCTAAAGCGTCAATTTGATGCAGTTTGCTTTGACTTGGAATGGCACTTTAACACCTGAATAAAAAAGTGAAACCAAACAGTCACAGATAATCTGAAATACACACCGACAATGCGAAACAAATGGAGAGCCAACAACAAACGTCTACGATAGCAAAGATCAAATAAAGGTCAATTGAAGACACTTGGATACCAGAAAATAATTCTCACTTAATGAAGGAATAGGTGCTTTGTTCTTTTTTCGTCACTTTTCTTATCGCCTCAACTTTTTAAAAAACTATTTTTAAGAATTAAAAAAAAACGCAAAAAATTGTACACAATAAAAGATAGACAACGTGTTTGCTTGTGTTTATGTGTGTCTATTTATTTGTGCGTATTTCTGCGCATGCATTTTTGTGTTTTTCTTAAGTTAGCTGTCCCTTCTCACTTGAAACACGGTGTTACATTTAATAATGTATCTAGCGAGTTTTCTTTAATAGGCTCAGGTATTCATTCGTTTATTTATTTTTATAGAGGTACGTGCAAAATTTTGGTTGCCAAAGAGGAACATGGATGTAAGTGAGCTGAAAAACTTATTTGCACTGTATAAAATGACAGGGCGACTGGAATCTTTTCACATCGTGATGCGCAAACAAACAAGAAAAAGATCAATACATCATACAAACAGTGAGTTTAAATAGAAAACAATTGGTTGGTTGGTTGGTTGGTTGGTTGGTTGGTTTGTTGGCTGTTTGGTTTGTTTGTTGCTTGGTTGATTGGTTAGTTTGTTAGTTGGTTTTACAGCATATTAACTGTGTTCGACTATTTGATAATGATGAAAAACATTTTTTAAAGAAATTATGTTTTCAAGTCATTACCAACAACAGCAACAATAACAACAATAATAATAATAATAATAATAACAATAATAATGGATTATTAAAAGGCCTGGATGACTTGGAAGTTAGTGGACGGCGAGAGACTATCCAAATGACAGCATTGCTGAGAACGACCAGGGTCCTGAGACGAGTCCTGGTGACATGAGGCAACTTGCTGTCACTCAAACCCCAGAGAAAAACCATAAGCTCACACTTATGTGAAAAACTCTAAAGGAGTAAATAATAAAAAAAGAAAGAAAATAAGCTGATGAAGCAATATTCTAGAATTCCACGTGCTGTAGATTTTTTAAAAATATAAATACCCTCCCCTACAAAAGCAACGACTACTCAAAAACCTTACGAAGCCCGACGTAAGAAGACTGAACAAGTCTATCGGTATAAGTTATGCACAAAAAAAATAAGGTTTTGGTAACTGTCTATATTTAAAAACATTGATTTTCGTTTCTCATAAAATCTTTTGCTTAACAGTTGTATTTAAATGAAGACTTGATAAATCCCCAAACCTTATTTCAGGTAAAGTTTTTTGAGACGACGAAATAGATTTGTTTTAAATTTAGCAGCTCATTATTTCTATATCCCTTTTGGCACTACTGCCTATCTAAGGAAATCTGTATTTGATGTAGTCTGAAAGTATTAGAATTTTTCCCGTCCTCCATATAACGGAAAAATATCAGGAGTTTAGTATTTATTATAACATTACCAGTTTAACGGAAATATTTTAAAAATCGGACAGTAAATACAATACAAAACAAAAAGAACATCTTTAAATTTGACCAAACGAACCAATGGTGTATGCACAACCCAAATAGCTGTCCAAGAAAACAACACACATAACCTCCTATGAGACTTTGACATACACGCGGATCACTTAATCTCGACCAGAAGACCAGATCTAACAATAATCAACAACAACAAAAAAAAAAAAAAAAAAAGGAAGAAAGAAGTTGCAAAATTGCTGACTTTGCTGTCCCGGCTGACCACTGAATAAAACTGAAAGAATGTGAAAAGAATCATATGTACCTCGACTTTTTTAGGTAATTGAAAAAAACTATGGAACATGCAGGTGACAATTATACCAATTCTAATCGGTGCTTTTGGAACAGTAAGTAAATGATTACTAAAGGGATTGGAGGACTTGGAAGTTGGCGGACGAGTGGAGACCATCCAAACTACTACATTATTGAGAACGGCCAGAATACTGAGAAGAGTCCTGGAGACTTGAGGGGAGTTACTCAAATTCCTGTGAAAGAACATCAGCAAAGCTGATGTGAAAAACTCTAATGTTAAATAATAATAATAATAATAATAATAATAATAATAATAATAATAATAATAATAATAATAATAATAGGAGGAGGAGGAGCACTTCACAGGATTCAAGATAGCGTCGACGTATTGATAAAACGACTAAAAGACTAGATAAAAAAGCGCGGAGCATCATTGATTACAGCAACCAGAAACAATACAGGCAACACATGCATAAACATAGAAAATACCCAGAAATTAAAAATGGGAAGAAAAAAGAACTGTACGGACATTCCATACTACAAACAAGCAAAATCTCACACGAGAAAACTTGAATATTTCTAAGAAAGGGAAACTGTAAGAGAAAAAACAGAACATCTTTTGATAGCAGCATAAACAATGCCATAAGGTCTAACTATGTCAAAGGAAGTATAGACCAGATGCAGCAGAATAGCAGATTTAGATTGTGTGGTCATTGATACGAAACAATCTATCTCATAATAAGCGAATGTAGTGAATTAGCGTGGAGAGAGTATAATACTAGACATGACTGTGTGGGCAATATGATCAACTGCATATTGTACAAAAAGTTCAAATTTGACCAGAAGACCACATGGTATGTGCACAATCCAGAATCCATCCTAGAAAATAAGACACCAAACATTCTCTGGGATTTTGAGATACAAACGGATCACCTTATCTCGGCCAAACGACCATACCTAGTGATCGTCACTAGAAAAAAAAAGAGAACCTACCGAATAGTGGAATTTGCAATTCCGGATGACCACAAGGTAAAACCGATGGAAAGGGAAACGAGAGACCGAGACCTTGTTAAAGAATTTAAAAAAAAAATACGTGTTGTGGGCCAGTAAAAGGTCCGGAAGAAAGACACGACATGGATTTACATGGAACAAAATATATTAAAGAAAGTATAATACAACATAGATAAAAAGGTGTTGAACATCAGTCTGACTGCCAAAGTGTTAAGCTGGGGAGAACTCACGTGTTTATTTTCCGTCCCACCACCGGAGAAGTATGGTACAAGACCGTTTTTAAGGTGGGTCCGATCACAAGGCCAAAGTCCACACGCGTCCAGCAATGCCAAAAATACCTTCGGCATTCACCTTATTAGGGAATAAAACCCACCCCATCAAGGGGAGTAAAATCCTGGGGAGACTGCCCCCTGACGCCGGAGGAAATAGTGAGTCAACCATCCAGCATTCGGTCAGATCCGTGCCCTGAGTCAAACACGGCTGATCGAGGCTGAAGAGAACTTATCACCAAGATGAATATTCTCTCTTATGTTAATAGCGACAGGAAGAGTTTATTATAGTCCACAGGTTGGGTATCATAACACTATGAAACATGGTGACGCTGATACGAATTGCAATTGGCGCGTTCAGTACCGTCACCAAACGGATTGTACAGGAACTGGATGACTTGGAACTAAGAGGACGTGTGGAGACCATCCTAACTACAGAATTTTTGAGATCGGCAGGAACATAAAGAAGAATCCTGGAGATTCAAGAGACTTGTTTCACTCTGACCGCCGCGGAAAACCATCAGCTAACGGTAGTGTGAGGAACTCTCGTAATTTAATCAAATGAATATATGGAATATACACAGACCAGAATCCGTCCTCGAAAATGAGACGACACTGACTTTTCTGAGATTTTGAGATACAAACTTATCATCTAATTTTTGCCCTACGACAAAACCTAGTAAAAGCGAAGAAAAGCAAAAAAAAAGATATCCTAACGACTAGTAGATTTTGCAGTAGCGGTTTACCACAACTCAAAGAAAGCTGGTGCAAAAATCATTACAAAGAGGAAATAATTTACCTTCGTAAACAATTACAGTTTCAAGAATTCAATATTTAATCAATTTAAACAAGTATTTAGAAAATAGATTGGATTCAAAAAGGTATTACCAAACTGCTTCAGATTAATCCTCGATAAAATAGCCACCGATGTGGTGATTACACTCACTGGGAAGATTTAAGAGTGAAACTTCACCAATCTAAGCAGTTTTCTGTCATGAGTAGGACACCATTTATTTGTATTACAGTCTGCCCATTCCGAGACCCGTGTAAATGAGGCTCTCAAAAGTCAATACATCGTACTCTACAGTTGGCTCATACAAGAAGGCATAACTGTCGGTAAGATTGGGACTTCCATCAATGATATGATTTGGACATTATCAAAAATTTAGTATATATATATACATATATATATACAGGGGTTCGAAAAATAATAGAAACACCAGGAAATTTCAAATTTATTTGGATATGATTTTCTGAGTGTAGCCCTCCCGTGAAATCAGGCTTTATACAGTTCCCTTTTTACAGTTTTTGGGGAAACTGGTTTCTCTAGATGGTTTTTAAGCTCTGCTGTAATTTTCGGGGTTGTGTTCTTCCAGAGTTTTGCTTCACTGAGGAGTTTTTTCCCTTCCTTCTCAGACGCTATAATTTCTTTCGAGGCAATACTTTTTGCTATACCTAATAATTCGGCGGTTTTTGTTACACTAGCGTCTGCCAAACGAGCACCAACAATATGACTTCTTTTAAAGTCTGATAGATCAGGAATTTTAACGAATTTAGATTTATTTTTTCTGATGATACATGTAAAAAAAACAAGAATTTCAGTAAAATAAGACGAAAAAATTATTACTAAATAAAAAAATAAACATAAAAATGAACTTTAATAGATTTTATAGGAGTTTCAAAATTATAATACTAAAATCTAGGTGCTTTCATTATTTTGTCAGACCCCTATATATATATATATATATATGTGTGTGTGTGTGTGTGTTTATATATATATATATATATATATATATATATATATATATATATATATATATATATGTATCAAGCAGTAGACCCCCCCAAATTTTATTTAAATTCTTTAGTGACTAAACAGATGAAGAACTAGCTTGTGCCACCAGAAATCCAAAGGTATAATACTGGTTAGTATAATGTCTTTAAGTCCTACTAATTTAAATGCATATTGAAAAGTGTGTTTTAAATGTAACGACACTTTTACCGTAAATCCAAATTGAATATATGTCTTTGGCCAATTGTGTTAGCATACACGGCACCTGTGTTTCTGAATCTTTTCTAAAAATTTAGAATGCCCACTGCACTCCCCCAATTGTAGTTTAGACGAAAAAAAAAAGCCAGCCCAAGTCCCACTACCACAAAAAAAAACAAAAATAAACCCCCCAAAATGACGAAAAAAGAATTGTCCCCCTCCCCAAGTTGTAGACCTTTCCAAATTTTATCTAAATTCATTAGTCTCAAAATGGATGAAGAACTAGTTTGTGCCACCAGAAATACAAAGTTTTAATACTGGATAGTATAATGTCAAAAGTCCTGCTAATTTAAAATGCTGAAAATTTTACAAAATTGTATGCTGTTTTATTCTTTTTAAAATGCCGCTCGTACAGTAGGTTTTAAATGTAAAGATACTTTTGCCATAAATCCAAACTGAATATATGTCTCTGGCCAATTGTATTAGCATACACGGCACCTGTGTTTCTGAATCTTTTCTAAAAGCTTAGAATGCTCACTGCTTCCTCGTCATAGTAGTTTAGAGAAAAAAAACAGCCATACAACAACAACCTTGGATGAAGTCCCCAATACAAAAAAAACACATGTTAGGGCCACTATCAGAAGACAGATGAAAATACAAAAAGAAACCTTATAAACATACATTAGTCTTGAACGTTAAATAAGTTAAATCTTACTAGTAAACACTACACGTACACGTGGGAAGCAGCATGATGGACGTAAAGGTATGCAAATAAACTCTCTGACGGACAAACGCAATACCTAACCTGGTCCTGTGCGTATGAGTCTTGCGCCTTAACGCTCAGGATCGTCAGTTCGATCGGAGAAGTACTGCTGCTCATCTATAAGAGTGGCTTTTACAGATGAAAAGCTGCCATCGAAAGATAACCATGACCCACACTCAAACCACAAACATAAACTGCATCGTTCTTCGCGCGGGTAAAAAAGGGGCCCGTCCTGCTGAGGTTGGAGCCCTGGCCTCATTGTTCGAAAAATTTGCTACAGAGCTCAAACTACTAAAATGCAAACAAACAATACAAATAGCGTATTTATCGTTAGAACTTTAAATAAAAAAGCTCAACTACCAGAGCTAGCTGCATCGGCCGGAGTACATAAGTTAGACATAATATGCATATAAGAACACAGATACAGGCACAAGAAATATTTCAAATATCACTAAACTGGCAATGAATGGACGCTAGCCACTGTATCAGCGTGGAAAATCTCTGTTAATGCCAAAGTAGGAGGGGTAGGAATGCTTATAGGACCAAGAGCGTTAAAACCAAAAAGCATTTACAGAATACAACCTTGGATGATGGCAGCTACGTTTAATGGCAATCCCTGAAAAACAATCATCCCCTGCTACAGCGCAATGTTAGTGCAGAAACTGAACTAGTTGCCTTCTACGATGAGCTATCCTCTCTAGTGTGTAGCATTCCGAAACACAACGTGCTAGTCATTGGCGGTGATATGAATGCCCAATTCGGGAAAAAAACGAAAACAACTAATACAGACTACACAGCACGTCAAATAGGAATAGACATCATCTAGCAGATTTCATGGTAGAAAATAAATTAACATACCTCAATTCAAATTATCAAAAAGGGAGAGAAAATTATGGACCTACACATATGTGAACAATAGTAAAGCACAGATATACTACGTCTTTATAAATAAGAAATGGAAAAATAGTGCAGTGAATTGCGATGCATACTCCTCTTTCGTGGGAGTGTCCTCCGATCATCGAATAGTCACGGTAAAAATACGACTAAGCAACGAAAAAACACCACATGAACGGCGACCACCAAACACTATTACTGAGCCCTTTTCAACAACAGAGATATAAGAGATAAATGTATTAGAATTGAGAAACAGGTTCGAGACACTACAAGAGAAGACAGAAAAAAGTACCCCAAATGACGAATATGAGAATTTCGTCAACGCACAACTCGAAGCGGCAGCGAAGTGTATTCCAAGAAAACCTAGAACTAAATATAGAGTCCCATGGGAAACGTTAGCAGTGAGAGAAAAGCGTGCACACGTGAAAACTGCTCCAAAAGCTATAGGAAGAACCCAACAAACACAAATGCCCTAAAACTAAAAAAAGGCATAATATCAGTTAGCAGACATATATCTAAAAGAATAGACAGAATAGTTGCAAAATCAGATAGATAAGATTAGAGACTGAGTGGGAGATAGGCAATCTAGGATAGCCTGGCAAACGATAAATGAAGTAAGTAGAAGGAAGAGCACTGCCAAAGCAAAACTGAAAGCTGCAAACCAACAAGAAAAAATAAACCTGTGGAAACACAATTTCGAACACCTACTAGGAAACCCACCGAAAGTTACGCATGAACCAATAAGCAGAATTATTAGTAAGCAATTGGACATTAAACTAGGACCGTTCCCTCAAGAAGAACTCGACTCAGTTCTTAGAAAAATTAAAAATAGGAAAGCTGCAGGGCTTGACGAGATTCCCCAGAGGTATGGATTAGCTAAGAACTACCGAGGTATAGCTCTTACATCTATAGCAGCCAAATTTTACAATGCCCAACTACGAAACCGCATAGAACCCATAACCGACAATATCCTTAGGAAAAAACAAAATGGCTTCCGAAGAAATACATCTACGACCTCACAAATATTGACCATCCGTAGAATCCTTTTAGGCGTACGGGCAAAAAACCTACAGGCGATATTACAATTTGTCGACCAAGGCCTTTGATTCCATTTACAGAGGAAAAATAGAACAAATCCTACTAGCATACGGTCTACCAAAAAAAACCCGTAGCAGCAATAACGATTCTCTAGAGAAACATCAAAGTGAAAGTACGTTCACCGGATGGAGACACAGGATACTACGACATTGTAACAGGAGTACTACGAGGGGACAGGTTATCCCCATACCTCTTTATCATCTGTCTAGACTACGTTCTTAGAACATCGATTGATAAAATCAGAGAAAACGGCTTCGACCTGACAAAGAAAGAAGCAGAAGGTACTATTTACCCAACCCCTCCGCTCGGGCAGGATATGACACAAGGTCAACTTTTAAGCGGAGTGTAACAAGTTTGAATTCAGAGTTTTTCCTTCTCCTAGACTAGTTGCCTCACCAAGGCTGAAGAACCTAGTCCGTCCTACTATTTACCCATAGCTGGAGGGAGAATAAGGGGGTTCATACCTTTCCCAAGGGTATTTGCCCGAAAGTGAACGTAATAGCGCGACTGGAGTACGAACTCTCGTACTACGATTCCGCAGTTCATCGCTTTAACCATTACACCACGAGGACACCCCGCAAAAACAATACCCACGTGAACTACGCCGATGACATAGCGATTTTGGCAAATACACCCAACAAAGCCGAAACACTACTGCATAGTTTGGAACGAGCCGACGCAGGCATTGGCCTCCATGTCAATGCACACAAAACTGAATATATGTGCTATAATTAAACAGGCGACATTTCCACACAAGACGGAACCTCTCTGAAACTGGTAGACGATTCACCTACCTAGGAACCTGTATCTGATCAACCGAAAAAGATATCGACACGCAGCTAATGAATGCATGGACAGCTATCGATAAGCTATCGATCATATGGAAATCAGACCTGACCGATAAAATAAAACGCAGTTTCTTCCAGGCAGCAGTCGTATCGATACTGCTGTATGGATGCACTACTTGGACACTAACAAAACGTTTGGAGAAGAAGCAAGACAGCAGTTACACAAGAATATTGCGAGCAATATTGAACAAGTCATGGCGGCAATACCCCACAAGGCACCAACTATACGGCCACCTGCCTCCCATCACGAAAACTATCCGAGTTACACGAACCAGACATGCAAGATACTGCAGGAGAAGCAAAGAAGAGCTCATAAGTGTTTTTCTACCGCCACATATGGCCGAGCAAAAGCAGGACGACCAGCTCGAATATACATACAACAGCTATGTGAGGATACGGTCTGTAGCCCAGAAGACCTACCAGAGGCGATGAACGGTAGAGAGAGCGTCAGGGATATCTGTGTTAGCGGCACGACATGATGATTATATTAGTGTGGGTGTATTGAAGGATGATGAAAGTAACAAAATATGAAAAATGTTTATATTAACATAATTATACGGATTCAAACTTGAAGAATTTTGATTATTTTTTTTTAGAAAACTACAAATAAAGGAAGGCACAAATTATGATTGACAATTCTGGATTTGGGTGTGTCCAAAATGTTTGCGTGGCTAATTCCAGAAACGTTTACGCAATCATTCTGAATAGTATTCGCCATTTGGGTAACTAATGACATATGATACCTTACCCTGTTATCATAATGCGACTCATTTCTATTAGTATCCTCTCGTGTTCCACTATCAACAATTCTTCTTTACATAGTGTGTTAAATTTTGATTATGTAAGTGCAATCTAAGTTGGGAGAAACGAACTCTAAGTACATTTTACATTAGAGATTTGACCCAAAAGTAGAGGTTCGCGGGACACTGCTGGAGAAGCAAGGATGAGCTCATAAGTGATGTACTCCTATGGACCCCCACTTATGGCCGTGCAAAAGCAGGACGACCAGCTCGAACTTAGATAGAGCAACTATGTGAGGACACAGGATCTAACCCTGAAGACCTGCCGGAGGCGATGAATGATAGGGAGAAGTGGCAAGTGAGGGTCAGGGATATCCGTGCTGGCGGCTCGACATGATGATGATGTTGATGATATATAGTACAATTAAATGGTGACTCAAACTCGGTTAAGCCGTCATAATAAATTTATTTCGGCGGAGAATATTGTTGCTATATTCTCCGTCTCGTCAGATGACTCTTTTACATGCTCTGTCTTGTCGCAGAGATGCGAATGAGGAGTTACAGTTCGTATTCAGAAGATAAATAAGGAAAATCAAAGAAATTTAAAAAGTAACATTAAAAAATCAGAAAATAAAGATAAGAAAAAAACATAAAGTGGACGTCAAATTACAAAGTTTCAAATTCTTTCGTTCATAGGCGTGAGCAGAGGGGGATAACATGTTATATGTTAGAACGATTAAGAAACAGGAGTGGAATTAATCTACTGGTCAGTCCCTTCTAATTGTGTGTTCTGTTAGTGGTTTCTCCTACTTGGCAGGTGTGCTTTTCTAAACGGACTAAGATCGTTTAACTAATGGGCATCTCATATATGATTTATATTTATTTCTAGTATGTCTGTTAATTAACTAAGCTGTTGCCACCCAAGATATTCCTCTTGTTTCAATTAGGATCGAGATAGTTAAACCGGATAAGGTGAGGACATTTATTATAGTCGTCAAGCGTTTTTTTTTTTTAATTACCCTAGAAATGGTCAAGGGGAATTAACCACTCCAGAATCACAGGCCCTATTTTTGGATTAATATTCTGCGTTCATCTGGTCCTTATCTATCCTTGTCTTTCCCTGTCTTGGTGATATCTGCTGTTGGGCTGATCCTTATTAGTTACTAATATTTCTCTATCATAGGCCTTGCGATTATTTATTGACAGTGACTCCCAATCAAGATAATTTAAATTTTCACCAGCTCATTTCTCTCGTTCAACAAAAGTTTTCTATTTTTGAAATTAATTATGCTAATTTTTTCGTCTAAGCATAGGTTACATCTACCATTGAAACTGTTAGCGGCAGATGAGTGCCTTATTATTTTCCACTTAATTTGTAGGGATAGCCCCTGATCCTTAAATCCCCAAAAGTAGTTTGATAAAGCAGTCTGGTATCTAAGTTTTGAGGTTGGAAAATTAGTGCCTGTGGCTGTACCATCTTTGTTTCCAATTTCCCACGGAGATTCCTATATAGACTCTCTCCCCGTCCTTTTGCTGTTCCATAGGAGAAATGCATGCTTGGTATACGACATTCCTCGGAGTGCAGCGTCCTCCCAAGGGGCATTCTTCCTTATTACTACAGTTACAAGTCTCCACGTTTGGGTTCCTATCACTCGTGGTTAGCTCATTGTGTAGCCTCCTGTTATGGTTGCTTAGTATGTTGTACATATTCTTGGTGCAGGGGTGGCTAATTTTCACTGTATCTCTGTTAAAAATCCTACTCAATGGGTTGTCTCTATTAAAATGTTTATCTAGGAGATGCAGGAAGTATCTACCTATGTTAATGTTAGTGAGCTTACAAAATGGCGGACTGAACCAGACTACTTTTCTATTTCTATTCTTTCCTCGTCTATTTCCGTGACTACTATTATTAATAATCTCACCTACCTTTAAGGGTATCCGGGTCCCACCATCATTATTCCCTGCTCTCGAATTGAGGTCCACCGGGGTTAAGTATTCCAGTCTACCTTGGAATCCACTGTCCTTCAGGGCGTCATCATATCTACTCTTGTTTTCCTCGAAAATTTTCCTACCTGAGGACAGCTTATTAATTCTTTGGTTCACCGCATTGGGGATCTGTCTTAGTACGGATCTTGGGTGATTCGAGAAAATATTTATGTATCTGGGGGCGGAATCGTTCTTACTAAAGGGTTTGAACGTACCATTATTTAAATTTAATATGACGTCAAGAAAGTCGACTATTTTTAAGTTTGTGGCTATTTGAATTCTAAACCCTAGTAGTTTGAAGGCCCTAATGATTTTCTTCTGTATACTAGAGGTCTTCGGGCCGTTACTGTCTGGGATATAAATAATCCCGTCATCCCGGTAAAGCCCCACTTGTTGCGAGTTGACAATACGACCCACCGTATCTAGGATATAGATTCCCTGAGCCGAATCATAGGCCCCCATGCGGACGTCGAAATTGTCAACGTGACTTTTTACCCAGGATCTGCGGCTATCAGAGAGGACGGATTTCCTACTTGCTAGGATAATTTCTGTTTCCACTTCCGAGACATTTGTATATTCTCTAGCGTGGTTAAGGCTCCTCACTAATAATTCTTTAGTGATGAAGGGTAAAACTCTATGATGTCGAATTGTACGAAAGTTGACCTCTTTTTATCCTTAATTTTCCTAAACCAATCGATAGTATCCATAGAGTTTTTTCCACAAGTTATATTTATGGCTAATATATTTATAAACAATTATATGAAAAATACTGCAAATGAATAATGAAATTAAACTTTAATCAAAATTTTATATTAAGCTGTTTTACTTTTGATAAGCACTTTTTAAAGCACAATGTGGCAAATAGCAAATCTTGTACGAGAGAATAAATTGCTACCTTTTATGAGGTCATTTACCTGGCAATTATTAAACTGATTTGAGGCATATGAAGCGGTAGTTTTGTGACACACTTTTCTGATGTTCAGGGAAAAACATCAAATGTAAATAAAGACAATATATATATATATATATATATATATATATATATATATATACAGAAATTGAATGCTTAAAACCTTCATCACTGCGTTTAATTTAAAAATTCAGACGTCTTAATGAAGATTTTGAAGCCAAATTTATTAACGTTGCCAAAAAAGTTAAACATTTAAAAATACTCTGAAGACTTTGAGTTTTCCAGAATTATATTTTATTTTCACACACACACACACACACACACATATATACATATGTCCAATATAATTAAGTTTTGTTCAGCGGACATCGGACGTGTTGATAAAATAACATTGAAAATGGGGCACCGGTACGTTGTGATTATATATATATATATATATATATATATATATATATATATATATATGGCCTAGTTACGGTATCTGAGAGAATGTGAAAGTACGTATTACTTGCGTACATTTTTCTCATTAATGCTAACATCAACAGACAATTAGATTGCTTGCAAACCTAATAAACTACACATCCTGGAAACTTCAAGGCGAATTTAAAGTCAAAATATTATTATTTTCCTGCCATAAACACTTTAGTAAATATCAGATCAGAACACGTTCAACATTAAATTAAAGAAAAACTATGGAATATTATTCGATTTATTTAACTATATTAGTCTTTTACTTTATACTTTAAAGGAGATTCTTTGCTTTCCACTATATTTCAAATTGGCTTTTTTTTTTTTGCTTTGATGCCGCCTCGTGAAATCTCATCTATTGTCAGTCTTAACATAATCTCAGGTTCAACAGTAATTGTAGAATTTGTTGTCTCTTCTTCCTACTTAAACATTTGTATCAAGGGCTCCTGAGCCTAAATTTTACCTCTGCCATTTAAGTGTGATCTCAGCACTGGAAAACCGATGCTACTATGCGAGAGGAAATAAAATTTGTACCGATAAACCAATGTAACGTTATCAAAGGGTAACTTTCACTGTACAATTCATGAGGAATGAACTCAGGTTGTGTTTTCTTTCACTCGCCAAATATTTTGGTGCTTTAGGCAAATATTTTGCGAACACCATAATCATCATTATCATCAAGGCATGTGGACAGCAAGGTCTCTCTCTCTCTCTATCTCTATCTCTCTCTCTCTCTCTCTCTCTCTCTCTCTCTCTCTCTCTCTCTCTCTCTGTAGCCATACATTACTATCTGCCATCGTTCTAGACAAGTACGCCCAGAGCTGATCCATGTAAGTTTTTGCTGGCTGGTCAACAATGGTGCGTCTCTAAGGAAATGTCACTTTTCAGTTCGTCCTTACTTCTCTAGCAGTGTTAAACATTTATTGGCCATCTTACCGAGATGGTTTATCGGATGGTAGGTAAGTGGTGATATGGCTATTGTTTTATTGGAAGTTGCTTCTGAGATTTGTTCAAATTCTGAGATTTGTTCCCATCAAGCTTTTAGTCGAAGCTTTTCGTTAAATTCAACGTGGTGTAACCAAATAGTAGTATTTACACAGCTACAGCCTGAAAAAATCCTGTTTTATTCTATCAAAATCACTAAATCACCAAAAGGTCATTGAACAGTCCGTGGCTCACCTATGCGTACGTTGAGATCACATTCAGTAGATGAGATATTGCTGCTAGGGTATATGGGTATGTCGACTAACGTCCAAGTCTTGATATTTAAAGAGTTTAATCAGAAGAAAAGTTTGGGCCTTAATTATCGACTTTCGTTCTGAAGATAACCATTATCAACATCATCATCATCATCATCATGTCTTGCTACTAGTACGGATTTCCCCAGACCCTCTCTTGCCATCCGTCTCTATCGTCCATCGCTCCCGCCAGGTATTTCTTGCTACAGGGTGACCCAAAAAAACTGAACCCATATATTTTTGTAGAAGTAATAAAAAAGTTTATGAGTTCTGTTTTTTTTTTCTTTTGGTCACTCTGTACATCCAGTATAAATGCACAGATGTTGTAGATAGTTTCTAGCTGGCCGTCCAACCATTACTCGTCAGTAGGAAGGGGTCCACAAGAGTACGTCGCTTATGAGTTCGTCCTTACTTCTCCATCAGTGTCCCGCAGGTCATGTTCGTCTAATCTAGAGGGTTTCCGAGATGAGCGGTAGATGGCCATACAACTAATGTTTGTGAGATGTTGCCACGGGGATTTCTTCTATATAGGTCGTAGCATTCTGGTGCAATTACCGTCAAGCTTTTTCTCCATGTGTCTGTACAGCAGTATTGACACGACAGCTGCTTGGTGAAAAACTGCATTTTATTTTAACGGATAGGTCAGACTTCCATATGACCGACAGCCTTCGCTAGTCGAGTATTAATTTGAGAATCATATAATATCAAATGTAGTTGGGCAGAATATAAGATTTACAAACAATGAGATGTAGATGTACAGAATAATAGAATTATAGAATATGATCTGTACAAACTAGAAGATTTACGCAGCAACCTACGCATCAGTATTTAATGTCAGTGGACCGTTACAGAGGTTTGAAACAATTCTCTTAGCCATGAATATTCATCTAGCGATGACGAATCGAAACATCCAAATGTTTGAACTGCATATCTAGCAAGGAAAATGTAAGATTTTACTAAAAATCTGCCTTCGAGTGTGTGCTATTTATCCGGAATGATATTTTATCCCTATATCAAATATATTAATAATTTGGATGTCATTATTAATCTGTTCGATTTATAAAGAAATTCCTTCTAATATAACAAGAAATCAAAAGCTAAGAGTACACTAAATATTACTTTCCCATTCCAGCACTTACCATTTTCCGTCTTTGTAGAAGTCGGTGTATTCACTCTCATCAAAAAATGGAATAAATAAATCGTGTTTAAATACTGTATGTGGTTTAGTTTTAAAATTTCCCCTGGCCTGAGAAAAGTCAGGAATCCATATTTTTCACACGCTCCTACATTTTGTGAGTAAAATAATCGGCTATTTAAATTACCAAAACAAACAAAACCCTTCAATGATTCTTATAATATTGAGCAAATAATGACTTTTGAAATCTTTGTTTCGACTCACTCAGAGAAATCTAGATACATATACAGACACACTTACAAGTATAAATGCATTTTCCTTCCTTCCCCCCTCTCTCTCTCGCTCTCTCTCTCTATCACACACACACACACACACACTATATATATATATATTTCATTATCTCTCTCTCTCTCTCTTTCTCTCTCTCTCTCTCTCTCTCACACACACACATATATTCACACACACTATATATTTCATTATCTCTCTCTCTCTCTCTCTCTCTCTCTATATATATATATATATATATATATATAAATATATATATATATAATGAGTAAAATGTTAATGCATATATGGGGATACCTTTGTGATATAATTTCAAAGCTGACCTGATACTGAAAATGTGTCTTTATGTCATCTCTTTGTCGACACACTTTTAAAAATCTCCCACAGATTATCAAAAATTGTTATTATTTCTATTGGAGCATCTTCATTAGAAAAAAACCCCGGATATCTGAGACCCAATTTTAAAGATTTTTATTTATTGAACGAGTTGATGAACATGTAGTAACTTTAAAATCATAATATCATAAAAGAACTTTCGTTGAAATCTTTTTTGAACATCAGATACATAGATAGATAGATAGATAGATAGATAGATAGATAGATAGATATGAATAGACGTGAATTGAGATAGATAGATAGATAGATAGATATGAATAGACGTGAATTGAGATAGATAGATATATATGAATATACGTGAATTGAGATAGATAGATAGATAGACAGACAGACAGACAGACATGAATAGACGTGATTTGAGATACATAGATAGATAGATATGTATTTGGGCCGTGGGTTATCAGCTGAATATTATGGAATAAAACCGACAACAAATCTCTTGTTGCTTCCAACAGTTTCTGATGTTTTTTGGTAAGAACATGTTTCCGTGGTTTGGGTGAGCGTAAAAATTGGTCTCAATTATCACAAACCACGAATTAGATAATTTCTGCTATAAAACAAGTACGATATATTCCGTTGACTGTTGTGAGTTTTCTTTTTTGTTTATTTGTATGTTTTCATTTTTTAATTTGTTTTTAACCTGTTTTCTTTTTAACTTCAGTTCGATTGGCCGATATTAAAAAAAAAAAAAAACAATGAAAGGATACTCATAGGTACCATTTAATTGGACGGGAAAAACAGAATGTAACCACAGCTTTACCAACAGCAAATAAGCCGACAGTACCAGATTATCTAAACATATAAAGCAAGTAATAGATGGAACAGATAAAGCAATTATAAGATAATATATAATATAATGTAGTGTATAGTGATAATGTCGTTACAAACATTATTATTTATATTATCATTATTATTGCTCTCTGTGTGAGTGAAAATACCTGTTCAATAGAAATCTTTCTTTTCTGAAAAAGTTGTTATGAGTTGAAGGGGTAGAAGCAAAAAGAACAAGCGCAAAGGAACATGAATGTTCGCACAATTGTTCTTAGAATCTAAGTCAAAAGTAGGAGTATTCGACAGAGATCTACTATCATGCATTAATTCAAAGCTGGCGACCCAAGAAGGTAACTAAATTATCACTCAAATGTTGTTAATAATAAGTATGTTTTCAGTCTTTGGTTTTAATGTTATTACTATTATTATTTTTGGTCTAAGAATAACCAGATAGAAATAATTCTTACAGAGCTTAATATTACAATAACTGGTTTCCACTAGTCAATTTTTCGGGGCCTACAATATCTCTGTAAATGTAGACTTGTACTAAATAAAATATTAAGGAACGTACGGGTAAGAAGAAAAAGAATTAAAAGGAGAAAAAGAAAGCAGAAGGAAAAATCATCTTTTTTTGTGTGCGTGTCCCGCTTAAGAGTACTATTTAAAAAAAAAAACAGTTAACGTCAGAGTCATGCATGCATATTTTAAATAACCCTGGGTCTGATATTGCTACAGTATGCCATCCATGATAAAATGTTAAATCAAAATATGACACGTAGGATCCAGGCAACAATGCCATGATCGGCAAGTGCTCTCCCGATAACCAACATGGTAGACCCGAATCGTCATCTTGCGAATGTTGGCTGATTTTTTCTCACATACACAAATAAAGATCATAGGAACCCACAAATCAAAGACGAAAACACGAAACACAGGCTAGGTAAGACAACTAACTTGCACTACATTGATTTTTAGGAGCCACTCTTCACAAAGAGGATATAAAAAAGAATGATCGAGATCTGGCAAAAATGCACTACTTTTTAGACAACAAGCCAACGACTTACTGATCAAGATAGAACAATAATAAAAGAAGGCTCTTCTCACTACACAACCAAGCAAAACACAACCAATCAACAGAGAAGAAACACTGACACCAGAACAAACAAACAAAAAAATGTTATAAAATCTAAAGAAAATTATGAAGGGAAAAAGACTACCATACCATCACTAAGAAACATCGAAAGGAGAAAAGTAAAGACGGAAGCAGAGAAAAATCAATTACCAGCATAAATCCCAACAAATGATATAACCGAATTAAATTAACTAATCTACACAGGATGGAAATAAGTTTGTGCGAAAATAGTTATCCTCGCAAAAAGCACGAAGAAAACATCAAAACATGGATGGTTAATTCGACTGGAAATGCAGAAAAAAATCTACGAAAACAGGCCAAAATGTTGAAACAAAGGAAAACTCCGGAACATGTAGGGACAAAAAGAAAAAGGTAACATAAGAAAAATAGCAATACAACTCGAGGAAATAAACCAGAGAACTGCTGAAAGAATGAAGATTAAAAAGATATCGACTAAGTGTAAAACCATACTGACAAAACAGGACATTCCAAAATAAGGAATGGAAATTCTACCAATAAGTTGGGGGATGACATGAAAACATACCAACAACCGAATGCAAGAGAAACCGACCAATTTTAGACTAAAATATAACAACCAAGAGAACATAACAAACACGTCGAATGGATAAGCAATATGACAAAAGCATTAGAAGGACTTGAAGAAGACCCGAAAGCAGAAATACACATCGATTTACTCAGAATAACACTAAAAAAATATCAATTTGGAAAACACCAGACCATGAGGGAATACAGGGATTCTGGTTCAAGAAATTCACCTCCATTTACGAAGGGCTAACTTAAGAAATAAATAAATCTCTACAAAGAGCACACGTGCCTGAGTGTATGACCAACGGAAGGACCACATTGATCAAGAAAGACCCCCTCAAAGGAAGCACCCCAAGCAAATATAGACACACAACCTGCCAACCGACGATGTGGAAAATATTAATAGCGCAAATAAAGGAAGTCGCTAACAAGCTGTGGGTTGTTCCCTGAGGAGCAGAAAGGATGCAACAAATGACCCAGAAGCACAAGAGAGCTACTTTACATAAATTAGCACATCCTCAACGAGAGCATGGCCAGACGGAAAAATCCTGCAATGTCCCGGATTGACCACAAAAAGCATATGATATAGTCCCAAAAAGCTGGATAATAAACTGCCTCAAAACGTACAAAATATCAGATGAAGTCATAAACTTTATAGAGAAAACCCTGAAAACCTAGAAAGTTGAATTGACTGCCGGAGGGACAACCTATGTTAAAGCGAAGGTTCAAAGAGGTATATTTCAAGGAGATGTACTTCCGACTTATAACTGTGATGATGCCACTTTACTACATACGCAGAAAATGTACAGCTGGTTACAAACTTGATAAATCGTAGGAAAAAATCAGTCACCTAATGTACATAGACGACATCAAACTGTTTGCAAAAAATGAAAAAGAGCTGGAAACTCTAATATACACAATGAGAATATGCAGTCAGGACATTGGGATGGAATTTGGCACTGAAAAAATACCATGCTAGTAATGAATAGCGGCAAATATCACCTGACAGAGGGAAGCGAACTTCCAAATCTACACAAAAATAGAACGTTCAAGAAAGGGAAACCTATAAATACTCGGGCCTATTGGAAGCTGACAACATCAAACAAGTATAGATAAACGAAAACTTTAAAACAGAAAATCTCAGGAGAATCAGAAAGCTACCCAAGACAAAACTATGTAGCAGAAACCTTATCATAGGAATCATATTTACCAACCCCTCCGCTCGGGCAGGATATGACACAAGGTCAATTTTTAAGCGGAGTTTAACAGGTTTGAATTCAGAGTTTTCCTTCTCCTAGACTAGTTGCCTCACCAAGGCTGAAGAACCTAGTCTGCCCTCCTATTTACCCATTGCTGGAGGGAGAATAATTGGATTCATACCTTTCCTAAGGGCATTAGTGCTATGTAAAATGCAATCAGTCTCGTCCAGGATTTGAACTCGTGTCGTCGTGTCCATTTACTACGACGATAACCATTACACCACGGGCAACTCTGACCTTATCATAGGAATAAATACTTGGGCTGCACGCCTCGAAACATATTCCGGGCCATTTTTGAAGTGGACCAGAGAATGACTTGAGCAAATGGACCAAAGAACAAGAAAACGAATGACTACGCATAAGTGTTTTCATCCCAGACATGACCTTGACAGACTTTATGTATCAAGAAAGGAAGGAGGAAGAGGACTTTACTAAGAAAAATGCAAAGGAAGACTGATTACAGCGATACTGACAACACGAAGACCAAAAAGAACGTAAATAACTAGAAAACCAAAATGAGAAGAAAAACAAATCTTAAGTGAGAAACTGAATCTCTTCAAATTGCATCATAAATCAACGCGATAAGCGAGAATGAATAGAACGCAACAAAATACCAAGTGTAGGTTATGTGGCAATAGAGACAAACCCACCAATCTCAGAATAAGTGAATGCGTCAAATTAGCACTGAAGGAGTATAAGACTAGACACGACTGGATGGGCAAGGTGACCCACTGGGAATTGTTCAAGAAATTTAAATTTGACCATACGAACAAACGGTATATGTAAAACCAGCATCTGTCCTTGAAAATGACACACATAAACTCCTATGGGATTTTAACATACAAACAGATCACCTAATCTCAGCCAGAAGACTAGACGTTATAATAATCAACAAAAAAATGAGAATTTGAAAAATTGGGGACTTTGCTGTTCCGGCGGTTCCGAGCACAGAATAAAATTGAAAGAAAGTGAAAAGAAGGATAAGTACGTCGAACTTGCTATGAAATTGAATAACTGTGGAAGATTGACGTGACAATTATACAAAATCGTGATTAATGCTTTTGGTACAGTCACCAAAGAGTTATTAAAGGGACTGAAGGACTTGGAAATAAGACGACGAGTGAAAACCATCCAAACTACAATATTACTGAGAACGGCCAGAATACTGAGAAGAGTCAAGGAGACTTGAGAAGACTTGCTGACTCTGAAATTCCAGTAAAAAGACCATCAGCTAATGTGAAAAACTCACAAGGAGTATATAATGTATAATAATAATTATAATAATAATAATTTATAATGTATAATAAGATGGTATATTCGGAAAAGGTGCAACCCAGTAAATGAAAAGATGTAATAATAATTGCACGATATGTCAGGGGGAAATCTGTGTACGGCAACATTCCATAAAAATATTTAAAAAACCGTTTCTGTCTCTATATAAAAAAAGGATTTTATGTCACATACAGCCAGATTGATTTTAAATGTAGTTTACATGTATTACGAACATTCATATTTTTGATATCAATAAATTATATTCTTTTTTTTTAGATTTTTGCGTCACGTGAACATATATCATGCTAAGTGAAAAGATATCTAAACCATAAAAGATTTTCTACTTCACATGAAAAATTAACTAATGGATTTTACGTGTGCATGACTGAGTTATTTTAAATTATTGACTTTTCCTGCTTTAGTAACATGTAGTGTTTTTAAAAATTGCTTTAAATTCCACACACACACACACACACACACACACATATATATATATATATATATATATATAGGTCAAATAATTTAAGTGATAAGTTTTGTCATTTAATGCATTCGGACTATTGTCTTCAAATTTATTGTTACATTCACAACGTCGGCTTTCTTGACGTAATTCAGCCAGCACTGAACTTTGAACTGAACAATTTATCTAATCTACATAGGTAGATTGTACTAATTCCGTAAACCATATCTAGGTACAAGTATTTAACATTCGTACATTTTTCTTGTTATTTACCTGTTGTCAAGACTGAACCTGCCAATTCCAGATATTTCACTCTGGATGACTTTAACTAAATGTTCATATCCCTAGCGCTAGTTTCCTGCTAAACAATTCAGAGTGATATGTTTGGACTAATAATCCTAATGTCTTCATCACCTTATGAGATTCAACTTATTCCTATTATATATCATTTTTGTTTTGGTTGAAATTGCAATTTATTTTCATCAAGCTTTTATTTTTGTTTCTTTTGTCGTATTTATTTCAGGTGAACAAGTCAATGTAGCCCAACATATTGTTGTATAGTCACAGCCATGACCAACTATACAAACACATAATACATATACATCTACATATGCATGCACATCTGTATGCAGAACATAACGACGACACAATAAAGACGAGTTACACAGTTCTTTAGAAAAAGATACCTCTCACTTTATTGAAAGGGTTGTGTGTGAGAGGGAGTTGGAGACTGAACAGAACTGCAACATATTGACCCCCACTCTATTGGCCATAACCACGTTTCTTTCCCGTTCTCCAGGGCTGCTGAACCGAGGGCCTGGGGGCCCAGCCTCTCTGGGACAAGTTCCTCAACCCAGCATCTTCTCTCCAACTCATCTGATCCCCAACTGTTCAATCGGAGGCCTGAGGTCTCCCACTGCTGGGTGCTGGCTTTCTCTACCGTATCTTATCTCCAACTGGTCTAGTCTCCAAACTGATTGAATTTCCTGTGCACTGCGTTATATAATAGTTCAACACCCACCTTCTTCTTGTGGGCGTCACAAATTGCAATCATTCAACCCATCCACGGTCAAGGTTATACTCTGCTATTCCTCGACCGGATGCACATGTTATTTTCAGAGGTGCATTTCCTATTTTGACAGCCCGGCCGGTCGTAGGTCAATATACAACAATATGTGCTGCTTCTTTAAGACGTCCTATTCACGAATGTTCTTCATTATCAATTATTTCAACTTCATCTTACCGAGACAGATGTGTCCATATATGGTCAGCCATACTCCACGTTTTGACCTACAATCGGAATACTGCTTTTCGATGTTTCCCTTGTCTTAAATTTACTTTACTTTTTACTATCGCTTTACACTTGTACAATCTACTTCCGTGGATTAAATAAAAGACTCGGTTCGAAGTCCTGAGTAGGCCCCTGAGATCGACATAAAACACCCTAATAAAGCAAACAGACGCATTGGTCGAAAGTTTGGGAAAATAACAATAAAATGAAGACAGCAATCCGAATACTTTGAGTGATTAATACACACACACACACACACACATATATATATATATATATATATATATATACCTGTGTATGTATGCGATGTTTATTACACCTTTCAAGTTTTTTTTTTTTTTCGTATCAGTTTTAGCTCACGGTATTTGATTACTATCTGATTGACAACAAGTCATCTCAAATCCCAGGTACTCATCTAATTATTCTAGCCAAGCTCATAAATGCTGTAGTCTGGATAATCCCGGATCTTCTTTTTATTTCTAATCCTTTCAATCATATAAGTAAGGTTTGAGAACCGTTACGAGTGCACCTACTGTGATTGGTATCACCGTCACTTTCAAGCTCCACTGCTTTTTAATCTCCAGGTAAGATCCAAGAATTTTGCTGTTCCTTTTATTTTCACTAAGTGTTTCGTTGGAACTGCGAAATCAACTAGACGTCAAATTCTCTCTTTTTCTTTTTTTTTTGCGTGGGTCAATCAAAACTAAGTATTGTGTTCAGGCTAGGATTAAGTGACCCGTTTGTATCCCAATACCCAAAAGAACGTGATGTGTCTCATTCTCTTGGACAGTATCTGTTTTGTTCATATACTATTCGGTAGAATGGTAAAGTTTTTGCCGATTGCGCAATTCTCCACTCAGTTGTAACTAGTCTTATTCTCCTTTAGTGCTAGTTTGTTGCATTCGGTTATAATGAGATTAACCAGTTCAACTCTTTCTCCACATTAGCTACACTTGCTATTCTATAACGTATAATCGATTTTCGCTTTTGATGTAATGCTACATATGGCGTTGTTTTGCGCAGCATCTAGATGAGATATTTGTTTTTCTCTTGATGCTTCTATTCAGTTGTTCTTTCCAGGTCTTTACGAATCCAATCTCACATGATTGTCACAAGAAAAATACATTCAGTTTCTTTCTTCAAATTTTTCTGTCTCTTCGTTTTGGCTTTGAAGTTACTGACTCCTGTTATAAGTCCTTCTTTCCTCTTTTTTACGTATTCCTAGTGTCTCTGGGCTGTTGCATTTACACAATCCCCGTTGCTGGCGAGTACTCCTCCCATATCTTTTTTTGACATATACATTGTAAGTCGTCACTTGGATGAAAGGCTTTGTGTATAATCATCAATGTTCTTGTTATTTGTTCCATTTATCTGTTATTTTAAGAATGGTTCTGTGAATCTCACAAGGAGACCACCCAGTTGTTTATTCTTGTCATTTGATGACTGTCATACAGCTGGATTTCACGTCCTTCTTGAGTTGGGATTTTTTTTTTCATCTCTTCTTCTTTGATGGCGTATACTTTCAATATTCTAAAGTACTTGAAATTTTCCTTCTCTCCAAGCGTTATGATGGTTTCAGGATTTAGTAGTTCTATACATTCTGTCGTTTTATTTCCACCACTTTTGTCGTAGGAAAACGTTTCTTCGTCTTCTGATTATTATTATTCCCACTAGACCGCCCCCAAAGCTACCTAAAATATCAGTAGTAAATAAAAGTCCAAACGAAGAAGAGGCATTTGAACTCAGGAGCCAAGTGGAAGAAATATGTCAATATTGGTCAGTATGTCTTTAATTCCAATTTAAAATGCTGAATTTTACAAAATGTTATGCTGTATTTTGTTTGTAAAATAATGCTTAAACTATGCGTTTTAAATGTAAAGGCACGCTTACTCTACTGTAAAGCCAATTTGATATTAAGCCTATCCACATGTCAGCGAACAAGGCAGAATGTTTTTAAATATCTTCTATCGAATAATTTAAAAATTCGTAAAGAAAGCCCTAACAGTAGTTTAGAAGAAAAAGCCTAGAACGCCTAATGCTACCACAGAGCTCTAATTCCTGAAGCCTGCTAGGTCCCCAACTGTAGGATGGAAAAAAAAAAAAAAAAAAAAAAAAAATGAAAAACCCTTGGAAAAGTCCCAATACAGCAAAAAAGTATAAGTCAGTATTAGTGAAAGTCATAAGAAAGTACCTTAATGTTGGACTTTAACTAAGTTAAAACTTAAAACAAATTCCCCCCCCCCTTTTTATTTATTTTTTTATTTTTATTCTTTTTTTTTTTTTTCTTTTTTTTTTTATTTTTTTTTATTTTTTTTTTTTTTTTATTTATTTTTTTTTTTTTATTTATTTTTTTTTTTTATTTATTTTTTTTTTTATATTTTTTTTATTTTTTATTTTTATTTTTTTTTTTTTTATTTATTTATTTTTTTTTTTAATTTTTATTTATTTTATTATGTACACATGGGAAGCAGCATGATGTACGTTAAGGTATTTGAATAAACCAATGGACGACCAAAGTCAATACCCAAATGGGTCCTGGACGTGAGTTTGACGACTTTTCGCTCAGGATCGACAGTTCGATCGGGGAACTACTGCTGCTCCTCTATAAGAGTGGCTTCTATAGAAGAGAATAAAACAGCCATCGAAAGATAACCATGACCCACACTCAAACCACTTACACAAACCGCATCGCTCTTCGCGCGGGTAAAAAAGGGGCGCGTCCTGCTGAGGTTGGAGCCCTGGCCTCGGTGTTCGAAAAATCAGCTACAGAGCTCAAACAATCAAAACTACTAAAATGCAAGCAAACACTACAAATAGCCACATTTAACGTAAGAACCTTAAATAGAATAGGACAACTCCCAGAGCTAATCGCATCGGCCGAAGAACATAAAATAGACATAATATGCATACAAGAACACAGATACACACACACAGAAGATATCAAATATCACGAAACTAGCAATGGATGGTCGCTCGCCACTGTATCCGCATGGAAAAACTCTGTCAACGCCGCAGTGGGAGGGGTAGGATTGCTTATAGGACCTAGAGCACTAAAAACGCTTAATAGCATAGAGAAAATACAACCTAGAATGATGGTAGCTACATTTAACGGAAACCCCAGAGCAACAATCATCTCATGCTACAGCCCCACCAATGTTAGTGAAGAAAATGAAATAGTCACCTTCTACGATGAGTTATCCTCATTAGTGCGTAGCATCCCGAAACCGAACATGTTAGTCATTGGCGGAGACATGAATGCACAAATCGGGAAAAACGGAAACAACAAATACAGCCTCCACAACACGTCAAATAGAAATGGGCAACATCTAACAGATTTCATGATAGAAAATAGATTAGCATGCCTCAATACAAACTACCAAAAAAGAGAGGGCAAACTATGGACATACACGTACGCAAACAATACTAAAGCTCAGATAGACTACGTCCTTATAAACAAGAAATGGAAGAATAGTGCATTGAATTGCGAGGCATACTCCTCTTTTGAGGGTGTGTCCACCGATCACCGAATAGTCACAGCGAAAATACGGTTAAGCCTACGAAAAAACGACAAACGAACAGCGACCACCAAACACTATGACTGGGCCCTATTAAACAACAAAGATGTCAGAGATAAATACGTATTAGAATTGCGAAACAGATTCGAAACACTACAAGAAAAGACGGAAAAAAGTACACCAAACGACGAATACGAAAATTTCGTCAATGCACACCTTGAGGCAGCAGCAAAATACATTCCAACAAAAATTAAAACTAAACATAGAGTCCCATGGGAAACCTTAGCGGTGAGAGAAAAACGTGCACTAGTGAAAACAGCCTCCAAAAACTATCGAAAAAACCCAACAAACACAAATGCCTTAAAACTAAAAACGGCACAATATCAATTAGCAGGCATATATATAAAGGAACAGACAGAATACATTCAAAATCAGATAGATAAGATCAGAGACTCGGTAGAAGATAGACAATCTAGAATTGCCTGGCAAACAATAAACGAAGTGAGAAGAAGAAAGAACACAGCCAAAGCAAAACTTAAAGCAGCAAACCAACAAGAAAGAATAAAACTGTGGAAACAGCACTTCGAAAACTTACTTGGAAACCCACCAAAAATAACGCATGAACCAATCACCAGAATAATTAGCAAACAATTAGACATTAAACTTGGACCGTTCACACAAGGAGAACTCGACTCGGTTCTCAGAAAAATTAAAAATAGGAAAGCTGCAGGACTGGACGAAATTCCCCCGGAAGTATGGAAGACCAGACAATTCGACGACATACTGCTCCGACACTGCAACGCAGTATACAATCAAAATCCGATAGATAGATGGACGAAGGGATGCATACTCCCCTTCCCTAAAAAGGGGGACCTCGGATTAGCCAAAAACTACCGAGGCATAACACTTACATCCATAGCTGCCAAAATCTACAATGCCCTACTACGAAACCGCATAGAACCCAAAATCGACAACATAATTAGAAAAAAACAAAATGGCTTCCGAAGAAATAGATCTACGACCTCACAAATACTAACCATCCGCAGAATCCTTGAAGGTGTACGGGCAAAGAACCTACAAGCGACATTAATATTTGTCGACTTTACCAAGGCTTTCGACTCCATTCACAGAGGAAAGATGGAACAAATCCTACTAGCGTACGGCATACCTAAAGAAACCGTAGCGGCAATAACGATTCTCTATAGAAACACTAAAGTAAAAGTACGATCACCAGATGGAGACACAGAATACTTCGACATTGTAGCAGGAGTACTACAAGGGGACACGCTGGCTCCGTATCTCTTTATCATTTGTCTAGACTACGTACTTAGAACATCGATTGACAAAATCAAAGAGAATGGCTTCGAACTGACGAAGAAAAGAAGCAGAAGATATCCCGCAACAACAATTACCGACGCCGACTACGCCGATGACATAGCGATACTGGCAAATACACCTGACCAAGCCGAAACACTTCTGCATAGCCTGGAACGAGCAGCAGCAAGCATAGGCCTCCGTGTTAATGCACACAAAACGGAATATATGTCCTATAACCAAACGGGGGACATCTCCACTCTAGAAGGAACCCCTCTTAAACTAGTAGACAAACTCACGTACCTAGGAAGCAGCGTCGAATCAACCGAAAAGGACATCGAAACGAGGTTAACGAAAGCATGGACAGCTATCAATAGGCTATCGACTATATGGAAATCAGACCTAACCGATAAAATGAAACGCAGTTTCTTCCAGGCAGCGGTCACATCGATACTGCTATATGGATGCACTACATGGACGCTAACAAAACGGCTGGAGAAGAAACTAGATGGCAATTACACAAGAATGCTGCGTGCAATCCTGAACAAGTCCTGGCAGCAACACCCCACAAGACACCAACTGTACGGCCACCTGCCCCCTATCACGAAATCTATTCAAGTTAGGCGAACCAGACATGCAGGACATTGCTGGAGAAGCAGAGATGAACTCATAAGAGATGTACTCTTATGGATCCCCACACACGGCCGCGCAAAAGCAGGACGACCAGCACGAACGTACATTCAGCAGCTATGTGAGGATACAGGTTGTTGTCCTGAAGACCTACCTAGGGCGATGAACGATAGGGAGGAGTGGCGAGAGAGGGTCAGGGATATCCGTGCTGCCAGCACGATATGATGATGATGATGATTATTATTGAACGCTAAATATCTTTTATATCCATAAAAGGTATTTCTCTGTACGGAAATAAAGTAAAGATTGCGATCATAACCGAGGGTGACCCGAAGGCTCCTTTTTCGATAGCTACTACATCAAGGTATAGGGAAGGGTGGTATTCCTTTCCCAGGGTTGACCTACTTTACCCATTATCCGTCCCTTATAATGCTGAATGTTAAGATAGGAGGCATGAAGTACTAGCTTTTGAGTCTTTGGTATGTCTCCACCTGGGAATGAACGCAGGTCTCCTGGGTCATATGCAAACATTCTAATCATTATGCCAATGTCCGAGTGTATAGATAGAAGTTAAAACAGAATGAAATCTCTCACGAATATTTTGAATAATCAGGTAAGGTGGTTCTGAATCACTCTAACTCTTATATATATATATATATATATATATATATATATATATATATATATATATATATATATATATATATAAATGTGTGTGTGTGTGTGTGTTTGCAGGTGTGTGGGTGCGTCTGTGTGTGTGTGTGTGAGAGAGAGAGAGAGAGAGAGAGAGAGAGAGTGTGTGTGTGTGTGTGTGTGTGTGTGTGTGTGTGTGTGTGTGTGTGTGTGTGTGTGTGTGTGTACAAAGTCTATGTACCGGCATCGTGCATGCTTTGGATTTGCTGACCATGGCCGCTATGACAAAGTAACAGATGCATTTCGTTTTTATAAGTCTCTGAATTATAACATTTTTAAGGAATAATTATCGTATAGTATAAAATCATTGACACATGTAGTTTGCGTCGATTGCCTGCCATGCACAAAATAAAACTGAATATTGATAACAGAATTAAAAAAAACAAAAAAAAACAACGCTCAAGGTCGATAAACATATTATGCTGAGAATGTGCAAGTGTAAAAGAAGGCAAAGGTGTTTATCGATTTATTGATTTCTAATTCAGAACAAAGACAGTCGGCATTCTACCTCTCGTGAGCAATTGCTTCAACATAGACAAAGATGAATTCGAGTGTCAAAATAAATGAAAAATGATTCCTTGTTTATTGTCCCCTAATGTTCTTTGACATGACTTTAAGCATAAGTGTTTGTCACTGAAAGATTCGTAAATGAAGAGAATACTCATAATGGTGTGGGGTGCCTTTGTATGCTATACATCTCCATCATATATATATATATATATATAGAGAGAGAGATAGGGGAAGAGAGAGATAGTGAAAGGGACAGGGAGAGACAGACGAACAGAAAAAGAGACAAAGAGACATAGATAGCAGGTGAAAATTATATATTTATATATATATATATATATATATATATATATATATATATATATATATATATTGTTTACTAGTTTTCTAAATAAAGTGCTGAAAACTCTTGATAGAGAATAACTACATCTAAGTTTGGAGAGGGTCGAAGGCAAGTGATGTGTGTCTATTCATCCCTTGAGCGCTCATAATATATATATATATATATATATATAGAGAGAGAGAGAGAGACAGACAGACAGACAGAGAAAGGAGACAGTTGAAGTATTGCATAGTTTGAATAGATTTTTTTAATGTTCATATTTTTGTAAAAACATATATACATATATAAAATAAAGTTCATGCATTATAAACAAGATTGTGCTATCTCCTTCTTAAATGAAAATCTTTGAAATTAGCAAACAAGTTCTCATACGTAGATTGGAACAGCTCATCTACCAAAAATAATGTGATCATATGCACAGGAAATATATGGGCTGCTATTAACAGGTTAATGCCCACATGAAAATCTGGTCTCACTGATAATATAAAATAAAGAAATTTATACAATCTGTAACCGTGTAGGCACTATTGTATAGCTGCACTAGCTGGTCATTAAAGACATACTCTGATAAAAAGCCTAATAGGAGCTACGTAAGCATTATTCGTGCGGTTTTTAGCAAATCCTGGAAGAAGCCCCTCACAAGACAGAAGTTTTCATTTCACAAAACATCCAAATGAAAAACAAACATACCAGCAAATCTTTGAAAAGAAGGGATGAACTCATAAGATGACTCCTACACACGAGCACACGGGTGTTGGTCGACCAGCAAAAACGTAAATCCATCCGCTTTGTTTACACGCTGAGTGCAGTCTAAAAGATCGGGAGTGATAGCTGATAGATGTATATCCCGAGAAAGTCAAGTGAATACGTGCTATTAGCACAACATGATATTTTCTTTATATAATATCGAAATGCCCTATGCAAAAAAAAGCCACCAGAATGCACCCTAAATATGTGAAATTTCTCATGAAATCACGCGGAGAAAATTGCTGAAACATCTGAAATGTTCCCTTTCAAATAGCAGATATTACAAAACTTACGAAACCAAAACAAAGCAATCGCTTTTGCCTGAGAAACGTTGGAGCATTATTAAGTTGCACTTCATGTTTTGCTTCGTATTATATTCAGTGATGAATCGACGGTACGTTGCAGTAGTTAACTCCAAATTTACTAGATAGAACATTCCTGAAAGTAACATCCAACAAAAGAACGTCTTTACAGTCAATTTCCATCTCGCAAACCAACCTAGTAAATGAGTTCTCCTGGATAAGTAGGGACGAATTTTTAAGCAAAGTTCTACGATGGACTCGAACACTAGGACATACAAGTAGTACGTGATTGTTTGTTTGTTTGTGTTTTTTGACATATCAACCCTTGTACGTTATTTAATGTCAAATTCATTCTTATAAAAACTGTTCTATTTCAAACAATTCAGTTTGGCATATATACACAGAATTATTATCAAAACAATTATATTTCAAGCTATTCAGTTTT
The DNA here is from genome assembly GCA_963585895.1 of Sepioteuthis lessoniana. Taxonomy (NCBI): domain Eukaryota; kingdom Metazoa; phylum Mollusca; class Cephalopoda; order Myopsida; family Loliginidae; genus Sepioteuthis; species Sepioteuthis lessoniana. The sequence goes on along the minus strand of OY757906.1, from coordinate 86,255,963 downwards.
GTCAAACAGTTCTAATTCAAACAATTCCGTTTGGCATAAGTACACAAATTCATTATCAAAAACTTTCTATTTCAAGCTATTCAGTGTAGTCAAACAGTTCTATTTCAAGCAATTCAATTTAGTATAAGTATAGTTTTTATTTACACACAGTTAAATGCCAAAACATTTCTATTTGAAACAATGCAGTTTAGTGGAGGAACAGTTTCAATCTCAAAAAATTGTGCTCTTTAAACAATTTTTAGCATAAGTAAGCAGTTTAAATGTTAAAAGAAATTCAGTCTAGCACAGTTTAGTTGTATTTGACTCAAAGGTAGGGCTCTATCAGGTACTACCACACTAGGCCGGAGTGGACCTGAGAGTAATGCAAATGAAGGGGTACTTCGCATTCCGCAAAGCTCAAACATTACTGGAACCTCACCATCAGATTGTTTGGTGTCATATCTGGGACACTCGTTGGGTGAGGGCGTCTTACTTTTCTGCAGAAAAGCATTCAGTGTATTCTACAGCTCCAGCCGATTGGGCATGTGTTGCGTCATTTGCGAAAACTTACCAAAAGCGATGGCTGAAAGGAACAGATGGTGAGATAGTTTAGGGAATGCTTGAGGTTAGCATCTCTTCGCAATGATAAGATACGTAAGAGTTAATGTCGTTAATATTAAAAAAAAAATTCTAACCGTCTATTTTTGTCGATGACACATAAGCATGACCCTACCATATATTTGTAGGCCTCTCTCTGTGTGTGTGTGTGTTTGTGTGTGTGTGTGTGTGTGTGTGTGTGTGTGTGTGTGTGTGTGAAGGTGCTTTCGCATAGGTATGCTTGTGGGGTCGTGCACCTTTGTTTATTCGTTTGTAATGTTTAACGAAAGATTGCGACTCAAAATCAATGAAGAAACAAAAAACAACGTAAATAATATCTTCAAACAACAAAATAATATCTTCAAGAAACAAAAAACAACGTAAATAATATCTTCAATTCTTCTTTCAAAAATTTACATAAATTACCTAAATTCTCAGACCCAATGTATATTTTTATTAGATTTGAGAAAAAATAAGCTTAGCTGGTGAGCCTATTATCACCTGCAGCATTATGACCGAAATATCACTTTACATTTGTGTAAGGTGTCATGTAGGAATTAACACCGTGTTATTGCGTCCTGCATAAGTCGGAATAAGTAATATAGAAAAACGATTGTTGGCTGATTCACCAGCTTCGTCCCATTGTTGTTAAATCATTTCGTGATAACTGAAGACTGAAGTTTTTAAATGTAATGAGTCGACGACTGAAAAACAGAACTGTTATCTTGTTCAAGAAGTCAAAGTAATACCAAGAACAATGACAAGGTGAACACTGCAAAATATCAGATTGAAGGTTCAGAGGCATAAAACTAGTGAGTGCAAGCATTAGGACGGTATGATCATCGAAAGAAATTGAGGAAAAAAAGGAAACAACATTGAGAATATTGTTCTTACTCATAGTAAAATCGGAATAAGCCCAATGCTATATTTTTATTCCCTTTCCAAACCCGTGGGATTATTCTGCTTCACTATATATATATATATATATATATATATAGAGAGAGAGAGAGAGAGAGGGAGGATATTTTTTTTAAATACCTCAAAGAATTTGAGAGAGATTTTAGATTGATAGAAAAAATTAATGATAAAAACGTACAGATGAATCCTTAGTAGAAAAAAAAATCGAGATACTTCCAGGACAAAGACAATAACAGCGAATTAAATACATTCTTTGAAAAGCTCTGGTATAACGTAAAAGACAAGATCTATACAAAACTGCCTCTCACGCTATGACAAGAGTTGAAAATAAAGAAGAAAACAAAAACATAATAAAATATATAGACAATTGAAGTCACAAAATCATTCTGAATGAAACATAATACAGAACAAAAATAGAAGAAACATTAAAGGATGATACCAAGTAAAAATTAATTGATACAAACAGAGACGACAACGATGTAATTTCAAAAAGACAAAAATTTGACAATCAACACAATGAAATATGAAGTAAAAAAGAAAAGGACTGCATAATTAACAACACCCCAAAAACTAGTGACAATGACTTCGGATTACCAAAAATTCTCAAATCCGAGAAAATAAAATTAGCAGTAGAAATATAAAAATCTTAATACATAGAAATTCCAAACCCCAGTGACCTCAAATTTAGACCAACAGTAGCAGACCTATCATGCTCCGTCAACAGACTAAGGAAAATAATAGATATTTTTCTAAAACCACTCAAATATAAGAGATAACTCTACATTAAATATGACATCCAATTTTTCAACTCCAAACCACAAAAATATCAGATCTCGAGAAATTCATATTTACATATGACATCACAAAACCACCACTTAATTAGGAAAACAGGACATTTTATTTTCGATGAAAACCTTACACCCAAGATTTAACAAAAATCACTGATGGTAGAGAACTAATTCTAAGTAATAACTTGTTTCAATTCAACAACATAAATTACATCCAAACCCGGGGAGCAACTATGTGAACTTAAATGGTACCAGCATATGCCAACCGAAAAGTAACATTATTACAGGAAAACCTACATGAAATCATTGGTAAAAATATGCCAACAAAAAGATAAAATTTATTTGATAATGGGAAATGTACCAAGATAACTATTTCATATTTTAAAAGTTATTGTAAATTCTGTGAATGGTTAATGGTGAACATGCAGTAACATTAAGAAAAGAAAGTAAAATTTCGAGCGTGCACGATTTAAAAGAACTACCATTTTTACACATGCTCATTAAAAGCGAAAATGGCTAAATCATCACACACATTTACCACAAACACAAAAATACCAAACTACATCGACATTTCGAAGGTCTTCACTTCAAAAACTGCATAAAATCAACTACTTATTGTGTGCCGGAGAAAAATAGGGACATTCTTGTTTCATAATAAACGACTGTATTATAAAGGAAGGTTGATTTTATTATTAAAAGATAAGTAAAATGGATTAACACAAAACAGCAAATTTACTCAATATAGTTGCTATTTTCTTCAGTTATATCTAAATGCATTCGAAACGATTTGCATGCCTTCAAAATAAATTCTTCAAGCATTTAATTCTAATCATTGATTCTTTGTCGTTTCTTTTTTTGCTCACTCATGTTAGGCTGAATTTTAGCAATATATATATATATATAGATATATATACATATATATATATATATATATATATATATATATATGTGTGTGTGTGTGTGTGTGTGTGTATGTGGTGAGGGGTGTATGTATGTATGTATTATGACCAAAATTGGTTGCACAAATTGGAATATTTCTTTCATTTTGTTTATTTCAAGATTGCTTTCAACCAGTTCCGACCTTAGGTCATTGTCAGGAAAAGAAGGATTTTTGTTAGTAAAAACCAAAAATATTTTCAGGAACGTTTTCGAGATTACTAATAATTTTAATGGTATTAATAAGCTATCAGAAAATCAATTGAAAATGTACTTGTTGCGTAGAATCACCATTAGCCAAAGGAAAAATAAATTCCGATCAACTTATCTATAATTGGTAATATATATATATATATATATATATATATATATATATATATATATATATATATATATATATATATATATATAGTAAAGGCACTGGGCTAATTAATTTTCATTCGTGGAGAGGGGAGTGTGTTTCAAATTAGTTGGGAATTGACCCTTTTGTTTGTCTGTTTGTTTGTTTTCTGATTTCTGTCTTTCTTTCTTTCTTTCTTTCGTTCTTTTTTATCGCTTCATTTATCTTGATTTTGAATGTTGTCCAGTGCCATTTCAAGGTAGGTTCTTGTATTTTAAATTTCGTGTCAGAGGTGCGTTTCAAATTAGCTGTGACTTATTGTCTATTTTTTTTTTTTTTTTGTCTATAACGTTGTTTGGGACTCAATTTTTTCTTTGAAAGCCGGGTGATTGATGTTACATACGGTTGCATTTTTTTTTTATTTCCATTTGTCTTTTTTTCTTTTTTTGCAATTATTGATTTTATGTTTATGTCTTTTTCAATTCTTTCTGCGATGGGGAATCGTGCATACCCACACTTACAAACATGCATAGACACACAGACACACACGCACACACACACACGCGCACACACAGACACACACACACACAGACACACACACAGACACACACACACACACACACACACACACACACAGACACACACACACACACACACACACACACACACATATATATATATATATATATGTATAAAGAATCAGTGTGTACGTGACTTGTAAACAAATAGAGCATATAATATACATTAAAATTCTGTCTTTCAATTGATCACCTTCTTTCTCTTTGTCTTTTATATTTCTTAGGACCTTTTTAATAGGTGTACGTATTTGTGATATCGTAGTTGTCAACACACGCAGATCATATAACCGAATTAATCAAAGGAGAAATACCCTACAGTAAAAGTAAAACTTGGTCTCAGATTCCGCTAGATTTCCTTCTGAGGTCAGCTTAAGAATAAAAGTATTTTGATTTAACACTTTGAAGAACTTTTGCAATTATTAACTTAAAAATATCGATATGACCTATTTGTCTTGTATGGTTAGAACTTAATTCTATCGATTTTTTTGATTTTTTTTATTGAAAAACAAACTTTTTTGTTCCGAAATTCATTAATAAAATTGTCATTTATCAACGGTCTGGGTCTTGGAAATTTTCTCAATATTTTCAATTAAAATCATATAATATTCTATTTAAATTTTAAGGGGAAAATGCCAAATAAATGTTATTTTACCTTTTTCTCTGATAGTGTTATTATATAAAATAAAGTAGATACACTTAATTGGAAACTTGAATTATTTGTGTATTTCAGTGACGCTAAGAAATGTTTAACTTCTACATATTTCTTTAACAATTACACATTTTCGTTGATTTTTAATACAGTTCGCGTTCATCTAAACGGTGTTAAAAAAACAAATGTTGAATTTAATAATTTAAGTTTACCATTAAAAAACGTAACAACGAAGTGAATTCAGTGTTTTTATATTCAAAATTTTCAAATGCTATTTAAGGATATTGTTTCGAAAAGTTGATGAAATCAGATTCTGTATATTCAATAATTAAATACCTTTAAATTTGTATATACCAAAATATCACCTTTTCTTTTTCTACTCATATTTTCCTCTGTTAAAAAAAATATCACATGCAGCGTCTGGGTGGCTTATATGTCTGCCGGCCTTAAGTTAACCTTTGCAATTGATGAGTGCGTAGGTATGTGCGAGTTTTCTCTCAGCTGAAAGCTATAATTGCGTGCGGGCTTTACCTTTGTTTATCTCTGAAACAGATATAAATGATTTAATTAATCAAATTGTCGTTAATCTTTAATCGATTATTCGAAAAAAATTATTTCGCCACATAAAATTACATCTTCTGAGTAAAGTTTAAATTTAATCACATAATTCTAATGTACGTTCTGAATAACCAAAATGTTTAGTAGGATATTTTCATACTCCGTATGCGTATTCATGTTATATATATATATATATATATATATATATATATATATATATATATATATATATATATATATAATTTGGGTGACCATAGTAGAGAGGACACTACTCTTTTCCTTTGATTGTTCCACTTACCCTTGATCCGTACCTAAAAATAGTGAGAGTTAAGCAAAGAGACATCTGGATCATTGTTGAACACCCTAACCACTGAGCGAACGGACCGATATCGTTGTGTAAGTAGTTCATAAGATGTTTGATTTTTCTAAATTATTTATTCAAAACCATTGTATATATATTCTAGCGTTGACTATTTGTTTATAAACAACAATGTACTTCATACACATCCAGTCCAAAACTATGTGGCCACTTAAATATCTATCAACGTGAAAATGTTATTTTTAATGATACGAAGACGAACTCACTTATGACATTCTCCAATGGACCATTCACATGAACGTGCCAGTGTTAATCTACAAACAAGAACTTACTTATTTCAGCTCTGTATGGACACAGGATATTGACGAGAAGACTTGCGGGAATCGATAGATGATAAGGGCCAAACGCCGAGACAGAGAGAGACTGGGAAATCCGTGTTAGTAGCGTGACTTGATGATGATGATGATGATGTGTACACACACACACACACACACACACACACACACATATATATATATATATATATATATATATATATATATATATATGCGTTTCTTGTAAAATTATAATGAGACCCGGGATATTTCAGTATTAGTTTTTCTCAGATGTTACCCTAGATTTACCGATTATAAAAGAGAAATTAAACACCAGTAAAATCGCTTTCCAATTGCCTATTTATGGATACTTTTAGAGTATCCCAAAATGTATGGATTTTACTGATGTCGACCTCTCGGTAAAAATGATCACATGAAATTTATAACATAACTAACTGATAATATTGAACACATTTCTCAGTATAGTGTTATATATGATCTTATACTCTTCTCCCATGCCATTTCGGTTAGACCTTCTTGTACACTCATAGTCCCCCCCAACCGAACCCCCATATATATATATATATATATATATATAGTAGTCGATTCTGCAATTCTGTTTGTATCTGTGTATACTTCGTAAAATATTCGTTTAGAAAATAACAAATTCAATTCAAAAACTACAGCGGAAATACCAGTTGCAGCGAATAAGCTTGGGCCGAATGCGATATATCGTAGACCCCAAAATAACAATACTGTTATAAAAAAATGTATAAATTGAACCAAATGGGACGTTTCACTATTTCTTGATCATTTAGAACTTTAGTTGTACGTTAAGTTATTGGATCGTGTATATATATATATATATATATATATATATATATATATATAAAATTTCTGAAGAATATTTTTGATGCAGATAAATATATTTTAATGATAATTTTTCCAAGGTCATATATTAACAATCACTTAACTGATCTCAAGATAGATAACATATCTTGAATTTAACCCCTAAAGCAATTTAGATTTTCCTGCTAAATATAGTTTTAATCATTAAGCAGGTAAATTGCCATTCTGATTAGCAATGAAATTGTATTGGTTCCAAAGTGTAAAATGGTTTGCGCTATTTTGAGTGAAATCATTATACATATCACCTAAAATAAAATACGAATTAACATTTTAATGAAGATAGAATGTAAGTGACAATAGCTTTTTATAGCTTCCTTGTTTTTCGATTTAGAATTACTGGCACTATACTGAAAAGAAATTGGTACAAATTTTTTTGTGCATGTCTCTGCAGGTTGAACAAGAACAACACGTGTCCAGCAAGACTCAAGCGGAACAGATAACTGCATCTGGTTGAAAAGTGTTTCTTAGTGAAAATAGCTGGGGGTTCAATCCACGTACATCCAATGAATACTTACTCAGGCTTAGCTCTTGTCTTTTACCTGGTCATTGTTAAGAGAATAAGAAAAATCTATCCCTTAGGGTTATATAAAGGGTTCAGTACGAAGTTCTGTGAGAAGTCCCGTTGTCATCATAAAACATCTGAAGAAGGCCGAAAGTCGCATCAACCGAAATGTTGTGCGTATAATAATTATGATGAGGACAACAGTCCTAATATTTTAAGTGATAAAAACAAGAAATCCACTTCTCTTAAAATTGCTGTGCACCGTCATACCTCTATGGACAAATCAGTTCATCTATTTTACTCAAAAGAAGAATTGACTGGAATCTTACCTTTTATAAGGTCTGTAATCAGCTGCTACTCCACCAGTATAATATGATATTTATATTTTCTAAACTTACTTTTTTCTTCTGTTGTCATATTTCAATTCAAACATCATTTAAGTTTTGTGTAAGCGTGTGCATGATAGTTTGTCAGTGATCTCGTTTGTGAGAGTGTGTTTGTGTGTGTAGAACCAGGGATAAAAAAAAATGGCCTGTAGAATCCTGATAAACAAAGTGGGACATTTTTTATGCAGTGTTATATATATATATATATATATATATATATATATATATATTCGTGTGTGACTCGTTATTGTGTTCTTTGATTATTCGTTCCCCGGAAGAACGCAACAGTTGAAGCAGGAAGTACTCAAGAAACGACACCTTCCTAAATTCATTTCTTCCAAACGTCAAACGATTGATAAGATTGGAATGGATCAAATGTAGAAGCGGACATACGGTGTCCGTCGGGTTTAATTAAACATGTTTATAGAGAAAATTCTGCATATATATTTATAATTGAATCGATTTCTGATCGATGTAAAGCTCAGTTTGAACCCCGCGTGAAATATCACTCTCTGTACAGCTGTCGAAATGGCAGGGTGTTTACAAATCGAATCTGTCTCGAAGGCAGCGTTTCATTTATTGATCTTCTAGCATGATATTAGAAAAGTATTGTGATTCCCATAGGCTAAGGAAATGGGTGCTTCCCAAACCGACAAGCTGCGGTAATCTCAACTGCTGACTAATGTTCTGTAAATGATAAGTCGATGAATTCTCCGGAAGACCGACGATGTCAGTGATAAAATATAAACAGTTTAATAACAGTATATCAAATGAAACACAAAAACCAATCAAATAGCATCTATTGTTACATAAGACAGAACACAGCATCTGGGTTGCTTATATGTGTGTCGGCCTTAAGTTAACTTTTGCAACTGATGAGTGCATAGGTATGTGAGAGTTTTTTTCTTAGTTGAAAGCTATAATTGCGCGCGAGCTTTACCTCTCTTAATAAATGTCCATTTGTTTTCTCCAAAATCCAAATGCCAAATAAACTCCTGATGATAAACTCTATCATAATATAAGTCACATGTTTTATTTTTCTCATATATAAGAATGCTATTCTCTTTAAAAATGTTTAAAGATCATTAATGTTGTTGAAATTTGTGATCATTGGAGTGAGAATATTTCAGTTTACTGAATAATCTGAATATTTCCATCTTTGTGCAATAGAATCGAAACCTTAAATCATATCATTTTTTTAAAATTATATATATATATATATATATATATATATATATATATATATATATATATATATATATATAATCATCCTCATATTCTAGTCTCGATACTTGCACAGATTTCGTTTACACACACACACACACACACACACACTCTCTCTCTCTCTCTCTCTCTCTCTCTCTCTCTCAATCATCCATCGCTCACGACAAGTCTCTATATAGATTTTTAATTATTGCAACACACACACACACACACACACACACACACACACACACACACACACACAGTTGCATCCTGTGTCAACGAAGAGCTGTTCTATATATGTTCCTGTTGGTCGACCAACACTAAGTCATTCAGAAAAACTGTTCTATTCAAAATCGTCACTTGTGAGTTCCTTCTTGTTGCTTAAGCAGTGTCCTTTATGTTGTATTCGTCTTACTTGCATGGTTTTAGAGATTAAATGTTATTGGCTGTTGAGTTGTTGCTTCATAGGGTGTTGCTTCAAGGATTTAATAAATATAGCTCGTAGCATTCTTGTACAAACCCTTTTCTAGCTTTTTCTGTACGCCTTTTGTCAGCGTCCTTGTGGTGCATCCATAGTGCAGCATAGACACAGACACAGACCCAAATTCTGTTTAATTCTATCGGATAGAGCATACTTCTTTTTTAATCGATAGTCTATCGGTATCAGTCCACACGTTTGCGAGGAGAATATTGACATCACTTTCAGAAGATGAGACGTGGCTGCTGAGGTACGTGAACTTGTTTACTAATTTCTGAGGACCAGCATTCAGAGTGGAGATGGGTCCTTTTCGATTAAACCTCATATACTCCGCTTTGTTTGCGATCATATGCAGACCAATGCCTCCTCCTGTCTGCCCCAGTCTATGTAGTAGCGATTCAGCTTGGAAGGTATATTTGTAAGATATCATTGCATATTTTGCGTCCGTTATAATTTCGGTGAAACGTCGTCTACATCTCGCTGTTTTGTTTAGTGTTAAGCCTTTTTCTTTTATTATATCTATCGACGTTTGAAATACGTAGTCTAGGCAGATCATAACCAAATACGCTGCTAACATATCTCCTTGCAGAACTCTAGCAACAATGCCGAAAACGTCTGTATTTCAACCCGTTGTGTGATCCTTGACTTCTGTGCTCCTATAGAGCATTAATTTGGCTGTAACTGTTTCTTTGGAAAACCATGGGGTAGAATATTTGCTCCATCTTTCCTCGATGTATGGAATAATATTGCCTCAAGATTTTTTGCACGAAAGCCTTCCATATGTCGATGGTTTGTTATATAACGAACTATGCGAAAACAATGCAATTGTTCGCAAAGCTTGTATACCCGAAGGAATTTGCAAACTGACATATACATTTTGAGGAAGTGTGCTCCTAGTGTAATGGTTAAGACGCTGGACTGTGTAATCGTAGTACCAAGTTCGAATTCGAGTCTAGCTATTATGTTCACGTTCGGACAGATACCCTCAAGAAATGTATGAGCCCCCAAGTCCTCCAAGCTTTGGTTTAAGAAGCTCCAGGACTGTTCTTCTAGAAGAATGGCTGTGACATTAAATAACCTCCAAAGGTTTATATGCCATTGAAAAAAGAAACCAAACAAAAAAGAATCATGCAGTTTGAGGCTCGTAGTTGTATTGAAGAGTATATCTATGAACAATATAAGTTTTCTTTTTCCGTAATGGTTGGCTTTTTTTATTTTTTATGTTAATTCTTTGAATTCAATATTATTTGTCCTTGATGTCAGTTTTTTATTACATATTTCGAACTGATTCTATTGCAATGATTATATATAACGTGGAACGGTCTAAGAAACCAAATTCTATTTTCTTATGTAATCAATGATTTCGAGATTCTTGACATGCACAAAATCAATGATATTTATTTGACAAAAATGCACGAATTTCCCAACTTAAAGATTTTTAATTATTGCAACACACACACACACATACACACACACATGTATATACCTATACTATGAAATTGGGTATGTACTTATATATCTCCACCTACATATACGGGATATTACATGCAGATGTACTTTATTCTCTACATACATATTGTTTTACTCGTACAGTATATATATATATATATATATATATATATATATATATATATATATATATATATATATTCATCTTAACATACTAAGTACATTTCCCACTTTGAAAATTTCCAATAAATATCATCTTTACTAAACTATGGATTATATAACTATATAAACACACACATATGCGCATATATATATTTATATATATATATATATATATATATATATATATATATATATATATATCGTGACTGATATTACTGCTGCATCATTCTCTGAGATATGTGATTCTTAAATTGGGAAGTTTCCCGCATTTAATTCCTCTGTTCTCTTCATCACTTATTCAATTGTTGCTTATTTGATCATTATAGAACTCTTTTCACTGATATGTAGGTCATTTGGCACTTGGCATCCTCTGGTGTTTTGGCTTCTCACGCTATTAACAGGGGACCATTTACTGGCTAGGTGCCGCTTTACAGACGAATTCCGTTACTGAACGTATAATGAAATTCAATTCGGCATACTAATCGCTTAAAAAATAATTAAATAAATGAATAGATATATAAATAAAACTAGATATCGATTTTAAAATATATTTGAAAAACTTACCAAACCATAAAAACAACACCTTATTCTTTTTTTTTCCACGCACAAAATAAAATAAGCCAGAATATGTAAATCAATATAAGATTATATTTATTTATTGAAGTTTGATATTATTGAACCGCCTGAAAACTTTCAATTTCAAAATAAGTATTGGCATAACAGAACTTCTTTTTTTTCACGATGTTTAGTTTCACAAATCAAGATGTTTGAGAAATAGTTAAGGATGTAGTTTCTGTGGCATAGTTGGCTATTTTACTAGACGGTGACATCAAAGAAAGCTAGTTCAAACTCAAACCCAGAAAAAAAAATTGGCTTAATACCCTTGGGAAATTTATTCTTTATCTCCCTTGCTCTCCGTTAAATAATAATCCAGCTGTAATTGTCAAGAATTGTTTTAGTATCTCATAAACCACGAAGATTAATATATAATTAAACAAAGAAACCAAAGAAATGAATAAATCATACCAACATGAGGCTTAACTCAGTAGATTTGGTCGCTCAACACAGGCAAGGATCATCAAAAGTATTATTTAATAAAATCTAAGATTATTTACTGCTTGGTATATTCAGACTATTGATCTCTTCTTCATTGTTGTACTAACAACGTTTCAGCTGATGTGTCCTTCTGCCTTGTTCAGGTGCTTCATAACGATCTCCGGAGCATACACAGAACCTCGAACTGAACCCTTTCTTAAATCCACGGGGGCACACTGTTCCATTGCACTTAACAAGGTAAAGTGGTAAGTTATAGTTAGTATTCCTTGTTATTCTTATCTTTTGTTGAGATTGAAGCTGCAGCCTCCACATGAAGATGAGGTCGATAGTCACAATATTCTAATAGATAAAACTTATTAAGCTTAATTTCAGAAATTTAAACTAATTTAAGATTAATTCCACTTCCGATGTATTTCTTTTTGACGCTGCACTGCAAAAAATAGATTAATGCTTTTTTGACCTGAAGAAGAACGGCGTAATTAAGGTCGAAACTTTGTATGAAGAATGGAATTTAGAAAGAATTGAATTTTCAAAAAAAGATTTAGATATTGCACATAATTAACCGAAATTATTGTCTGCAGATTACGTTATACATTTTATTATCGTACAATCTTTGATGGTTATGGAGTAAGTAGACATGAAATTTGGTGATTTTATTTTATTTCCTCATATTCCGGAAAATATGTTTCAAAATTTAAATTAGTTCTCCGTTTGGATTACTTTCCCTTTCTTTGTATTTATTTTCACTGGTCCTGTTCGATATCAAAGTAAATCATTGGTAACGATTATCTGCTTTATTTCAAGAGGGAAAATTTTGCTTGACTTTTACTTGGATTCGAAATGTAGTCTTTACAAGTTTGTAAATTTATGCAGTAGCCACTTGAAACTTTTACTAATTGTGAAGACACAAAGCTAAATACGAAAGATTAAGATAAGCATAGAAAGATTTTCCCCTTTCTAATTTTCAAGAGCTTGGAGATGGTGGAAATACATTATGAATATCTCACACAACATGGACTTTAACATCAGCATTTTAGCCCCAATGTTTGGCATAACTGTTTCAATTCCAAGACAGAACTCCATTTTTCCCTGTATTTTAAACATTTATTTTCTGTGGATGTTCGATTATTCAATATCTTTGTTTATTTTCTTTTACATATTTCATCTTTTTGTTGGGTGTACTTTTTTCTATAAACTCTACCACTTCAGAACATAATTTCTCTGTTTTATTACTAATCAGAACTATATATCATTTATTTCTTCTTTCTTTCTTTCTTTCAAATATCGTCAGCAAATATCCTTTCATACACACAAAATCCTTCTTAGCTCCACTGATATTTACAGAAACAGAATGCTAAACAATATTTTTTTTTTCCTGATTTTTGATATTTTATCCCCATTTTATTCGCATTAAGTCCACTAATAAAATATTGTACCCAAATATTTACACCAAAAATAAAAAACAACTCCTTGATCATAAAAACAAAATTACGACTGATTCGAATTATGACATTTTCAAATGATTTTCTTCATTTTCTAATCGAATAAATTACTATGAAAATGCTTTGTTTAGAAAATACAGACGACGTCACAGGAGTCTCAAATGCAATTGTTGAAGAATCACTGTATCATCTAACATGAGACAAGAAATTTCCATAAGAAATGGATTTTTTGTTAATGGAGGTGGAGAATATAACACTGATTAAATATTTGGGGAGTCTCCGTGACTTGGTGGCTCACATGCTGGACTGTGACATTATAGTGAGTTCAAACTGCAGTCATACTATTACGTTCACTTGAGAACTAATAATTCTGGAAAAGGTAGAAAACTTTTTATCCTCTTAGCTATGTCTTAAATGTACCACTATTGTTCTTCGATTAGGATTGATTTGGCATTGAATTACAAAAGAGTGCTGATATGCTTTGAAACGAAGAAACAAAAATCAAACGCTATAATGCACAATTTAATTAAAATATATATTTATTGATTGGTTTAATTTACTGATTAATATTTATATTGATTAAGACTTCGTCTGGTTAGTAAATGAACAAAATATTTTGGATTCCTGTTTAATGGAACATAAAATTCTGAGGTTATTTGACACTCAATCTATCCTTCTAGAAGTATAGTATTGTTGCCATTTTACCAATAGGCTGGGGAATAAGAGGTCAATACATTTTGCAAGTATATTTTTTCCCTGAACAAAACGTAAATTAATATCAAAACTGTTTAATTTTGAGTCATTTATTTTCAAAATAAATAAATATATAATAATGGATGAATGTAGGTGTAATAGAATTTTAGAATACCTTCGAGAAAGATTTTTCCAAGATAAAAAGTTTAGCTTTACAAATTAAAATATACATTATTCTAAAAGCATTTTTTATTTTACGATTCAATGAGGATTTTCTGCAAGGGGTGTGGGTTTGCAATTTTTTTTTTTAAATTTAACTTCAGAAGATGTATGGATATTTTCCCATGAAGAAATCTTTTAGGTCGTGATTTCATTTTGAATTGCTAAAAGACCAGGGATACTGTCTACAATGCTTGTGTAAGAACTGATTTCTTCCCAAGCTGGGTTATCAAAGAATACCATTCTTCTCCTATTAAAAAAATCGACACGAAATTAATTCTATTTTGTTGATTGAGACAATATAGAACATTCTCAGGCCCCTTTTCCAAATAATTCATATTCAAATAGACGCCGAGATCTATCTATCTATCTATATATATATATATGTGTGTGTGTGTGTGTGTTTGTGTGTGTGTGTGTGTGTGTGTGTGTGTAAAGAGAGGAAAGATGGAAGAAAGAAAATGTTTTCTCATTATGTGTAATAGTATAAATGCTTGAGCGAGCAACATCTAAAATTAAAATAAATAGTTAAAAATATCCACAGGTGAAGAATAAAAGAATAAAATATAAAACCTATGAAAATATTGACCATTATGTAATAAAATGATGATGAATTGACACCGAGACACCAGTTTAGCCGAGAAAAATTATAATGTCAAAATCATTAGTGTTTGAATCTAATATTCTTTTAAGAGAAACACAGAAGTGTGCAAGTGCATCATTATTGTCTCTAAAGCTGAAAATTAAGCATAATAAACTTGTTTGAATATATGTGCTCAATGCAAAACTGTTTTTTATAGTAAACTTACGTTTCATTGATTGTTGATTTCTATCTTGCAGAATTAAACTTCAGTCTCCATAGTTTTTAAATACAATTCGTATAGGATAATATATGTTTCCATATTCCACTTACTCTCATATGGATTTTCCCAGTATCTTCTCGATTTCTTCAACGTAGACATTTCATTTGTTTAATTTCGTTTTTTAATTTTTTTCAATAATTATTATTTGATACTTGAAACCATATAATCGAATTGATTGAAAAAAGAATGACTTCGGCAGAGAATACACCAATCAATCACCATCTTCAGTTTTTCTTGCTAAAATAAATCTGTCTTCTTATTTTTCATTCTTTTCCTATTTCTTTCTCTTCTTCGTTTACCAGTCATTTTTCTTCGTCTTCTTCTTACTTTAGCTAATTTTCTCTCCGTTTTCTTATTTTTAAGTATTCTTATTTCTTATCTTCTCCAATTTATATTTTCTTTGCCTTTTTCCTCTTTACTTCTACACCTTCTCATCTTTTATCCACCTATTCTTTCTTATATTTCCGTTTCTTTCACCTTTTCATTATCTTTCTCCAACCGTTGGTATTAACGTATTCAGCTTTCATTCATCCTCCTACTTTTTCACCTTCAAAAATTATTTTCCGTAATGTTTTCCTCCGTCCTATTTGTTCTAATCTACGCTTTCTTCACCAAAACTTTCTTCTACTGAACGTTGATTTCACCTTTTTTCTTTCTTCCTTCCCTTTTCGGCGTCAGCTTCTTCTTCTTCTTCTTCTTCTTCTTCTTCTTCTTCTTCTTCTTCTTCTTCTTCTTCTTCTTATTATTATTATTATTATTATTATTATTATTATTATTATTATTATTATTATTATTATTATCTCGATAACCAGACACCACCCAAGGTGTCCTTAGGTCTATATAGTAACAATGCTAGTTTGATGCAGAATTATTATTATTATTATTATTATTATTATTATTATTATTATTATTATTATTATTATCAATTTTACTTATTTTCAATCATACAATAATTTGTCATTATCAGAAAAAAAATTGTCCTCTTTCTAAATCTTTTCAAATCGAAAATTTTATTATCAGAAAAAATGTATTCCTTCAATCCTGACACATAGTTTTATATCATTCCATTTTGTTTAATCTTTCAGTTACGCTTCATAATTTACAAAAAGAGTAAATTTCCGTTTGCTGTTGTTCTTGTTGTTGTTGTTTTTTGTTGGTTTTTTTTTTTTGCTTTTCTTGTGCAAAACTATCAATTTTTACGTTCATCGTGGCATTTTCATATTTTTCCTTTCCAACCCAGACAGACATTTAGCTTGAGACTCAGTAAATAAATGGAAATTTGCACAAGAATAAATTTAATATAAAACGCAAATCGCAAAAATGGATACCGATGGCCGATTTTGAATTTAACCTTTTATGCAACGTATTATTTTACAGCGAAAAGTACCAGGAATTTACATAAACACTGACAGAGATTAATGTACATTAGACCATTTCGCTTTACTCCGAAATATTTCGAAAGAAGAGACGAAATTTCACACCTGAATAAAGTTATCTGCTCAGCTGACAGATAGTCTATATCACATGGCAAATATCTCCAGGCAGATACGCTATCAGAAAGTAGGAATTATAAATATTCCCCCCCCCGCCATATATATATATATATATATATATATATATATATATATATATTAAAAGAAGATGTAAGTTTTTCAGGGGAGTGATTATTAGTAGTAAAATATAATATTCTCAAAAGAGTTTATTTTATGGACTACCATCAATAATGAATATTTTCAAACCCCATATCTGTAGGAATATTCATGTACTCTCCCCATATTTAAAATGTGTTTTTTGTACTGAATGTGCATTTACCAAAACAGATATTAGCTATCAATGGAACATTAATTTTCTTCTGGAAAGGCATCTTTGCATTCAACGCACGAAATCAAATGAATCTTTCATTTGTCGAAGAACCTTCAAAACTTCTCTTGAAATGTGCTTTAGTGCCGCGTCATTGTATTGTGTTAACGTCTCGTGGTGTAATGGTTAAAGCGATGAACTGCGGAATCGTAGTACGCGAGTTCGTACTCCAGTCGCGCTATTACGTTCACTTTCGGGCAAATACCCTTGGGAAAGGTATGAACCCCCTTATTCTCCCTCCAACTATGGGTAAATAGTAGGACGGACTAGGTTCTTCAGCCTTGGTGAGGCAACTAGTCTAGGAGAAGGAAAACTCTGAATTCAAAACCTGTTAAACTCCGCTTAAAAATTGACCTAGTGTCATATCCTGCCCGAGCGGAGGGGTTGGTAAATAGTTCCATTCGTTGAAGTCCCCGCTGTGTATCGGCTGAAGTAAGCGAGTTCGAACGCTAGTCGCGCCATTACGTTCACTTTCAGATTAATACCCTTGGGAAGAGGATGAACCCCCTTATCCTTCCAGATTAGAATCAACTCGTATCACTTCTGTTCTTTAAAAAAAATGGTGTTGGCATTAAATAGGACACGAATGTTGATGTACCATAAAAAAAGAAATCAATCCAAATCAATTTCTTAAGATTAATTTTCACTTCAAGAAAGTAAAAATTAAATGTCACGTTGGTTTAGCTTTCTGTGGTTTGGTATGCACTGTATTTGCACCATACTATGTTTCACCAAAAACTAACACTTGAATGAAGTTATCTGCTCAGCTGACAAAAAGTATACATGGATGGCATATGTCTCCAGCAAGTTATCGGCAACTATCTCGCTGACCTATATATATATATATATATATATGTGTGTGTGTGTGTGTGTGTGTGTGTGCGCGCGCGTGTGTGTGTGTGTGTGTGGTCGTCTTTTAATGGTCGGAAATTCGTAGTTAGATTTTTAAAAGACTATGAAAGGTGAACCTTATAAAGAAGGACTATAGAAACAATGATTCTGATTTCGTAAAGGGAGTCATAGAAGAAATAATCACTGCAATCACTAAAGTCAATAACAATGATCACACTTTGTTTAGAAGATATATTACTGCATTATTAGGTTGGCCGAGTGGGTAATGTGCACCAATTGCATGAGAGACAGGGGTTCGATCCCATGTCGAGTCATACAAAAGACTCAAAAATGCTACTTGATGCCGCTTTTCATAACATTCAGCATTATAAGGTACGTATCAAGGGTAAAGTAGAACAATTCAGGGAAAGGAGTAGTGTCCCCTCGAACACATACGTGAAGTAGCTATTGAAAAAGAGCCTTCGGGTCACCCTCAACTATGGTCGCCAACTTATTAGTTTTCATTAAAATTAACAATATTATTATCACACCTTCATGCAAAGAGGAAGATCCTATAATAGACTTTACCCATTAAAGCAAATACATTTTAGAATTATTAGTTGGCAAACACAACCATGTAATATAGATGGTCTGTCATCTGAACAAATAATTCAATTGTGGCTGATCATATAATATAAGATTGTGCAAATCAGTATGAACTGATATATATATATATATATATATATATATATATATATATATGTATATATGGACGGGGTACTGCACTTTTGCACGATCATATGTTTTACCGAAAGCTTCTAATCAAAACCTATCGAGAGTGTAAAAATTATACCCAATGCTGAACAAAAGTGTCGGTAATACGCCCAGACACAGTGAGTTGAAAGCTTGAAAGTAGTCTATTTTTTTTTTTAATTTGGAGAACTGCGAACACGTTTTCATTTATATATGAGATTCTAAGATAAAACGATTTACAGATTCACTCTAGATAATTTTTATCGCATGGTGTATTTTGTTACTCAAGATAAAGCCACCTTTTCATAGATTGTGTATCACTAAATATCACATTGTTTTAAATAGTGCTAATTCTCTTAGAAAATATATGGATACAATTATCATTCTTCCCTCTAAACTATGAGTAGGACAACCTTGATTCATTAATTTTGCTATAGCAACCAATATAGGATTTAACAAGGAGTTATTTCAGAGATAACACTTCTTTTCTCATAACGCATTAGATTATCCCAAAGAGAGTAACATAACGCTGAATATTCGGAAGGGGACGGAAGAAATCAATTAATATAAAAGGACATTTAATTGTACACAATACGAATAGGAACTGAGTCCCTACTCCGGGCAATACGAAAGTCATATGCGTTTAAGGAACAAATAGAAAAGTCCATACAGCAAAAATGTGGAAACCACTTACTCTTCTTTGGTATGGAATATAAAGAATGGGAACCCCATGTGCTTATCAGGAGAAACGATCCACCATATCTGGTCAACTCAAATCATGAGAAGCGGATTTCCATATTCTCCATGTCATGTGACCAAAAATTACTTGTGATATGGAAAATTTTCTCAAACACTGGGACAATATAGGATGAGAAAATTCTGAATTAAAACCTATTGAAATTAGCTTTAAAATGCCCTTGCGTCGAATCCTGCTCGTGGATTAAGAGTTAGGCAAATGTATAGAACAGAAAAAAATGAAGTGCACTTTGTTTAAAAGTTTTCGTCATATGATTTGGAATTATTGACAAGAATTCAAATCCTATAATAGGCATAAATCCATCTCTTCTGCTGACAGCTGTCGGTTAATAAGAGGAAATACAGTTTTTTTTTTAACTTTGGTAAGACAACTGATCTAGAAGGAAAACTGGATTCAGCCAGGGTTAATCTGCTTAGAAATTGACCTTGTGTCACATCCTCATCATGTAGTATGGGTTGGGCAAATGTATGCATCCTTATAAAATTAGATGACGTAATTTGGATGACGTAATGGTTTATGGGATAGAAAATTAAATCATTTTACCAACTATCTTCCAGACACCCGCAACAGTAAAATATAACACTTTCCCCTCATTTCTGTTAAAATGGTTGTTATTGTGCTTAGAGCAATCATATCAGTCTCGGAAGCAACTTTAACTTTAATGTACTAAGTTTGATTTACTTAACTTTCTTTGTTTAATGCCATATAAATCTTCGTGGGTTGTTTAGTGCCAAATCCAAACTCCTGGATGAATAGCAATGATACGTATTCCAACAGTAATATTCTGAATGTAATAAAACGACTGGAGTTCTAATTTGCCAATACACCAGGGGGAATCAGGGAACCCTCCATTTAAAGTACAAGACAATTCATTTCCATACGTTCATCACCGTTTTCAGGCTAGTGATGTTCATCACCATATTCAGGCTTGTGAAGAGACTTGTTGCAGAATACGTGTGACGAAAATTCCAAGTGTGGATACTTTGATACAGTATGAGAATGCTTTTTAAAATTCAGCAGATATGTCAGACCCCATGGCGTATTGTACAGCGACATCGTGGAATACAAGTTCAAACTCCAGTCGCGCTATTCAAGTTCACTGTCGATGTAATTCCATTGGGGATGAATGAAACCCCCATATCTCCCCTGCAATGGGTTTGATAGAACGAATACTGTTATTCTCTGGAGATGTCTTTGGCGTTAGATAACCAATGAATGTTGATATGCCATTAAAATTAACTAAACAAGTTAAACTAATTCATTAGAGATCTATGAGACTCAAGAAAGTAATATGCAAGTATAAGTATATTGACGCCACCCGAGGTGGTTCCTGTTGATCTCTGAAGTTGCTATTAGAGACTAATTTTCTGATTTCTGGTTGAGTGAAAATGGCAGCTATAGGTTTTGCCTCTCTCTCTTTTCGTTAATATTAAATATTAAATATTGGAATTCAAAATTATCATGTGTAATTAATTTACAAGGCTGAGGTCTATTCGAAGAAATTGAAGTAAAACTCTTCGCAGGTCTGCCAGTGACAAATGACATATATTGTACAAAGTCCTAATGAGCTAGAACTATTCTGAGCACGGATTTTGATTCAGAATATTTGATTTTGACTAAATTACACGCAATTACTCGATAGTAGCAACTACTTTGTTGCCCCGTGTGATCAGTCAATCAACTAACACACAACAGTTTTTGTTACGTGTTAAATGACATTTTGTTTAGCGTCTACCTGTTTTAACACTGAAATATATGAAACAATTTTCCTTAGATCAAAATATGTCGCGAATGATTCCGTCGTAACTGCATCCAAACTCAGCCTTATCAATACCAACTTCAATGCCGTCAATGACTTGAACTTGCATGGTGAAAGATCTCTCGAAAAATTTGGCAGTTGTCTCAAGAATCCGATAGAATTGGTCGTGTGGAATTCACAAACCGTTTTGAACCTCTCCTTCAGCTTCCTGTTTTCCTCGTCGTCGGAATTAGTGAGTAACTAATTTTCCTCTGCCTACCGTTCCCAAAGGTACAAAATGCTTATTTGTTCGCACAAACCTATCATTCATTCACCCGATATAACGAAGTATATATTCTATGAGACCTCATTCTTATATCTGCGATGATAAAGGTATTGTTCTCGTTGATTGCAGCATAAGAGTAGGGTACCATCTCATCATCTACCGAAGCGAAATTATCAAGCGATAAATCAAGAAAGTGAAAGAAAACAGGTTTCCGATGCTCTCTCTCTCTCTCTCTCTCTCTCTCTCTCTCTCTCTCTCTCTCTCTCTCTCTCTCTCTCATGGACATGATCTTATCAACAAGGCAACATTCAAACTCCAAGATTAACTGGAAACGTCTTGGATGTACTTGAACCCGAATTACTGATACCTTCTTGTTCAGATCATCACCGACCAACGTGATCTTCAACTTATCAATATTTTATGAATCATAGAATGATGAATGATCCATTACCTGATTAGTGTGGCATTTGGGTGATCAGTTTGTATCTCAAAATTGCAGAGAATTTAAGCGTTTCATTTTCAAGCACTGATTCTCGTTTGTGTTTATATCATTTGTTAGTATGGTGAAATTTCACTTTTTTTTGCACAATACCCAGTGGATCATATAATCCATCAAATCATACGTGTTCTTAAATTACGTTGCTTCTAGTTCGCTAAATTAACTATGTGATCTTTTTTTTTTTTTCATTTCTATAAACCTATTGCCTACATTTGCTATGCATCAGCGTGGATAAGATATAAATAACAAATATCAGATGTGTTTGCTTGGTTTTCTACACACATCTACCAAATGCATTCATGCTGCTGATTTATAGGTTTTAAGATCAGGAAGTGTGAGCTGCGATAAACAATCTTAAAATGAAAATGTTGAACGCAAGTCTAGTCAAAAATTAATTAAAAATATTTATGGAAACAATCGTTATTCTTTTTCAGTTGCAACTGTTTATGTGGACTTTTTTTTTTTTATTCATTACGGTTATCTTTTGACTAAATTTATATGAATCCTATATTTCCATGACGGTTCGGTTAAATTTGGAAAATTTCTAATAAAAGAATCTAAATTTTCTGCTGGCAGACATCAATTAGTAATCGATCTTAATTTTTATTACATAAATTGATATTAAAACACTATAATTCAAATGTTGTTAACGGAAAAAGAAACTGTTTTTCTTCACTGCTTTTCATGTAATGTAAAAAAAAAGGAATGATTTTAAAAATATGCTTATAGACGAAATTTTATTTAAATGTATCAGGACTGAAGTTAATTTTTATTTTATTTGATTTGAAAGTGTGAAACGTCATAATAATGTGATTATTTCTTGACGTTTTAACCGCTGTTTGGACTGCTTTTTTATACGCCTAAATGTTGTCTAGACGAGTCAGTGCCACTTCTTAAAAAGTATAATAAAGTTATAGCCGATATTTTTGTCGAAATATCTTTATAAAACATAGGATTAAGCAAGTGCAATTTGCTCAGACGTCACTATACACATTTAACTCTTGAATATTTTTTGTTATTTTCTATATAGAAAATTTACGCTCATTCAGAGGTGTAAAAATACGCTTTCTACATCCCTTACTGAGGAGAAACACCCTCCTAAAAGAAAAACATATTCTGACGATGGCATTAAACTGCATCTGATGGTGATGCTTCAATTCTGGATTTTTGGGGAGTGTCGAGTACTCCTTAAAAGCTTTTAAAAACAGGTTTCCTCTGATCTGGATTGGTAGTACATGTTAAGTTTCAAGTTATACGTATTTGATAAAATCATGAGCAAATAAAATCTCTGCAAGAAATAACACCACAAAAATATAAATATAAACGTACACAATCCCATAAACTCTAAACTTAGAATAACTCAAGATAGCGTTACATACCGTTAAAATCTATGAATTAATCAATCATTCTGATAGTAAAATTTGAAGCGGTTGAGGATATTAAAAAAATACCTCTGCGCAGATTTGATTTATTAAAAGAGGATTTTTTTATTTGCTTCGATGCATTAAAGGCTTGCGGGAATTGGTCCGTTGAGTGTTAAGGTATCTTTTTTAAAAGAAAATTAATGTTTCATTTATAGTTGATTGTTATCTTGGTCCTGTTAATTTCATCAACTTCAGTTTTGATACTTTTTGACCCTACCTTTAAGTCAAAAGCAATAAGTTGGCTACCCATTTAATATAAGTTCATTAATAATGAAAGAAAACATGTTCATTGCTCCGTATTAACCTTACTCTCATTAGCCACTATACTGAAGTATAGAAAGCTTTACTAGACATATGCGAACATTGTGGTTATTTTGAATGAAATTTTGAAAGTTTCCGCTTTGAGTTTTAAAAGTTGATTTTAGGCGTACTTTAGGGCGAACATATCTTTTGTGGTTAACGTTTTAGAAACATCATGTAAGGGGCCTCGGTAGAAACTTTAGAATACCCAGAATTTTTTCTGTATTGTATAAAAGATGGTTTGAAAAGTCATCGAGATTGTTGTCCCGAAATATAAACACTGTTAAAAACGTGGGAAACTAAATATAACAACGGATTGTTTTTGTTCTTCTGCAACTGAGATCAAGTGAAAATCTTTTTGTCTTCTTACAGATTTTTTAAAGACTAACATACATTTTTCGAAACTATTAATAATGTTACCATAATAAATAACTATTTCAATTGAATTTTTTTATTTATCTGAAGGCATATATGAATACGAAGTTCATAGACTGAATAAGATACTCTAATGAAATGTGACAGAATGAGGTTTATGTCTGAACAAGTCTTCTTTGCGATCAACTTACTTCTTATAAGTTTCTTCGGCAGATATAATGTTACCATATGAACATTTAACCTATGAATATTTCCTCCCACCTATGAAGATATCTGGAAGATATCCTCGAAAATTGTGCCATTTTTATTCTAATACCCTCAGTTCGTGTGGTTATCGTAAAATCAGCATTCATTGCATCAATGTTTTTCCTTTAGGAGGGAGTGGAGGATTTTCATTAGCATTTTGAGTAATCTCCGTTATATAGAAAATGTTCAGAAGATGATATTATACAAGAAGCTATAACCCAAAAAATATAATTCCGTCGTTAATTTAAATAGAATTCATTTCATTTTCAATGTAAATCCCTTAGGTTTGGTTTGGTTGTTCTGTTTAATGGCACATCAATCTTCGATGCTTATTTAATGGCAAAGCCTTCCTTCTAGAACAAAAGTAATGCTATTTTAATCAATAACTGGGAGCATAAGAAGGTTCATACCTTTCCCAAGGGTATTTGTACGAAAAGGAACTATTAACGACACTGGTGTTCGAGCTCGAATACTACGGTTCCACATTCAAGCGCTTTAGCCATTAAATCACGTGGACACCCTCAAATACTTGAGGTGTTTTGATATAACAAGAATATTTCCAAGATGTCCACAATCCCTAGGGGTATATCGACTTACACCTATAATTTAGAAAATTTTACAAATATATTGATACGTTGATTAATGTACGCTTTCTGTTTTTCATGATTTTTTTTCTTTTTGTAAAGAGTGTCGCGTTTCTGGAATATATCAAGTGACAATTCCAAATTGTTCAGTAACAAGAAAATTCTCTGATTCGTACTGGATACCATTTCTTTATTTCTCGTTTTCAGTTCATTATATTTTCTCATCTCTTTAAAAATAAATCTGTTGTTAGCTCAAAAAGAAAAGAAAAACAACTTATTTTTGACACAATTTTATTTCTTCTCTTAAAATTATAACTCTCTTTAAAGTATGATACAATAACGAGGATTTGTCAGAGAAAGAACCGCTGCAAAGCCTGTAAATCTGTCGGCGCAAACAGCGTCTGAAATCACTCAAGTGTTAGATATAAAGAAAGATTTACTGCAGAAAGAATTACCTGAATTTTTCATTGCCTGATATATATATATATATATATATATATATATATATGTGTGTGTGTGTGTGTGTGTGTGTGTGTGTGTGTGTGTGTGTGTGTGTGTGCGTGTGTGTGTGTGTAGATCTATTTACTTGGTACTTATATATATATATATATATATATAAACCAAGTAAAGACAAATTAAGACGGTGCTTTCTGCAGTAAATCTATCTTTATATATTTACTTGGTCTTTAAATATATATATATATATATATATATATATATATATATATATATATATATATATATATATATATATATATATATAAACCAAGAAAATATATATATATATATATATATATATATATATATATATATATATATATATATATAAAAAGACTAAATACACACACATATATATATATATATCAAAGTGGTGATGGTGGAGGAAATGAATTTACTACAGATTTTTCCCCGGAATTCATTTTTGTCCTTTGCATTGGTGATTTATGTTTCATATTAAGTGCCGATAGTAAAACTAGCAGGGAAAAATTCCACTCGCGTTAGAGAAGAGAAAATGGGAAATAAAATATTCACAAAATATGAAAACAAATTCTTCACTTACACTTCGCCGTTTCCAATTTGCGCAACGGTATCTATATGTAGGCACGTAATTGCAGATATTCGAGATTAGTTTTATTATGTATGTGTATGGATGTTTACATTATATATATATATATATATATATATATATATATATATATATATATATATATATATATATATATATATATATATATATATATATATATACCATTGTTCTTAAACATGTACACATCGTACAATTTTTTATTGTCAAAAATTATTCTTTTCAATTCGAAACATACGATTATATTTTTATTTTGAGCGGACAGTCTTCCAAAAGAAATATCATTAGGTATTAGTTATAACCAAACGTGGCGGCATTAAAAGTCTACTGACAAGATAAAAACGTTCAGTTTGATAACAACCAGCCCGTTTTAATTTTATGTCATCATCATCATCCTCATCACGCGCCATCAACATGGGTATCCCTGACCCTCTCTCGCCACAACTTCCAATCGTACATTGCTTCCGGCAGGTCTTCAGTTCTACATCCCGTATCGACACAGAGCTGCTGTATGTAGGTTCGAGCTGGTCGTCCTGCCTTTGCTCAGGCATGTTAAGAGGTCCACAAGAGTATATTACTCATGAGCTCGTAATCTTATGTAAGGATGTATAAATTCCGGAATTGTTTCATATTCATATGATTATGATATAGCCTTACCGCTGTTGAGTGGCGTACATTAATTTGCATAAATCTAAGGAGAACTAAATGGCTATAACTATTCATACATATACATAAAGACAGAAATACAAGCGCTGTACCTCCCATATATATATATATATATATATATATATATATATATATATCATCATCATCATCATCATCATGTCGTGCTGGTAGCACGGATATCCCTGACCCTCTCTCGCCACTTTTCCCTATCGTTCATCGCCTCAGGCAGATCTTCCGGACAACATCCTGTATCCTCACATAGTTGCTGAATGTATGTTCATGCTGGTCGTCCTGCTTTTGCACGGCCATGTGTGGGGGTCCATAAGAGTACATCACTTATGAGTTCGTCCCTGCTTCTCCAGCAGTATCCTGCATGTCTTGTTCGTCTAACTAGAATAGTTCTCGTGATAGGAGGCAGGTGGCCGTACAGTTGGTGTCTTGTGGGGTGTTGCCACCAGGACTTATTCAAGATTGCTCGCAGCATTCTTATGTAATTGCCGTCTAGCTTCTTCTCCAGCCATCTGAATTTATGAGTGCCCTGATGTCGATTTAGCTGAAAAAACCTATCCATACATATATCTACTGTCGTTTATAACTCCCCTTATATATATATATATATATATATATATATATATATATATTGCGTTTTATCTATAACATAAATATATATATATATATATATATATATATATATATATATTCGTCTGTGTCTGTGTCAGTGTGTCTGCGTCTGTGTCTGTGTGTCCATTTATTAGATCGTCTTTTTGTCGGTATATCTATATATATTAATCAGGTTCAGTTTGATTTTGGTTACTTCTTTTCTGTTTTTTTTCTTTTTGTATAAAATCATGTCAACTTTCATGGTTTATCTAATTCCAAATTCATCCTTGTAAAAGACAAAAGTAATAATATTTAAATCAGGTCTGCAAGATAAGGAGGTTCAATACCTTTCCGAGATTAATGGTTGGTTTGGTTTCTTTGTTTAATGGCATATCAACCTTTGTTGGTTATTCAATGCCAAAGCTAGTCTCCTAGAACAACATTATCGCACTATTTAACCCATAGCTGGGAGGGTTCATACCTTTCCCATGGGTATTTGTCCGAAAGTGAACGTAATAAGACGACTAGAGTACGAACTCCCTTACTACGATCCTGCAGTCCATCGCTTTAACCATTACACCACAAGGACACCCCCTCTAGATTCATGATTTTGTGTAACTAATTGAGGGTATATCATTAGAAATATTTTTTCACAAAATATCTAAAAAACACATCTAACTTTGTTATTTTATATATATATATATATATATATATATATATATATATATATATATATATATATATATATATATATATAACGAAGGCATGGACAGCTATCGATAGGCTTTTGATCATATGGAAATCAAACCTGACCGATAAAATGAAACGCAGTTTCTTCCAGGTGGCGGTCGTGTCGATACTGCTATATGGATGCACTACTTGGACGCTGACTAAACGGTTGGAGAAGAATCTCGACGGCAATTATACAAGAATGTTGCGAGGAATACTGAACAGGTCATGGCAGCAACACCCCACACGGCGACAACTGTACGGCCACCTACCACCTATCACGAAAACTATACAAGCTAGACCAACCTGAACATGCCTGACACTGCTGGAGAAGCAAAAACGAGATTGTAAGTGATGTGCTCATGTGGACCCCCGTATATGACCAATCAAAAGCAGGACGACCAGCTCGAACGTTCATACAGGAGCTATGTGATGATAAGGGACGTAACCCCGAAGACCTGCCGAAGGGGAGAGAATGATAGGGAGACGTGGAGAGAGAGAGGGTCAGGGATATCCGTGCTAGCCGCACGTCATGATGATGATATATATATATATATATATATATATATATGTGTGTGTGTGTGTGTGTGTGTGTGTGTGTGTGATATTCACATAAACAATATATATTAACGAATGGATAACTTAATAATAAATATTATTCTTTCTTCTTATGTGGACTCACATTATTCATTCAAATTATATTTATGAGCTTCAATTATATTTCTTTTAGAGGGTAAGATTCCAGTTATGGATCTATTCTTTGAAGTTTCTTTATGTAGTGAGCTATGCTTTTAAAAAACACATGAGTTAAGCCGGGATGGTCATACAAAAACAAGCATTTTACAAAGATAAATGTATTCAAGCCGGAAAGCATCTAAAAAAGAAAGGAGTACTCCAAGCCTTGACAGACTGTTTCCAGTTTGCATGAAGCGACACGTAATTAAATTTGCTTTATTCAAAAATGCCCACAATTCTTAGTCGTTGATGAAAAGAGACTTATGCATGATATATCGAAATCTAATATATTTGACTTACAAACTAGCTTCAAAACAAAATCTTAATGCCATTTAGTTGTTTTATAGGTGTACTCAGTTGCAGCGTTTTACAACCGGTTCAAAACCTCAGACAGAATTCGTGCGTCGTGTTTAATAACAAAAAGGATAATACCGTAAGATCATACACGGAAGTGAATATTTCACAAAATTCGTTGTAGAAACGATGCAGTTAGGCATCGAATTCTCTCATTCTTTTTTCTGTATTCGCTGAAAATGTCTCTATATAAATGTCCTTTTAAGGGAATAGTAGATGCATATATTCGTCAACAAATGTGCACCAACGCCGACTAAGTTCAAATGTCATCCAGTTGTTCGATGACCTCGTTAATGACTTTCTTATGATAAAAAAGCAATCCACTGTTAAATCCCTAGCTTCACTATTTCAATTCAAAAAGTGTTTACTCAGGTGGACAAAATTATGTTTAAGCTTAATTATAAAGTTTTAAATTTTTAGTCAGAAAATTCTTAATTTATTTCAAAACTCATATTAAGGACCCCCCCTATATATATATATATATATATATATATATGCCTTAAATTATTCAAAAATTCAATTCTTTGGTTTCATTATGAATTCATTTCATGTCTGTGATGACCCTCTTCTTATTCTTCCGCCATCTGAAGAGAGTCCATAAACCTGAAAGGAATTTATTATGATACAGAAGAATTGAATTTTTTCTTTTAATTTTATATGAAAAAAAAATTAAGATAGACAATCTAGGATAGCATGCCAAAAGGTAAACAGTAATAAACGAAGGGAGCAGAGGGAAGAGCACTGCCAAAGCTAATCTGAAAATTACCAGCCAAGAAGACCGAATGCAACTAGGGAAACAACATTTCGAGAATTTACTCGGAAACCCTCCGAAAGTTATGTATGAACCAATCTTGAGAAATATATGTAAAAAAATGAGACATCAAGCTCGGACAGTTTACTCAAGAAGAACTTGATTCACTACAAAGAAAAATTACGAATAGAAAATCCGAAGGGCTTGATGAAACACTCCCGGAAGTATGGATGGCCAGTTAATTCGACGACATACTGCTCTGATGCTGTAATGACGTATATAACCAAAAGACAATAGTCAGATAGACAAAGGAATACATCCTCCACTTCCCTAAGAAGAGCGACCTTGGATTAGCCATGAACTACCGAGGTATAACCCTTACATCCATAGCGGCTAAGATCTACAATGATTTACTACGCAACCACATAGAACCCAAAACTGAGATGATTATTTGAAAGAACCAAAATGGCTTCAGGAGAAATCAATCCACGACATCGTAAATTTTGACTATCCGTCGAAATCTAGAAGGTGCACCTGAAAAAACCTATAGACAGCAGTACTATTTATCAACTACTCCAAGGCATTTGAATCTATTCAAAGAGAAAAGATGGAGTAAATACTACTCGCCTATGGCCTCCCCAAAGAAACCGTCGCAGTCATAATGATTCTAGATATAAACATGAAAGTGAAAGTTCACTCCTCGAATGGAGACACAGACTACTTTGAAACTGTAGCAGGTGTGCTGCAAGGAGTCACATTAGATGCATACCTTTTTATAATCTGTCTAGACTACGCGATTAGAATATCTATCGATAAAATAAAGCACAACGGTTTCAAGCTGAAAAAGAAAAAAAAAACAGATGATACTCCGCACAAACAATTACGGACGTGGAGTACGCCGATGACATAGCGCTTTTATCAAATACACTCGCCCAAACCAAAACCCTGCTACATAGTTTAGAACGAGCAGCTGCTAGCATAAGCATATTCAAGGATGGTTATTTGTGTTTTATAGCAAATTAACATTTGTAGGTTATTTAATGCTAAAACCATTTTTATACAAATAATCTGTTGTTTTTTCAAACAATTCAGTTTAACATGAGTACACACTTTAATTGTCAAAAACATTTCCATTTCAAGCTATTTAGTTTCGTAAAACAGTTTTAATTCAAACAATTCTGTTTAGTATAAGTACAGATTTTGTATACACTGAGTTAAATATAAAAACAGTTTTATTTTAGAAAATTCAGCTTTGCATAATTATGCAGTTTAAATGTCAAAACAGTTATATTTCGAGCAAATCAGTTTAGCATAAGTACGCAGTTTAAAAGTAAACACAGTTGTATTTCAAGCAATACAGTTTGGCATTAGTACGCATTTTAGTTGTATTTGACCCATAGATAGGACCCTATCAAGTGTTACCACCCTGGGACAAAACGAAGATGGGAGCAATGGCAATAGTATTACTGGAACCTCTCTATCAGATTGTTTGGTGTCATATTTAGGACACTCAATCGGGACGCCTTACCCTTCGGTAAAAATGCAGTCGGTATATTCTACAGTCCCAGTCGATTGGACCCTGGGTATATTTAAGTCATCATCATCATCATCATCATCATCATCTCGCGCTGGTAGCACGGATATCCCTGACCCTCTCTCGCCACTCCTCCCTATCGTTCATCGTCCTAGGCGGGTCCTCAGGACAACATCCGGTATCCTCACATAGCTGCTGAATGTATGTTCGTGCTGGTCGTCCTGCTTTTGCACGGCCATGTGTGGGGGACACTGCTGGAGAGGCAGGGACGAACTCATAAGAGATGTACTCTTATGGACCCCCATATTTAAGTAAACTTATTAAATTGCATCGGTATTTATAAAAATCATTGATTAAATTTTAAAGGTAATTGCAAGAAAACATTAATTAGCAGAGGTATATCTTAAAAACATAAATATTTCTTAGCATAGAGATATATTCGAGAAATCAAGAGTAAATAGCGTTGAAATTTATTTAAAAATATATTAAATAGTATAGGAAATATAAGAAAACATATAGAGTATACAGCATAGTAATATATTAGAAAATATAGATTAAATAGCCTAGGTATTTGCTGGTAAAGATAGAAACCGGGCCATTGGCCTAATGAATAGTGTTCACTAATGGTCCGGGAAACTGGTGTTCAATCATAGCTCGAGTCATACAAAAGACTCAAAAAGTGGTACTTGATGCACCCTAGGTAAAATTTCAGCATTACAAGGTAAGAATCAAGGGTAAAGTGGAGAAATCCAGGGAATAGAGTAGCACCTTCCCCTACACCTCGTTGTTATAGCTATTGAAAATGGAGGCTTCGGTTCACCCTCGACTGAGGTCGCCAACTTTGCTTGCATTACAAAATGCAGTTTCACAACTCCATGGAGCCCGTCGATAAGGAAGTCTTTTATATTTAAAACCGCCCAGATTATACTGTGTTAATACGTGTTTACTCTTAATTCCCAATTTGCCGCTGTTATTATTTTGTATCTCTAAAAGACTATTCATCTTTTTACCCGCGTATATGGTCATTTATGGCTTACATATAGATAGGAGAGCAAATACTGTAATAGCATAACACTTTCAGGTGTATGTTAAAATTTTATATACACACGTTTACTAGTATACATCATTTTTTAATCGAATGATTTATGTTATTTCCATTGACTCGTATTTACCAAAGATGATACAAATTTTGATGTATGACTTTAGTTTTTTTGTTTTTTTTTTTGGCGAATTTGTTTCTATTCGTTTTTTTAATGTCTTTAATCATCACACACAGACAAAAAACAGTGAATTTTTACTTTATAATAAAACCAGACAAAATATTCTAAATAAAAGAGAAAAAAAGTATTGCTGTTATTTTTCCCGTCAAAGATTCTGCCATAGATAATAACCTAAGACTGACATGTTTATACTGAAGAGAATTTTTGTCTTGAATTGCGTTTATCTAATGCTAAATTTCTTGTTGCACTTTGTCATATTTTGTGCTGAATTCAATAAATTTTTATTTAGTTTTTAAAGAGAAGTTGGAATATACAAAGCAGCTTTTATTGTACACTAGTATTTATATACAAAGATCGCTCAAAAAGTATTAAGCCTCACCTGGATTTTAGATACGTTTCACAACTATCAATTTTATAAGGGCCTAATCTCAACAGAAATTAAGTCACGAATCTAAATTTCCTATTTTACAAAAAATTTACTATATTGGCACAGAAAAATATTTGGAAATAGCATTTCTTTTATATTGACTCTTAAATTTAAGAAAGACCCTCGTATTTGTTCACCGTAATAATTCCATAAGTATTTCTCTGTCTCAGGCTTATCAATTTTATTTCATATATATATATATATATATATATTTACAAATAGGGGGGTATTTTCTCTCTTTTTACCCAACCACCCTAACTGGAACAGGGTGCAACAAAAAATCAATATCGTAATACAGCTCGATTTGAGTTCTTCCATCTCCAAGTCAGTTTGACGTACCAAGGTTAAATAGCCATGTCCTCACGACTATTTTCCCTTAGAAACAAGGGAGAAGAGATGGATTCATGGCTTTTGCAAGGACATTAGAGTGAAGTCAATGTAAGCAGCCAGGTTAAGGATATGAACTCGTGTCGTCGTGTCCGTTTTCTCAGACGGAATCCATTACGAGATGTACCTCCATAACAGTTGTATACGTAAGTGTGTGAATGTGTCGTTGTGTGCTCACGCACGTGCGCGCGCGCGCGTGTGTGTGTGTGTGTGTGAGAGAGAGAGAGAGAGAGGGACAGATAGAGATTATGCATGTAGAATTTAGTAGCACAGGGGTTGTTTTTTTTTTTAATTGATTGATTTTAATGGCATGCAAAATGTCTAGTGTTATTTCATGCCTCTTGCTAAATCGACAGAAAGAGCATTTTCAAAACTATTCTTGAATCTGATTTCATCCTCCGAAACTTGTTTTCTTCGTTTACTGTCATCCGAGAAGTCATATTGTCGGCAGGGGGAAGTATTGTTCTATCAGATTCAGCTTGAAATGTGCACATGTAGAAATTTTTTTTTTTTATTTAATAGTGTTCACTACCTTGTTAAATGTTTTGATTGCTAGACGTCTATTAAAGAAAATAAGGCCTTTGGCGTTTTTTTGTTTAATTTTATTCTATACACTCTATACAGTTACTCAATTCAGTTATGTCAAGAATGTTCAAAGGATCAGTATTGATCAAGAAGTTTCGATCTCAGAAGTATATTAAATTGTATCTATTATACATTGTCTCTTTTGATACTTTTAATATATTTTTTTATTACCTGCATTCATTATCAATTCTATATTACATTTTTTTGAATTTATTTTTTGTTATGTTTTATTTTTATTTATTCATTTATTTATGTATTACACACGGTTTTAATGCATAAAAATAAATCTCTGTTTGAATAATATGAGATACAACGACTCCAGTCTAAGTGGAGTTTGGAGTAATGGTAAAATTTGTCTATTCAAAATTCCTGCGACCTCCAAAAATAGACACACCATCAAATGCATTTTCGTGACATAACCAGAACCCACTTTTTGGAGAAAATAGTGTCAGCGTATTTTAAAGTCCACAGGTTTTTTTTAATAGTATTTGGAACTAATTGTTTCGTTTACACTATTCTAGGCTTCTTTATTTTCTTGTGATACAGTGATGAGGCTATGTTAAGGGCCTGATTTGTACATGTACTGGCGGGCTACTTTTTAAAAAAGTGCATAAGTTCAGTTTTGTGAAACAGAAGGCTTTCCACAATTTCTCAAAATGAATTTTAATACAGTAAACTCTAAAGTATCTCGATGCAAAGAGAACACTTTATTACTACTAAATATTTCTGTAGTTCACTTAAGAATTGGGCTTGGTTTCGTTATTTTGTTTAATGGTATATGAACCTTCGTTGGTTATTTAATGTCAAAGCTATCCTTGTACACGAACTGCTGTAATAATGTATAACCCATAACTTGGGGAATAAAGGTGTTCATGCCTTTACCAATTGTATTAGTACAAAAGTGAACGTAATAGTGCAAATGGGGTTGAAACTTGCATACTACGATGATACAGTCTAGAACTATTGTTACGAATCAATGAGGAATTTTACCTTCCTACAATGTTGATGACCACTTATGTATCGAAGGTTTCCATACGTCAACTGATAAATATTGATAAATATGTACATATAAATAGATGCTGATAAATGGTGTATATTTTTTGCTTTAGGTTTAAGAATTAAGGAAAAGAATATAATATTGTAACCACAATTTTAAATTGTTTTTTTTTTCAAGCTTTTTTGTTTGCTTTACGTTTTAAATAACATAAGTAAGAACTAAATGTACGAAAAAAAGTCAACATTCCAGTCGACTGAGGCAGTAGAATATGCCGACTGTATATCCGCAAAGGGTAAAACTCCCCGACGAGTTTCCTGGATATGAGACTTAACTAACTAATCAGTAAAGTTGGCGACATTAATCCATGGTGACCCGGAGGCTCCTCTTTCAATAGCTACAACACTGATGAGTAGAGGAGGGAGCTACTACTTTCCCTGGATTGCTCCACTTTACACTTGATCCTTACCTCGTATTAAATTAACGTTACTTACAAGCAATTCCTTTACTAATATATATATATATATATATATATATATATATATATATATATATATATATATATATATATATATATATATATATATATAAAGACAAAGATATATGATATAAATAACCCTCAATGGTTGATATTCTATAAAAATTAATCAACCAACCAGAGCAAGCAATACAAAAATAAAAACAAGATTTAATGTAAATATCAGTTCAAAAGGAGAGATTCGTACACAATGCAAACAACATTATCAATAAAAATGTTGTTGTTACTCATGCTATTGTTAACGTTATAAGAGTTGATCACTAATAAGCAACTTCAAAAAGTCACAAGCTCGATGGCGAGTTATATCCGATTTTACAGAATTCAGGTTTTTCAGTTACCCCAATATATATATATATATATATATATATATATATATATATATATATATATATCGTGTGTGTGTGTGTGTGTGTGTGTGTGTGTGTGCGTGTGTGTGTTAAAATAAATAAGTCTGCAAATTACTTTTGGAATTAAAAAGTATAATTGTTAACTTTAGAATAATCCTTGGACCGATTCATTTTAAAATATTTACATTTCTCTCATTGAACCAATGACAACACTTCCCCCACACACACACGCACACTCTCACACACACACATACACACACACACACACACACACACACACATATATATATATATATATATATATATATAAAACTAATGCATGCGCAGAAGAAAAAACGGAATACAACGAAGACAAGATCAATAAGATTTGACATTAGGTTGAAGATAGACAATCTCAGATAGCGTGGCACACAGTAAATGAAGCGAGTAAAAGAAAAAGCATCATGATTGTGAAACTAAAAGCTGCCAGCCAGGAAGAAGGGATACATTTATAGAAAGAACACTTCAATAATCTCTTTGCAAAGTCCTCAAAAGTTACGGATGAACCTCTCACGATCATTTTTAATTATCAATTAGACATCAAACTAGGACAGTTCACGCAAGAACTTCATGTAGTAGTAACAAAACATTTGACTCCATACACTGATGGAAGATGGAGCTAACAATTCTTGCTTGGGATCAATCAAAGGAAACATTAACAGCTATAATGATATTCAATAAAATCCGAAAGTAAATACGTTCACCGGATGGAGACAGACTTTTTTTGACATTGTCGTAGGTGAGCTGCAAAAGGGACACATTAGCAGTTCATAATCTGCCTTGACTACGTACTTTGGACATCGATAGAATAAATGAAATAAAATGTCTTCACTCTGGAAAAGGCAAGAAGCATACGATCCCCTCCACAAGATATAATGGACACGTATTACGATGATGATATAGTGCTTCTGGCAAATACACCCCCCCAGACCAAACCCCGGTTGCATAGTCTGAAGTGGACGCAAACAAAACAGATTACATGCGCTGAAATCAAAGTGGTGATATCTCCTCACTAAATTGGGGCTCTCTGAAATTAGAGGCCAAGTTCACCTACCTCAGAAGCAGCGTCTGATCTAGCGAAAGCATAGACAGCTATAGATAGGCAATCGGTTATATGGAAGTCAGACCTATCAAATAAAATGAAACGCAATTTTTCCAAGTAGCGGTTGTTTCCATACTATTGTATGAATGCACCACTTGGACACTGACTAAGCGTATAGAGAAAAAGCTAGATGATATGAGCTACATTAAAGCAATTCTGGAAGCAACATCCCACAAAACAGCAGCTGTGCGCCCACCTACCACCCGTCTCGAACCCCATCCAAATTAGACGAAAAAGACATGCAGGACACATCTGGAGGAGCAAGGACGAACTCATAAGCAAGATTCACCTATGACCTCTTCACATGGACGCACAAGTGTAGGACAACCAGCTGGAAATTATTTAGAGCCCTTCTATACCAACATAAAATGTCGCCTGGAAGACCCCATGGAAGCGACGGATGATAGAGAAAATTGTGACACAAAATCAGTATTTTTAAGTGGTGGAGTTTATCAGGGTTTTATTTAGAGTTTTCCTTATCTTTCATCGGTTGTCATACTTAGGTCAATGAGCCCTATCTGCCCAACTATTTATACTTATCTGGAGGGGAAATATTTGAATTCCAAACCTTTCCCAATTTTGGGGGGGTGAAGTAAATACTGACAGCCTCGTTCAGGATTTGAACTCCGCAGCAGTGTCCATTTCCATTGACGGTAATTATTATAATATATATATATATATATATATATAATCAGTTATGATTAAAATCTAAAGCTAAAGTCGTTTTAATCTGTATATAGTTTTGCCTTGCACTATTTACGAAAATACAGAATAATATCGAAATATATTTCAAATGCAAAACAAAACTGATTAAAAACTTAGATCACAGTTTTACGTTTAATAATAGCACAATAGATGACATGAAACATTTACTAGTGAGGTTTAGCCTGTTTGATTATATATATATATATATATATATCAGAATTACATTCATAGTACACTGATTTTTTAAGCTTATTCACTAAATCCAGGCATGCGTATCTTTCCACGATATGTAACATGTCTCTATGGTCCCCTAAAATACAAAAATTTTCTAGTTGATAAACAATTATCTTCAATGTTAATTAACACCAGCTATGGCCTTCTGGCCGTGATTGGGTGATATGTCAGTATCTCAATCCTCTAAGGAATTGTGTTTGTCTAATTTTCTAGAACAAATTACGGTTTGTGCATTGAGAATTTGTCAGCTCGGTAAATTTTTGATCCATTGCAAAATTCCCAGGGGATCAAATGCTCTAGCAATCTACACCGATGACTGCGTTCCTTTAATACCAGTTTGTTGCATTGGTCTATATTATTAACTGTTTCATCGTTTTCACCACATAACTGAAAATTATTATGATGTCGCATATGATCGATTTTTACTCCGATAATATTAGTCCAAAGGACATCACTTTCTCTATTAGGGTTTCTTCTTCTTCTTCTTCTTCTTCTTCTTCTTCTTCTTCTTCTTCTTCTTCTTTTTTTTTTTTTTATATTTTTTTTTTCTTGTGAGTTTTTCACAGCAGCTTCAGCCGATGGTCTGTCTCTTAAGTTTGAGTGACACAAAGTCTCATCAAGTCACCAGGATTCTTCTCAGTATTCTTGCCGTTTTCAATAATGTAATTGTTTGGATGGTCTCCCCTCGTCCTCTGATTTCCAAGTCCACCAGTCCATTTAATAATCCTTTGGTGACTGTACCAAAAGCACCAATCGGTATTAGTATTATTGTCACTTTCTTGTTCCAGAGTTTGTTTTTTTTATTTCAATTCGCTATCAAAGTCCAGATACTTATCATTCTTTTGCCTTTCTTTCAATTTTATTCTGTGGTCAGCGGGGACAGCAAAGTCCATAATTTTACATGTTCTCTTTTTTTATTATTATATGGCCTGGTCTTCTGGCCGAAATTAGGTGGTTTTTATGTAAAAATCCTAAAGGAGTTTATGTGTGTCATTCTCCAGGGCAGATGCTGGGTTGTGCATATTATTATTATTATTATGATCATCATTATTTACGGCTTGAGAGTTTTCCACGCCAGCTTTAGCCGATTCTTTCTCACTGGATTTTGAGTGAGAGGTAGTCTCCTCTAATCTCTTGTAATCTCAGAATTCTTCCGATCTCAACGGTTCTGTTGTTTGGATTGTCTTCACTTGTTCTCTTAATTCCAAGTCCTCAGTCCCTTTACCAATCATTTACTGACTGTACCAAGAACACCAGTTACAACTGGTTTTTCCATCGCTTTCATGTTGCACAGTTTTTTTTATTCCCTACCAAAGTCAAGGTACTTATCTTTCTTTAAGCTTTCTTTTATTTCGTGGCCAGCCGGAATAGCAAAGTTCACAATTCGACAAGTTCTCTTTTTCTTGTTGATTATTACTTGGTCTGGTCATCTGGCCGAAATTAGGTGATCAGTTTGAATCTCAAAATCGCACAGGAGTTTTTGTGTCTTACACTCAAGGACAGATTCTGGGTTGTGTATATAACATTTGTTCGTGTGGTCAAATTTCAAATTCTTTCACAATTCCCAATGGATCACCTTGCACACCCAGTTGTGTCGAGTCTTATATTCTTTTTGTGTTAATTTGCAGCATTCGCTTATAATGCGATTGATGGCTTCGTTTCAAACCCCCATAACCAACATCTGTGGTTTTGTTGTGTCGTATCTATTCTTGCTTTGATATGATTAGTGTTTGTGGCGTTGTTTTGAGCTGCAATTAAAAGAAATTCACTTTTCCTTTTTTACCCACGTCCGCCTCTTCTCATGGGAGGCGTTGCTTGTTAGTAAGGTATCAATTATTATTATTATTATTATTATTATTATTATTATTATTATTATATACTCTTTTAGAGGTTTTCACATCAGCGTTAACTGATGGTTTTACACTGGAGTTTGAATGACAGAAAGTCTCCTCAAGTCTCCAGGACTCATCTCAGGATTCTGGCCGTTCTTAGCAAGCTGTCGTTTGGATAGTCTCTACCCGTACGCCAATTTCCAAGTCTTCCAGGCCTTTTAATAATCCTTTAGTTATTGTGCCTAAGGCACCAATCACAATTAGCACAATCGTTACTTTCATGTTCCACTGCTTTTTCAATTCTCTAGCAAGGTCGAGGTACTTATGTTTCTTTTCACTTTCCTTCAGAATTATTCTGTGATCCACCGGGACAGCAAAATCGAAAATTTTACAAATTTTCTTTTTTTTTTTGTTGGTTATTATGAGGTCTGTTCTTCCCATAGGAGTTTATGCGTGTCATTTTCTAGGAAATGTGCTGGGTTTTGCATATACCATTTGTTTGTATGGTCGAATTGAAATTTTCTGCACATTTCCCAGTGGACCACCTTGCCGACCCAGTCGTGTCTCGCCTTGTACTCCTTCTGTGCTAATTTGCTGCATTCGCTTATTATGTGATTGATCGTTTCTTCTCTTTCACCGCATAGCCTACATTTACTGTTTTGTTGCGTCTTATCTATCCTCACGTTGATATGATTGGTTCTTATGGTGTTGCCCTGTGGTGCTATTAGGAGATATTCAGTTTCTCTCATAAAGTTTTCTTTTCTTAGCCAGGTCTAGGTTTTTGGTGTGAGATGTTGTTTATTAGACGTTTAAAGCGGCCATAGAGTTGTTTTCCTTCCAATTTTTGATTCCTAGTCATTGTCACTCTTTTGTCTATCGTGTTTTCGGTATCTTTTCTGATGGTTGAAATTAGTCCTAGTTCGTGTTTTTCTATGTAGTCTTCGAGGCGTTGTATGGATGCGTCAACTGTGTCTTCGATGCTGGCAAGTCCTCTTCCTCCCTTTTTTCTAGATACATATTGTCTGTCGACGTCGTCTCTGGGGTGTAATGCCTTATGCATGGTCATTAATTTTCTTGTTCTTTTGTCCATCTGTTTAAGTTCTTCTCTGGTCCACTTGAGAAAGGGTCCCGAGTATCTGGCTTGGGGCACAGCCCAAGTATTTATTCCTTTGATGAGGTTTCTGCTGGAAAGTTTTGTCTCGAGTAGTTTTCGCGTTCTCCTAAGATATTCTTTTCGGATCGTGTCTTTTGTTTGCACTTGTTTGATGGTGTCAGCCTCCAAGATGCCCAAGTATTTGTAGGTTTCCTTTTCTTCGAGCTTTCTAATTCTCTCGTGATTTGTTAGTTCCATTCCGTCAGTCATATGTCGTTTGCCACTTTTCATGACGAGCATGGCATATTTTTCTATGCCAAATTCCA
This sequence comes from Sepioteuthis lessoniana, assembly GCA_963585895.1. NCBI lineage: Eukaryota > Metazoa > Mollusca > Cephalopoda > Myopsida > Loliginidae > Sepioteuthis > Sepioteuthis lessoniana. Next base: position 86,214,687 of record OY757906.1, on the reverse strand, counting down.
TTCCTATGTCTTGTCTGTATATTCTAACGGCGTGTATGAGAGTTTCTAGTTCTCTTTCATTTTTCTCAAATAATTTCATGTCATCCATGTACATTAAGTGTTGATCTTCTCTTGCGATCTGCTGAGTTTGTATCCGCACTGTGCATTTTCAGAGAATTTAGTTCAGGGGCATCATGGCTATTATGATTAGTAAGGGTGATAATGCATCTCTTTGGAAAATGTCTCTTTGGATCTTTGTTTCAGCTATGCTTCTTCCTCCTACTGTCAGGTCCACTCTCCAGGTTTTCATCGTCTGTTCGATAAAGTTTAGGACTTCATGTGATATTTTGTACATTTTGAGACAGTGTAGTATCCAGCTTTGTGGGACCATATCATATGCCTTTTTGTTTTCAATCCAGGCCATAGCTAGATTTTTCCGTCTTGTCTTGCTCTCATTTAGGATGTGTTGATCTATGTAGAGTAATTCTGCTGTGCTTCTGGATCCTTTGCGGCATCTTTTCTGTTCGTCAGGGAACGAGAGTGTTTCGCATCAGTGTTATCTGATGGTCTTTCACTGGAGTTTGAGTGACAGCAAGTCTTCTCAAGTCTCCTGATCTTTTCTCAGTATTCTGGCCGTTCTCACTAAATGCTGTAGTTTGGATGGTCTCTCCTCGTCCTCCAACATCCAAGTCCTCCAGTCTCTTAAATAGTCCTTCAGTTACTGTACCGATTATCATTATAATTATCAATTTGCTTGCGAGTTTTTAACCCCAGCGTTAGGTATGGAGCTTTCACTGAAGTTTGATGACAGCAAGTTTCCCAATGTTTACGGGACTATTTGCAAGCCGATTTCAAACTTATTGTAATCAGGCTATTCTCGATTCTTCCTTTGATCTCCAACTTCACTTCTCATTTTTCAACCCTTTTGAGACCGTTCCAAATGCCCCAGTTACAAGTTATATCACCGTCACCTTCATATTCAACAGTCTTTTCTGCTCTCAGGGCGAGGTGTAATATTGTTTCTGTCTTTCGCTTTCTTTTATTTTTCCTCTCGACCACCGGAACGGCAATATTCAATAAATGGCATTTTTTTTCTGATTTTCTTGTCGAGATTAGGTCATCCGGTTGTGTCTCAAAATCCCAGTGAGTTTAGGAGTCACATTCTCTTAGATTGATTTCAGCTACTTTATATAGTATTTGGTAGGATGATCAAATATTAATCTCTTGCATAATTCCCAGTCATACATAGTCTTTTACTATTGCCCTAGTTTACTACATTCGTTTACTATGTGGTTTCATTACTTTCTTCAAACAACCTACACTTGTTATTCTCTTGCTTTCTAATTAATTTTCTGTTTAATATGTTCGGTTATTATGTAATCATTTTGTGTGTCACTTTGTATAGATTCAATATTTCTCATGGAATTTCTCTCTCTTAGTAATGTATAGGCCTGTTCACCTCCCATCTTACTCGTCTGTCGCTATAAATATCAATACAGGTGTTTTTCTTTTTTATTGTAGTTTTTGTTGTTTGTTTTAATGCTAATTTTCTGGTTACTGGCTGCTTTAATAGTCCCTCTTTGTTATTTTAATGCATTCCTTGAATCCTTGTATTGATGCAATCTTTATTTTACTTTTTGTGAGTTTTTCATATCGGTGTTAGCTAATCGCCTTTCACTTGATCCAAAGTAAGAGTTTTCAGGACTCTTCCCAGTATTCTTGCTGATCTCAACAAATCTGTAGTTGGAATTGTCCCACGATTTTTAACTCTCTCAGGCTCATTTTAAGGATTTTGGTGGCCGTGCTAAGCGTACCAGCAATAATTAGCATCACCGTCGTCTTCATGTATCACAGCTTTCTTAGTTCTCCGGTAAGGTCCAAGGACTTATTTATACCTTCGCTTTCTTTGATTTTCAGTATGTTGTCCACAAATATGGGAAAGTCCACTGAAGGCAGGTCTTCTGTTTTATGTTAATTATAAGTGGCTCTGATCTTTTGACCGGGATTAAGTGATTTGCTGGGATCGTTTCATTTTTCGAACCGGATTATGGCTTGTTCATGTACCATTTGGTAGTTTGGTTAAACTTGTATTTCTTGCACACTTTCCAGTAGACCACCTTTCCCACTCAGTCGTGTCTATTTCTATAATCACTGTGTGCTATTTTGCTTTATTTGCTTCTTATGTGATTAATCGCTTTGTCTCTATCACTACATAATCAAAATTTACAATTCTTACCTATTATCGATTTTTATAGCAGCAGTTTCAATGTGTTATCAAATATTCATAGCTAAATATACAAGGCCAAAATAATGGAGTTGCTATTAATAATATAAACCATTAATCTCGCTTGCAACTAGGAATAAAGCAATAATGCAAACCCACTATTTAATTAAGTTTCGGATGTTAATCATTATTAAGAAAAAGCTTCCTTTCATAGCTCGCTGATGAATGAAAGCTATTAACTCATGTACATAAATAAAATGGCTATTTCAGTTTTAATCATCGTATTTAGCTTGATAAGCAATAAAAAATAACTCTTTAAAACGCTTTATATCATTATTTTAAGATATTTTTATTATGAATAAGAAAACCTGTATTACTCTTTAAAATGTTACAGCAATTTTTACGTATCTCACAAATAATGCAGATGTATTTTTATTTTTTATTTTTTTCCTGTTGAAAAAGATTCCTACCAATTATACATTAATAAAACGTTGCAATTTCCCTTCCCGGTTAAAAAAAAATGTGCATATAATTCCTATTTCAAGCAAATAAAGCTGGGGCAGTTAATTTGCAGTGTTAAACACTAATCTTATGCGCTTCGTTATTTCCTAACTCTAAATGCTTGTTTTGGCTTTACATATTTTACCATGATTTTCATCGGAGGCGTTTTTTTTTCTTTTTTGGTAAATTATCGATTCGTATTAATCTATTTTCGGTTTAATATGTTTTGTTTATTTTTTGTCGCAGACTGCAGTGACGATATAAGGCGTCAGCGGGGTTCGTAATAGAGGCAGAAGCTGAACTTAAATTGGTTTTGAATATCAGCCCCCTGTATATATTAACGAAAGCAATCATTTACGTGATTGTGACTGCTATAAAAGGGTGCAGAAGAAAAATGACAAATACCCCCAGGAAAGACAATTAATATAGAAGAGCAAAAGAAGACAATTGCCTAGAGAATATTTGCGAGCGAAGTTAGTAAGAGGAAAACCGATGAAAGATCGTGTGATGATAAGAGAACCGAATGCTCATAAAAGAAAATAACACCAATAGACTGAAATAAAACAGAAAAAAAATAAATTGGTTGAAAATAAATATATCATTTGTTGGTAATTTTTTGGTATGTAGTCTAATGTAAGGATATTTCAAATGGGAGAACTTATGTAATTTATGTAATTCTCCGTAAATAGAATCTTTCGATGATGGCTTTTCATGAAGTTTTCCATAAAAGCACTGCCGATCAAGTTACTTTTTAAAAAAATGCAAGTTGCTGACTTTAAGATACTAGAAGTACGTTAGACAGTAAATCATGAAGGTCATACTCAAAGAAAGCACCCTAAACAAACTGAAATATAAAATATTGAAACCCAAATCATTACTGAACCCAGCACTACAACATCAATACATACATCATCATCATCATCATATCGCCCTGGTAGCACGGATATCCCTGACCCTCTCTCGCCACTCCTCCCTATCGTTCATCGCTCTAGGTAGGTCTTCAGGACAACATCCCGTATCCTCACATAGCTGCTGAATGTATGTTCGTGCTGGTCGTCCTGCTTTTGCACGGCCATGTGTGGGGGTCCATAAGAGTAGATCTCTTATGAGTTCGTCCCTGCTTCTCCAGCAGTGTCCTGCATGTCCGGTTCGTCTAACTTGAATAGTTTTCGTGATAGGGGGCAGGCGGCCGTACAGTTGGCGTCTTGTGGGGTGTTGCCGCCAGGACTTGTTTAAGACTGCACGTAGCATTCTTGTGTAATTGCCGTCTAGCTTCTTCTCCAGCCGTTTTGTTAACGTCCATGTAGTGCAGCAATATAGCAGTATCGATGTGACAAGACAATTATCAAGAATATCATGAGTGAACATCAATCAACATTACCATTCGTAAGAAATCAAAAGTAGAAAAAGTCAAGATTCATACCGAAAAAGTCAATACAGTTTTGCAACATATCCCAACGGAAAACATCAACTATCTCAACGAGTTCATCTATGCAGAAGGAAAACTAGTCAGCGATAATAAAAGTATCTCCCTCGGGTAACCGAATAAAAATTTTTTAAAAAATACCTGGATGTGAAATTAGACTAGAAGGACAAATAAAGAAAATGCGATAACAAACGAAGCTGTACGGGAAGGTGAAACATACAGGAACCGAAACGTAAGAAAAAGACCCCAAAATACAATCTCCTACAAATCTAAAACCACAACAGAAAGAAATATATCAAAATATTTAGGTGAAAAAATTGAGACTAAAAAGATATATGGACAAGGTCAACAATAAAAAAACAATACAGAACCTTTCAAGATAACGAAATAGAATTCTACTAACGGGCTGGTGATGATAACACAAGCACAGATATGCAACCGGGTGCAAAAGAAAGAAAAAAACTTTGGAGTAATACATAGAAACAGAAAGAAAAAAACGAAGATACTAAATGGATAAATAATCTGAAAAGAAGAATCGAAGAACTCGATGAAAGCCTCGAAGTAAACATACCCCGGGACTCGCAAATAGAAACCCAAGAAAATAACAAAATGAAAAACAAAGATTCTGGTTTTACTGAATTCACGTCAGTCTATAACGGACAATCTCTGCAACTATGTAAATGCCTGATAGAGGTAAGCTTACCCGAATGTATTACAAAAGCGAAATCTACTCTGATCCAGGAGGGACCAAATGCAGCAGCTATAGACTGATTACGTGTTTACCTATGATGTGGAATTTCCCCACAACTGAGACAAAAGAAAAAAAAACCTATTGCTCACTTAAATGCCGCGGAACGAGAGGAACAATTGATCTACTTCATATATACCAACATATTCTCCAAAAAGTCAAAACGTAGCGGAAAAATGTAGCCATGGAATAATCTTAAAGCCTATGGTAGGGTCCTACAAACATGGATGAGATATTGTTTTAAAATGTACAAAATAGCCGACAAAATATTAAAGTTTATCCCGAAAACTATAGGAAACCGAAATGTGGAATTGACAATAGGAGATCAAACCTAATCAGAAGGGAAAAGCCAAAATAAGCATTTTCTGGGGGGGACTCGATCTCACCTCTGTTATTCATTATAGAAATAATGCCACTCATCCACGTACTTAGGAAATGCAGAGGGGGCTTCAAATTTTCAAAATCAAAGGAAATAATTAACTAGCTTATATATATATATATATATATATATAGGGATGACATAGAGTATTTTGGTTATGATAACGAAAAACTAGAGTCCATGTCAGAAACACTAAGAATATGTAACCAAGAATATGAATAGAATTTAGTATTGATAAATGTTCCATGCGGATAAAGAAAAGTAAGAAAAGAGAATCAGCGGACTGATTTGAACTAGAAAATCAGGAACTAAAAGTTGTTGGGAATAATTGAAGAAAACACCATTAAAAACCGGAACGAAAGAAACAATCCATTTTAATGTAAATTATCAGTTCTATTTAAACATTTCGGTTTAGCATGAGTACAGTTTACGTGTCAACATTTTTTAAAGCTCTTCAGTTTATTCAAACAGTTCTAATTAAGCTAATTTAGTTTATATATAAGGAAATATTTTTGTTAACAGGCAATTAAATGTCAAAACAGTTCTATATTGAACAACTCATTTTAGTGTAAATACGCAGTTTAAATGCCAAAAAATCAGTATTGTGAATAGATAGGACCCTTCTCAGGATCTACCACTCCGTCAGAAGAATGAGAAAATTTCTTGAAACAATAATCTCCATCAGAAATCTCAGCAAAGTAATAAACACCTGGGCAGTCATTTTTCTCAGATATTCAGGACCATTTTTATAATGCTTTGGGGATGGATTAGAAGACAAGAAAATTTATAACCATTCACAAGTCGTAAGTTTCGAGATATGATATTGACCTTCAATATGTCAAAAAAATGGAAAAAGAGGACTCTATAGCTTTGAAAATTGTGTTGATGCATCATACAGGGGCTTAATGAGTATATTAAGAAGAAATAATTAAAGAGTATTTACATCAGTGGCAACATATGTAGAATTATAAAAAAAAAAAACAGAAACAAGGAAGTAGAAATAGGAAGAAAGACAACTAGACATAGACTTCATCACGGAACCAATGAAAAAGTGGAAAGTGATATTAGCAGTTGTGTGATTACCAGGCGGGGGAATCCAAAGAGACATCTTCCAATAAAATCCAAAGAGACATTTGCCAAGAAAATCCAAAAGACTTCTTCCTACTATCATTCGATATAGCAATGCTGCCATTTAATTTTATACTTAGGAATTTCACGGGTGGATACAAATTTTGAAAATCAACTTATCTTCGTGGATGATATAAAGATATTTGAAAAAGGGGAAAAAAAAGATACCATGTTACAAACAATAAGAATATACAGTCAGTGTATAGGAATGGAATTTGGCATATAAAAATGTGCCATATGAATAATGAAAATCGAAATGTGGAAATATCGGAAGTAAGAGAACAGGCAAATCAGGAAACCGTCAGAATTCGTGTTTAAAATGAAAATTACATGTTCTTGGAAATATTGAAAGGTAATACCATCAAGCTAACTGAGACGAAAGAACAAAAGGGGTATGTCAGATGATCGGGAAAACGGGTTGAAACCACGCTCAGCTGGAGATGTCTAATAAAAAAGGATAAATACCAGGATTTCCTTCCTTCTGAGATCATCATCATCATCATCATATCGTGCTGGCAGCACGGATATCCCTGACCCTCTCTCGCCACTCCTCCCTATCGTTCATCGCCCTAGGTAGGTCTTCAGGACAACATCCTGTATCCTCACATAGCTGCTGAATGTACGTTCGAGCTGGTCGTCCTGCTTTTGCGCGGCCATGTGTGGGGATCCATAAGAGTACATCTCTTATGAGTTCATCTCTGCTTCTCCAGCAGTGTCCTGCATGTCTGGTTCGTCTAACTTGGATAGTTTTCGTGATAGGGGGCAGGTGGCCGTACAGTTGGTGTCTTGTGGGCTGTTGCTGCCAGGACTTGTTCAGGATTGCACGCAGCATTCTTGTGTAATTGCCATCTAGTTTCTTCTCCAGCCGTTTTGTTAGCGTCCATGTAGTGCATCCATATAGCAGTATCGATGTGACCGCTGCCCGGAAGAAACTGCGTTTCATTTTATCGGTTTGGTCTGATTTCCATATAATCGATAGCATATTGATAGCTGTCCATGCTTTCGTTAACCTCGTTTCGATGTCCTTTTCAGTTGATTCGACGCTGCTTCCTAGGTATGTGAATTTGTCTACTAGTTTAAGTGGGGTTCCTTCTAGAGTGGAGATGTCCCCCGTTTGGTTATAGCACATATATTCCGTTTTGTGTGCATTAACATGGAGGCCTATGCTTGCTGCTGCTCGTTCCAAACTATGCAGAAGTGTTTCGGCTTGGTCAGGTGTATTTGCCAGTATCGCTATGTCATCGGCGTAGTCGGCGTCGGTAATTGTTGTTGCGGGGTATCTTCTGCTTCTTCTCTTCGTCAGTTCGAAGCCATTCTCTTTGATTTTGTCAATCGATGTTCTAAGTACGTAGTCTAGACAAATGATAAAGAGGTAAGGGGCCAGCGTGTCCCCTTGTAGTACTCCTGCTACAATGTCAAAGTATTCTGTGTCTCCATCCGGTGATCGTACTTTTACTTTAGTGTTTCTATAGAGAATCGTTATTGCCGCTACGGTTTCTTTAGGTATGCCGTACGCTAGTAGGATTTGTTCCATCTTTCCTCTGTGAATGGAGTCGAAAGCCTTGGTAAAGTCGACAAATATTAATGTCGCTTGTAGGTTTTTTGCCCGTACACCTTCAAGGATTCTGCGGATGGTTAATATTTGTGAGGTCGTGGATCTATTTCTTCGGAAGCCATTTTGGTTTTTTCTAAGTATGTAGTCGATTTTGGGTTCTATTCGGTTTCGTAGTAGGGCATTGTAGATTTTGGCAGCTATGGATGTAAGTGTTATGCCTCGGTAGTTTTTGGCTAATCCGAGGTCCCCCTTTTTAGGGAAGGGGAGTATGCATCCCTTCATCCATCTATCTATCGGATTTTGATTGTATACTGCGTTGCAGTGTCGGAGCAGTATGTCGTCGAATTGTCTGGTCTTCCATACTTCCGGGGGAATTTCGTCCAGCCCTGCAGCTTTCCTATTTTTAATTTTTCTGAGAACCGAGTCGAGTTCTTCTTGTGTGAACGGTCCTAGTTTAATGTCTAATTGTTTGCTAATTATTCTGGTGATTGGTTCATGCGTTATTTTTGGTGGGTTTCTAAGTAAGTTTTCGAAGTGCTGTTTCCAAAGTTTTATTCTTTCTTGTTGGTTTGCTCCTTTAAGTTTTGCTTTGGCTGTGTTCTTTCTTCTGCTCAAAGTGAACTCGTCGGCATTGACGTTTGAGTATTTGTATCAAAATACGGACTTGATATAGATATCTTACATGGTCAAATCTGGCTTAGATACGTAGGTGATACATTCATTTTTTGGATCATGTGAACCCAAACTATCTATACAGTTCACGATGGAGAAAGAACGAGACAATAGATTATCCTGCCAAAATGTATTAGTGACTCACAAAGGGCAAGGATCGAGGTCGTCTATGTATCGAAATCCAATATCCACCAGACAGTAGCTCAATTTAAACTCCTTTCATCCTTATAATTTAAACAGAGGAATCGTTCGTTGCCTACATCGATTAAAAGCCATTTGTAGTGACAACGATACATATCAAGGAGAAATGAAGAATTTAAAAGACCACTGACATCGAAATAACGACCCAGAAAACATAACATCGGCTTTAAGAAATCGATAATGAACGACAAAAGATAACACCAGAAAACCTATTGAAGTTTATCAATGCTATGTCATAGGGCTAGCTGAAAAAGTTCAAAAGATGTGTAGTACATACGTTATCATGACAATATTCATGAATGGAACAACCCTTTGAAAATATCTCTCTTCCGAGTCAATCCTCCAACAGAAAACAACATGATCAACAATTGCGTATTCTCCATCCCATGCAGCTGCGGTGAAGGCAAGACACGATGCCTACTAAAAGTAAGGCCAGAAAAACATCGAAAAGCAGTATATCAGGTTGAAGTGAAAAAGTCGGGTATGTATGACCATACATGGAAAGAAAATGAAAACTATCTGCCCTTATCGGATGACGCTAAAATTATAGATCGGGAAGAACATTGAAGAATAAAGCGTATAAAGTAAGAAGCGCATATGTTGGGCGTCAGTGGCCATTTGGGGAGACCAAATATAAAGATGAATCCGATTTAGGAATCAATAATAAAAAATGCTCAATGAAAAAATTGCAATATTTCCTGGGGTAAAATATCGTGCACAATAGTTGAGTAGTATATTATGGATTGATGTGGACATAATGTTATTTGTCCCAAAAATTCACTCTAACTTGTCCAGTAAGAAACATGACAGTAGGGATATTGGTATTTGGTTGAAAAATACTTGTACATGGAATCAATTAGAGGTTTCGGGTTCAATTCCAAATGCAGGTAAATAAAAGTAAGTAAAGTTGGTAACCTTAGGTGAGGTTGACCCGAAGGCTCCTTTTTCAATAGCTTCTCCAACGAGTTGCAGAAGGGGGTTCTACTCCATTCCTGGATTTCTTCACTTTACCCTTGATCTTAACCTTATAATACTGAGTGTTAAGTAAGGCAGCAGCATTTTTTGAGTCTTTGGTATGATCCGAGCTGTAATTGAACCTAGGTCTTCCGGACCATTGGTGGAAGGTGAATAACAAGTATCAATTATTATGGTTTAACTCTTGTAACCAGGTCATGGTTAACGGAATTAGATAAATCACCCTCCGATGAATTAGATAAAGATTTCGGTTCGAAATTCTATGTGGGCTCCCGATTTTGACATGAAACACATTAAGAAGGCCGCAGAATTCACCGGCCTAAATGTGAATGTAACAATAAAAATATTCGGTATACTTTAAGTGATAAAAACAATGAGATTGATTTCCTTCGGGTGCCTCACTCTTTTGTTGTGCCACAGCTTACCTGAGCTTAGTAAAGAACTATTAGAAGACATTAAAGATTTGGAATAATGATTTTCGAGGTTTCCATGTTAAACTTCATAACTGAGTCAGTGCAGCAACTTGTTAAGCTTGTTTTAGTTTATACCCTACCAAGAAAAATTGGATATTAAGAAACCAGATTAACCACAGGTTTAATTTTGCTTCTTGCAAAAGTCGTTGATTTCAAGACCAGAAAAATATATCTCAAATGCTGGTTTTCTAGGCAAGGAGAAACACCATTTTCCTTTCACTCAATGTTAAAATGTGGTCGTCTTATCCAGGGTTTACGCTGCTTTTAGCCTTGTTACGTTGCTAAATCTATCAAATGTCAGGTGAATATGGAAGATGAAAATAAACCAACGCAATCACGAACAATTAACATTAGAAAAATTTTTAAGTAATTCTTAATACATAAAAATGACTGATATACAGTCAATAAAAACAGAAGATAAGAAAAGACAAAAGAAAGTAATACGTCAAAAAGTAATGGAATAACTTTATAGAAAATCTACATAAATGAAAAAAAAAAGTTTAAAAAAGAGACATTAAACAAAGGAATATATTGAAGGAAAGTATGACGTAAGTCAAATGGGGAATCATAGACGTCTCTACAAAAAATTAGATAAACGTCTGTGAGAATAAAAAAAATAACGATGGCAGAAAATATCGAAGGTGTTAAACAAATAAACAATAAACGAATGATTCACAGGTAGATAAAACCAAAAAATTAAGACAAGAAAAAGGTTAATTTTAAACCAAATATGAAAATAGCTGAGATTGGATGACTAATAAAAAAAACAGGAAATTTGCTAAACCTGTAAGAAGAATTTTGTTTTTATCTTTTGTTTTGCTGAAATTATTCTTATCTTATTAAAACCACAAAAATATTTTGGACACTTTATACCACTTTTTTTCCTCTCAAAAATATGCCTTCTTTACAGGAAGAGCGAGAAAACAGAAACCTTTTAATAATTTTGTAGATGATGGAGAATTATTAAAAGTCAACATCATCTTTTATAAGTGCAATAAAAAGTTCGGAAACTGCAGGTGTGAAATCGGATCATGACGTTGATAACTAAATTCTATTTCATTCAGCACAGCAAAATATGGATTTACTCGGTGCATTTGCCGCCTCATAAGATATATTTTTCCCAAAAAATTATGGCTGAGTCGACTGGAGCCACTGAATACACCGACTGCATTTCTGCACAGGGGTAAGTCTTCCCTAACGAGTGTCCTGCATATTAAACTAAACAGTGAGACGGTGAAGCTCCAGAGATTGTAGAGTTTTGGGGAATGCAGAGTACCTCTTTCACTGCCATCGCTTCCTGGTCAAGTCTGGCCTGGAGTGGTAGCACCTGATAGGGTCCTATCTATGGTTGGAATATAACTAAACCGCGTACTTCTGCTAAACTGAATTGTTTAAAATAGAACTGTTCATGTGTATTAAAAATGGATTTGGTATTAGATAACCGACAATGGTTGGTTGATATGCCATAAAACCAAACCAAATTAAAAAAATTACCCAGAAAAATAAACCAACATCTTATATGGTCTAAGGTCAGCTTTGGATTACTTGTTTGAAGTGTTCTAACGACGCAGTGACCATTTAAAAAATGGTAAAGATTTCTGCAAATATAAAAAAGACCTGAATTCGTATGAAACTTTAAAAATTAACAGACATTGCTGAAGTTATGACTAACAGGCGAAAACCCGTTTATTTGTTATTTTTTTTATAGATGCTGAAATTGTGTTGCGTCTTTTCAACCGTGAAATAAAGTATACATTTAAGACTTCATGCTAAATCTTTATTTTTTTTTAAATAGTAAACTAAAAGAATATGCTCATTTATATCCTGAAATCTATTTTTAAGAGATGAAGTTGAAGTGACATTGGTGTCAGAACAGTTTTTTGTTTTGTTTTGTTTTGTTTTGTCTTACTGCATATCAATCTGATCGGTCATTTAATGCCGAATAAAATTAATGAAAATAAGTCTGAAAAGAAATTCAAAAGAGAGGTCTTAGGAATTAATGACAAAGTTTATTTAATTGGTTGGCTATTGTTTTTGTTTTTTGTTGTTTTATTAGGAATTTATTTGAAGGGAATAATGATCATAAAAAAACAAAAAATGTGAAATAGGTTGGAGAAGGGATCAGTTTGTTAGAATATATCTAGTAAAGAAAGAGTTTATAGAAGTAATTTGGTCTTATCGTAAATTTCTTTAGATTTTTGTATATAACTTCACTACTTTTAGAAATGATATCACATTATTTATTTCAGTGTTTTGAAACAGTTCCTTCATATTGTTTGCACTATAGAAGGTTTTTCTCTTATGGGCTAGGTCAGTACATTCGATGAGAATGTGCTTCACAGTGTATTTGGTCTGACATGCATAACTCATTGGTTGTTGTTTTCCTTCGAGTAAGTAAGAGCGTGTTATCCTTGTATGACCTATCCGGAATCTGGACAATGTAACCCTTCTTTTCGGTTTTTTAAAGCTTTGCTTCCATTCTCCCAGAGTGAGTTTAATTTCTAATAATTTATTATTTTCATTATTGTTCCAGTGTGGTTGTCTTTGCTGTAGTATGCATTTATTTATTTTCATTTTAAAGTCTGTATGTGATGTTTTAAATTTTATTTCAGTGGTTAGGTTTATGGTAGACCTGGCTGCTTTATCCGCTTGGTTATTTCCACTGATGCTAGTATGACTTGTGACCCAACAAATCTGTATATCATTGTCATTTGATAAATACTTTCATTTACAAAGTAGTCTAATTATTAATGGGTGATCGAATTTTCTGCTTTTTTTTAGTGATTCCAACACTGATAGTAAATCTGAAAAGATAATGTATTTGTTATTTCTTGATTCTGAGATGAGATCAAAAGCCATATTGATTGCACAAGCTTCTGCACTGAAAATAGAGGTATAATTTACGAGATGTTTCTTAAAAAGAGTTCCCAAACTTAAAATAGATCGTAAAAATAATTCTCACCTACACAACATACTGAATGACTGGCTGTCTATGGCAATAAAGGAAAAAATTCCGTAATTGTTTCAATATTGTAAGCACTATGTTTTGTTGCCCGTAAGAACAAAACCCTTTTAATCACATGATTTAGATATGTTCCTGATGTGCCTAGATTGATGTATTTCTTTGTAAAAGGCTACAACTGTGTAATTGAGACGAGTTCCAAATACTCATATCACAGCAAGAAAACAAATCACGATGGACTAGAAATGATAACAACCATACCTTTTCCTCCCTTAAGTTTATATTCGAGTACAAATGTTCATACAGTTACAAACCAATATATATATATATATATATATATATATATATATATATATATATATATATATATCGCAGTGAACAGAAGAGAAATAAACGCAAAATCTTTCAAATGCACCTAGCAGAAGAAGATAAAGCCTGAATCAAACGGAAATCTTCATTAACAAAAATGTAAATCATCAGTTAGAACAAAATAAACAATATATAAATATATATATATATATATATATATATATATATATATATATATATATTAGATTAGAAATTGAATGGACAGTTTTAGGTTGACGCATAAATATTCAATATTTTTTAAACAAATCAGTCGCGGTAAATATGAAATAAAAACACTGAATATGCTTAATACATAACTCCAGAATGGTTTAGTTTCTTTGTCTTATGCAATATCAACAATCGAGATTCATTTAATACCGAAGTCCGTCTTGGAGAACAACAGAATTACAGATCTTTTCTAATGACCGAAATAGAAGTTCGAACTCACTTCCTAAGATACCGTAGTGCAGTACGTTGGTATCTACGCTCCTGGGAATCTACCTCAAAAATGAAGAACTTAGAATCAGTTATTTTGATATCAGATATGTAAAGGTGGTGATGAAACTTGGATTATTAAATATGAATTTTATTCAACTTATAGATTATCGACCTTATCCGATGACATTTTGAATCTTTTCTCGTAGCATATCAACACATTGAGAACCCTTTTCATTTTTGACAAAAACTTATTTTCACTTAAGCCCTTTCTCCTATTGATGACATAAGGTCAAGACTAAATGAGAAAAATCCCAAAATAACACACAATAAATATTCTTATCTTTATCAATTCTGTTCATCAACATCATATATATATATATATATATATCTATATATATAAAAGTCAAGATCAAATTAAGATCGAATTATCCCGGTATTTTGGTTAAAAGATGCTTTTTTTGATGTCGGAATTTAAGAATTTCTGCATTGCCAAAAAATACCAGAGAGACGCCTTGTGGTGTAATGGTTAAAGCGATGGACAGCGGAATTGTAGTAAGTGAGTCCGTACTCCAGTCGCGCTATTACGTTCACTTTCGGGCAAATACCCTTGGGAGAGGTATGATTCCCCTTTATCCTCCCAGCAATGAGTTAAATAGTACCATTACTGTTCTTCTTGGCATTAAACACCCTACAACGGTTGATATGCTATTAAACAAAGAAATCAAACCAAACCTAAAAATACAAACACAAAAGCAGATTATCAGCATCAAGTTGTGCTGACAGTAAGGAGTTCTTTGACTTTCTTTCTCTCACCATGCATCCCCATCCTCCAATGCTTCCGGTAGGTTTTCTGACTACATCCTGTGTCTACACAGAGCATGTGTATGTAAATCTTTGCTGGTCAGCCAACAGTGGCGCGTCCATGTGTTGGCTGAGAAAGTCGTCCATGTCTGTCTGAGAAAGTCACCAAAGAGCTCGTTGTAATTTCTTCAGCACTGACCTGTCTCTGTTTTTTGTCTTACTTGGATGTTTTGTGAGATAGAATTAAGTTGTCGAATAGCTGCTGTCTTACTGGATGTTACTTCCAGAATATGTTTACGACAGTATGCAGCATTCTCGTGTAGATTTCGTGTAGATGTTTCTGCATAAGTTTCGATAGCAATAAGGTTTTGCATCCATACATTATTGATGATATAGGCATCGCTTGGGAGAAATGCTGCTTTATTTTATCAGAGAGATTAGAGTTCCATATGATTGATACTCTTTCAATCATAGTCCATGCCTTTGCAAGATATATATTGACATGAATTTCAGTAGATGAGATATTGCTTCCAGGTATGCAAATTGGTTCATTTATTTCAGCGGTTTGCCATTTAAAGTAGAGATGCCTTCACGTTGAAAATATGAATTCGGTTTTATTCACGTTCACGTTTGGTTCAATGTTACCCCCTGCTTTCTTCCGGCTACACTCTAGAAATTCTGCTTGGGTCGATGTATTTGCAAGAAGCGCTAAATCATCAGTGTTGTCTGCCTCAAATAGATTATATGGGATAAAATATGCCTCTTGGCATTTTTAATCCAAAACTATTTTCTTTTATTAGATTTATTGTTAGAAGTATGTAATCTAGTCATATTTTAAACAAATAGTGTGCTAATGTATAGCTTTGCAAAACTCTGACGGCAAAGACGAAAAAGTCGGTGTGTCCATAAAATGAGCGAACCATTGCTTTCATTTTTTTTTTGTAAGTCATCATTATAGAAATATTTTTTTTGTGGGGAGACAATAGGATCGCCGCACTTGCAGCATTTGTCCACTGGGTACTGGACCAAATGCCTTGGAGAACTTTATGAACAATACTGTTTCTTCGATATTTTTGGCACGTATTCCATCGATGATTCGATGAAAGGTCAAAATCAGTGATGTTATGAATCGATTTTTCCGAAAGCCGTTCGAATTTTTCCTGAGAATTATCTCGATTTTGTGTCAGATACGATTGTGAAAGAGGGTATCATAATCCATAGCAGATATTGCATTAATAGTTACCCTTCTCGAGTTCTTAGTAATTCTAAGGTGGCTTTTCATGTAAGGGAAGGATGCAGCATTTCATCCATGACTGTAGTGCTTTGATAAATTAAATTTAGTTTGGCAAAAGGCCATTTTGTATGAGTCATCCAGTTAGAGTCATACTCTCTCTGTAAATTTATTCGTCTTATTCACTAATCAGGTGGGGCAGTCAAAAGAACATTACTGTCATTTTATCCATAAACAAACTCTCTAATCACCGTTCTCACGTTATTGATTTAGTAAAAGCTTTTATTTTATTACAATGAAATCGTAGAAATTCCACGGTGTCCTCTAAACCTTTCTTTTTCACTTCGACACATCTTGTTTTCATACGTCTCTTTTCTTTTCTTTTTTTTTTTTTCATTCATATTATTTTTTCAATTCTTTTTGCGATTTTTTCTTTCTTTTGTTTAATCTATTTTTTCTTTTTTTTTTTCCTTCGGTACTTTTTGTCTCTTCCTGCTTCCATTGTTATTTCGCAAAAAAAAGTGTTTCTTTGACCCAAGGGAAAATTTAAATCTTTATTATTACTATCATTATTTCCTTTTTTATTCATTGTATTTTCCAATAATTTTTGTCTCATGTTTTTGTTCGCTTATTCTTCCAATTCTTTTCCGTTTTAACTGACAAACAATAATAATTCAATAAAGCCGGAAGAAATTCAAGAAATGAGTAACAAAGAATACCTCGAAGGAATTAGAATTATTTTAGAGACAAGAGTCTGCAGCAGGAATCTAATAAAAGAAATGGATGCTACAACACTAGCGGCCACAATCTTC
>OY757906.1:86040334-86195334 GCA_963585895.1 Sepioteuthis lessoniana | reverse complement strand
ATATATATATATACAAGATTTCACTTATGTTTTCATTGAATTTTTCTCTAACAATTCACCATGAAACAATGGCATCCGTTTTTAGTGAATAAGAAAAACAACAATGCCAGTGAACACGTGATGCGTTAGCTGATGATCTGTTGTAGCGTGAGTCTTAGTATCTAAATTTATTCAAGAAAAGAAAGACAGAGATATAGATCAAAGGACAGAGCTTTCTTATACAATTCATCTGAACACATCTGACAGCACGAAAAGACAGAGACAGCCGTGTGTACGAACGTTAACACGAATCTTTGCTGATTGCTTTTATGTAAGTTTACTTTTCCTTTTTTATGGTCAAATCAATATCAGCGCCTGGTTACGTGTCCTTAACCGTTCACATTATTCAGCGAAGTATCTCGCTATCCTTTAATTACATCCAACTATGACGTGCTCCTCTTTGACCTTGCCATACTTTATAATAAATCGCAATAAGATCGAATATATTGGTAATTTTTATTGGAATACGAAAAAATAATTTACAAAACCCATTTGGAAATTCAGAACGATGAAATATATATATATGTGGATTTAACTGATTTAGACGATTGGTTTAGTCTACTGAAACCAACGAAAAAAGAAAAGCGCTTTGATTTATTCGATGGCATGTCAACACATCTAGGGTTATTTTATCCAAAGTTTAGGGGATCGTGTTAATTGTATACCACTGTTTACATTTTCCTGCAGTTTTTTTCTCAAATTTTTTTTTTATATTGCGCACGATTCTATTTTAAGCAGATCAAAGCAACGCATTTATGTAAAATATACTGATCCAGGGAAATACGAAACACTGACGACTCTCTGTTGTTCAGGTACGAAACGTTTATTAACTTCTTGACTTTAGTTTTTCGACACGAAGAGAGAGACACACAATTTTTACTATGCTGACTGTACTATCTGACTCAACAAACGCGCAGCTCATCCCGTAGCCCCCAGCTGGACTGGCCCGGCGCAGAGTCGGATCTCAACTAACGTCTTTTTCAAAATCACCTAATTCTCAGACCATCGCTTCCGAGCATGACGTCATTCACACCCAAGTCCCATTTCCTATATGGGTTTGTTTTTATTATGACATTTGTTTTCGTCATATCCTCTGCGTACGAGCATGAACTGTACTCACTGTGTGTGCATCTGCACAAGGTGCCGAATAGTTCAAAGCCCAACCAAACCGAATGATAAAATATACTTAACGAAAAACTATTAATATAAAAAAACCATTCCGTAATTATATTAAATTCATGGAAGTTTAACAATTACTACAACACCGACTCAGAGTGAACAGCGGAGCAAAGGAAATGAAGGGGATACTTCACACTATCTATTTCTCTAGAACTGAACATCACTATCTAATAAATTTTTGTGGGTATAGGGTCTTAAATCACTTTAAGGCATAAATTCATCACGTTCTAAACTCAACGACAGGGCGGAAAAATATTTTGAATATGTTGCTGTCATTTATTTTCCAACAATTATAGCTCAATATTTATGGCTGGAAGGTTTGAATGAATATGTATAATTAATTCACACGATCGTTTATTCAGCTTTACCTATTTTGTCAAAATGGCCAAATGTTGCTTCCAGTTGATGCAGTAAGTTGACATCGGTCTGAGTGCCAAGCAGTCTCATCAGACATAACTTTACCGAGTTACCTTTGAACTTATCTTGAACGTAAGTCGTCGTAGAATGTTTTCTGATACAATGTTTCTTCATGGAACAAGTGATATAGCAATTGACTAAATAAAATTACGTCATTATCATTTTGTGGGCAGAGAAAAAAATCCATAAACATTTTCACAGATACAACTAAGACAAGTTAAAATAGCCAACAATAAAATCATATACTTGAGAAGATATATTTACTGACTACTATGGGTAGTAAAGGTTAAAAGGCCCTTTAGCTAACAAATCAATTTATTAGAGTTTCCAAAGAGGCTTCATATGTTTGATGATAGAATTTTAGGAATAATATCTGAGATAAAGCACGGTAACGTTAAAAGTGGCCATTGTCACATTATCAAAAGACGTGAGTTGATATACCCCTGAATGTATATGGTACAGAAATTTGGGCATGTAAAAATTTTGAGTCTCTTCTTTCTTTAATTCATTAGTTAAATGCATAAAACTTAGATTGCAGAAAGTCTAGCGCATTCAAGATGACTTTTTTAAAAATATCAATAATAGTGACATTTAAGAGAACCAGAACAAGGTAGCATAGTCCACGGCGGCTAATAATCTGAGGGAGCTAAAAAAAAACCCTTGCCTCAAATTTTAAGGCCTCTGTTGCATAGTTCTCTCCGTTCAGTTTCTGAGGGCGTTGAAAAGGAAATTGATATCGAAGACAATGTGCAAGTTAACTTCTTTGTTCTTGTTAGAAACGACACCTGCCATGTGTTTGAAAGTTTTGCTCCCCCCCGTACTCGTGAATGCTTATGTACTAGTACCCCACCTTCAAGAAAGTAAGGATTAATTAAGAAATCCATTTGCTTTATATTGGAGTTCACAGAAAATATAAACCACACAGTTGCTTTGAGTGGTCAATATCGTCCCGGCAGCCCGAGCCAGCACTTTCATGACTGATCGAGTATTTTGACCTCGACGAGTCTCAGTTAACTACTTTTTTTGACGTCTGTGTTAGATATTGAACTGGCCTAATTTGATCACTTCAGTTCACACCTCAGTATCGTTCGCTTAGAATATTGCAATGATAGCCTCTGGAAACTTGAATGATCGCAGATATTTTGCTTGGAACGACTAAAAAGAAAAAAAAAGAAATACATTTTTAAGGTCATTTTTAAGGCTCATTCGGGCTACTTCTTCCATTGTTTTCCTGAACAAATTCGATGCCGGAAAACAGAGAAAGAGAAGAGTATGCCAACAGAATTTGAGGATAGATATAAAATAAACAATGAGACAAAATTTTGTGAAAATTAAGAATGAGGAAACAAATTAGAATAAGAAATTCAGAAAGTTCATATATATCTCCTATCTTCTTCGCACTGTACTGATGATTTCTGTGAATCTCACATCGTGTTTCATGGCCCAAATCTTTCTTTCATGGTAGGTCTTTACCTGGTTCGTTGCTACATTCAAATACGGACGCATGTCTAGTTGGTAAGAACAGATGATATCCCACTTTTGTGTGTTCACTTATTTTATGATTTCGTAGCTATAACGGCTTTTAAATATAACCAGACTATTAGTTCAGGAATGGAAAAATAGGCGTACCGTATTTTACAAATGTGTGTTTCTTAAATTCTCAATACCAACAGGCGATATATTTCAAATATCTAACTTTCTGAGACTATGTGATTAGTTGAATTCAATGTGAATCGAGCTATCATCTGATTTTGAGACCACCATCCATCATTCAAATGACTCCATTTTTTTAACCTTTAACGGTTATAACGTTTTCATACTCACCTACACTACATGTCAATAACTATAAAACTAAAGAAAAAGTAAAATGAAAAAAGAAGAAAAAAACGTTAACGTAAAAGCGATATTCGAAAACAAAAATGGCGTGAAAATGCAAAAGTTTAAAAAAATGAAAAAAAAAAAAAAGGAAAAAATCCAGATAAGAAACTTTTTACAAAGTATGATGGAAATATAAGAATCATTTCTGCAGGATAATTCACTCGGGGATTTTTAAGATAAGAAATCATTCGAAATTTAGAAATGATTTGATCCATATTCTTGAAAAAGAAATTGGCTGCAGAAAAGGCTATATCTAACTTTTTTAAACTGAAGTGAATCGTCCACAGTAAATAGTTTTATCAAATTCATTGAATACTTAACAGATGACTCCGAAAACCACGAGCAAACTTTTCTCATGCTAACTGAGTTTATATCAACATGAAAATTTCGTAAAGACAACAGCAATTTCCATCTATTTATATCTTTTTTCCACACTTACAAATCTAAACATAAATTATTCTCTAATTCTCTTTCATCGAGTAATTTGAATCCTAAAATTCTTATACCGCCAGAAAACGGATCTAAAACCAGTTCTCAAAATCGTGATGCAATAAAAAAAAAAGATTAAAATATTGATAATAATGATATTTTGTGAAAAATAAACTGAGAAGTCGTTGAGAAGAGTTGCAGTATTCTCAAAAGTAACGGAATTATTTGAGGGAAAAAGCGAGTAGAAAAATGCTTAGTAAGGCTTAAAATAATCTAACTGTATTATCGAGTGTCATTAACATGTCTCCAAACTGCATCTTACGATGAAATCTCAGTTCTGGTGATCTGGGAAGTGTAGAGTGCCCGCTATTACCATTACTCGCGTGTTCATTTTAATCCAGAGTGTTTGTGCTTTTTGGTGCCCATCTATTGATCAAATAGATCAGTTAAAATGTTTGTATTCGATAGGAATATTTAATGCCAGCAAAAGAACTTTAAATTATTAGTATTAAGTATATTTACATGAAACTATATATTTTCCGAAATATTATTCTTAGTTTTTTGAAACGATATAACTTTCTACAAACAAATAGTTATTATTGAATAGAAAAAATTCATTGAAACAATATAAATATTTATATCAGATAAGAATTCTTGAAACCATGCCTATATGCTCAAGTTATCGATTGTAGATCGGAATAGGTAATATTATATTGTAGTGTGAAAAAAGCTCCAAAGAAATAACTGCACAAAGATGTAAATATGAATATAAAACAAACGTTATTCTTAAACACTTGAGCATAAATTATTCCAAGACTACTCGATATGTCGCTAAAATTAATCGGTCAATCTCATGCCTTTTTTACGCAATGATAAAATGGGTGATAATAACTGAACAGGCTGAAATTCCTCTCTTGGTCTTGATTTATGAATTGTGGCACGAATCTATTTATTAGGGTTATGATAAACTTCCTCAGCCATTCACATGTCCATTGCTTGTATTAAATGATATACACAACATAATCTTTTATATTGGTAAGCCTTAGAATGAAATGGTAATACCTTTGTTTTACTGATGTCAAGGAGATATTCTGTGTGATGTCTCTTTTATATGGCTCAACAGATATATTAATGTTCGATATTACTTTTCTGATTGATATTATGTAAGAGTCCAATTTATCACAATCCTGATATTTTAAGTCTAAACTCTCGCACAAGATATTAAAACCCGAAGAAGTTAAAAAAAATAAATTGTAAAACTCACCCGAATCAACAATTGAGAGGTAGTAATCAGAAATTTAACCTTATAAGTGTTATTGATAATAAACGTTCACACCATCTTATAAGAGTGCCAACTCAAAAAGTCGGAAATTTGAGGTGTAAAACCGAAACATTATGTAAATTTAACAAAACATAACATTCTCTTAATCATATATATTATTAGTTCAGAAAAGATAGATCCCAAGCAAAGAATTCTATTAATATTAAATTGTAAAATAAAAGATTTAAAATATATATACGCTCCTGAAATCATTTCAAGAACTAACAGTTTAATTGAAATATGACCTCCGCTAGATGCAGTTAAAAGCTTTCTTTTCCAATAAGAGTAAAGCTGTTACAAAATTCATATACAACGGCTTTTACTGAATCATCTAATGACAGTATTTCCATGAATGTCTCCAGCTCTCTTAAGTAATTCAACAAAGTAATTCAATAATTATATTAACATACCTTTAAAAAGTGTAAAAGACTTGCTTAGAATATTTTCCCTTCGAATTTTGAATCTTTTCTACTCACAAATAAAAATGAATTATTTAAAAATTTTAGAAGCAAATTCGTTCATTTCTAAAGTTTGGTAACATTAATTATTCATGATATAATGTTATAAAATGAGAATAATTAATCCAAAACTAATCAAGAACCATTTCCTCGGGCATACGCAGTTTAACATGTAAATGCAGATGTAAATATTTCATTTGAGATGCCATATTTCTTTTATAAAGTTGATATATCATTGATAATCTATGGACTACGATTTGGAAAAAAATAAATAAAGAGCAAGCGTACGAGGATAGACATCCAGCAAATTTATCTTGCAGCAAATAACTAAATATCATATATAAATAAAAGAAACCTTTGTTTAATTGATGGATAGTTTAGCTTCATAAAATATGCCTTAAACAACTTAGTTCTATTTATTATGAATGATTTATCAAGATCAATTTGAAAAGAAATTGTGGAATTAACATTAATTGACGTTTCTGAGTGGGAATAAGCAAACTAAACAGCCGTTAGAATCGGCTATTCACAAATTTGTTTTTTTAAGAGATGATACATTTTCTAATAACACTTTTTTTTTTTCATTTTTATGGTTTTCTTATTGTTAGACATAGACAGAAAGAGGATATACATTACAACTAATTGGTCCATATATGTTTTGTTTTGTTTCGTTCCAAAAAAGATAAATTTAAGACGAACTAGTGTAAATAATTAGGGATTCTAATGAATTATTTTAGTAATAAATTGTTTTCTAGCTTAACTTGCGGCTCAGGATTGGGGGTTCAATTTGTAAAGGCCAAGGTGAATAACTCTTGTTTTGCGTAGACGTGTCACAAACAGTTTTAAGGATGAAACATATATAAGAAAAGGAGTCAAGGTAGTGGGGGCAGTCATAGAAAGAGCAACAGAAGAAGCAGAGAGACGACAGACGGGAAACAAGGCTCCGAGATACGTGCTGGCCAGGTCAGCGTAGAAAAAAATTATTATGTATGTGGTTGTCTCTTTCACCTCACACTGCTTGGTCTACAAGTTCGAAATCTGTTGACACATTTCTAACTCTCTCTCTCCCTTTTGCTGAGTACTATGAAAGAGTAGTAGCAAATAAACTTCCGTATCAAGTGTACCAACAGGCGGTGTTTTGTAAATTTTTTTTTTTTTTATCACGGTGAGGTTACCACGGGGTCGGACTGAAACCTATGCTGCTCCCTTAGTTTATCTGGAGCTGTGCTGTTACAGTAAGTGAGAGTCGAATTTGGTTTCTCGTTCTAACAGATGATACTGACACATCAGTGTAAGGAGCGACCGTTTTATGTATTAACTTTCATGTTTTTGTTACCAAGCTTAGATAGATCTCTAATCTTTAGGAAAAAAAACTAAAAGAATAACTTTCAGGGTACTTTAGCGAAATAATACTCTATAATGTACGCTCTATGTAATAAGTACATTTAGTTGTTAACTAAGCCCAGTTTTGACAAATATGAGAACACACCAGGGTTATCCCCAGTCAGAATCTAACTCACTGTATGAAATTATTAATATGCGAGATAGTCTCGCTTATCTTATTTTATCTAGAAACCTTATCTGTATATAGTGACATTTATGCATATTAGATCACAATGTTTATTTTAGCAACAAAACCAACTGAAGAAAAGCTGCATCACTCATTTCTGTGGGAGAATTAAGAGACCAGAAGTATCATCTGCGTTAACACTGATATAATTTTTTTGAATATTTTTTTAAGGATTTTTTTTTACGTATTTTGGTAAATAACTTGGGATTGTCTCAAGATTTTCGATCAAAATAATTAATATCTAAGTGCATTTAGCAATCCAGAAGGTCCATCGTCTAGGAAATGGAAATATTGAAAATGATACCCTACAATAAGCAAGCAGAATACTGCGCACTAATACCTTCGAAAAAGGCATGAACCTATTTATTCTCTAGCCAGCTAAAGGTAAATGTTAGAATATATCATAATATTTAGTTTTGATAAGGCAAATAATCGAGGAGAATATCTCAGAATTTAAACCAGATATACTCAGTAATCCAACTTTTGCCATATTCTGTTCCTCAAGAAAAGTTGCATACAACAGATAAGTTTAAATTATTCAGAAGATGTGCTGTCTCCTGATGCTTATCTTATTTTATCTAGAAAAAATCATGTGTAAATTAATAACTATAATGTTTAAAACCCTCACGTAAAATATTTAACAGTGATCCATTAAAAGTCAATTCTGATAACTCTGTAATTAAAAAAATGAATCTATTAATAAATATTAATTATTAAAAATGTTCTCAGAAATTGTCAGTAATTAATAAATGTGAGTTGAATAAATCAATCACGATATTATATTATAAAACTAAAATGATTATCGCAAAAATAATTGCCATCTTTTCTTCAGATTTATACATTCAAAGATGTAAGTGCATTTGTGAATATTTGATCTGAATATATTATCATGTTGCCTGAAAAAAAATATATATTTTCCTAGAAAAAAATGTAATGATTTACGTGTACCTTGGGCTAAATTAAGAAAATATCAACCTTTGAGGGTATTGCTTTTAATTTCGTTTTCTTTCTTCAGTCGAAAATAAAGTTTAGTGGCTTATCTAATGCCAAATCTATCGCTTGTTAAAATGTCACAGTCCAGTACGATTGCGAAAACAAGGACGAGAGAGAGAGAGAGAGAGAGAGAGAGAGAGAGAGAGAGAGAGAGATGTTAAGGCGGAGTGTTTGTTTCTTCATGTATTTAAAACATTGCTTATATAAATTCTTAGAATCATCATGTTATTTTTGCTGCCCATTGCTTTACTCAAAAGTTTTTCAAATTTCTGTGCATTTAACTGCATGTTGATCTATAAGCATAACTATTTCTGCTGGTTAATTTTGTGATTGTCTGAGAGCGTCAGACAAATTCTATAGTTTATTATTAGAATTTGCCAATAATTTCTTAGACGAAATTTTCGTCCTGCTGTATCCCTAGAAAGATTTCCATTATCAATCTATGCTGATATTTGAGGGAGATCATGATTATTGACAACTGAGGAAACAGATATCCTCTGCTCTTACTTGGAAAGGTAAAAAGTACACCTAACAGCGTTTCTCCTAGATTGTTTACCCGGAAACCAAACTCATTTTCAAAGTGTCGGATGTCCTGTCGATAACACAGTAGACACACTAGTATTATAGATGGCATAATGCTATTAGATAGAAAGTTTCCGGAGTATGACCATGAACTTCATATAGGTTCAGTTTTAATCAGAAATAACTGGGTATCCTTTCATCGCCATTACACACGGGCTCACTGTGATTTCGAACGATTGGTAATGTTAAGGTCCCGTCTATGTGTTAAATAGATATTTTTTAGATTATTTCTTTTAGATAGACATACTTGATAGCATGAGTCAGTACATTAAGAATAGTTATATGGAGCCATAATGTAGATTTCTAAGGATTATTCACCATCCTCATAACGTAATGCTGACCGCACAGAGTCTCTTTCTCACTCCATTTATCTCTTTCTCTTTCTCACTATGTCTTTCGCCATTCATCCCTGTCATCCATTGCTCCTGGCCAGCCTAGAGCTGATATAAGTGTTTGTTGGTCTATTAACGCGACCACGTCCATGTATCGGACTCCCTAAGAAAACTTCGCTAACAAGTTCATCGTTGTTTCTCTACAGTGAACCACGTCTTATTCGTCTTATTTGAATGGTTTGTGAGATGGAAGGCAGGTAGTTGTACATCTACTGTTTTGCAGGGCGTGGTTTCCAGGATTTATTCAAGACAATGCACATCATTATTTTGTTGTGCTTTTTCTCTATACGTTTTTTCAGTATCCATGTGGTGTATCCATATAGCTGTGTGAACATTGCTACAGCATGGAAGAAATACCGTTTAATTTTACCAGATAAATCAGATCTCCATATGATCGATAAATATAGCAGTTCACGCATTCGCTAAGCGTTGTTGACATCACTTTTAGGAGATTAGACATTTCTACTGATTTTAGAGGCTTGCAAATTTGAGTGAAGATAGCTACTCCTAGTTTAAATACATGTGCTCTGTTTTATTTATCTTTTTTGTTGAAATCAATGCCACCTGCTTTCTGCTTACAAATCAGAGTAGGGGTTCTTCTTTGCCTAGAGTATTCGCGAGAAGTGCTAGATGATCTATGGTGTCTGTAATTTTCAATATGGAACAATTTTCTTTTAATAGATCTATGGATGTTCGAAGTACGAAGTCTTGACAGAGGATCAACAAATATGGCCCTAATGTACGTGACAATGGCGAATTCGTCTGTTCCCCCATTATTCGTTACTTTGACCTATATAACTGTATAAATTACTCGTATTTGATGGGGTATTTGAATGCATAAATACGTAAAAAATAATTTGATTTTCGTTAGTTTGATTGGGCCTGTTTTCTTTTTTTAATGGAATAGCAACCTTAGTTCTTTATTGGATTTTAGAGCCATACCAATAAAAGAAAGACTAGGCTAATATTTAATGCATATTTTGAAGGATAATGGGTCAATGCTTTTTTTTCTGATAATTGAAAGAAATTGGAATATTTGATATCACATAACTGTGTGTAAAAACTTTTAAGGAATGACTATGCCATAATATGAATATGAACGTACAATTAACGCTGTTACCTAATATCTAAGCATGAAATAACCCTACAAATGTTGACATGTCTTTAAATTCAATGAGTCAACAAATTTGAAAAAGTAAATGAAAATAGGAATAAACACGACTGATGATGATGTATACATGAAGTTAATTTTGAGATTGATACAAAATTTCCGAGCACCATCTTTGGCATTAGCTTAGGAAGATTCTTGGAAGTTTCATTGCTGTTTACTCAGCTCGTATAGCTTGTGTAATCAACCAACTGTGGTGTGTTAATTTTCTTTGCTGTGTCACCAGACAAACCACTAAATCAGAAAAGCATAAAAACACATCATTAATTCCCCTGACGGGGGATATTTTGAAGCCTCCAAATTTGCCCATATTCATTTGAATAAAAGATATTCGTACTTCTGTTAGATTCTAAGAAAGAGCAATAATGAACAGGTCAATGTGAGAATAATGAAAAAAACAAAAACAAAAATCGATAGCAAATATAAGACTAACAAATTGACAAACTTCAAAGATTATCAAAAGTCTAAATCCAATAAAAATAAAGATAACAACATCTCCGCAAAATGAGACAATCAAGCCTGAAAAAAGTAATTAACATAGAATTGCAGAGCTCATCAAAACTCTGTCATTATTTGTCGCGAGAACAGGTCATGTCAGTCGTACCATCCATACAGACGGGCGTTTTTTCTTATGTTCTCAACTCCAAAAAATGTCAACTTTCTTCCAAGCCAGCGACTTTGTGACGGGAGATCGGGGCGAGCAAAAATCAAGTGAGGCTTGAGACAAAAGAACCTCAAAAATCCGAGATGGATCCATTCATAATATAAGAACGATTGACTATCTCACATTTTCAAATATTTTTACGGGCTCAGTAACTGAATGATGAAAAGGGAATAAACAATGGAAGGTCTTGCATTTGAAGCTAGTTATCTTTTTTTTTACTTTTCTTTACTCATTAGATGATCAGTTCATTACTCCTCTCAACATAACAGTCGTCTTTGACAAAGAGAAAATTAGATTTCATTGTCATTAGTTACTAAACTTAGCTTAGTTGTTGTACAAGACCAGAAATTATATTCCATTATACTATCATGTAAGGACAGAAATTTAAAATAAAATAATATTGTAACAAATAACGTTTACCGTAATAACATTATGAAAATAATTGCTGCAGTTGATGGAAACGTTCAAGATTCACATGGATTTCCACTAGGAGGGTAACACATTCTTTTCCTAAAAGGCTCAACTAGATCTGCGTGTCCCGTGCACCCGTTGGTCTCGAGCCAAAGAATATCAAGGTGTTTCTTAATTAAGATTAAAAATATCATTTAGATTGTTTACCTGCTGCAGATATTCAAAACTTATATTTTTCCCCATTGAAGAGTTGCAAGCAAATATCCACGGGTTCCATTTTTATCATATAATATACAATTAATATGACTTGTCTTATAAGTTTATGACAAAAGGAATTAATTTGGAAACAAATGACAAATAAAACTAGCAATACGAACTGACTTTTCGATGACGTTGATAAGAAATTTAAATGCAGAATTTTTAGACGATATAGAAATATAGAAGTACGAATGAATGTCGGATTAAACGAGTTTCAAGTTATGATGTTGTAGGCTATGAAACCTATACCAAAACCTGCTTGTCTTGTAAGTGTGCAGCTCATAAAAGACAGAATAATAATCTTTCTTTCAAAATGACTTCCCTTATCTCATACATTCCAATGAAATAATGGCCTACTGATACACTAATATATATATATATATATATATATATATATATATATATATATATATATATATATATATATATTAGGCAAGGATAATACTAAACTAATTATACTACTTGAAGAATAAATAGAGGTGAGTTGGAAAGACAATAAAATAGTGTTAGTACTAAAAAAATGATAATGTCGAGTTTTTAGTTAACTTTGTTTAGTTGTATACTCAAGTTTTTTAGAGAATCGTCTATTTTTTCAATGAGCTCTCGCTGTTTTAATTTGGTAGTCTGGTGGAAATTCCTGATTTACCATGATTTCACAGTTTTCAATTAAAAACCGATTATTCTGATTTTAATTTAAATGAATACAGTGATATATAAATACTATTATATTGAGTTAAACTTCAAATGTTGCTGATGAAGTGACTAAGATTTAAATGTTTTACAGGATTTGATAGAATCTTCTCCCGGATTTAGAATTACTACCAATCATGTTGTCGTAGCGTTGGGGCGTTAGGACGTATGACTTGGAATAACAATCATCTTGGAAGTTCTTTTAGGGCAGGGATATCTATAGACACAGTGACAGCATGCTTATCATTAAAGTTTTATATCTGATCAAACCGTCCCTTCAAACTTAACCCTAAATAAGATCCCTTGGAGCTTAATAGTAGTTCAAAATTAAGATTTGCCACAGAGCACCAGGTTCATTCATCGTTGGTATTCTGCTAACAGTCTTTTAACAAATACCTTTCTTTTTGTCTTCAGTGACGTCAGCAATATCATCCTCTCACCCTTTCTTCTAATGATTAGACCGTTTATATGGATCACGCATACACATTTAACGATAATGGGTTGGACTCCTAGCATCCAATATCTCTCAGTAACAAACTCCGTTACAGTGCCGGATAAATTAAAAATTCTCAACAGATACTTCGTCTAGTGGATATGTACGATATATGTAGATATACCCATGTCCTTTCTGTTACTGCATGGACATCTCTGAAAGTTCGGTGAGAATGTTTCTAAAGCATTTCATATCAGTATGTGATGAGATACAGTGTCTAGTTAGCTCACCAGAATCATCTTGATATGATAACATCCTATGATGGCCCAAGTCTTTAAAAGTTGGCTTCAGACAAATGAAAAAATGAAAGATTGTATTAGTCATGAAATTCAAGCAATTCTAGTGGTAATGACTTGGCATTGTATTGTGGACAGCAATAGTAATTCTAGATTGTCAAGTTGAGGCTTCTTGAGTGTAAAGCTTAAACTTTGGCCTTGCGTTATTTCTTGTTCGTGCAAATAGGTTTGAATAAAAACATGTTGGCTTTTTATTTTCCTTCCAGACTGAAAGTGCATCCTACTGAGCTCTGTATCAATAATGACAATGAGTTTCTTAAAACTCTATGAAAATTCAGACAGTGCGATGTATTTACCCAATCCTTTTGTCATAGGCAATATGTAACACAATGCAACTTCTTAAATAACAGAAAAGCTGATTAGAATTAAGATTTACCTTTTCCATGACCGGTTGACTAACCAAGACTAAATAACCTAATTTGCCCTGCGTTTAAACTACAGTTGGGCGAAAACTAATGAATTCACGCCTTTCCCATGGAGATTAGCCTCAAGTGAAAAGCAAATAGCTTCGTCCACCATTTGAACTCAGCTTGCCTTTTCAAATTCTTACGGCGACCACCATTTCGCTAATTGCATATGTTCCGTATTAAATTATTGTTGCTATTTTTTAATGTAATTACGAGCAGAAGTGCCGTGTACGTCAGCTGTAGCATCAAGATTTTATTTAAGAATTTTTAATTTTATCATTATGACATCTTACCCGGCGTAGACAAATGCTGCTGTTAGGTTATTGTAATTTAATAACGCCTAAACAATTGTACGACACAGAAATGAGAGAAGGGGAAAAGTAGTAATAATACCATGATTGATAAATGGATTTTAATGGGATGGCAACGCGATTAAAATCAGTTTATGCCAAGAGGTTAGGAATCATTTTCAGTACATGTTCCTATTTACATTTTTGTATTGTTCTTTCTTAAGAGTTTTTTTTTTTTTTTTTTTTTTTTGCACAAGGTCCTATTGAATGCTAATAATTTTTAAACCGATTTTATTTTATTTAGAGAGATCTTTAAAAAAGTAAAGTTGACGACCTTCCTCGAGGGTGACCAGAAGTCGCCCTTTTCGATACCTACTGAACCTAGATGTAGGGGAGGTTGCTACTCCCTTTCTGGATTACTCCAATTTACCCTCGATCCTTACTTTATGATGCTGAGTGTGACGTAAGGTGCCATCAAGTACCATTTTTTGAGCTGTAGGTATGACTCAAACGGCGATTGAATCCCAGTCTCCCGGACCACTGGCGAACATTGTAATTTGGCTAATAGCTCAGTCGAGATGCCTTAATAAGAACTAAATATCTAAAGAATAGTGAACCTAGGAGAAATGACAATGAAGAATTACAACATGCTCCTCAGCTTTTAATAACTGGCTCCAGTCATAATCTGAACACCATTTTTTCTGGGTTTAGCTCTATGCAGTAAGACTATTCTAACCCCTAGCAACAGGGTGTAGGTAATATTGCCAAATATAAAATCTGATTGTCAAAAAGGCAAACACCAAATAAACATTTTACAAAAGATAGGAACCAAATCGAAGAAGCAACTTACCCGATGAATACATTTTGATTTAACTCATTAATTAAAAAAAGGAAACTGGAATCAGCGTAGCCTAAAACGAAAAATGAATATTTTTATTCCTCTTACTTTTGAATATTTGACATTCTCTTATTCTAGTGTCCTTTTCCTTATTCATGTCCCTTGTTTTCACTTATTACCACATTTTGCTTTCTCGCTGAACTCCTTTATACGCACCCGGTTGAAGACCTAGTTTTATGGCAGCGATTATCCTAAAGACAAGGTCAATTAGCCGAATTCATAGGTCAAGGCACTTTAACGGCAAATACCAAGAGAGATGGACAGAGGTCAGTGAGACACGATGTTGCCAACGCTGACATTACTCACACCAATTATGGTCTCACCTCTAGATCGCTTCTGGCACTGTGTCAGGCCATGGAGCTCTTCTAATCAACCTGAGGTCATTTGCTTGCCAAATGTCACATCGTACTTTTCGGGCCGTTTTAAAAGATTTTTGGTAGGATTAATTGCGAATGTTACCGGTCTTGTTTAGAAAAACTGAAAAAAAAAGAAATAAAAAAAGAATTGTGACCTCAAGGCGAGGCACTCCCGTTCGCTTTCCTGGACATTGAATCAATGCTCAAAGGCAGCAACGATTCACTTTGGTATTCAAAAGTATCTTAAGTAATGAGAGTTCGATAGGGAAGAGGGTTCAGCAAGTTCAAGCAATTCGATCAGAAAAAAATCTTTATGGATATAGATTTAATCAAAATATTATTTCTCTTTTTCCAAGAAAATCAAAGAAAAATACATAAATTGCTTATTAACGCACGCTGTCGAAAGATTATGCTGTGCAGGCTTTACAGATGTTCGTTTTTTATACGAAAGAGCAGCTGCTCTATAGAAATATTGAATAATGTTTTTTTTTTCTTTTATTTTCCTTATAAAAAGATTAATGATAGTAATAGGATTGAATACAAACACCGTTACATACACACGTATATCACAGGTCATACTTAAACATAAAAAGTGTGCCGAATAAAAATAGCAGTCTTTCTAACAATATGACGAGGAATAGAAAGCGATTAAATCCACGAGTTGAGTACTGCCAACTTATGTTCATGATTTTGCAAAGTATCCACTTCTTTCCGCAAATGAATACCCAAAGAAGTTGAAATAATGTGAAACATTCCAAAATTCTAATAGATAGAGTAAAAATTGGAATAAAATTCAGAAATGAAACTTTCATGCTTCTCTTATGCAATGAATACGTTTTTACTCACGAATATATCATTTTGATGACGATAAATCATTGGCAAAAACTGTTTTAATTTCAAAAGGGTCTTCCTTTACGCACACACGCACACACACACACACACACACACATATATATATATATATATATATATATATATATATATATATATATATATATATATATATATATATATATTTCTGACTTGGATTACGTGCCCATATTGTATCTCAAGTTCTAGATAATTCAACGCTGTTTATTTCTAATGACGGATATTTGTTTGTGATTACAATTTTTGTCAGTATTGTCAAATTTCTGTGTCTTGCACAATTGTCAGGCAATCATATCCCTCTCTTATGTATTCATGTTTTTGTATATTTTAATGACAGTTTAATCCTTTAGTTTATTAGAACAAAGTCTACTATTGTAATTCTCCAACGGATTATCAAATTTCTCTTTTATATAATCAATACTTAAGAAATGATTTTAACTACTTTTAATCGAAATGTCGTGTTCTCTTTTTAAGTTTCCTCTTATAATCCAAATCATCTTATGCAATTATTTTAGTTTGGCATTTGAAGTATACTTATATTATTGTTTTTTTTTAATTATTTCTGTTTAGTAAACTTTGGATTATTCTTCTATTATTGCTTTCACGTGATGCAATAAGAAACCATTCTTAACACTTGTTTATATATTCTTCGGATCCCTGAAATTGTAAGTAAGTTAAGTAGGCGACTATTGTCGAGGGTGACCCGAAGGCTCCCTTTTCAATCGGAACTACACCAATGAGTAGGGGAGGGCGCTACTCCTTTCCTTGGATTGCTACACTTTGCCCTTTACCTGTACCTTATATTGCTGAGTGTTAAGCAAGGAGGTATCAATTACCATTTTTGAGTCTTTAGTATGACTCGACCTGGGGTTGAACCCAGGTCTCCCAGGCCATTGGTGAACACTCTAACCATCATTGAAATTATACATCAACACAATCCTCAATACTGCTGTGTCCTCATCCTTCTTCTTTACTAGATTTATAGTGTATGCCTATGTCTCCACTGTTTTGTACTTCGTTATCAACTTCCTTGTTGAGTGGTTCATATTTCTGAGTTCCTGCTTTGTCTTGTTCGAGAAGAGAACTGAGGAGTTTACAAGGGAGACTATCTAAGTATTTATTTCTTGATTAGAGTTTTGCTGCTGAATTGGGTTTCATTTTTTTTTCTTTTTATTAACCATGTTAACTTAGTGTGGCATTAAAACTTCACGCTTTCTCTAAAAATTGAAAAAAAAACTTTTTTATAAAAATAATTTCTTTCTTTCTTTCGTAATGGTTCAAATTTATATTTAGTAAAGACTAATAGTTAAGATCATATTAGTCTATCCTTTAGAATAAATAGAATAAAATATTTAATGTGACTAACGTAAACTACATCCCACACCACATTCTATTTGGAAACTCGAAGAAAGGAAGATAGAAAGAAAGCGATATAAACACTGCTGCGTCTATAATTAAAAAATGCTAAGCGTAAGAAAAGTATTTTACGTTGAATGTCCAGAAATTTATGCAAAAGATAGATACCAATCTCAGGACACGGGAATTTATCAATGATGTGTACTAGTAATATATTTCGTAATAAAAGGTTCTTCTAACATCAATATAGTCTTCAAAAATCCAATGAAGCATGGTTATTGTTGAAAAGCAAAAGAATCCAAAATTAAAATTAAGATCCCAAACGATCAACTTTAAATTAGATAATATAGAAAATTCGTTTATTAAGAACTATTCACAAAATCTATCTATCATCGCTTGACTTAAAAACGGCTACAACGATCGACACTATAATTTATGTGGTCACTGATTGTTATTTTAAATCACTATTTGTGGCCACATAAATTATAATTTCTTTTAGCATAATCAATTTTGGAACATACCAAAGGTTTTAAGGATTTAGCATATTCAACTTTGGAAAATACCAGCGCCTTTTATGTTGTAGCGATAATATTAATTTACAATGTATTATTCGAAAATG
Organism: Sepioteuthis lessoniana; assembly: GCA_963585895.1. Classification (NCBI taxonomy): domain Eukaryota; kingdom Metazoa; phylum Mollusca; class Cephalopoda; order Myopsida; family Loliginidae; genus Sepioteuthis; species Sepioteuthis lessoniana. The sequence goes on along the minus strand of OY757906.1, from coordinate 86,177,300 downwards.
GGTTTTTACCCGTTATCTGTCTGGTCAGCTAAACTTAATCTTTATATTTCTGACAACCCTATTAATTGTACACCTAAGGGGTGTCCTCGTGGTGTAATGGTTAAAGCGATGAACTGCGGAATCGTAGTACGCGAGTTCGTACTCCAGTCGCGCTATTACGTTCACTTTCGGGCAAATACCCTTGGGAAAGGTATGAACCCCCTTATTCTCCCTCCAGCTATGGGTAAATAGCAGGACGGACTAGGTTCTTCAGCCTTGGTTAGGCAACTAGTCTAGGAGAAGGAAAACTCTGAATTCAAACCTGTTAAACTCCGCTTAAAAATTGACCTTGTGTCATATCCTGCCCGACCGGAGGGGTTGGTAAATAGTACCTAATTAAAGATTTCCTTCCCAGAAATCAAACGTACGAAATTATATTTCATGATTTTAACTTATTTCTTTTTCTTGTGTTCACATAAATATACTGGCATTTAAATTAGCAATACGATCAATAGCACCTAGAAAAAAGATTAACCTTCCCACAACATTTATAATTCTTTGAACAGTCAAAATTTGTTGGTATTAATTTTTTAAAAATTGCCTGTAGGGTAGGTTTACAGCTACTGTAAGTAATTGAAACTGGTACAAAATTATCATAACTTGAATTACCTTGAGCAGAAAATCTAGCAAACACTGCACGCTATATACGGAACCACTACACAACTATTTCGACCTTATTAGGTTAATTGGCCGCACAGGTACCTTGACTAGTTAATTTGGCACCCCGTGTAGGTGATGTGATTAAGTAGCTCAGTTGTAGAGTCTCTATTCTGTGGATGCTGGTTCGATCTCAACGGGGAAAGATCAAGCTATACACTGCAGATGACACCTAAATAAGAGAAAATAGCTGTCCAGTCGTTCAGTATGTCGTACTCAGTGTTTTCTGGAGATGTACATTGTACAACTTTATCGAGAGTAATTACATTTTCTTGAGAAAAATCTATAGGTTTTATTATAATAATATCTCGGGAAAAGACGATATTGACGATATTGCACCATGCAATATCATGATCTACGTTTCATGTCATTGCAGTTATTAGTATCCATGAAAAATTTCCAGATCGCATAAATTATAAAACACCTCTCTTGTCTCTTTGGCTTATCAGTAACTACTTCATTCGGAAATGGCTTTGCAATAAAACACTCACTGCTTAGGTATAAAGGTTCGTGTAGCCACAGGTTCTTTATTGGTCTCGTATTATATCCTATCCATAGTACGGATAACATTTTGTTATGAAATATCCATCTTAAATATCATACACTGCAGATGAATGTTCAAATGAAATTTTCTCCTTTTATCCACTTTTATGACACACTGTCACTCTCTTTTACCACACCGTGCGTGCGCACCTGCATCAAAAGAAAATTTTGCTTAGTTAATACAGTTTACCCAATCCTAAATGAAATTGTTCCAAAAGCCGTGATATAATCAGGTTTATATTGTAAACTGGATGTAACCTTAAATCTACTAACATTATGTTGCTACGAGATTTTTTGCACGTACTCATTCGTTGATCAACGTATTGTCAGAATCTGAGAATTGGTGGATGGATTTACCCGAAATTCGTTCTTATTCATGCAAAGAATTTTCTAACCTTCAGATCACTTATGATTACGAAGCAGGGCATTTTATACCTTGGTTTTAATAGCAATAAGAGTTATTCTTCTGTTATTCATAATGATTCCGAGGTCGCCTTTCTTCAGAAAGGGGAGGAGTCAGCCTTTTGTTAACTTCTCTTACGACTTTTGTTTTCATTTGAAATTTAAATAGCTTATTTAGTATGAAGACCTGATTAATAACGAGAAAATATGTGGTGTTGCATAATCAAAGAAGTATGTTATCAAATGTACTTCGTCTTCCATATTTTGAAGGTATTTCATTATGGTCAGAATTTCTTTTCTGATTTTAATTCTTTTCGAAACTCTAGTGTTAAAGTTTGATGTCAAGTTGGCAATGTATAATTTCTTCAGCTGGCTTATCAGTGATTTCAGGAGGCTTTGGAAGCAGTTACTTCCCATGTGTGTTTGTTTGGTGTGGTTTTATGGCATATCAACATTTGAAGGTTATTTAATAACAAACCCTTATTTATACAAATGAACAGTTCCCTTTGAAACAATTCAGTTTAGCATAAATACATATTTTACCAATCAAACAGTTCTATTTTAAGCAATTCAGTTTAACAGAAGTACGCAGTTTAGTTCTATTTGACCAATCGATAGGACCCTATCAGGTGCTACCACTCCAGTGCTGATTGGATCTGGGAGCGATGGCAATGAAGGGTACTCCGCATTCCAGAAAGCTCCAGTATTACTGGAACCTCATTGTCTGATTGTTTAGTGCCATATCCAGGACATTCGTTGGGGGGTTACCCATCTGCACAGATGCAGTCGGTGTATTCTACAGCCGCAGTCGATTACCCACTTGTTGGATGGGAGGTCTTACTCCTCTGCAGAGATACAGTCGGTGTATTTTACAGTCCCAGACGATTACCCACTCGTTGGGAAGGTCTTACCCCTCTGCAGTGATGCAGTCGGTGAATTCTACAACCCCAGCCGATTAAACAAGAATCTTCAGATGTACTTCTCACTTCTGAAGAGTTTTCTACTTGACATGCAGCTTTTATTTTAAATCTTGAGGTGTTTTTCCTTTCTCTAACTTTCTGTCGTCCATAACAATCGCTAATTCCAGCAGAATACTAAAAACACATTTTACTCATTTAGAAAAGAATAAAGACCGTGACCAGACAGTAGAATGACCTAGCGATGCATATTTGTCTTCAATGTTTGTTTTTTAATCTAAAATGCTATTGTACGCTATATTTTTGTTTAATGTGTTTTATTATATTTCAAATTGTTTATACCTTTTTTTTTTTTACTTTCTTGTTAGTTGTTGGGTATTTCATTTATTTTAACTATATATATATTTATATGTTTAAAGACGGAATTATCAATTTCACGATCTTTATAATGTCTTCTGTACCATTGCTAAATGACTTAATGTTGGACTTAATGGTGTTTGCAGAATTTAGATTCAGTCTAGAATAGTTGCGTGAAGAAGAATTTGAAGTAGATTAAAGTGTCAGAAGTGGGGGTTTACATACTTCTAATAAAATGTTAGCTTTAAAAATCTACGAGCTAGATTTTATAATTAAACTGCGTTCAAATGATAGCATTAATGCTGGTTAAAAAAATTGAATAACCATTACAGGAAAATTATCAGATTATACAATAGAAGATTTATAATCCTATTAAAAATTGAATTTTACACTACGTAAACTAAAAAAATGTGACATTATATGATCGATTCCTCGAGATAGAATGAGAAATTCTACACTAAATACGATATATTTGAACATAGGAGAATCAGATTTAGTCATTAGTAATAACTCCCAAACTTAGCAGGCCACGGCAAATATATTTTCTCGTTATTAATTACGTCTTCATTCTAAATAAGCAATTTCGATTTCATATAAAAAATTTCAATACTGAGAAACAACAAATTATTATTTTAAGAGTATTACACTTTATTGTTTTCCAAACGATACTTTTACTCGATGAATTCAGAATATTAACGAAAATAATTGACATTCAGTTTTCCACTCATTACAAATTCGTCTAGTTCGTCTAGCTTGGATAGTTTGGGAGGTACGTGGCCGTATAGTTGGTGCCTTGTGGGGTGTTGCCGCCAGGACTTGTTCAATATTGCTTGCAACATTCTTGTGTAATTGCCGTCTAGCTTCTCCAGTCGTTTAGTTAGCGTCCAAGTAGTGCATCCATATAGCAGTATCGACACGACCGCTGCCTGGAAGAAACTGCGTTTCATTTTATCGGTCAGAAAATACGTTTTTAAAACTATATACACACACACACACACACATATATATATATATATATATATATATATATATATATATATAATACAAATTAGTTTTCATATATATTTGATTGCATGGTAGCTCATTTGTGACCATTGGTTTCATGCCGTCTGTACAAGGCAATCATCAGCTTGATGATCGTCATGTAGAGGCGCCATTAAACCAGCGGTTTTAGATAAGTTTCCATGCAAGTAAACAAATATAAATCTAGTAAATGTTTATTTATTATCATATTATATAATTGCTCTATCACAACAAACCAACAAATAAGATAGTGACAACCGTAAACAGTTGTAATATATATATATATATATATATATATATATATATATATATATATATTAAGTAATATTGGCAACCTTAGTCGAGGGTAATCCAAAGGCTTCTTTTTCAATAACTACTACACTGATGTTTTGGGGAGGGCGCTACTCTCTTCTCTGGATTGCTCCACTCTACCCTTGATCTGTACCTTGAAATGCTGAGAGTTAAGCAAATCAACACCAAGTACCCTTTCTTTTTAGTCTTTATTTCATTACATACATAAGTTGAATTTTACATCTGAAGTTAGCAATAGGATGTAATGTTTACAGTTGAAACTTTTTCAAGTATATCTATTACGATCGGTCTTTTCATGTCCCAAAACACTGACAGCATGATCTTATTTACTAACAACTAGGCCAAAAACCATTTCTTTTCCGGAATATCAGTATGTATTCATTTAATTGAACCTCTTTTCAACAAGTGCTGTGGTGTCAATCCCACATTTAGCCCATTTGTTGAAGCTGTTTGTACAAGATTTGAATTCAACCCACTTTTAAAAGCCACAGAAATACTCTTGTGAGATTAAAATGATTTTTTGCTATAAACTAGTTGCATATTATGCAGTGTCTTTATACAAAAAAACATACTTAAAAATCATTTTGCTGATTTCAAAAAAATACCTCTTACCTTAAATATAACCCTAATCACACCCACACACACACATACACACACACACGTGCACACGTACACGCTCACACACACACACACACAAATGTATATAGTGGGTAGGAATGAATGGAACAGTAATACGCACACACACACACACACACTCACATTTTTATATATATATATAAATATATATATATATATATATATATATATATATATATATATATATATATATATATATATATATATATATATATATATATAATTTGTTATCATCTTGTTTCTTTGCTGTTCATTATGTACTTCAGTAAACACAAAATAAAACCCGTGGTTCGAATAGTTACAAACTACACGGTTTCACTTCCAAGTCCTTTTTTAGAACAGGCTTATTACCTAGCTACAGATGAAATAGTATAATATCTCTATTGCTCTATTTCATATGAAGCCATCATTTCTGTCAACAACGCTCTAAAAAAACTCCTTTATGCAACTTCATTATACACAATTTCTGACATGAAAGTCTACTCAAAAGCAATACATTATGTAAGATTCATGGTTTACATGGTCTTACGTTGTATTTCAATCGCAGTATATAATTACCAATAATTAATAAACTCCTTTAAAACATAACGTATAATTTATAGCAATCTTAAGGTTCAATACCATTGAGAACGTTATGAATCCTGCTATTCTAACTCCAGATATAGCTAAATAGTATGGCAAGTTAAGCACATTAACCATGTTTTGACACCAGTCTAGGAGAAAGAATAGTCTTAATTTTATCTCGTTAAAAAATGACACGGTTTCGCATCCTGTTTGTGCATAGAGCTATGTACATATATATATATATATATATATATATATATATAGTTTTAAAAACATATTTTGAATAAATCCAAAAATGCTCAATACCTTTCAGTAGAGCTGGATAAAACCAAAAATAAATTAATCTCACTCACCCTTCAATGACTGCCCCGTAACTGTCAGTTCCATGTACATTTTGATGAAAATGAATACATTTGTCAGATGAGAAAATTTAGTATAGTTTAGACAACAGCGCTGTCTTCTACCCATTTCAAAATTGAATCTACATTTTTCATTTGTCTTTTTGCGGTATTCCTTTCGCGTCATTTATTAATTTGATTTTTATCTCTATAAAAAAAAAACTAAAATGATGCAAAATAATGCATTTCTTTAATTGTTTTGTATTACCTGGATATATGTTAAATAAACAAATGTGTATATGTACGTGGAAATACATTTACCTTCATAGCAGGCCTTGGGTTTTCAATGAAAGAGGCACAGATGTTCGATAAGAAACCAAAGGAAATCAGCTAATGAAAGGAGTAGGTGAAAAACTTGCAGTGAAAAATAACTGAAGGAGAATGTCTCATTTCAAAGAAGAAGAAGAAGAAGAAGAAGAAGAAGAAGAAGAAGAGGTGCAGAAGTAACAACACAAAATGCAATAACGAGGAGAAGAAAATAAAAAGAAGAAAAGGAGACAGAAAAAGAAGGAGTAAACATGAAAGGAAAGCTGTAGATATATATTGTAGGAGATCACGAGGAAGAAAGGTTTGAAGAAGTGTTTTAAGAAGAATAAGGAAATAGTGAAAAGTTGGTGAAATGAGGAGACAAAACGAACAAAAGGAGACAGAACAAAGACGAATCATGAATAATAATAAGAAAAACAACTATAATTATCATTATCATAATATTCAGTAAAAACCACCAATTTCTCCTTTTGCGAAAAACTCACGAAAACTAAAATAATTATAAACGAGCTAGCTTCAACCTAATCATATGAGCTCTGGAAAACTGGAGATAGCTGACAACGACAGAAAAACTCTGCCAGAGGTTAAGATGCAAAGAAGTATCTTCTCGAGAGACTCATTGTCGCATCTGTTGTTTGTTATCTCGATTATGGCACTATAATATATACTTGGAAAGTGAAAACGACGCTACAGATTTAAAAATGTCGCAAGAAAAGATAAATCACATCGTGTATATAGATGATATTAATATTGTTGCTATGATTGAAAAATCATTAGAAACCATAATACACACTATTAGAATCTTCAGCCAATATATTGGAGTATAACTTGGAATTAAGAAATATGCATTCTTTATAACGAAAAAAAAAAAAAAAACAGAAAAAGAAAAAAGAGAGGAAAAAATGAAAAAATGAAACTGCTTTATCAGGAAAACATTAGAACACTTGGGAAGAAGAAAAATCATTGTAATAATAGAAGCAGATGACATCAAACAAACGGAAATGAAAGAAACTTTAAGAAATATTTACTTCAAACTCTATAAATTCCTTGGACGGTCTCCCGTCTAAAATATGAAAATATGAACCGTAGAACAAGTAAATTAATGACGATGCACAAGACCATACACTTGAGAGATGATGTAGGATAGAAACTCTATCTGAAAAATATGGAAAGCTGGAAGTACTCAAAGAATTTAAAAGAAAGACCAAGATAGGTTAATATTACAGAAATAAACTGAGCACAAACAACAAGTCAATCATAAAATCTCCAAAAGCGAAATCGGGAAGAAAAACAATTTCAGTTTATTTGTTTGTTTTTGGGTTTTATGGCATATCAATATTTGTAGGTTATTCAATGCTAAATGCATTTTGATACAAATCGACAGCAGAACGACAATAACCAGAAAACAAAAATGGGAAGAAAAGGAACTCTATATGTGTTTTAAGCGGCAAATAAGAGACATCTCATGCAAAAAACGTGGATGTGGCTAAGAAAAGGAAAGCTTCAAAGAGAAACTGAATCACTCTGGATAGCAACACAAATCAATGTAGTTAGAACCAATCATATCAAATCAAGAATAGATACGACGCAAGAAAACAGTAAATGTTGCTTATGTGGTGATAGAGGCGAAACCATCAATCACATAATCAGTGAATGCAGCAAATTAGCACAGACAAAGTATAAGACTAGACACGACTGGGTGAGCAAAGTGATCCCTAGAGAATTGTGCAAGAAATTTAAATTTGATCATACTAATAAATGGTATATGCACAACCCGAGTTTCTCCTCGAGAATGACAAGCACAAACTCCTCTGGGAATTTGACATACAAATCTAATCTTAGACAGACTAGACCTTACATTAATAAAAAAAAAGAAGAAAACTTACAAAATTGTAGATTTTGCAGTTCTCTCTTACCATAAAGTAGAAGTTAAAGAAAGTGAAAAATGGATAAATACCTCGACCTTGCAAGGAAATTGAAAAAAAACCCAGTGAAACATAAAAGTGACGTGAATACGAATTGTAATTGGTGCTCTTGGTACAGTCACCAATGGATTAAAGAAAGTGGCACTAGGAATTATAAATAAGATGACGATTGGACACCATCCAAACACCTGCATTATTGAGATCGGCCAGAATACTGAGATGAGTCCTAGAGATTTGAGTAGGATTCCTCTCACTTCAACTTCAGTGAGAGACCATCAGCAAACGTTGATGTAAAAAGCTCTCAAGGAACTGGAAAACGCCAGGCAACGATGGAATACATGGTTTCTGGTTCAAGAAATTCACCTCCATTCACGACAGACTAGCGCTAGAAATGAACAGATGCTTACAAGGAGCACAAGTACCAGACTGGATGGCCAAAGGAAAGACCAGATGGATCCAAAAGGACCCAAGAAAAGGAACTGCTCCAAACAATTATAGACGAACTTGCCAACCAATGATGTGGAAAATACTAACAGCATAAATAAGACAAAACATTTACTACTCACTCACAAGCCGAGGATTGTTCCCTGATGAACAGAAAGGATGCCGCAAAGAATCCAGAGGCACAGCAGAATTACTTTACATAGATCAACACATCCTGAATGAGAGCCAAACCAGATGGAAAAATCTAGCTATGGCCTGAATTGACTACAAAAAGGCATATGACATGATTCCACAAAGCTGGATAATAAATTGCCACAAAATGTACAAAATACCGTTGGAAGTCATAAAGTTTATCCAAAAAACCATGAAGACCTGGAGAGTGGAGCTGACGGTAGGAGGAAGAAGCTAAGGTGAAATAATGATCCAGAGAGGTATTTTCCAAGGAGATGCACTATCACCTTTACTATTCATAATAGCCATGATCCACATAACCACATACTCAGAAAATGCACAAACGGATACAAACATAGCAGATCGTAAGAGAAGATCTATCACCTGATTTACATTGATGAAATTAAATTTTTTTGCGAAAAATGAAAATGAAATGGAAACTCTCAAACACACCGTTAAAATATACTGACTGGACATAATGGAATTCGGCATTGAAAAATGTGCCATGCTAGTCATGAAAAGTGGCAAATGACCTATGACTGAAGGAATGGAATTACTAAATCCGGAGAAAATTAGGACGCTCGGAGAAAATGAAACCTACAAATACTTGGATATCTTGGAGGCTGACACCATCAAACTAGTGGAAATGAAAGACAAAATTCAAAAAGAACATATCAGGAGAACTAGAAAACTACCTGAGATTGAACTCTCTAGCAGAAAACTCATAAAAGGAATAAATACTTGGGCTGTGCTCTTCGTTAGATATTCGGGACCATTTTTCAAGTGGACTAGAGATTAACTTAAACAAATGGATCAAAAAACAAGAAAATGTATGACCATGCATAAGGCATTACATCCCAGAGACGACGTTGACAGACTATATGTATCTAGAAAGGAGGGAGGAAGAAGACTTGTCAGCATCGAAGACAGCGTTGACGCATCGATACAACGGCTCGAAGACTACATAGAAAAGCACGAAGGAGGACTTATTACAGGCATCAGAAAAGATACCGACAACACGAAACACGATAGAATGACAATAACCAGAAAACAAAAATGAAAAGAAACAACTGTATGGGCGCTTTAAACGACGAATAAACACCATGTCTCCCGAGAAAACCTGGATCAAGCTAAGAAAAGGTAAACTTAAAAGAGAAGCGGAATCTCTCCTAATAGCAGCACAGGACAAAGCCATAAGAACCAATCATATCAAAGCGAGAATGGACAAGACTCAGCAAAATAGCAAATGTAAACTATGCGGTGACAGAGACAAAACCATCAATTACATTATAAGCGAATGCCGCAAATTAGCACTGAGGGAGTATAAGGCGAGACACGACTGGGTCAGCAAGGTGATCCACAGGGAAATAAGAATGAAATTTAAATTAGACCACAGTAACAAATGGTATATGTACAACCTAGCACCTGTCCTAGAAAATGACACACATAAATTTGTATGTGACTTTGACATACATACGGATCACCTAATCTCGGCCAGAAGACCAGACCTTATAATAATTAATAAAAAATAACAATTTGCAAAATAGTCAAATTCGCTGTCCCAGCTGACCACAGAATAAAACTGAAAGAATGTGAAAAGAAGGATACGTACCTCGACCTTGCTGTGGGACATGAAAGGGGCGATTTTGCCAGTAGTGATTGGTACGTTAGGCACAATAACTAAAGGATTATTAAAAGGCTTGGAGGACTTGGAAGTCGGCGGAAGGATGGAGACTATCCAAATGACAGCATTACTGAGAATGGTCAGAATACTGAGAAGACTTCTGGAGACTTGAGGAGACTTGCTGTCACTCAAACTCCAGTGAAAGACCAACGGCTACTACTGATGTGAAAAATCTAAAAGAGTAAATAATAATAATAATCATAATAATAATAAAGTAAAAAGTAAAGTCGGCGACCGTAGTCGACGGTGACCCAAACGCTCCCTTTACGATAGGTACAACACTGAGGGGTAGAAGAGGGCGCTACCCCTTTCCCTGGATTGCTCCACTTTACCCTTAATACATGCTTTATATTGCTGAGCGTTAAGCAAGGAGGTATCAAGTACAATTCTTCAAGTCATTGATATGACTCGACATGGGATTGAACCCAGGTCTTCCTGACTATTAGCGAACTCTCTACTCATTAGGGCAATGAGCCGATAATAATAATAATAATAATAATAATAATAATAATAATAATAAAGAGAATCTGCAAAAATTGTCGACTTTGCTGTCCCGGCGAACCACAGAATAAATGCGAAAAGAAGGATAAGTACTTCGACCTTGCTTGAGAATTGAAAAAACTGTGGAACATGATAGTGACGAATGTACCAATTATGACTAGTGCTTTTGACACAATAACTAAAAGGTTATTAAAAATAAGAAATTGGCCGATGGATAGAGGCTATCCAAATGACAGCATTGCTAAGAACGGCCAGAATCATGAGACGAGTCCTGGAGACTTGAGGAGACTTTTTGTCACTCAAACTCCAGTGAAAAATCATCAGCTAACACTGATGTGAAAAACTCTAAAGGAGTAAATAATAATAATAATAATAATAGAAGAAGAAGAAGAAGAAGAAGAAGAAGAAGAAGAAGAAGAAGAAGAAGAAGAAGACCACCGCAAACACCAACAACAAGAACCTGATGATGATGATGTGGAGGAAGAGGAGAATTGGAATACCTAGAAAAGAATGAAGTGGGAAAGAGAAAAAAAAAAGAAAAAGTGGACCGAATCAAGAAAAAGAGCAGAAGAAAGGAGAAAGAATAAAAGGAGAAAAGAGAGAGAGAGAAAAAAAAAAGGAAAATCGAAATCATTTTTTAAGGAAAAAGATGTTAAAATATAAGAAGAAACAATAGCAACAAAATAACAATAAAATGCACTTAAAAAAAACCTAAGTCTCTGCAATTAATTAAAAGAATTTCTGTCGCGGGAAGTGGATGTTTTTTAAAAAGCTTTAAGGAAGATAAAATTCAACTAACGTAAACATATATTAGAGACGTGTAAGAAATGGAGGACTTATTCTACAAGAATAAAGGTAGCATGGCGCCGAACATGATTGGTCATACAACTCTTAGTAGTAGTATTAAAGTAGAATTGGTCTAAATCTATTTAACGACCTACTTGGTGACAAGATGTCTACATCAGCACCATTGTAGTCAGATATTCACGGACGTTTGCAGCATTCAAAACTACAATATTAATTATTGTTTTTATTTTTTATTTTTCTTAGCATCATTGTTCCTTTTCCCTTTTTCGAATCAGCGTAAACCTCATACGCTGAAACACACACACACACACACACACACACACACACACACACACACACATATATATATATATATATATATATATGCATTCTTTTTATTGGTATCTTAATAATGCGGATATTTTTAACTAAATTTTCACTTGTTTCTTCTGTTTGTTTTTTCTTTATTCTTCTTCGTTCTTATTTCCTTTTTTCATTTTACTCATTATTTTTTTAAAAAAATGTTTGGATGCATTGTTGATGTGTTTCTTAATATGTTCTCCCAACTGTGTTTTTTTCTTTACATTGGTTTCTTTCCCTCTCCTTTTTTCTTCGACAGTTCGATTATATTTTTTATCACTTATTATTTCTTGTAGGTACTTCTTCCTCATTTTCATTTATTGTTCAAACACAATTTTCATTCCTTTAACTTTTTTTCGATCGTCCCTTCATTATTCCTTTATTTTTCCTTCTCAATTGATCCTTTTGTTACTTTTTAAAATTTCCTTCACCTGATTACATTCTTATCTATTTTATTTTCTTCTACATTACTCTTTCCTATTGTTTTTTTTTATCTTAATGTTTTACTCATTTCCTTCTTCATTATTCAAATTCATTATTTTTTTTGCTTGCTAGTCTATTTCTAATCTATTTTTTTTTCATCTCCTTATTTACAAAAAGCATAATTTTTACTCATTTTAAAACAAATTGTTGATGTTTTTGTAATCCTGGTCTTCGGTTTTTATTTCATCTTTACATTTTTTTCCTTTTTCTCAATTGCTTTTTCATTTATAAACTCAGTTATATTTCCTTTTTTTATTTCTTCCCCTTTATATATGTTCCCTTCTTACTTACTCCCAATTATCCCTCAATTACATTTTTCTTTTTTATTATTTAATTTCCATTGATTTTTAAATTATTTCTTTTATTCCTTATTTGATTTTTTAAGAATTTATTTCAATTTCATTCTTATATGTATAATTTTCTTCTTTATTTCCTCTAGCAATTGCTCTTCTATGTAATTTTTCCTTCCTCCTTCATTCTATTCTTCTTTATTTCATTTTCCTGCTTTTTAAATTCTTTGTTTTTCTTTCATTCATGTACGTTTTATATTAGTCATTTTTATTCCTCTTTCTTGCTATTTTATTTGTTCAGTAATCATGTCTTTTCTGTTTATTTTCAATTGCTCCCTCTCCTGATTTTCATTTTTGCTCTCCCATTATAGATATTTTCCATATTCTTTCTCCGTCTTCACCGTCCTTTTTAAATCTTAAACGTGGCTTATTTCATCCTTTCTACCTCTTTTCTGTTTTTATCCATTAACTATTTTAATTCATTCTTTATATCTTTGAATAAATTTTCTTCTTTTATTCATGCTTTCCATTTTTCCTCATCACTTTTTGAAAATAATTCTTCCCATTTATTCTTTCTCGTTTATATATATTTTTAGTTTATTATTTCCCCATATTTATTTTTCCTTATCTATCTTTGATGTGATCTCACGAGAATTGAGGATGTTTTATTCCTTTATAGAATATCTTAAATGGCAGCAAATGGAGATCAATTTGCTAAAGCATGCATACCTTTATCAGAATGTTTCATCCAGTATGAACTTCGTAAGATGTAGTTCGGATTTGTTTTGTTTAATGGCATGTCAAACTTTAAGGTCATTTTATGCCAAAGCTATTCTCCCAGAAGAACAGTAGTGGTACTATTTAAACCAAGGGGATTTGCCCGAAAGTGAACGTAATGGCGCAACTGGAGTACGAACTCACTTACGACGTTTCCGCAGTCCGTCGCTTTAACCATTACACCATGAGGAATTTATTACAATTAAGATGTAGTTAGTACAGTCTAACTGTTTATACAAATATGACCTGAATCTCTTTAATTTATATCCTTTTTATTCTTTGCTTGTTGCATTAAGCATTTATATGTATTTTTAACTCTTTAGTCATTGGTTCGGTTTGGTTTGGTTTTTGTAAAGACGTATCAAATCCTCACGAGTTATTCAATAATGAAAATTTACTTATTTTTATATTTTTGAATATATTTTCTTTCAACTTTCTATTACAATTATATTTCAATCTACCATATTTTTTCTCTTTATAGATTTTTTTGGACCCTGATATATATAATTAAGTGTTGTAAATAAATATAGATAATTAGCACACAATTATATGGCTCAGTATATCCCTAACTAATGGTATTAGTTTTGGGGTTTCAAGTAACTATTCCTACATATTAACAATTGTATGTTTACATTCTGTTTCGAGACTAACATGCTAGACTGGGAAATTGTATTAAGGGATTTCAAACCAGTCATCCAATTACATTCACACTGTGATTAATAAGCTTAGAAAACGTATAGATCCCTTTATCCCTCCCTCTATGTGTTAAATAATATTATCGTAGTTTTTTCTACATGTAGTATTTGACATTAAATAACTCACGAACGTTCATATACAATAACGAAAGAAATAAACATTTACGCATAGTCTGGGTCAGAATAGACCTGAAATTAGTGTGAATTAAAAAGTACACAGAACTTGTTAATACTCCTTAACTAGAGCCTCAAAAACCAGAAAAAAATTTAGTGTAATGTCTAAGGCACCCAAATTGGAATCCATTTTAGCGTTCGGTAGAAAATGCAGTTAGTTTATTCTTAGCCACCGAAGAAAGAAAGTTTCAGAGAAAATTGCATATTCATGACCATTAAACACACACACACACACACATACACACACACACACACACACACACACACACACACACACATATATATATATATATATATATATATATATATATATATATATACATATATATATATAAACACAAAGTAAATAGTTCTAAGTTGATCGAAGAATCAGTTTCACCCTGGAAGAAAAACGCCAATAGAAAAAGAAGAATTTAAGTGAAGTAAAACAGATAGTCTTCTTGCCTAATGATAACTGATGCCGAAACCTAGTGAAAGAAAACGTAATTCTTTCACACCTAAGGCTAATCTATCGATCCGTCAAAGTAACTTGATGGGAAATACGGTCTTTGTCAAGCCGATAAATCATGGGATAACTTTCGGGACACTTCCTCTTCGCTGTGGCATGATATTTTAAATTCTCCTAGGTATGACTCCAAACTACATCCGGTGATGAAATCCTAATTTCTTCTTTGCCATTACTTCCAGTTCTTCTTTGGCGCAGAGTCTTAGTACTTGTTAAGATCACATCTATGTGTCATGTAGGCAAATCTAAACATTATTTGAATTGGAAGGGAATACGTGATATCACATAACTCTTCGCAAATTAATTATGTTTAGATTAGTTTTATAAAGCTGTAAAAATACATAGAGGCGCTCTTAGAGTAAATGTTATTGTTGTAGGATATGTAATCGGTGACAAAAGTTCAAATTCTGGTCAAAATCGATAATGTTTCACTTCGCGCTAATGCCGTTTAAAATAGGATGAATCAATCTCTTCTTCTTCTTCCAGCTATAAGTATGTAGTAGGACAGACTGGGATAACTGGAAGACAACCAATCTAGAAAAAGGCAAATTAAATGTAAGACACCTGCATTTCACTTATGCACTGACTTTGTAACATACTATTTGTGGAGGAGGACATTCTTTCATACGAGCGTGGGTCAAAATTTCTAAATCTCACTCTGACAAAAGAACCATCGATTAATTTCTGTGCAGGTGAGACGCATGAATATGTGAGAGGTGTTCGACAAATCTAAAATGCATTCATAAAGTATCAGCAAAAGTAATCAGTGAATACATTGTACATAAAGCTACATACTGAGGGTTTCCCTATGAAACTGTGACGTAGGTTGCAGAATTAAAGCGGGACAGAGACAATACAGCATATGACTATCGCTTAGGTCGACCAAAAACTTCAACCACAGATAAACAAGCTGATGGCATTCACCGTAACTTTTTAGATGGCCGATGTCTTACTTTCCAGCATGTTCTTTTTCGGGTCACACAGATTTAACTGAGATCTTGTGTTCAACGCCAGAGTAGTAGTTTAAAAGGTTAACGTTTGGTGGAGAATTTTGACTTGCTTCCAGTTTTACCCTGAGGATTTCCACCATAGATTTGTTATTCAGTATGGTACTTGGGTTCATCATATTGAGATTGAATCAAAAAGCCAAAGCCATTTATAGAATGACTAGTGATACATTTACGAAGGAGTTAAAGCAGGCTGCATCACTTGGTAAGGTGGTAGTTTCTTTTTTTTCTTTTTTTTTTGTTTTATTTATTTGTTTGTTTTTTTTTTTTTTTGTGTGATTTTCAAGGCCTAACAATAATAGACAACCTGGACAAAAAAAACCTTAATCGACTTTATTAGCCATCAGAATAAAGCGAAACTAAAGGAGGCACTCAAGTGGAAATGCAAGGGAAACATAGAGCAGGTGTGATCACGTTCCACAATAATTCGTCTGTTCTCACTGCTTAGGTTATGGTTACTGAAGCAGCCAACTTCAGCTTTGAATTGCTAGCCTATCATCCACACTCAACAAATCCTAGTTCCATCCGATTTCTTCCTGTTTCCAAAATTTAAATTCCATCAGTGTAGTCACTATTTTGGAAACAATAATGTTGTCCTCGATGCTGCGGAGAAACTTTTACAGGGCCAGGATACTTCCTCTTTTATGATAGAATGGTAATTCATGAACATCACTGGAGCATGTACCTTAAGTTCAAGGTGGATTATTTTGAAAAATTATGAAAAACTATCTTTATTCTCCGGACCCGATCTGGATAAGATTTAAAACATATTGAACGACACTCGTACTTTAAGCTACAATTGTTTATGAAGGAATACTATTAGTTCGTTAAAATGCTATAACTGCTTGCAAATTCTTAGGGTTAGACATGAATAATTTGATCCATATATCTGTATACACCCAAATTATCATTTAAAACCCGTATAAAATATTAGTATTAGATAAGAATACTTATATCATATTTTCTGTGCGTAAAGAAATAATTATATGTAAATAGAATACGATTCTTAAAATATGAAGCAGAAAATTGGTCATAATGAAATATACAGATTAATCAAATGCTGTCATCAAATAACCCATATAATGCTGCTGTACCGATAAACAAATAAACCAAACCAAACAATGTTATATAAAATATACTTCAGACTGTTTTTTTTTATTATAAAAGAACGATGAATGAAAACGACACTCAATCCCAAAGTCAACTCGCATAGAGTGTTCATTTACTCAGAGGATTACAGACTTGTCATCAGGATCGAATCCTTCCAAAGTACTACAAGAGTATGACGACCACAATAGTTTTATTAGCCTATAAAATTGTCATTGTAATCATATGAATCATACAAATATAAAACTCAATGTTAATATTCTTTAAGAAATAAACAAGCTGATGCAAATAAATAAGCAAGAACAGAATTTCAGAGTCAACGTATAAAAGAAATGCAGTGGAGGTGCCCGTGGTGTAATGGTTATCGTCGTAGGAAATGGACACGGCGACACGAGTTCAAATCCTGGATAGCATTTCACATAGCACTAATACCTTGGGAAATGTATGAATCCAATTATTCTCCGTCCAGCTATGGGTGAAATAGTAGGGCAGACTAGGTTCTTCAGCCTTGGTGAGGCAACTAATCTAGGAGAAGGAAAACTCTGAATTCAAACCTGTTAAACTCCGCTTAAAATTTAAAAAAAATGACCTTGTGTCATATCCTGCCCGAGCGGAGCGGTTGGGTAAATAGGGTATAAAAGCACCCTATTCTTATGTATTTTTTTCCTTTTACATGATTCTGCACATTAAAATTTGGGACTTCAGCTACTGATGATATGAGATAATGTTTAATTTGATTGGTTAAACCTTTTTTTTTTTTTCTATGAAGTTTTGGTGCTTGGAGTTTAAATATAACATTTATAAATGGCCGGAATTCAAATATACCTGGTGCACTATTGCTAAATTTCCTGGTAGAAAAACCCAATTTTCTGCTTCAAATGAAAATTTTGAGGTTAAGCGATATGAAATGCTGACCCTCACTCTTAGGCCGCAGCTTCTACAAATTTCATAATCAAATATAGTTTCATAGTGTGCAAACCAACAAAATTAAATATAGTTTAATAGTTATAACTAAATATGGTTTAACTAAACGTAGTTTAATCGTGGGCATAATTAAATATATTCTAATAGTGGGCAAAGCAACACTGATGAATGTTGCGTAGTTTTATATGGGATGTTACAGGAATCAATAGGAGGTCTGTGATGAGCCCGTTCTTGCTCCGCCCGGTGATGCAGCGTTACAGACTTCTTCTATCCGAATGTAAACTGTTCAATCAGCGATGTGCATTTGAAGATCAGTTTTTTTCTGATGTCCTCATCTTTCCTTTCTTCTAAGGTCGTCGACGTTCGTTTTGTCCTTGCTTTACAGAAAATTAGGCAGACACAATTCCTTTAGGGGAATTAGATATATTTCTCGCCACAATAAAGTAACACGAAAACGCAAGGGATTTTAGCTTACTGCTATCGGTTTTGCTTTTCGGTTGACAAGAAAATTCAGCTGGAAATAGAACGACAGACAAACAGACAGACAGATTCTGTTTATTTGTGTGTGTGTGTGTGTGTGTGTGTGTGTGTGTGTGTGTGTGTGTGTGTGTGTGTGAAACAATTAGGTTTTCTCGAATCTCGTACTTGGAACTAAACAGCGACCCTTCTGCTTCGGAGATCAAAGACA
The DNA here is from genome assembly GCA_963585895.1 of Sepioteuthis lessoniana. Taxonomy (NCBI): domain Eukaryota; kingdom Metazoa; phylum Mollusca; class Cephalopoda; order Myopsida; family Loliginidae; genus Sepioteuthis; species Sepioteuthis lessoniana. The sequence continues at coordinate 86,158,664 of OY757906.1, read as the reverse complement.
CATTAACACCAAGACACTTTCTGGTGTATATAGCCAAAATCTAAAATGAATTAATCATAGATCTTAATTATCCCTTTTCTTCTCTTTCACTCGCCAATTAGATTTTTTTACCGCCCTATTCTAATTGACACTGATCCATTTTTCTTCCTCTGTAAACATTATGCTTTTTAAACTTTGAGTCACAGTCACCTTACTCCAACGATCACCTAAAAATTCTTCGAATTAATTTAACCAGACTATCTATATAAATATTAAGTGGCCCTGGGAAAACTGGTCGCCAATCTATCTTGAACGTTTGTGGTTTGGCTAATTTTTCATATACCTTTTTCTAGATTTCGTTAATACGTAATTAATATTCCTCATTAAGTGTGTCGGTTGACTGGGTCATTTATTCATTCATTCGTTTACTTTTTTCTATATCCGTGTAGAAACTAGGTTACACTATTTGATTATAATTTGAATTTCATTCTACCTTCATTCTAACCAAAATATCGATACCTTTAAACAAAAGGGCCTCAAAGAAAAACTAATTTTAAACAACCGAAAACTATTCAATAGATCATCACTCCCATTATTCAATTGAATAACAACCTTTTTAACATTTAGATCACACAAACCTCATTCATTTGTGCTACAAAAATGACGTTGTAAACTCTCCTTACCCCCCTCTCTCTCTCTCTCTCTCTCTCTCTCTCTCTCGTTTTTGGAGATTGAGGTTTAAGCCTCATTCTATATTAGAATTCTACACGGGTTAACTTTGTGAGGTATTACAAACGATACATCTATATATTCTCTTCTGTATTCCTCCCAACGTTCATCACTCAAAGCAAATTGATATGAGTGGGATTACAGTTACATAGATGATAAAGTGCTTGACTGTCACATCATAGAGTGTTTGAACTTCATTCTTGTTATTTCGCTGACTTTCTGACTTCCAAACCCTTTGAAATGTATGAAGCCTTTTGTCCTCCTTCCTATGGATTTTATTGTATCATCACTCGTCTATTACCAGGATGGCTTTGGCATTAAATAACTCAAGAAGGTTGAGATGCCATTAAACAAAGAAACCGAAATATTAATGATAGGCAGCAGGACAGGAGGGTAACTGCGGTAAAGTTGCAAGTCATCAACATCTGCTGAATGTGTGACACTTCTATCCGTTATTGCTTTGAAACTAACACCTACATTATGATTAGACAAACCAACAAAAAGGACGCAAATATAGATAAAAGTAAGCTTTATCGTTACAAGGAACTATATTTTGATGATATAGAAATAAAAAAAAAAGTTGCAATGAATATATGAATGAGGGAGACAAAAGACGGATGAGAGGATAATGCATAAAAAATGATCTTCAAAAAACATTATGGAGGAATTGATAAACAATTTATTGACATATTTCTGGCAATTCCTATTCAGTCGGAGATTTATAGAATACCACTATAAACTGAAAATTTGCCACTTGGTTGGTTGGGTTAGGTTGGGTGGGGTTTTATTTGTTTAACGGCATATTAAATTTCGTGGGTTAATCAATTGCAAAACCATAATCGTAGAAGAACATTAGTGATACTATTTAACCAATAGCTGGGGTTATAAAGGGGTTTTCTTTCCCAAGGTTATTAGCAGAAATTGAATAGAACCCGACTAGAGTTTAAACCTACTTTCTTCAATGCCAGAGTCTAATACGTTAGAAAATATACCATGGGAAATATCAACTTTCCACTCAGAAGCAATGTATGATTTGTTTATATTAATGTAATTTCCTTGAATTAAAGTGGAATTTATTAAGAAACAATAGGATTCGTATAAAAACGTGTAAACTATGTCAATCTTCATCATTCAATTTTAGTATTAAAAGTATTTATATATTGCATAAATGAAATATTATTATATCATAAAAAAAATTTCAGAAGTAAAAGGAAGTTGCCTCGAGGCATATGCTATGAATGGAAAGGAATAGAAGATTTTTGACACGTGGTTAAACAATCACAACATTGTACATGAATTTTATTGGTATGTAAATAGATAAGTTGTGAAATATCAAACAGCCGGAAGAAAAACAAGTTTTGAAAGATTAACTTAGGTAGGTTACCAGAACAATATGCTTGATATAGCACTCCGGACTCAAAATACCACTTAGCCAGATTTTGCTAAGGTCACCAAACTTGATTGGTCATCTAAGTAATGGCGAAAACTGAGAGGAACATGTCTCCCACGTGAAGCAGAAGGGGAAATAGTGTTTTGTATGAAGCTCAATATAAGACGACGAATTTCTCGATTTGCTATCATTTGGTGAGTCAATAAAAAGGAAACAAGCTATTGCGGGTACGGGGAACCTGTGAACCAATCAAAAATACAGGAAGAATCGTTTCCTACTAGAAAATAAACAACCAGTATTTTTTAAATTTTATTTCCACCTATTTTCATGGCCCTCAGAGACTGAAAGGTGAGAAAAAAGCGACAAAGCTCCTAACTTGTGATGAGGTGTATTTCTGTAGTAATCCTTTCTAGTCAGAAGATAAGCTATGACTGGCATGGCAATTGGCGATGGAACAGTTTATATATTCTAATTAGATATAAAATAATTACTGTCTCTATCGTCGTTATCAATAACAACGTTTGAAAAACACACGGTTGAATTCCTCGTCAGCAGGGGCTGGAGCAGTAGAACACGCCGACTGTATGCCTGCAGATGGGGTAAAACCATAATCCATTAACGAAAGTCCTTGCTATAACAAACACTCACCCATCTGATGGTGATGCCCCTATCTTACAGCACTGGGAAATAATCATTACCTCTATTCCCGGGCTTATTTAGACCTGGAGTGATATTACCCCATGGTGTCCCATCTACTGGTCAAATAGAAATGATGCACAACCCGGCGCCTGTCCTAGAAAATGACTCGCATTAACTCCTATGGGACTTTAACATACAAACGGATCACCTAATCCTGGCCAGAAGACCAGACCTCATAATCAACAAAAGAATAGGAATCAGCAAAATTGTTGACTTTGCTGTCCCGGCGGACCACAGAATAAATCTGAAGGAAAGTGAAAAGAAGGATAAGTACCTCGACCTTGCTAGAGAACTGAAAAAACTGTGGAACATGAAAGTAACGACTGTGCCAATTGTGAGTGGTGCGTTAGGCACAGTAACTAAAGGATTATTAAAGGACCTGGAGGACTTGGAAGTTAGCAGACGGGTAGAGACTATCCAAATGACAGCATTGCTGAGGACGGCCAGAATACTGAGACGAGTCCTGGAGACTTGAGGAGACTTGCTGTCACTCAAACTCCAGTGAAAATCCATCAGCTAATGCTGATGTGAAAAACTCTAGAGGAGTAAATGATAATAATAATAATAATAATAATAATAATAATAATAATAATAATAATAATAATAATAATAATAATAACTCCATGGGCGTTTTAAACGACTAATAAACAGCATCTCGCACGACAAAACCTGGACATGGCTAAGAAAGGGACACTTTAAGAGAGAAACAGAATCTCTCCTAATGGCAGCACAAAATAGCACCATAAGAACTAATCATATTAAAGCAAGGATAGATAAGACGCAACAAAATAGCAAATGCAGACTATGCGGTGACAGATATGAAACCATCAATCACATAATAAGCGAATGCAGCAAATTGGCACAGAAGGAGTACAAGGCTAGACATGACTGGGTGGGCAAGGTGATCCACTGGTGAATGTGAGAGAAATTTAAATTTGACCATGCCAACAAATGGTATATGCGTAACCCAGCACCTGTCCTAGAAAATAACACTCACAAACTCCTGTGGGAATTTGATATACAAACGTATCACCTAATCCTCGCCAGAAGACCAGATCTTATAATAATTAACAAAAAAAAAAAAAGAAAATCTGCAAAATTGTCTACTTTGCTGTCCTGGCAGACCACTGCATAAAACTGAAAGAATGTGAAAAGAGAGATAAGTACCTGGACTTTGCTAGAGAATTGAAAAAACTATGGAACATGAAAGTGACAATTATACCAGTTGTGATTGGTGCCTTTTGCACGGTAACTAAAGGATTATTAAAGGGCTTAGAAGATTTAGAAGTTGGTGACTGAGTGGAGACCATCCAAACAACAGCATTTTTGAAAACGGCCAGAATACTGAGAAGAGTCCTGGAGACTTGAAGAGACTCAAACTCCAGTGAAACTCCAGTGAAAGACCACCAGCTAACACTGATGTGAAATACTCTCAATGAGTAAATAATAATAATGATGATGACTACTCACAACATATATGTCTTTTGATTCGAAACCACTTACATTTACGAAAAACAACAATATTATTAAAATCGGTACCCACAGCTGATCATCGAATATGATTTTTTTTATATTATATGAAAAAGTTTTTTTCTCGTCATTGGCAGCCAAGCGTCGCACGTGCATCCCACATTACTTGCAGAAAACTACTAACGTCAGTGAATAAATAAATTATCTTAACCTGAAGAAAAGTGTCTAAAGGGAAATCCAAAAACGAAAAAGAGAATAGGAGGAATAATGTTATATTTTGACCTTCGACCCAGCCCAAAAATGCTATTCCAAGGTGATACACCGGAAGGAAGTGACACATTCCAATGGCCAGTAATCGAAAGAGATCGCAAGGGTGGATTAAGGCTTATGATATGGGACAAGGTGAAGGTCCAATTGTACCACTACAGTGATGCACCGGAAGAGAGTAACCTTTGAACTGCATGACAGTTATTTCCGCTTGATGACGATTAAACATCCGATTCAAAGATCCAGTAGGCGATCGTGTGGGCGTTGAGTTATTATTTAACTCAGTTGAGTTTGGGTCCCAGAGCAGTTGCCAGCAGAATTCTAGACACCTAGAGACCAGATGTGGTAGGGAAAGCCACACCCGACCGAGGGGGCCCTCGGAAAGCCCTAATGGAGTTGACCCCAACATCAAGAGAACAAGAAAGACACAACGTGACGGTCATAACAGTGGGGTCAAAATATGAAGTTTATTTTCGGTCTCCAACAACCTCTCACATGCAAACCCTTGAACAACCCTTTCGAAATCTTGAAATAAAGTTAGAGGTAAATATTTTATAATGAAGTCTTCCTGCTTCCTTTCTTCATGTGTCTTTCGGTGTGCGTCTGTCTTTACTATTATTGAGTCGTTATGATACGGCAATGAGTATATAACAATAATATATACTGAAAAGATGATAAAGTTCAAAAGATAATCCCGAAGTAGATGTTGAGATGACAACAAAAGGATTTTAGTTTTACTTAATTGACAGGTTAAAATAAACTATTGAGTACTGTCATTCTCCGAAAAAAAATTACAATAATTTTCAAAGTTACTGCCATATCTCATCAATCATTACACTACACAAAACTATTCAAACACAACTAATCATTAAATCCAAGCAGAATCAGTTAGATATTGCACAGGAAATAATTTTGCCCTTTTTTTCATCTTGAAATTCAGACAATGTCATAGACATCTCTCTTATATAATTTCATCACAGCTCTGAATTTACCAGATTTAGAGTATTTATGTCAAACAAAATTATACGAGATTGTTTAAAACAATTGACTATTTTCGAAATCAGCGAGAACCATGAAGCTGAGTAAAAATAACAGTCCGCGGATAAAGAAAAAGTTCCAAGCACAGTGACCAGAATGGAAGGTCACCCTGAAAAACTTCTTGGAAATAAAATGACCCATGCCTATTGATTTCCTTGTAAAAAGTACAACTGTAAGCATAGTTTCCTATTGAGGACTTCTTGAACAAACTTAACCTTATTCATTTAATGATCCTCGAATAAAATCAGTGATCATCAAAGAAAAGGTGTATTCTAATTTGTAGTGATTTCTAATGATAATATGAAAATTCGAGATGTGTCTGCAACACTTGAGTAACTGTACGTTATTTAAAATTACCAATCTCAAAAGTAAAGAAAATGGGAATATTTGTCTCATTTGAATTATTGTTAATGCTATAGTATGTTTTAGAATTATTAATTCAATTTACAGCTCTTCAAGTTGGAATTTTAAAATTACGATTTGCAGTTCGTCTCAGTCATAAAAAGAACTCTAGTGAGTTTAGTTAAAAAATAAATAAAGCAGTTAACAACTACAAGATAAAATAAATTCTAGTTAAAATTAATAATACCCGAAGAACAACTTGTGCCTTTTAAGCTTCCACTGATGATTGATCCCAAATCTCTTGTTGCCTTCAAGTAGCTTGGTTAATCATATGCCACAATGTAGATGAGTGAAATCTATTATTGATAGGTAGTTTACGCAATTTAAATAAGACATATGCAGGTAAATAAATGGAAAGCTACCTTGAGTCATCAAATTGGGTGAGAGGCTATGAAACCAGTTTGAATCCACAGCGTTGTTTGTTTGAAAAGGTGTGATCCGATGACAAAAGGAAAATAGTTGAACAATTCATTAGTCACCGAGGATTGTTTGAAGAGAACATTTGCATTCCGCCATACTTGCTGCTCTCCGTTAAGGTTGCAACAAGAGAAATAGATGTGCCATAAGAAATAAAATATGTGCACATAAAAGTGGTGTCCACGTTGTTTTTATCCTAACAAGGAATTCTTAAGACGTGGTTACAGAAAATGAATTTGAACTGGCATAGAGACATGAAGAAGATGACATACAGGGACAAATATGGCAGCCAGAAGAATATTTGCCAGACTAAAAAAATGGTTAGAAGATGGGCTCTCAGAGACTCCGAGTAGATTTAAAAACGCCATCATATTATCAGCAGATGCTAACTAAAGTACAAAAGTCATTGTTTTGTTGCAGTCTAAATCAAACCAATAAAATCTTTCAGTGCCACTTTTGTCTTATTGTTTGTTTTTTTTTACAAACTGGGAGTGCAATGGCATATTCTGATATTTTTATATTTAAATGATCATTATCATACGTTACTAATTTCAACCAGCATTTTCTAATCTTTTGATTTTTATTCGTATTTATATGCTTTTCTTTTTTACATTATCCTTGATTGTTTTTCCTGGCAACAAAATTTAACAAAGAAAGTCAAAATTTAAGACACGTGAAAATGATTCAGTATAAATCGATTTTATAAAACCAGTTAATACAAATTTCAATAGCGGATCAAATATTTTGGCACTTGCGATAAAATAAGATATATTGTGTCAAATATACACCAATTTTAGCAGTAAGATAAAAAAAAGTTTTGTATAAGAGAAATTATTGGTGACTTTTAGATGGTTGTTTGGTTGGTTGGTTGTTGCTTTTTTTGGTTTATGCCATATCGACTTTTGTAGGTTATTAAATGCCAAATGAATTTTATACAAACCAGCAGTTCTATTTTAAACAATTCAGTTTAACTTTAGTAAACAGTTTAATTGCCAAAAACACATCTATTTCAAACTATTCAGTTCAATCAAACAGTTCATATACAACCAATACAGTTTAGTTTGAGTATAGATTTTGGTTACATAGAGTTGAATGTCAAAACAGCTTTATTTCAAACAAATGATTTTAGCAGAAGTACGCAGTTAACACGTCCAAACAGTTCTTTTACAAGTAGTTTAGTTTAAAATAAGTACGCAATTCAAATATCAAAATAGTTGTATTTCAAGTAATTCAATCTAGCATAAGTTCGCATTTTAGTTCTATTTGACCTATAGATAGGACAATATCAGGTGCTACGAGGATTATTAATTAAGTTTCCAGACATTTTTGTATGGGCACTTTTATTGATAGTGCACACATGAAACTCTAGTCCCCTTTGAAGTAATTTCCTCCAGCTGCAATGCACTTGTACTGTTCCAACAACTTCTGGAAGGCCCCATGGAAGTCCTCTTGTGTGAGCGTGTCAATGACATTCGTCACAGCCTCTTTCATCTCATCAATTGTTTCATAACGACAGTCTCAGGGCTTAGGGAATAACCAAAAGTCACGTGAAGCAAGGTCTGGACTATAGGGACGGTGAAGAATTATCTTAATTCCCATCTTGGTCAAATAGTCTGTGACAAGGATGAAGTTGTGGACTGATGCATTGTCCTGGTGGAAATGCCACGGAGCCGATTTGAAGAGTGCCGGCCTCTTCCGACAGAATCTCTTCCTGAACTCCCTTAAAACCTCAACATAGTGTTGTATTGTCATCTGCTGATTAATGCAGAAATACACATATATATACTCATTTGCCGTATCATAACGACTCAATAATAGAGACAGACGCACGCAGAAAGACGCAGGAATGAAGGACGCATGAAGGAAGACACAGGAAGACTTCTTTACAAATATATTTACCTCTCACTTTATTGCAAGGTTCGAAAGGGTTGTTCAAGGTTTGAATGTGAGAGGTTGCTGGAGACCGAACATAAACTTCATATTTTGACCCCACTGTTATGACCGTCACGTTGTGTCTTTCTTGTTCTCTTGATGTTGGGGTCCACTCCATCGGGGGTTTTCCGAGGGCCCCCTCGGTCGGGTGTGGCCTTCCTTACCACATCTGGTCTCTACTGTCTGGAACTCTCCTGGCAACTGCCCTTGGACCCAAACTCAACTGAGTTAAATAATAACTCAGCACCCACACGATCGCCCACTGGATCTTTGAAATCGAATGTTTAATCGTCAAGCGGAAATAACTGTCATGCAGTTCAGAGGTTACTCTCTTCCGGTGCATCACTGTAGTGGCACAATGGGACCTTCACATTGTCCCATATCATAAGCCTTAATCCGCCCTTGCGATCTCTTTCGATTACTGGCCATTGGAATGTGTCACTTCCTTCCGGTGTATCACCTGGGAATAGTATTTTTGGGCCGGGTCGAAGGTCAAAATATAACAATAGTAACCTTAACCTTAACCCTTTGACCAATCAACTCTGGTGTATTGACTTCCTTACTCCTCCCACACCTCTCATAATCTCTCACAAACTCCTTGTCTTCCTTGAATCTCTTATGCAACTCAAAAACTGATGCTCGATTCATGCAAGATGGTTGAAAACAGTATGAAGCATTCCATACGTGTCTGCAGCATTTTTCCAAGTTTAAAACAGAATTTTATTGCATATCGTTCTTCTAAAGTGTCCTAATGTCCAGATTGTATTTTTGAAATTCACCAGCTGTGACAATCAGGCTTTAGTAGGGTGTATTCCACTCCCTGCTGTAGCTGTTCATTTGAACCTGAAATTATAAAAATTGGTCATCTCATAAGATGTATAGCAATTACATACAGAATTTTCAAGAGTCAACGACAATTTTAAATGCATGTACAAAAAAGTCTGGAAAATTATTGAAGCCACCACCTACCACTCTGGGATGCAGTGGACCTGGGGGCGATGGCAATGAAGGGGTACTCTGCATTCCGAAAGCTCTAGCATTACTGGAACCTCACAATAAGATTGTTAAGTGTCATAAACCAGACTTTCGTTGGGATGGTAATACCTCTCTGCACAGATACCGTCGGTGTATTCTACAGCCAGAGACCACTGAGTAAGGTAACATTCAGAGTTTTATGATGAAACTTATAGAACACAACAAACCAGTACTGTCGGCGGGACTTAAAATAAGCTGACTCTATCCCTAATAAAGCAGTATCGTATGTATGATACTGAACTTTATCTGATGGAAGTCTCCAGTTTTGGATATGTGGAATATTGCTTTACCGCCATTACTTCCAGTTCAACAGTGACCTGGAGTTGTCGCACTTTTTAAGATCAGCATCTTTAGTCGAATATATCTTATTAAAAAGTTATTTATATTGGTAGTGTGCAAATATATCACTCCCCAGAAACAACTAAATCTGTACATGATTATCTACCTTCTATGTCTAAAATAAAACTTGTTAACTGTTGTTAAAATCAATTCTTCAAGCAATTTGACACAACAAATATAACCACTCAGATTTAACTGAACACAATGGAAAAATCTCATAAACTACACCAAATTAAAATATTTCAATAAAAAAAATCTGTGAATTCACCTTGAAAATTATCTCTGCTGTGTATCTATACGTATGTGTGTGTGTGTGTGAGAGAGAGAGGGAGAGGGGGGGAAGTACTGCTTATATGTATTTCTACCAGCATTAAATCTGTTTTTTCAATGCCATTAAATATTTGTTTAGTCGAATCAATATTGATTTACTAGTTTAAGAACACCTCTAAAATATATGTCATTTAATATCTTCGATCTCCCTGATCGATTCGGAACATCATATTGAACAGTACACTTTTATACATGTAATATTGGATTCTATATAAAAATAGTGGAGGTGCTTATAGTATCCTGGCAATAATTGTTGAAAATAGACATGAGAACCTAGTTCAAATTATCCCAAAACGTTTTTTATATGTAAAGAACATATCGCTAACATGTTGATAGCATGTGAATACAGTAGTTGAAGAAATGGCTGCTATATTGAGTAAATTTATTATTTTGTGTCTATTTTGTTATATGGTATTGGCATTTTAAAAAATAAAATTAATATTTTTTTTTATAAAAGAGTCGTTAATTATTAAACAAGAATATTCGTAATTTTCCTAACGCATCCCCCACCACTCTCTCTCTTTCTCTCTCTCTCTCTCTCTCTCTCTCTATATATATATATATATATATATATTCAATATAAGTGCCCATGTGTAGACTACGCTGAAAATTCAACTCGTCTTTGTTGAGGATCTCATACGTTATCTTATTAACCGCTATATTAAAACTAAGCACAACGTTTACGTTTAAATTCCCTTTCTCTGTTACATTTCTATGCTTTTGTTTAACACTATGAATGTTATATTCCCTATACTCAGAATAACTGAACGCGGTATACCGGTGCATATGTATTCTATGTCAAAAATTGACCTCTCTCTCTCTCTCTCTCTCTGTCTTTTTCTCCCTTTATATATAGAGACTTTTTTTTTATCTATAACATGTTGCAAAAAACACGTGAGAATAAAACGTCTCTATTCTCGTTCGTCCAACGTCTGCTAAGTATATGCTATCTATCTATCTATCAATCTATCTATCTCAGTTTTATCATGTCGAGAAAACTATATCAGTAAGCTGGTATCTCTCTCAGTCTGATCATATCAATCTCAGTCTTTTCATATTTATCTATCTATCTCTGTATATGTCAATTATTGTTGGCGCTAATAATATTATGTTATATGAATTGGCAATGAATCAAATATAAATTTGATATTGGTAACTCTAAGATGACGTCTCGTATCACTATAACGACTAAGACAAGTGTCTTGCTGCTTATGATGACAAAACAAAAGAAACTAATTTTATTAATCGTAATAAAAATAATAATAATTTATATCAGTGTAGCTCTTATTTTTCCGTAAACACACACACACATGCATACATATAACACACACACACACTCGTAAGCAGAAAATATACATGTGTGTGAGAGTGTATGCCTGTCATTGTAAGTATATATATATATATATATATATATATATATATATATATATATATCTTTGAAGAGTCGAAGCTTCGTAAGTAATGGTGCCAAAGTTCCAATAAAGGAAACACTTGCCCGTTTCTAATGCAATAAGTCTTTACTTCCCAATACAATAATTGTTTTACGCCCGTCTCTGCTTCAATGACCATCAGATCACATCATACGGGGCCACAGTATACATGGGCGCCAAATTGGATCGCCTTTCTGGCCTCACCTCGCCAAACCCCACTACATTTCCATAATGTGCTCGTTGGCAACGGAGACTTTACGCTCTGCTGAAACACCGAAGTTCGTTTGTTAACTTATTTTAATAGTAACATTAAAAACAAGAGTCACCCACGATATTTGCAAATCAACTTTAAATATATTTCAGTAGAGTACAGTGACTCAAAATTAACTATCGTGATTACAATTGTATCTTTTTTATTACATCTCTCTGTTAGTAGGGATTAGAATACGTTTACCGATTCCCCTCGTAGAGAGATATGACCCCACACCAAATTAGGGTGTCCTGGGTATGACACAAAACATCATCCAGTGGAAAGACTCCAAATCCGGGTGTATGGTGATAGTGTAATACCCATTCATAACAATTCCTCCAAAATATTTGCTCTCTGATAATTATAGGGTCAAATCTATGACTCAAATAGATGTGTTTAATATCATTCGTATTTAATGCAAATATCTGATGCCATATAACTGTAAATTATTCTTATTCAAAATATTAACTTGAAGCCATATTTTCTTTTTACAAAGGATTATCATTAGAAACCAGAAACTATAGAGGTGACTATCATTAAAAAGAAATATTTATATCATTGAAACATAGCCACAATACGATATATAAAATATGCAGATATGTGAAATGTTCACATGCATAGGAATCCCGAAACACTGACGACTTTCTTTAGTTTAGGTACAAAACTTTTATTACCTTCTTGACTTTTAGGTTTTCAACACGAGGAGAGAGAGACACACAATTTTTACTATGTTGACTGGTCCATCTGACCGCAACATGTGCGGCGCATCTGGTAGACGCAACTGGCCTGGCCTCGCCGAGGCTCAAAAATCAACTCGCTTCGCCCAGGTTCGAATCTCAACTAACTGCTTTTTTTCAAGAAATCACCCAAAATCATCAGGCCATCGCTTCTTGGCATGGCGTCATTCACATCCCCTGTCCTATTTCCTATCCGGAGTTTTTATTATGACATCTGTGATTGTCACATCCTCCCCGTGCGAGCGTGAACACCTGCGCTCAATGTCTGCTCCTACCCGTGCACTAAGCCGAATAGTTCCAAGCCTAACTAAACCGAAAGATAAGATATAACCAAAGAAAAATGATAATATAAAAAATCCTTCCGCAATTATATAACATCATTTTTAATATTATATAAAGATTCTTGGAAGCAAAAATGTGTGCAGACCATTCGTATTCGATGGGAAGACTTGATACCTTATAACTAATAAATAATTCCATTTAGAATTCATAGTTAAAGCTGTAATTGTTTACCAATGATTATTCTAAATAATTTGAAACCATCTTAATTCTTGTCAACAAATATAAATACTTCAAGTCATATGTTAACCAGTATTAGATTAGAATACTTGAAAACATAAAACTATGCAAAAATAATTTGTAATAGATTAGCATACTTGATATCATATAGTTGTATGCAAAGGAAAATGATTAGTAACAATTGCACACAAAATGCAAACATATCTTTAGAATGAATGGGATTCCCTAATTTTCTGACATAAAATAAGTTTCGACGTTAAAATCCATCAATTAATTATTCATTTCTAATATAAGAATAATAACGTCATCTTTTTAAAAATAGTTGAGGAGGAAGTTGAGAAATGAAATCCGTTGTCAGCATAAATTTGACATGATAAGCTTTTCTGTTCTTGGTTCATATATTCAGGTGCTGTAATGCGTGTACAATAAAGCGTGTTTCTGTGTGCTTAAATACTTAAAGTTGAGACAGAAATATATGTATACTTAGGTAAATGAGGTTCTCGTTGTTTAAACTTTACCTTTATTGTCGTAGGAAATACACCAACCTGAGTTCTTATCTTGGACATGGAAGATTGCATTTCAAATACTGCTAATAAACTTAAGAAAGGTATAAATTCTACGATTTTTCCTCCGGCTATCTGTAAACAGTAAGGTCGAATGATTGATAAAAGGAAAGAAAACGTTTACAAGCTAACAAAGGAAAGAAGCAGAAGGTACACCGCACAAACAATTACCGACGCCGACTACGCTGATGACCTACCACTTCTGGAAAATACACTCGCACAAGTTGAAACCCTGCTACATAGTCTGGAACTAGTAGCTGCATGCATAGGTCTCTGTGCCAATGCATACAAGATGGAATATATGTGCTTTAATCAAACAGGCGACATCTCAACACTATATGGCAGCTCACTGAAACTAGTTGACAAGTTCATCTACCTAAGAAGCATTGTCTCCTCAACCAAGACAAACATCAATACTCGACTAGTAAAGACATAGACAGCCATCGATAGGCTATCGGTCATATGGATGTCAGACCTGACCGATAAAATGAAACGCAGTTTATTCCAACCAGTGGTCGTATCGATACTGATGTATGGATGCACTATATGGACGCTAACTAAAAGGGACCGCATCTACACTATAATGTCCTGGAGGAAGCACCCCAAAAAGAAGCAGCTATACGGCCACTTACCATCCATCACGAAAACTATCAAAGTAAGACGAACCAGACGTGTTGGACCCTGCTGGAGAATAAAGAACGAACTCATAAGTGATGTACTCCTAAGGACCCCTTCACAGAGACGAGTAAAGGCAGGATGACCAGATAGAACCTACATACAGCAGTCCTGTGCCGATACAGAATGTATCCCTGAAGACCAGCCGATATGGACGATAGAGAAGGGTAGCGTGAACAGGTCAGGGATATAGCGTGCCATGATGATGATGATGATGAATAAGATAAGTATAAAACAAAGAAAACTCTAAACATGAACCTGTTAAAGTCCTCTTTAAAAACAAGAGGTCACCTCACATCGTTCCTGTGGAGGGGTTTGGTATATATATATATATATATATATATTTGTGTGAGCACATCCTTACTGGGCTGTATGGGCATTGTAGTGTATATGTGAGAATGTATACTGATATATGTGTAAGAAAAGGATTGTTAAACCATTGAGGGAGGCCTGCAGATTTTAATAGATGGTAAAGTAGAAAGAGTAGGATTTCTCGATCGGAAGGAAAGTGGAAGTTTAATGTCCATAATAAACGTTCGCCACTTTTTCTGTCAGACCTGAGTACATAAAAATGTACCGAATAAAGGAAAATCAAATTAATAAAATTTGATCTACATATGTATTTTTTATTTCTTTAAATTGACTGAAAAGTTAGCTGAAAAACAAAAGCAAAAAATATGTTCCCGCAAGCAGACATAATATTAGTCAGAGTATAGATATTCCTTATATAGATTGTTAAGATTCGTGCAATGAAGCATTGCATTAATTGTTAGCTTAAGATAAAGAAACATATTTTTTGTGTGTAATAATGTTTGTTTAAGTTTGTCACTATATGAGAAAGAAAATGTATTTATGCTTTAAGGTACCTGAATGCGATTGCTACTGATAAAATGATAAGCTGGCGGTAGATGAGTATTTTTAACGTAAATGCACATTTTTTTTCAATTTATAAAAAGATAAACGAGGGGAAATAATTCGTTAATTACTGAAAAAGTATTGATTTTTTCGCTTATTCGTATAATTTTGTTTGGTTCAAAATTAGATAAAATAGTTGTTGATCTATCAATGAATCTAATTCAGTTGGGAACTGTATTTTTAATATTCTTGAAGGGAACAGATTTCTTAAAACATTATGATATTTGATCCTTTAACTTTTTCGCGTCAAGTCAAATATTATTATATGGGATATGTTTCGAAATTTAAAAACGAGTACTCCAATTTGTAAATTAATACAAAAATACTGATACAAAAATTACAGATTAAATTATAGATTAAATTATTGATTAAATTAGAGATTAAATTACAGATTAAATTATAGATTAAAGCCTACTTTTTGCACAAAAATTAACCCTTTTTAGTATCTAAATCAGTTGATTTCTCATAAAGGTATCATTCTTTAAAGTGCATTAGATCTGGGAATCCACTCGGGCAAACGGTTTTCTCTTCCAGAAGCAAGGTTCTCATATATACAAAGAAGCAGTTAGGAATTTAACAATCAGTTGTGACACAGTCAAGTTCAGATGTGATTGTGCTGCCGGACCGGAGCCCTCTCTGCGCAATATAGCTGGTTACAAGAACAATATAACTACTAGTAGAAGAGTGTTACACCGAATAGATTAGAAAACTAAGTCTTCATCTGCTGTCCATATCGCAATAGTAGGGGCACAGCACTTCAGTCTATATTGCAAAGTGTTACATGCACCTACAGAATAGAACAAGCCAGAGAAGGAATAAAGAAACGAAAATATAATTCTCGACTCCTTTTTTTTTACCTTTGTGGAGCGGACAATAATTGCTACATGAATTATATATACTAGGTACCTTTAAGAAAAAAAAAAGGAATGAAGAAAAATACAGGATAAGTTAGAAATTACATTTGCCGACGAATGAACGAACATAAGACAAAAGCGAAAATAAAAAAGGGAAGAAATATGACCACGGGGTATTTATCATTCAGGCAAAAGCGCGTGCGACATGATAGGAAAATATTAAGATGTGAACATAGAAATATAGTACACATTATGCGACGCAAAAATAGTATTGCTTGTAGCCAGCTTTATTTTCCCGTGGAATGCCGTCAGATTTTAGATATTCTGTAAATATTACAGATATACTGTAAATATTACAGATCTATGAGGGAATGCTGAAAAGTTCTCAGCCAAAACATGTAAAGAATGATTGAGAAAAGTAAATTTTCCTCATATTAAATACGTATTTCAACAGATTTTGCAAATCATATCTATTTATCCGCCTCTCTCCCCCACATCTCTATCTCTCTATATATATATAAATATATATATATATATATATATATATATATGTGTGTGTGTGTGTGTGTGTGTGTGTGTGTGTGTGTGTGTGTGTGTGTGTAAGATCGTATGCAATCCAGTAAATCTGGAGTCGGGAATAATTGCAAACAGGACAATTAAGATATTTAATAAAAATATTAAATTTAAGTAATCCTGGTTAAGAGCTTAAAGCAAATAAAATCCACAGAGGAAATTATTTTTTTACAAAAGAAGAAAATATACAAATTATGTTGTACATTGATCCTGTTAACCTACAAAATTAGAAAAGTGATATTTTTGCTAGATGTAGGCATAGAAATAATTCATGACTGCTTGAAAAATAATTGAAAAAATAAATAAATAAATAGATCATAAATAACTATGAATAATTAAATTCTTAAAAGAATTAAAATTTGAATAAATATGAGAAATTTTTGCTCTAACATTGGCCATTATTTTCATAATATTAGCCCTATCTCATGTATTGAGGAGTTTATTACGTTCTAGCAAGGGTAACTCAGTCGGCCTTTTTTTCTTTTGACAAGAATTATGTGCCGTTTGATAATTTGCAAGTAGCACGTGTCTTTTTCGTCTTTTCTTTTTTATTGAATTTTTTTCCCAGATATTAATTTGTAGAATTCACAATTAGTACAATTGGTTTTTTTTAACCAACAGGAATTATAGATTATATATATATATATATATATATATATATATATATATATCATCAAGTTGTGTTAATAACAGGGAGTTCTCTGACAAAGCTCATGTTAATCTTTCGGATGCTACTTTTTTGTTTGTTTTGTTTTATTTTTCATCAATACATATCATTCTTACACATTAGGTTGATTATTCTCTGTTCTTTTGTTATAGATGTGAGCTAGTATTCCTAAATAGGAGAAGACTATTGACTGGATGCCAAAACAGTTTTCATGCCTACGCTGCTGAACTTGAAGTTTTAACTTAGTATATATGTAACGCTGCTTTTAACTTAATTATACAAGGTATCTCAAAATAGATGCAACCCACTAGTATGATATTGATATATTGCTGAGATGCGTAATGGCGATCATTTGGAACACGTCTTGTAAAAAATGCATCCTTTGAGCAAGAGGCATCAACTCAATTTTCTTTTAATTTTTTAGTATAACGACTATCAACACATAGTTTCTTATGTGTAATAAAACATTATAATATTAATGGGTTTCATTTTTTTATATAGTTTTGAATGCTTTTGATTCCATATAAATAGTGACGCAAAATAGTTTTCCTCACTTGTCTAAGGCATTGTAAGCAAGGTTTAATAGTTGTTACAGTATACTATTTTCAAATCTGAAAAAAAAAAACCCAAAGAAAAACACAAAATTATTGTTAGTAGTGTTATAAGCAGTTACATGGGTCGCATGTATATTGAGACAACCAATAATTTCCATTCTAATCCTTCATAGAGTTTTTTTTAATAGTTTTCTACTCAACTGGAGGCTCTTTTCTGCGTATGGTCTCATGAATCGAACTTTCGCCAATGGTCCAGGAAACCAGGGTTCAATCCAAGGTAGAGTCATACCAAGGACACAAAAATGGTACTTGATATCACCTTCCTTAACACTCAGCATTATAAGGTTATTATCAAGGTTAAAGTGGACCAACCTAAGGAATGGAGTATCGCCCTCCACTACACCACTGTGTAGTAGCTATTGAAAATGAAGCCTTTAGGTCACCCTCGATTAAGGTGGCCAACTTTATGGCCTTCTCTACACCACGGTATAGTAGCTATTAAAAAGGGAGCTTTCTGGTCCCCCTCGACTACGGTACCCAACTTTATGCCTTTCTCTTCACCACGGTATGTTAACTATTGAAAATAGAGCCTTCGGGTCACTATCGACAAATGTCGCCGACTTTATGCCCTCCCTAACATAACAGAGTAGTAGCTATTGAATATGGGGCCTCTCAGGCACCCTCGACTACGGTCGCCAATTTTATGCCCTTCTCTACACAACGGTGTAGTAGATATTGAAAAAGAAAGCCTTCAGGTCACCCTTAACTACGGTCGACAAATTTATGCCTTACTCTACTCCACGGTGTAGTAGCTATTGAAAGGTGAGCCTTCGGGTTACGTTCAAATAAAGTCACAAAATGTATTCCTTTCTCCACTCCACGATACAGTAGCTATTGAAAAGAGAGCCTTCTGGCTACCCTCAACTAAGATCGACAACTTTATGCCCTCCCAAACACCACGGTGGAGTAGCTATTGAAAAGGGAGTCTTCTCGCCACCTTCGACTACGGTCGCCAAATTTAGACACTTCCATACACCACTGTGTAGTAGCTATTGAATAGAGAGCCTTCTAGTCACCCTTGACTAAGGTCACCAACTTTATACCCTTCTCTACTCTACAGTGTAGTAGCTATTTAAAAGGGGGCCTTCTGGTCTCCTTTGACTAAGGCCACCAACTTTATGCCTTTCTCTACACCACGGTGTAGTTGCTATTGAAAAGAGCCCTTCTGGTCACCCTCGATTACGTTCACCAACTTCACTTTACCTATTTTTCACAGACCAATAGAAAATAGAATGACAAATTTTGAGCAAAAACCTCCAA
This sequence comes from Sepioteuthis lessoniana, assembly GCA_963585895.1. Classification (NCBI taxonomy): domain Eukaryota; kingdom Metazoa; phylum Mollusca; class Cephalopoda; order Myopsida; family Loliginidae; genus Sepioteuthis; species Sepioteuthis lessoniana. Next base: position 86,139,580 of record OY757906.1, on the reverse strand, counting down.
GGCGATGAAGATTTAACTCTTAATATTATATTCAGTGGTCATATAAAGTTATATCTTCTCTTTTACCAGCATCAGATTGAATGGAATAGAAATATCATTTTTATTCACATGCTTGTTCGAATTTTTTTTAAGGGTTGTTACGCTTATTTTTTAGAAGTAAAGAATAAAAAGAAATATAATGTGTGCTTTGACCATTGGAATTCTTAAACAAGTGAGGGGCAATATAAACATTTAAAAATATTTCCTCCAAATTTGATTTTTTTCTAATAATCTCTCATAAAAACGGGCCTTTATAAGACGGTCATAACAATGTATAAGTATATGTGTGTGTGTGTGTGTGTGTGTGTGTGTGTGTGTGTGTGTGTGTAACATAAATCAAGAAAGAATGACCTGAGAAGGATAAATCCTTAAGTAAATTCCTATTTTGTCTCCTCATATCAGTGTCATTACTAAAAGTTTCATTGATCTGAAAATGTAAAATTGTCAATTGACGAATGGACGAAGAAGAATTGTTTATAATAATAAAGAGTATATTTCACGCAATAACAAAAAGTGACTGTATGGCGTAAGAGATGAAGTATGGAGGAAAGATTCAGGAAAAATTCATTCTATTGTTACAAATTTATCAAAACTTAGTATTAAATTGGTCCTAGGTTATATAGCAGGATCTACTGATAGCACTCGGTTGATGTGCAGGAGCGGAAGAATTAGAGATTTTATAAAATGTTCTTTGTTTTCACAATAAATCAAGAATTCTAAAATACAGAAGGGAAATACTGCTATGACGAACAGTTTTAAAAACATTCCGGATATATATATATATATATATATATATATATATATATATATATATATATATATATATATATATGCCTAGTATGTAGACTGTTCGCCAATGTCACTGTAGACCAGGTTTCTATTCGAGGGCGAATCATACCATTGATTCAAATAATTGTATTGATACCGTTTCCTTAACACCCAGTATTATAAGGTATGTATCAAAGGTAAGATGGAGCAATCCAAGGAATGGACTATCGACTTCCCTTACACCTTGGTGTTGTAGCTATTTAAAAGGGTGCTTTTAAGTCACCTTGGACGATGATCACCAGCTTATATATATATATATATATATATATATATATATATATATATATATATATACGATATTTAGCTGAATGTTTCCAATGCTAAAAAAGATACACTTATAGGATGTGACCAAACGAGGTCTAATCTTTTACATAGTCTACACACTTCTTTTATCAGTGTTGCAGTGTTTAGATCCCACTGGTTAAAAATCGAAATATCATATATAACCTTTTCTTAAAATTGCAGCGTACATCTTTTCAGCTCACGCTCATATATATATATATCTATCTATCTATATATATATATATATATATATATATATATATATATATCAGTACTGCCATTCTCTTCTTTTATCACGCTTTCCTCTCTTTACCCGGTATTGAAACCACTTTCAGAAAATATTTATTTATTTGCAAAAAGAGCAGTATATATATATATACATATATATATATACATTTGGTCAAATGTCAGGAGTTATTTGAGACCTTTGCTAAATTTCCCAGTTTACCAATTTCACCTTTTTGTGTCATATTTGGCCTTCACTTAATGTTACAACACTCTGAATTTCACTTTCGGGGACAAACATTTTAATATTTCATTCTCCTTACCGTTTAAGGCTTGCAACAGTTTCGGTATGTTCAAATGAGAATAGGATGATTTTTGCAGTTTCACTGAATGAGCGTGTTCGTACCTGTGCTTTTATTGTGCTTATGCAGTTGCTTACAATGATGTTGACTTATATCTTAGCAGAGTTATATATATATATATATATATATATATATATATATATATATATATATATATATATATATATATATATATTTCTTATGAGTTATATACAAATAATTATACACCTATGTACACATTTGTACGTTTGAATAAAATTTCAAACATTATTAAAAACTATGCGTGTACAAGCGTGACAACCACAATCGTATATGCACATGTAAGTGTACAATCGACCATTACCACAAATGTAGAGTCTTCTTTCATTCCTGATGGCCGCGATCTTGGGTCAAACTCCGTTAAGATTCTAAAATAACTTCTATTCTCGCAGGAGTTAGATTCAGTACAATGATAAAATAACTAATCTAAAATATTCATACAAGTAAATTTTCTCCCTGAGGATTGTTGAATATAGCATATGTTCTGGTTTGTATTCAATGTATTGAAACTACTTTTTTTAGATATGGCAATATATTTTACGTTTTCGTATATTTCTTTGAAAAGAATAGTTTAATTTCACCGTTGTATTATACAAGTCACTGTTAGTTTTGGTGATTTATAATTTCAGAATTTTTTCAAAATACATTACAACTAGAATACCAATAAATAGGAAAAGTAATTGTTTTCTATGCAGCATATTATGAACATTTTCAAGAATTAATTGATTTTGGATTTGAAAGTATATGAAATCAATCAATTTCTCAGACTAAATTGCTAAATCCCTATAAAAAAAATAAATGAGTCTTTAAAGTAAATCATTAAATTTGCTATTATTTTTCACTCCAGCGTTAGCTGATGGTTTTCCAGAGGAGTCTGAGTGACAGCAAGTCTCCTCAACTCTTCAGGATTCTTCAAAGTATTCTTGCCGATCGCAACAATGCTATCATTTGGATGGTCTGTTCTCGTTCACTTATTTCCATGACCTTCAGGCCCTGTTCCAATATTTTGGAGAGTGTACTGAGCACGAAATTTACAAAGGTATCACCGTCACTTTAATGTTCCATAGTTTTTCAGTTTTCTAAGGAAGGTCTTGGAACTTATCTCTCTTTCCACTTTCATTAATGTTATTATTATTATTAGAGTTTTTCACATCAGCATTAGCTGATGGTTTTTCATTAGAGTTTGAGTAACCACGTCTCATCAGGTGATCAGGATTTTTCTTAATATTCATTCCGATCTTAATAATGCAGTAGTTTGAACGGTATCCTCTTGTCCACTTATTTTCTAATCTTGCAGTCTGTTTGTTAGCTATCACTAGGTCTGGTCGTCTGGTCAAGATTAGATTATCAGTTTTTATCTCAAAATCACAGAAAAAGTTTTGCGTCTCATTCTCTAAGACGTATTCTGGGTTGGGCATGTACCACTGGTTCGTTTAATCAAATTATATTATTTTGTATAACATCCAGGGAATTTTCGGCCCACCCATTCATAGCAAGTCTTATTCTATTTTTCTACTAATTTACTGCATTCGCTGATTATATGATAGATCGTTTCATCTCTATCTCCACGTAACCTACACTTGCTATTTAGTTGCGTCTTATCTATTTTTCTTTTAACGTAGCTACTATTAGAATAAATTCAGTTTCTATGTAAAGGTTTCCCTTTCTTAGACATGTTCAAGTTTTCTCATGTAAAATTTGCTGGTTTATCGCTTGAAATGTCCATTGAGTTTTTTATTCCCAATTTTAGTTTCTAGTTATTGTTGTTCTGTTGATCTTTGTGTTGCTTGCTTTGTTTCTGTTCACTGTAATAAGTCTGTGTTCTTTTATGTTATATTCGAGATGTCTAATTGAGGTATCGATGTTATCTTTAATGCTGGCATGTTCTATTATTATTATTATTATTATTATTATTATTATTATTATTATTATTATTATTATTATTTACTAATTAGAGTTTTTCACATCAGCGTTAGCTGATGGTCCTTCACATGAGTTTGAGTGACAGCAAGTCTCCTCAAGTCCCCTGGACTCTTCTCAGTATTCTGGCCGTTCTCAATAATGTAGTAGTTTGGATGGTCTCCACTCGTCCACCAACTTCCAAGTCCTCCAATCCCTTTAGTAATCCTTTAGTTATTGTTCCAAACGCACCAATTATAATTGGTATAATTGTCTCCAGCATGTTCCATAGTTTTTTTCAATTCCCTAGCAAGGTCGAGGTACTTATCCGTCTTTTCACATTCCTTCAGTTTTATTCCGTGGTCAGCCGCACTCCTGTTTGACGAGTCTTTCACTGAAATTTGCGTGACCCTAAAACCTCTCAAATCTCCCGGAGCCTCGATAATTTTTCTAGCCGATTTTAACAATGCTTTGATTTGTATAGTCTTAATTTTTTCTCTTATTTCCGATTCAGCTACTCTCGTTTGCAAACACTTTTTTATTGTCCCAAGCAAAACAACGCCACTTATTATCACTGTCACCTTCAGGCTCTGCAGCTTTTTCAACTCTCTAGCAAGGTCGAAATATTTATCTATAATATCGCTTTCTTTCATTTTCATTCTTTGGTCTGATTAAAAGCAACATCCACCATAACAATTTTTTTAAAAATTCTTATTAATAACATTCTGTCCAGGAATAAGTGACCCCTTCTATCTCAAGATCTCAGAGAATATGATACGTCTTATTTTCTTGGAAAGATTCTGTATTTTTCAGATACTATTTGTTAATATGCTCAAATTTTAATCACTCTTACTATTTCCAATTAATGAATTTTGTTCTTGTCCAACGTTTGTGCAAGTGTGAGACATTTGCCTATTATGTACCTGTTTTATGTCTATTTCCTCATCATCTAATCTTATAATTTGTTGCATCTCATGGATTTTTGCTTTCATATAAAATGGCGTATACTGCATTATTTAGAGCTCCTTTTAAGATATATTTGTTTCTGTCAAGAGGTTTCCCATTCATAGACATTCCCATTCTCCTATGCAATTTCCCCAATTTGTCATCTGGATATTTATATAAATTTTTCAAATCCCATTTTAGCTTTCTAATCTTTGTTATTTTTCTCTTTATCATGAGATTGACATAGTTGTTACTGGTGCTGCAATTATTCTTTCTTTACTCTTTTTCGTGTATTCTGCAAGTACTTAAATTCATTTATCTACGTAGTCCTCAATCCTGGCGTGTCCCTTTTCTTCATTCTTTTTTTGACACAGAGTATTTCTGCATTATCTATTGATTGTATGATTTGGTGCAACGTCATCAACTTTCTTAAAGAGAGGCTTCCTCCCTTGTCCATGTTAACAATATATTTTACAAAAAGAACTGCTCAGGTATTAATTTCTTGCATGAGAGCTTGGTGTCGAGAAGTGTTCTTGTTCATCTGCGGTGCCCCTTTCTTAATTTTTTTCTTTCATTTCTGTTTGTTTGATGATGCCCATTTCCATTATTTGCAAGTACTCGTAATATTCTTTTCTCCCAAATGTTCAAATGATTTCCTGATTTGTTAGTTCTATGTCTTCCATTATTTCTCTTTTCCTACTTTTCATTATAGGCATTGCACATTTTTCAATGATAAATTCCATTGCTATATCCTGATTTTATATTTTTATCATTTGTATCAGCTGTTTTATTTACTTTATTTTTATTTTCGGGATCTGCCGAGTCTACGTTCTTAGAACGTCTATTGATAACAGGAAAGATAACGGTTTCAAGCTGGCAAAGGAAAGAAGCAGAAAATACCCCGCACAAACAATTACGGACGCTGACTACCAAGATGACATAGCACTTCCTGCAAATACACCCGCCCAAGCCGAAACCCTGCTACATTGTCTGGAATGAGCAGCTGCTGTCATACACTTCAATGTCAACGCAGACAAAACGGAATACGAGTGGTTTAATCAAAGAGGCGCCATCTCCACACTAATTGGTAATCCTCTGAAACTAGTGGACAATTTCACCTACTTAGTAAGCAGTGTCTCATCAACCGAGACAGACATCAACGCGTGACTTGCAAAGGTATGGACATCTAACGATAGTCTATCGCTCATATGTACCTCAGACCTGACTGAGAAAATAAAAGCGACATACTCCCGTGGATCCCTTTATTTGGACGAGTAAAGTCAAGACGACCAGCTAGAACCTACATACAACAGCTCTGTGCCGATACAGGATGTAGCCTTGAAGACTTACCGGGAGTGATGGACGATAGAGACGAGTGGCGAATAAGTTCAGAGAGATTCTTGCGGGCGGTACAACATGATGAGGATCTTTTCTTGTGTTTCATAAATTTTTAATTTCTTGAACCTTTCCTAAGTGTATAACTAAATGGTATTAGTGCCATAAGAAATAGTAGTCATGATTTCATGTTTCCCAGGAAAATGTCTGTTTAGTTTTGTTCCTCTGACCAGGTTTATTCTACCGCTAATTCTTCCACTCTCCAGTTATTAATACCTTTCGTGATAAAGTTTCTGATTTTGTCGAATGGTTGTATATTTTCAAACATTTTATCCAACTTTACAGGGCTATATCATAGGTCTTTTTGTAGTCAATCGTAAAATTGTTACAATTCTTCGCCTTGTTTTGAATTCATTAATGTGTTTCTACTTACCCAACCCCTCTGTTCGGACAGGATATGACACAATGTCAATTTTTAAGCGGAGTTTTCCTTCTCCTAGACTAGTTGCCTCATAAGGCGGAAGAATCAGTCTGTCCTACTATTTACCCATAGCTGGAGGGAGAATAATTGGATTCATACCTTTCCCAGTTAGTGCTATGTGAAATGCAATCAGTATCGTCCAGGATTTGAACTCGTGTCGCCGTGTCCATTTCATACGACGATAACCATTAGACCACAGGCACCTCTTACACCACCGGCACCTCTTCATTAATGTGTTGATCTATATGTAGTAGACCATCTGTTCCTCTGGTATCCTTGCAGAAATTATCAGCGTCATTCCTACGAAGAATGGCTTCTTTTAATTGTATAGTTAGTCTAACAGTTTTCGGTTTACAGTAGACGGGATAGTTACTTTTTGGGGTATTTCTCGATTAAGTAAAAATTTCCATTTCGTCATTAAGTGTTTCGGTTTTTTATACTCATTTATGCAGTTGATAAGACAAACTGAAGTGATTCTTAAAACCAAAATAAATATAATCTATCATGGCCCCTCGTGTTTTCCAATTTGGTATATTCTTGAGTTATGGTCTTAGGGAATTCAAGATTTTGCCTGCTTCTGGGATTTGTATTATTCCTTGCATTTCTCTTTTCATGTTATTCCTCTATTTACATTTTCTGTTATATTGTTTGTTCTCATATCTTCCTCTAGATAAGTTTTGTTTCCTTTGCGTCCTTTTTTCAGTTTTCGTTAGATTTTTGCCATCGATTAACTGATTGAATTTTCTTTCGTTATTTTGGACGGCCCTGTTTAATTTAAATTGCTTGATTGTCTCGCCGGCATGTTTCGAGCCTTTCCTTTTTTGGCCAAAGGATTTGGTTCATTTATTTCATTTTTATAGTTGGTTTTGCCTACTTTTGTCTTTTTTGTCATTTAATTCCATTGCATCCGGATAAATTTTCCTTAGTTGTTTTGCTTTTTTTGCACACTCTCTATTTGTCCTTCTAAACACATTTCTGATCCAGTTTTCGTAATTTTTTATTCCTTTTATTTTTTAATCCTTTTTGTTCCTTCTGTTTGCTCCTGCGTAGATTGGATAGTTTAATTCAGTGATGTTGTCCCTTGGTACCTATTTCTTTAAATATTTGTTTTTCGGTTTCAGTCTTGATTTATTTCTTGTATTGATTGCTAATGAAATGTTATGTTCCCTTCTTGACGATCATGCGTTTTTTTTTCATTAATTCTACGTTGTTTCTTTTATTTTTAGTTAATATTGATGCTATCTGTCTAGGTTCCTTTGACGGTTTTTTCAAGTAATTTTTGTTTGACATACTACTCATAACTTACCTATCCACATACTTCCATTAACTTGAGGTCAGAAAACCAACCTCTATTTAGAATCCTCTTTATTTGGTGTTCATGTCTTTAGCATATTGTTTTGAATTTAACAGCTTCTTTTCAAATTTCTATTATTCTTTTCCTATAATCTCATTCTGTTGGGTTACTTTTAAATTAGCAGTCAAATACGTTTATGTTGTCTTCTCTAATCCTTTTTTTTCTGGAGATTCTTTGATGTATCGTAGCTTCTAACCTTTCTTGTGCACCTGAAATTTGAACAACCAAATTTGGAAGTTTGTTGATGAGTCCCTTATGTTCCCTGTTAGGTGAACTCTTGCCGATCATAACACATAAATTAGTCATTTGAGTCCTACGTTTCACTGTGCTTATCATTTTCATGGGAACTTTATAGTGGCAATAGTAGACCCAGGTAGGGAGCAATGACTGGGTTCCTGTCATAGATATGACTTGGTATTCTATCACTGAGGTATATCCAAATATTTTCACACTTTCTAATCTAAAATTTGTAAGTTTCAACATTCTCTTTTTTTTCAAGTATGACATATTGGTGTGGTCGATCTTTTAGGTTTTTATTATATTTCAAAATAGTATAATAAAACTGGTTCGAGTTATTTTTATTTCAATTCGTGAAAATCAAAATAAACTATATAATGAAAGAGTATAATTTTGAAGGCCATCCGAGTTACTTAGTTATTTACATATAGTATTGGTTCCTTTTTTCTATTTTTATTTGTTCTATTTATTTATTTAAACACCATATGAAGAAAGCAGAAAAAACACTGACTAATCCAAGTAGGTGAAATTATTGTGATGTAAAGTCAACGTGAAACGTTTCGATTTCAGTAACCTTCATCAGGACTTTGATATCAGGAGAAATATTCACACAGCAATGGACGTTTGTCGAGATAACAGAAGCAAATAAAATGTATACAAAGAAACACCCGATATCTCGGTTATAAGACACCACCGATCATTCTTTTAGTCGGTATTTTATTTGTTTTTCAAGTGATAAAAGAATGAAATTTAAAAAAAAAAAACCTTTTTTTTTTTTCGTTTATTTTTTGTATTTTTTATTTGTTTTTGTTTGTTAATCAACTTTTTTCCTTCTAAGCTTTAACAGTTAAAGTCCAGAATGCAATAAGTTATCTGGCTTCTTTTGTGACACTTCCAAATCTGAAATTACCCGACGCAGTTTAAACCTTATGCTGCTACCTCTACTTTTCCTCTTCTTTAAACTACTATTGCTCCCACGTTTACAGAATAAATAATTTGAAGATTTTATAATAATGCACTAAAAACATTTCATTGCCTTCCATTCTTTTATTTCAGTTCATGCATTTTGATGGTGTTTAGTAAGCTGAGGTTCCTTTGGAAAGAAAAGTAGTTACATTCAAAATATTTTCGGAAAATGTTGTTTTATTATCTGGCTACACTTTCTGTCCGAAAAATGGTCAGCTAATGTTAACAACTTATCCTAGGATCACTATTTACCGTTTTCTCAAACAGTTACTTCTTCACTTACAGTCTGAATTATCTTAAAATTAATTTACAACAATTAAACCGTTGACAAATTCATTATCATCATCATTATCCTCCTAGAGAGATTTTATACCAACGTTAACTAATTGTCTTTCTCTGGAGTCTGAGGGAAAGTATGTCTCCTCAGATCTTCTAGACACTTCTCAGTATTCTAGACAATCTCTACAACGTTTTAGTGCGAAGAGTCTTGATTCACTCTCTGATATCCAACTTTCCCTGTACCTTTCCCAAAAATTTAGGGGCTGTTTCAGGTTTTCCTAATTTTCGACTGTAACCCGATGTAGGGTTCAGAGACCGACCAAAAATAGTTTAATAAACAAAGGGAAAAATATATTGATTTGGATTTTAGAAGAATAGAGAAATACATTACGAATGTGTAATGGCGTATGGGTTTCGAATGGTAGTGTAGGAAAAAATTAAGTGTTGTTTTTATGAAAAGCTTGATTGCTTTGATGGAAAAGGAATTTAAGAATTCGTTTTGATTACAAGGGAAATTGTCGTAGAAATTGAGTTATTCTGATGATAAAGGAAGTTATGAAAACAAAGTGGTGACACCTCAACATTATTATTATTATAGGTTCAAATCGATCTCTTATCTAAATTTAGGATTAGGAATTCGGGTTGGAATTTACCGTTCCCAAACAATTCAAACGGCTGAAATTTCACAGTTCTCTTGAAGTCAACCCAACACAGTCCTTAACCCAGTTGAGGATATACATAAATTCACAGATTTCGTCACTCAGAGAAGTAACATTAATAAGTTGGCAGCAGTAAGCAAAGAAGCGGCACGCGAGGCAGTGAAACAGCTTTCTCGAAGTTTTGAGTTTTCTTTACCTTATACAAAACCGCCCCAAGTATAGAAAGTGAAGGAAGTCGACTAAAATATGCCACTGTGATGAAACAAACCTGACCACCTCTTAAGATTGCCTTGTACCAGACTGCTCTAGTTTGGAATGTGTTAGATAGTCTAAGCCTTATACGAGTAACTGACGGTTTCTGGCTGAAACTTATCATTTGTGTAAGAACTTTGAAAATTTGAAAGTATACTAAATATTATTCTGGTAAAGTCATGTCTTTTTATTTTTTTTTTTTTTTTTTGGTGTCGCGTTTTTCTACATCCTTCATTGTGCGGTATCATTACTTTCCTGGCTGACAGACAACTTCGACTAACTTTGATTCGTTGTCTGTATCTTAAAAATACAACATGGGTGAATAGCGAATCATTTGTGCAATCTAAATATATTTCTAACCAACAGAACGTTCAGCGAATTGTAGGCGGAATCACCCTCGTGATGGAAAGAGGCAATATTTTTTTTAAATTCTCTGGCAAGATCATAGTAATTTTCTCTCTCTTTGCTTTCTTTTATTTCGACTATGTTCCACTGGCACGACGAAATCCATTATAGGGTCAGTTCACTGTTGCTTTTTAATTATCACTAGGTCTAATATTTTGTCTGTATCTTAAAATCCCAGAAAATTTTAAGCATCTTATTCTCTAGGAGGGGTTCTGGTTTGTGTATATACCATTAAGTCGTATGGTCGAATTTCAATCTCTATTTACAGTGGATCCTTTTTCTCCTCACCTCATCATCACATGACTTATGCTCTTTTCCCACTAGTTTGCTACATTGCTTATTATGTGATTAATAGTTTCGTCTTTTTCACCACAAAATCTTTCTTTACTATTTTATTGCGTATTATCTATTTTGGTTTTGATATATTTAATCTTTGAGGCTTTACTGTTCTGCTATAAGAAGAGATTCACTTTCTGCTCCGAGTTTTTCCCTTAAGTAGCCATAGCTAGATCATGTGTAATTTGGCCTCTTTGTCGCTTAAATATCTATATATTTTTTCGTCTCATTTCTCTTGCAAGGTTTTGTAGTTGTTCTGTTTAGCATCACGTCGTCAGAGTTGCTACTGGCTGCTGAAATTAGTCTGTCTTTGATTTTAAATTCAGTCTCCGAATCCTTGCATTGATTCATTCACACAATGCCGGCGAGACATTCACTTCCTTCTTTTCCTGACACATATAGTCTGTCTTTTCTCGGATGTAAAGACTTATACATCTTCATAATCATTCTTGTCTTCTGCTCTATTTGTCCGAGTCCCTCCTTAGTTCATTTTAACAATGGCTGCGAGTATCTTATTTAGGAACGCAGCCCAGTTGTCCATTTGACGAGATTTCTGCTGCGGAGATTGGTTTCGAACGTTCTCTTTCTTCTGAGGAACTCTTGAATTCTTTATTCTTCTATCTCTGTTTGTTTAATTATTCCCACTTCCTGTATTTGTATTTTTATTTTTCTCCAAGCGTTGTGATTCTTTCTTGATTTGGCAATTAAGTTTCTTTCGTTTTTTTTTCTTTTTCCACTTTTCATTATGAACTTCGTATTTTTCTCCTTGGCAGATTTCATCCCTTTACCCTGGCTGTATAACTTTAATATTTGTATAAGTCTCTAGTTGCTTTTCATTCTTTGCAAACAGGTTGATGTCATCAATGTACATAAGGTAATCTGGAATTTCGTAAATGTGTTGCCCCCAAGTGTACTTCCTAAGTATGTTAGTGAGTTCGTTGCAATGACAAATAGCAATGGCAAAAGCGCATCTATTAGGAAGATGCCTCACTGGGTTTTTTGGGGTTTTTTTTTACCTCTGCTAAAGTTTTTCTTCCTACTTTGCATTCCTCCTTCTGTAATATAATGGCCAAGGGATTCCATTTTATACCTTTGAGTTTAGTTAGGCTGAGAACCTTTTGGCTCAGTGCATGGATTACTTGGGTGCAACATTGACGCAGGTGTTAACGCACGTGGGCGGAGCGACGTGTCACTCAGAGATGTCACAATAGCCCAGATGGGAAACGGAGCTAGAAAGTGCGGGTGACGTCACGCACCGGAGGCGCGCGGAGGATTTTGAAGATTTTGAAAAAGTCAGTTGAGTTGAGTTCTGCCTCAGGAGAAGACGGTTGGCTTTCGCTTGCTCGCCGAAGCCAGGCCAGTGGCCTTGTGGTGGGTGCTACACGTGTTGGTGGGGGGGTAGATGGAAAAGCCAGAATAGAAAGAATGTGTATCTCTCTCCTTATGTCAAAGAACCTTTAAACTCATAGATAATAAAAAATTTCGTACCTGAACTAAGATTCCTATGTTCTATGTATATATGTTATGAACATTCTATGTACGTTTCACACATAGCCATATCATGACTATGGTACACTTTTGGCTTTTTTTAATAACTTCTTTGGTGAATTTTATGGCTTTGTCATATAACGTCTATATTTTCTGACAATATACTTTCCAGGATTGCAGAACGGCATCATATATCTATTTTGTAATGTATCATTGCCACAGTTACATTTTCCGCCTTGTTTTGCTTTCCTTCAAGATGATCTGATCAATGGACAAGAAATCACTTTTTCCTCTTGTTCCTATGTGGAAGCTTTTCTGTTCTTCTGGAAACAGTCTACGGCTAACTTGCAAATAATAGATCTCATCCATGATTAGTGCTGTTAGGATTTTCAATATCATAGGTTAAAACGTTATAGGTCTATAGCCGTGTGGATTTTTCTCTTTTTGGAAGGGATCTGGATCAAGTTTATATCTCTTTGTCATCCCTTTGGATATATTTGTGTATTCTAGTCATCTTCGGGTCACCTTCGACTACGGTTGCTAACTTTACTTATTGGTTTGGCCTCATGCATTTTCCACCAACATCCCAATGAAATCATTTTCTTTCGTTACTTTGAGATTTCTCTCATGTTTTCTTGACTTTGTATCGGTATCTTTTATCTTTTATCACCAATATCATTTATCTCTTCAATTTGCATTGTTAGATTTGTCGGGGTTTTTTTTGTATTTTCATACGTATATATATGTATATATATATTTTTTTTTGCTTGTTGTTATAATTTCTTTACCTGTCGCCCTAGCCTAATTTTCCATCGACTTTTTTCTCTTCGGGTTCCTGGCAGGGTATAGTTATTTAATCACATGCAATTCCTCTCCTGCATAAATGAACACCTTTAGATCTGACATGTTTTGCAATGGGATATCTTTTAATAAACTTTTTAAAAACTTTTAGGTTTCCATCTTGACTTTTGCCATTCTTGGTTCCTGAGGGATAGTAATGTAGTCTTCTATTCCGATTTTTTTTCTGATTTCTTTTTATTAATGCCACATTTATTTATAGTTTCGTTTTTTTAGTATTTTGTGTTTGATTCGTTTAGGGGCTTCTTCTTTTTTTGGTATTTAGTATTTGAATTAAAAGTGAGAGGTCTTGTTCCTATTTTTGCATATTTACTTCTTCACATATTTCTGGTATCTCAAGATCAGATTTATGTCCTTTCTTTAATACCACACTAGCCTGGACATTTAATATTTGGCTAGTTTCATTAAATCTAGCAGATTTTTATGAGATTTTTCATATCAGTGTTAGCTAATGGTTTCTCACTGGAGGTTGAGTGACAGCTACTCACCTCAAGTCTCCAGGACTCATGTCAGTATTCTGGTCGATATTGATAATGCTGTAGTTTTGATTGTCTCCACTCTTCCTCTAAATTCCAAGACCTCCAGTGACCTGTGCCAATCCTTTGGTGACTTTACCGAACGACAAAGAATTAAATTAGTATCATCGTCACTTGCACGTTTCATAATTTTTCAGTTCTCTAGCAAACTCTAGATACTTATCTCTCCTTTAGCTTTCTTTCTGTTTTACCCAATGTTCAGCCAGAACAGCAAAATCCCCTATTCGGCAGGTTTTTTTTTAATTATTGATTATCACTAGGTCTAATCGTATGGCTGAGATTTAGTGATCCGTTTGTATCTTAAAACCCCGTCTCATTTTCCACGTTGGATTCTGAGTTTTGCATGTACCATTTGTTTGTGTGGTCAAATTCATACTCTTGCACAATTTTCAGTGGATCGCCTACCCAAGTCAGTCGTATCTTTTCCTATATTTTTGCTCTAACTTATGTGATTTATAATTTCATAATTTACATTTACTATTTGGTAATGTCTTATCTATTTTTGCTTTAACATAGTGCTTAAGGTGTTGTTTTGAGCTGTTATCAGAAGAGTTTCAGTTTCTCTTTGTAAAAATGTACAAGAATATATTTATACAGGGATGTTGGCTAAAATATTTCCGTCCCCTTTCATAAATGTATTCAGTGTGCACCTTCGTGCGTGCACACACACACACACACACTTACACACACATTCCCACACACACCCAGCCACACACACACACACACACACATATATATATATATATAGTAAGTAAATAAATTTGGTGACCTTACACAGGGTAATTCGATGGCTCCCTTTTCAATAGCTACCACACCAATGTGTAGAGGAGGACGCTACTTCTTTCCCTGGATTGCTCTATTTTACTCTTGATCCTTACCTTATAATGCTGAGTATTAAGCAAGGTGGTATCAAGTACCATTTTTTGAGTCTTTGGTATTACTCGACCTGGGATTGAACCCCGGTCTCCAGGACATTGGTGAACACTCTACTCATTAGGTCAATGAGTATCAGACATATGTGCGGGTTATACGAATACCCATGACCTATATTAAATTCCCTTTCTCAATTTTCATGAGTTGATTGGAAATTTTGAGAATAAATGTTTTATCGAATGTCGCACTTTTGACTTCTGTAAAACATGAGAATAAAAGGAAAAAGAATTCACATAAAGCATGGAAAGAAAGAATAAAAAACACATTTTTAAAGTGAAAGAATGAGAGAAAAGATGTGTCTGTGATAAAGAGAGAAAGAGAGACAGGCAGACAGACAGACAGAGAAAGAAAGAGAAAGAGAGAGAGAGAGAGAGAGAGAGAGAGAGAGAGAAAGGGAGAAAGAGAGAGAGAGAGAATTAAGATAAGAGCGAGAGAAGCAAAAAAAAGAAGACAGAAAGCGAAATTGGTTGATGCATTGACAAGGCCAGACAAAAAGAAAAAAAAAGAAAAATATATGTCTTTCATTTTTTTTTTTTACATTAGTCATAGTACTCTTACAATTTACGACATATATGTCAAACGGTTATTGATGACAGAGACTGAAATTTCTAAAGAGACGAAATGATAATATTATATAGTCAAGACTTACAATCTGCAATCCTATTGACGATGAATAATAAAATTTATAATAAAACAGTATTAATATATGTAATAAAACTGCAATGCAGGAAGAGAACATTTCATGACTCGTTATAAGTAAGGTGGTAGTCCACATGGCGTAGTGGTTAATATACTGGTCACCAGCATCGCAAAATGCTAGTTCGACATCTAATCACTCTTTTGGATTAACTTTCAAACAATAACTTTAGGAAAGATATCAACTTCGTCATTATTCCAGCTATGTTAAATTGTGCCACTACTGTTCTTCTCCAATGATAGTTTTGGCGTTAAGTAAACCAAGGAGGATAATAAGCAATTTAACAAAGAAAACAAAACAAGTTAGGACTGAAATTATTTAGTTGGTTATGCGTTACAGATCTGAGAAAAAAATACTCAAACAAAAATCTCAGGAATCTGTGATACGGTTCAACAAGAGGCTGTCACTGCACAAATCTTCCTGAGAAGCCATGGGCAAACTATCAAAATGTAGGAATGGAGGTGTCAGTGTTTGAAAAGAAGCCTGACAAAGAAAAAAACGGATCTGCTTTAAAGGAAGGACTGAATGTTGCAGTTGGATATTTCCAACGTCTACAGCGGAATAAAACACATTGGAACTATGTATAAAAGCGTAAGCTAGACTCGTGAATTGTCACTTAAAAGTAATAAAATAAAATGAATAAAAAAGCAACCACTCCAACGACCCTGATGCAAATGATGGAAATATCTATACCTTATAAAGCCTCAACTAATAAGAGCAAAAAAAAAAAAACCGATTGTGATATAAGATTACAAAATGATTGTAAATTGATTTTTGATGCACTAAAGAAACATACCATATACAATTGACCAAAAAATCATTAATAAAAACGCGCAAACAAATAATAGCCAAATACACGCAAAAATGCAATTTTAAGAACAATAGAAGCAAATTTTACAAATACATGAAAGGGGAAACGAGACGATATGAAACTTAACAAAGGAATTTGTAGATATCAGACAAATCTAAATTAAATAACAGAATTGTTCAACAATATTAAAAACAACTCCTGGATTTGGAAAAGTTAGAAATCATTCACTTGAATACCCTCAATAAATCAAATTAGGAATAGTCAAACGCGATATGCCATTGCTTGATCGCATACAGGAATATTCGTAAAAGACGTCTATTATCATGAATTGTAGACTTGGCTTCAAATTAAAAAGTATTTTCACTTATGTGACAGAATGAATGAGCTAAAACATTCCATAATAGCTCTTTTGAGAAAATTTAGTCAAGTCACTATGATCCTCTGGAACGGCATAATCCTATAAATTAAGAGTTATTTTCTTCTTATAAATAAACACACTGTTTTTTAAATTAGATTTCGTGATCCTATTTGTATATCCAACTAACAGTAAAAAGAAAGTCCTACAAATACATGTAAGCAACACAAATTTGGAATTATACATGCCATTAATCCAAAAATGTTGATTTAATAAATAGCTGAGAAAGTATACGTTTCAACGGAAAATAATTCTTGGATCCCGAAAAAGAGAATGTATACATAAGAAGCAAAAAGCTCTCTACTACACCAAAGATGACGCACAACATCTTGAAGACAACGTTAGATACATCGTTAAAACAGTACTTGTATGCATCCGTGATGTTTCTACGGTTACTAAAACGAAGATACCCTTTTCCCTCTTCTCTCTCTCTCTCTCTCTCTCTCTCTCTCTCTCTCTCTCTCTTGATCATCTTCATTTACTTTTTCTTTCGCTCTCTCACAATATCTTCTTCATTCTCTACGTCACTTCGTGTTCTTTTTCTTTTTTAAATTATTTTTCTTCCAAACATTTATTCGTAATGGTCCTTTGCAATTTATGATCGGATTATCTTCTTATTCCCAACGTCGCTTAGGTCTGTTGTTGCAAGTATCCCAGGTGCATGACGTATATGTGTACTTTTCTATCTGAATCATTATTCCAACATCGTGATTTTTAAATGAGTTGTTAAATAGTTCGAGTTAGTTTTATTCTTTAAAATAAGATAATGCCATCATTATGCATGAAAGAAATGACTTTTCCTTATTTTACAGAAGTGGTATCACTTTAGAAGTTTGTTTTTAATTAGATAACGGTTATTATATTAGTAGTGACGAGGCAGATATGCCAGTCACACGAGTACGTTTTTTCGGGCTTACACCTTTGGGAAAGGTATGCAATCTATTGTTCTCCTCAACTAGGGGTTTAATAGTACTACAACTCTTCTACAAAAAAAATATTTGACATTAGATAAACAACAAAGGCTTACGTACCATTAGAAAAAAAAGAAGCGAAACGGGTTCTTCCTGAAACACCCTTTCTTTTACTACTGACTTCTAAGGATTTTTCTTCGGCAGTCAAGTCAACCTTTTTCCCACGAATTTACCTATGTAATTCAGAATTGACATTAATGGTCAATATTCTGAGAATTTTAAATATTCTCCTATGAGTTGTTTGATTGTTTGTATTTTGATGATCAACACTATTAATTGCGACGATTCTCTACTGATTTAATTAGTTTTAGGATCAGCAAGTTAAGAATAAAAACAAATATTCATTTTTATGGCTTTATGTATCACAAGATTTTTTTTAGTTTCCTTATCAGTGATTAAAACTAAAATTAACATCCTTATAAAATGTTAAGGTTGTATAAATCATATATATATATATATATATATATATATATATATATATATATATATATATATATATATATATATATATATATGCAAAATAATTTGATTTCTAGACTCTTAAATGTATACATTTTTGTACAAATAGTGAAAAAGGTGTAATTACTTGAAATTTGTATTTTTGAATTTCTTGACAAATCAACTCTTTTGTATGAGACGCTGGAGTTTCTTTGAGATGGCAGATAATACTATTTGAATTACTTCACAAAATATGAAAGATTAAAACCCCAAAATAATTCAAGAAATCATTCCTTACTAGATTGTTGAATAAATTTTTTAACAAGTTAGAATAATAAATATATTAATATATTCTTTATCTAATTTGTAACCAATATACATCTTAAAAATAAAGCGATAAATTATTAAGACATTGGTATCCAATAGAGACCTTTGTTTTTATCTTTTAATTAATTATATTTGTAACATTCAGTTCTTTTTAAAATAAATATACTTCCAATATCAATTAAATAGTTCATAAAGCTAAAACCTTTCCTTTTCTTTGTGTCAAGTTAAATGTGCTACGTACCGATATAACAACTCCAATCTTGATTATTAAGCTTAGCGTTATACATGCATATAAGTATATCGATACACTTTGCCTCTATATATATTTACCCAGCCCCTCCGCTCGGGCAGGATATGACACAAGGTCAATTTT
This sequence comes from Sepioteuthis lessoniana, assembly GCA_963585895.1. Lineage (NCBI taxonomy): Eukaryota > Metazoa > Mollusca > Cephalopoda > Myopsida > Loliginidae > Sepioteuthis > Sepioteuthis lessoniana. The sequence continues at coordinate 86,120,831 of OY757906.1, read as the reverse complement.
TAAGCGGAGTTTAACAGGTTTGAATTTAGAGTTTTCCCTCCTAGACTAATTTCCTTACCAAGGCTGAAGAACCTAGTCTGTCCTACTATTTACCCATAGCTGGAGGGAGAATAATTTGATTCATACCTTTCCCAAAGGTATTAGTGCTACGTGAAATGCAATCAGTTTCGTCTAGGATTTGAACTCATGTCACCGTATTCATTTCCTACGACGATAACAATTACACCACTGGCACCTCCTATATAATGACAGTGGTGTAATGGTTATCGTCGTAGGAAATGGACACGGCGACACGAGTTCAAAACCTTGACGAGACTGATTGCATTTCAGATTGCACTAATACCCTTGGGAAAGGTATGAATCCAATTATTCTCCCTCCAGCTATAGGTAAAATATTAGGACAGACAAGTTTCTTCAGCCTTGGTTAGGCAACTGGTCAAGGAGAAAGAAAACTCTGGATTCAAACCTTTTAAAATCCGCTTAAAAATTAACCTTGTGACAGCGAGCGAAGGGGTTGGTAATTATGTAAAATGACAAATGCAAAAAAAAATCCCTTACTCATACGGAAATCATATTATCTAGAATTGAAACAATGCAAACTGTTATTAAATTTCTTCTTGTTAATACCAGATTAAGATATATTCACACTCTAACATTAACTTATCGAGAAAAATAATACATTTATTTATTTAACTTGTAGAACTGTGTTTTATTAAATAATTTACACACTTTTGCGCTACAGTTACATGAATATGTAATGTCACAAGATGTTCTATGTATTAAATGAACCAAATATTTATAAAATGTTGAGGCAGATACAAGCTGAAACTCTGTACTAATATCACTAAACTGTTATAACTCTTACTTTGTCAGCTATTATTTTCAGTAACAATCCCAAAGACTGCCAGAAAATCGACAATTAATATGATTAAATGCTACTGTTCATACTTGCTATAAATAAAACTGGTGATGACAAAACTCAAAATAACAGTCAATGACTAAAACTTCAAAATATTTTAAAACTTAATGATTATGATATTATCGTTCAACACCAGAAGACCAAACCTACTTAACGTAAACAAAGAATGCAATATCTGCCAAATAGTGGCTGGATCAGTCCCAGCAGACCACAGGGTTAAAATGATAAAGGAGACGAGGTTAGATAGATATGATTACCATATCAGGGAACTTTGAAATTTATCGAATGGAAAAGTGAAAAAAAATCGACAAATTCACTGTAACACAAGGGAACTTATCAACATCACTTGTAAAGAAACAATGTAAACAATATATACGAAGAATTAAGGTGACTTGGCAGAGTTACCATGGAAATCAGTGTGACATTTGACGATGGAAATTGAAATTTTGTAAGAAATGCTGTCTTTTGCCTTACATGGATAGCAATAAACTAATCAGTCATGAAGGATACTATGGGATGTTTTTAAAAATTGATTGTATTCGTGATATTCAGTGTTTCAGAAAAAAATATACAATTTCGTAATCTAATAATTCTTGCTAATTCTCGTTCACTTGATATCTAATGTTTACGGCATGTAAAGAACCAAATCCAAATTCTATTTTTTTCTATTGTATTAACTTTCTATACGTGAACAAAAAAGGAAATTTTAAGGTTTTTCTACACATATATTTAAAATTTGAGAACATTTAAAAAAGAATTAGTCGTTTTATTAGCTTACAAAGTGATATTCAGTCTTCTGAAACACAATAAACAATTCACAAAGAGATTTCTTCTGACTACTTCAAATAACTCAGGATGGTTGCTAAAATTTTGCAGGTACCTTATAAGACACGGTGTTTATTTTAGTATATTAGATTTTCAAAGATTAGAAATGTCTTTCCTTTATTCATTTTTCAGAATGGTTTCTTATTTACAATCTTATTATCATTCTATTACCCCTGGAAAAAATTATGTTAACCTAGGATTTTTTTGCATTGAGAAGTAAATTATCTAATAACAAAAAGGACACAAAATATTTTAATTCTATAGCCAGACATTCAGGCTTCATGAAATATTCCTGAAGCAGACTAGATTAAATTATTCGAAAAAAGTTATGATCTTTTTAAAGCTATATACAGGATAATATCATAGAAAAAAAAAACAATGTAGAGCGAGAAATTATGGAATGATCTTCTATTTTGCATTCCTAAATCAAATACTAGCAGAAGTTTAGATATGCAAGTCAGTCAACAGTTAAAAGAAATTCTCGCAGAACTCACTTAACAAGCGGTAGGGCACATCTAATTTGAAGAAAAAATGGCTACAACAAATGAACTGCCAGTTGAAACAATGGAAAGGACAGCTACATTAATCCATCAAGGTGATCCACATTGGAGTATGACGTGACGTCGGTTTTTCCGGTCATGCGTCTGCAAATTAGCACAAATGTAAAAAAATGTGTGTTTAAAAACAGGAAAATATACTTATCAACCACAAAAGGAATCAAAGCGTCAGGATAGAAAACTAAGCGGAATGAGTTTAGAAAATAGGAAATCTGCAAAAAGGTAAACAAGAAATAATTATGGTAAAACAGGAGTCTATATATCTGACAGAACTCTAAGAAAAAGGCTGAATGGAACAGGATTTAAGCATAAAAATAAAAATAAAAAAAACAATAATAATACCATCAGAAAAAAGGTTAAAGAGTGACAACCGTCTCGTATGGACAGTTGAATGAATGTGATATTCTGTGAAAAAATTAAGAATGCGCATTGACCAAGGCGATGATTTTTACGTTTTAGCCAAGTGAAGTTCAAAATAACCTCATAAGCGTGATAGCCTGAAAAAAGAAAGTAGATTTCTCTAGTCAATTGTGATATGGGGATTGAACGTTATTTAAAGGACAACTGGATATAGCATGTATAACCCTATCAATAAGTGCACATGTGAACATTAAAACCCTTTAAAATGTTCTTATTTCATCGATAGAAAATTAATTTAGAGGTGATTATGACATTTTTTTCAGGATGATAATTCATATTTTCAATGAGCTTTGGGGTTGAGTGAAATCCTCATGCAAGCTACTTGAAATCAATGACTTAGCCATTAAACAATCCGAGCATTTAATCCAATTCAAATTAACGGTGGAAATTGTAAAAATAGCCATCCATCAAAGAATATCTACAAGCTGATATTCAGGAAACAAGGAATCACCTTGATATATGTATTGATATGCCATTAAAGAAATAAACAAGTTGAAATCAGAGAAGTGAAATCTGGATTGTAAGGAGTATGTAGTAACTGTTCTCAATATGGCTTTAAATAAATGGAATCTAAGCCTGAAAGACTTAAGGATATCCTTAAAAGTTCAGCTAGGTATTAATTCACATTTTCTGTCAATGAATTGTTCATTCAATACGGAAATAATCAAATTATTTTTCTGAATGGATTTGAAAAATATATGACATTAATCAAATTATTTCATTTAGTTTTGCTTAAGGAAGCTTTTAAAAATTCAGGAGGTTCAGTTATTATATAAAGAGTGCTTCAAATCTGTTATTAATTTATAAACTGCTAAGTAAAATAAAGAAGTAATCAAATTGTGGATGAACTGATTCCATAATTTCTGCAAGAGAGGATTTATAAGGTGGTTAACGTGTCACTGTTATCTTAAAAAAAAAACTTTCCCATCATTTTTTGTCACTCAAAATAAAATAGATACTCCTTGAGTTTGACTTAACTAGGATCAAAGAAAACGATTTCCATTTCAACAACTAAGAAGTAGATTGAATTATCTTCCAATCTAATTCTTTATGGCATATATTTCTCCGCGAAAAACAAAAAGAGAGATCTTTGGTTTGAGTTTGAACCATTTACGCAAGGTTCTATCGCCTTCATCCACGCTTGAAAATATAGTTCCGATCTGAAATTCTTTGAGGCGGTTAAATAAGTCGAAATCAGAAAAGGCCAGATCCTGACTACCACGGGTATATTGTAGCTATTCCCAATCGAACCAACTAAGGGTTTCCACAATCCTTTCAGCAGTCTGAATCTTTGCCTTGTCATGGGTAAAGAAGACGACAAATAATTGAAGGCCACTTCGTTTGTTCTTCAGGTTTTTTTTCTTTTTTGTTTTTTATGCAAAAGACCATTTCAGGTTCAAATGACCATCATCGTTGCCATCTTTTCTGACCACTTGGCCCTGAGCTTTTTTTTTCTTTTTTACCGGAAGATCAGTGCTTTTTTTCCATCCATTTGACCCATTTGTAAATACTTTAAAATCTGCTTCTCTGTTCACATCACACATTATTCTGTAAAATTTACATAATTTGCACTTCGCGAAAATCATTGATTTAATGACATATCTTTTCCGTTCTGATGTATGCTGTTTGATTCGCCACCATTTCGAATAGCCTTAAAGCTAACTTTCAGCATGATTTAAAAATTCCACGAATTTATTGAATGATTATTTTATTATTCAGTTGCTTTGGTTTTGTTTATTTTTTCAATGGCATATTAATCTAAATAGTTATTTACTGTGTGGCATGATGGAGGTGAATTCATTTCTACGGGAGTGGGTGTGGGAGAGCCCCAGTCAAAGGATTCCTTTGTCTGCTTTGGCGTGAAACCCACCCAAAGGACTTTCGCGAGAGACTTCCTACGAGACCGGAAGAAGACGAGGAAAGGTAAGGTTCTAGAGCAGTCAACAGAGGAGAGGAGAGGGCGACAGTCAGAGAAAGGCGACAGTCAGAGAAAAGCAGCTGCTGAGTGAAGAGCTGAGACCTGTGGAACCAGATGCCGGGTCGGTGAGCGTGATAGTATAAGTCTACATTCCTGGTAGCTGTGTGCGAATTTTGTTCGAGCACACGCTCGTGACAGCACAGAAGCACAGAATCCCAGGAAAGTCCCAAAAACTACTCTCTTCTTACGCTTAGGTTGTGTATGTTGTGTCTTGTGTGTTTGTAAAGCAATGTGAAATGCCCCCGGCTGGAGATGAGAGAAACCACTAGACGATCGGATGGACATGAGGTGGTTCAAGTTGAGATAGTGGAAGTTGGCCAAAAGTGATCCTTGGGGAAAAACCTCAGAGGTTTTAACGCATAGCTGGGTCGTTAGGAACTCACACATTTACTAAAGGAATATCACCAAAAGTAAACGAAATAGCGAAACTGGAATTCCAACACACATTATTTGAGGTCACAGTCCGGCAATTTAACCATTAGACCTCCGTATTATTATGTGTTACAGGAGCATTTATTAAATTGAGAAAAAGAAATACTGATACATTTATGTTCAGTTCATGTAAAGTCATGAATATATCATGGCTGTGCTGAAGTATGATTCTCGAAATACATAGCCCAGTTCTTTATATTTTATTAGTACAAAAGGATGCATTTTAGCCTTTCGCAAGCAAAGCATTTAAAAGTTTGTACGCAGAAGACGTAATTAATAAGTAATAGGGTTTTGGTTTATGAAATTCGATAATAGCATTTATGGCTGATTTTCAATGCTGGGAATCTAAATAAAAGCTAAAAGTACCCAGCTGAAAATATTACTTAGGAGAATGAATAAGAACAGAAAAAGTTATTCTGTCGCTATTGAGAGATACCAGATATTATCTAAAAAGTAAACATCAGATATTATCTTTAAAATAAATCTAACATGAGAAAAGATTTCACATCTGATATTTTCTCCGAAGTAAAATACAACATTCAATCATTCATTAATGTAGCTTATAAATGTAGATAAATGTATAATGTAGCTTATAAATACTGTAAAGATACATCGGATTATTTAGGAACCCCTATGTAATAGTAACTTTGCAAACAAGTTATGATTAAATATTCAAATCAAAAGAATTATGTGAAACTTGAAGCAGTTCGTGAAAATAATTTAATTTGGAATTTAGAAAAATGAATGATAATCTAACTGATACAGAAAGAACATAGCAATTGGAATACTTCGGTGAGACTCAAAATAATTAGATTTAACAAACAATGAAAAAGAATATAAACTATCAGAACTACTGATTGATATAATTGAGAATACTGAGAAAATCACTGGAAAATATGAAGGATTCTTTCCTGCCAAAGGAATCCTTCCGTTATTATTGACAGGCAAATTTAATAAGTAAATTTATATTATAATAATCCAATACTACTATGTCAAGTACATTAACTCAGAAAACATGCCATATGGTAAAGAGTGATTAGGAGACACCATAGCGTACGAAAATCGCACACTTTGAGTGGAAAAAAAGGGGAAAAGTGACAAGGAAATTCAATACTATACACAAAACCTTACATCCGAGAGATGACATAAACAAATTATGTGTCAAGAAAATAAAGAGGAAGTGGACTCGCTAGATCTGAGGATTGCTTAGATGCATCAATACAAGGACTCGAGGCCTATACTGAAAAAGGAAAGAAAGACAAATAACAGCCGCTAATAACAGCAGTGGCAATAAAAAACAAAGAAGAAAAGGACAAAAACTACGGAAAAATGGGAACAAAAAACTGTTTGGATATTTCAAGCGACAAAATGACGGGATTGCAGATAAAACATCGATCTGACTAAGAAAGAAAAACCTCACGAGAGGAACTGAATATTTTCTAAAACTACCCAAAAACACCTTTAAGAACAATTATATTTTTAAAAAAAATAACCATATATAATAAAATAGCAAGTGTAGGTTTCATGAAGACAGAGATAAAACGGCTAATCAATTATAAGGGAGGGATCCAATTTAGCGCAAAAGGAGTACAAAACTAGAAAAAAGATTAATGAGAAATGTGATTCGTTAAGAATTACACAGAGGATTCTCCGCGGGGTAATGTCTAGAGAGCTGGACAACAAAATCGATAAAAGGGAATTCGAACCCCAGTTTCGCTATTATGTCGATTTCGAACCAATAACTTTCGATAAAGTATGAACCCTTTTATCCCTTCAGCCAGGGATTGAATAGTATCACTACTGTTCTTCAACAAAGATCGTTTTGGAATCAAATAACTGACGAAAGTTTTCATTAAACAAAAAATAAAAAGAAATTAACAAAACCTAGGAAATATGCAATAAATTAAAATCTAACCACCCGACGAAATTGTATATGCACAAATCAGAATCTGTCCAAGAGAATGAAACCTGTAAATTTTTCTAGGCTTTTGCCATACAAACAGATCATTTGATCCCGGCTAAAAGACCAAACCTATCGTTAACTAACAAAAAAAAACAAAAAAAACATGTCATTTAGTGGACTTTGCAGTTATGGCAGATCTCAGAGTTAAAAAATATATATATATGTAGATAAAACTTGGACCTTGCCATAGATCTAAAAAATGGGGAAAATGAGAGTTGCGGTAAAATCAAATATAGTTTGTGCGCTTAAAAGGGCCACAAAAGACTTGGAGAAAAGATTCACAGAACTGAAATCAGAGGGAAAATTTAGACTATCCAGGCCACATCATTGTTAAGATCAGCTAGAATACTAGAAAAATTCCCGAGACCAGATGAGACTTAATGTCATTCAGACTCCGTTGATAGACCTCCAGTAAATGATGAGAAAAACTCAAATAATAATAATAATAAGACGACTTGGAAACGAGAGGACGAGTGAAGACCATCCAAACTGCAGCATTGATAAGATAAGCCAGAATACTGAGAAGAGTCCTGGAGACTTGCTGCCATTCATACTCCAGGGAAAAAAAATCAGCTAACGTTAGTGTGGAAAATTCTCAAAGAGTTAAATATTGATAATAATGAAATACTACTACTACAACTATTACAGCTACTACTACTACTACTAATAATAATAATAATAATAATAATAATAATGCTTAGATCGCACTCACTTTAACTGTAATGTTCGATAAACTTAATGACTTCACCAGATACTTTTTAAACATTTTGAGATAATCTGTAATCCACTTTTGTGGAAACGTATCATGTGTCTTTTTGTAGTCAATCTACGCCATAGTTTATGTTTTTTTCTTCTGGTTTTACTCTCCTTGATGAAGAGTTGATCAATGTATAGTATTTCTGTTGTACCTCTGGTCATCTTGCGGCATCCTTTCTGTTCATGCGGCATAGTCCGCGACTCATTAGCAAATCGTGAATCTCATTTTGTGACGTAAGTATTTTCTACATCATTAATTGGTGCGTTATGGTTCTATAATTTTTATGAGTCGTTACTTCATGGAGACATTTTTGGATCAGGGTAGTCTTTCCTTTTGTCATCCATTCGGGTATGTTTGTTTCTTGTAATTAGCTTTTCAATTCGATAACCTTTCTGTCATGGATGGAAGTGAATTTTTTATACCCGTATTCATATATGCCATCATAGCCGTGCATTTTCCGATTTGGTGCTTTTTTGAGTGTTGTTCTAATTAAATGGGGCGTATTTCTGCTTTCGCTCCTTCGAAACTTTTCACGATTATTTATCCATTTGGTTTTCCTGTTATGTTCCCTTCGTTCCCATATTTTACTCTAAACTTGTTTTGTTTCTTTGTCATTCAGTTGTTGATTCGTCTTCGCGCATTCTCCCCGAATAAACAGTTAAATCTTTTTCGTTGTTTTGGAATGTCATCTATTTTTCTGTATTGTTTGATTCGGATTCATTTCCTCAGGTTTTATTGTTTGTTTTATTTGTTCTGTTTCCTTTTCCGTTTCGTCCTAACCAGTTCCTGGGTTCTTTCTGAGTTTTATCTTTTTTGCTCATTGTAATAGATTTCTTATCAGCGTTTCTACTTGAATTTCCAATCCGGGTTTGGGGTTTTCTGTTCGTGTTCTTTAGAGGAACTCCGATTTTTCCACAGATAAATGTCGCTCCTGCATAGATTAGTTCGTTTAATTCCGTGATGTTGTTCGTTAAGATATGTTAATAATTCGTGTCCTTTTTTCAGTTTCTGCCTTGATTCTTTTCCAGTCTTATTTTATAAGCGATTGTTATCTAGTCTTCTTTCCAGATATAATTCTCTTTATGTTTTCTATAGTCATTTCTTCTTGTATTAGTTTTGTTCAGGGTGGTTTGGGTGTGTGGTGTTAAGATGTTTCATATACTTTGTGGTTCATTTTGGTTAATGTGTTCTTGTTCTCTAGTAATAGGTGTGTCGATTATTGTATAAAGATCTTGTTAACTTGATTTGTTTCTTGGTTTATTTCTAATATTCAAAGGTGAGTAAACCAACCTTTCTTCATAACTGTCCTAACTTGGTCCGTGAATCTTTAGCTTGCGGTCTGAAATATATCGCATTCTTCCAAGGATTCTATTATTTTTCCTATACCGTCTTTGTGTTTGTTTTTTCCTGAAATAAGAGTAAAGAGCAAGTTTGTTATCTCCCCTAGTCAATTTGCATTATTGGAATCTCTAGTTTGAGTGATTACTTAGGTTGTCGGTCGTTTACTTGAAAAGAGAACAACGAACATTCTCAGGTCTCCTACGTATGCTGTCAAGGGAGAACCTGCTGATCATGACGCTCAAACCCGTTGCCTGGATTCCACGCTGCGTTATGTTTCGATTTGACATTTATCATATTTTTGTGGCTATATGAGACCCAGGTTTTTTTAAATCCACGCAACTCTCGCAAATTTCACCGAATACACTTTAGATAAGAGAACTCATTAGAAGGGAACAAAAAAGTTGGCTGTTTTTCCCTTCATCAAGAAAGGCCACACTTATCGATGAATAGCTGTAGTTTCCTGACTTGAACTATTTGACCTTAGCCGTTTAACAAAAAGGTTCTTCCGCCCAACATCTGGTGTTTCTCACCGTTGACCAAACCTTGGATTCATCCACCATCTTCACGTACACCATACAACTTCCCATGGCTTCTAGTGATTTGTATCTATTTTTTAAAAATTCATTTTATTTAATTGAACTTTTTTTGAGTGATTTTTCCCTTCCTTTTTCATTTTTTATATGTTAAGATTTAAATTAGTTAAAGTCCACTTATTCGCTTTTTCCTTTTCCTATTGTTCAGCCCACGAGCAATTAATGGCGAGTTAAGACATACATCTCTTTATATCATTTCAGCGATTATTGGCATTAAAGGGAACATCTTAAACCTTAAATTTGAAGTAGCTGTCTTTATGTATCTAAACAGCAAACCCATAGACACAAGGAGAATACAAATAACAAAATAAAATAAATTAAGTTCAAGACAGCCAAAGCAAAGATAAATCTAATTTCATACCTAATTTTGCTATTTTCCAAACTTGCTGTTTTCTTTGTGGGGGGGATTTTGGTATCTGTAAGTGCTTACTTCCTCCGGTCTGAAGGTAGCTTCATTGGAAGTGATAATCTTTTGGAAATTGGTCATGTAACAACCAACTTGTTTTATAATGCCAGGGATGATGTAATTACACTGCATGGGTCAAGAAAAGTAAAAGGAAGAGTTATCGCCAGCATTTAAGATAGTGTCGCTTCATCAATACATCGACTAGAAGACTATATAAAATATCCTAAGAAGACTCATTACAGTGACAAGTAACAATACAGACAACACAAGGCCAACAGAACAACAATAATCATAAGATAAAAACGGGAAGGAAAATTGCCTTATGGACACTTCAAGTGACAAACAACCAAAAGCTCACACTTAAAAACTTGGACATGGCTTAGAAAGGAAACCTAGAGAGAGAAACTGAATCTTTTCTGAGAGCCGCACGAAACTACGCCATAAGGACTAACTATGCCTTAGCAAAATAGATAACATGCAACAAAATAGCAGATGTAGATTATGGGGTGACAGAGATTAAACGACCAATTACATAATAAAGTGGGAAACCATCAGCTAACCCTGGTGTAAAAAGCTATTGAATGAGTTAAAAGAATAAAATAAAATTATGATAATAACAATAATAGTGAAAATAAAAGAAAGCAAAAAGTTAAAAAGGATATACGGGAAAACTAAGAGTGACCAGATATCTGAACTGCTGGGATCAACAAAATAATTAGAACAGTCACGAGCATCATAGGTTAATCAATGTTAATCGGAATCCAGCTAACGATTTTACTGTAACACTATGTAGGTGGTTCGCCAAGCGGACGATTCCTTTGTCTGTTTTGGCGCGAAACCAGACAAAGGGTTTTGTACATGAGATCTCGGCGTGACCGGAGGTAGGAAGGGAACGCCAGTCAGAGAGTTGGACAAAGGAGCTCGAGGAAGCAGTTGGTGACGGGTGACGCGAGTGACCAGTCGACACCGGGGCAGAGAGACCAGTCGGATGAGATGAGGTCCAGAGCAGTGAGGGAAGACGAGTCAAGATAAGTCAGCATTCCAGTAGCTTTGTAGAAGTTTCGCTAGAATCCACACAAGCGTTAGTCTACACATGCACAATGTTACATAACTCTCCTTCAGCACTTAAGTTAACCCAAGCATATTGTTCGTTTGTTCTTTTTTCTCCCGCTCCCTCGATTGTATTTCTTATAGCTAGGAAGAAATGTGCGATACCCCTAACGGAACCACTAGTTAATCACCGGGCGTAAAGTGAAATGGTTCGAAGAAGTTAATGTGTCGGGGGGCCGAGGGGGTATTGTCACACTACGTACAACTTGTGTAAAACCTTGCGATGAATCAAACTAAAATAAAAATTCATCAATTGAGTCGATCTCCAAACTCTTAGTCAATACTGAAAACAGTTTTCCTGGTTTTAGGGTCATTCAGGCTCTCATAACATGGAATATTAAATCAACTTACCTTTTCTAACGCTTTGTTACTGGGGTTTAGAATACACCAACTGTATTCTCTGCACAAAATAGCAGTACTGAATATGACACTAAATTGAATCTAGTGGATGTAGTTTTGGGGAGCAATACGGAGTGTGTAGTCTCGAATGCTTTGCCATACTTCAAAAGTCCACACTAATCTCAAGCAGTTGCACATGTTAAAGTCCAATTCCTAAGTCAAATACATGTGTTTGAAAATTATTTGTATTAAATAGAGGAACTTGAAACCATATAAATGAGCAGAAATTACTAGCATCAAAATATTTACTTAAAAGTCTAGTTGTTTGCAAGGCATTATTTTTATCAGGTATATATAAATGTTTGAAAAAATGGTTGGGGTATTAAATAAGCCAAGGGTTGACATGTAAAACGAACAAAAACATACCAAAGAAATCTATTTATTTATACCTGACCATAATTCGTTCTAAGCTAAGCCTATCAAATTTAATAAGATATATTATTATTGCTAGTAATCTCGTTATTGTAAAATAGAATTTTCAAAAAACTGATCAGCGTGTTAGATTAGGTTGTTTCTTTGAATCAATAAATTGAAAATATTCGCCCATGTGCAATACTTCATGCTCTATGGCGATGTTTGAATTTCTAAATTAAATAGCTGCAATGTATTCAATTCAATTAGATCCGATAAAAAATGATTTTAGGAAGGAAAACAAAAAAAAAAAAAAGGTTTCAAAAACACAAAAAATATATTAAAAGAGGTCAACTCACAGTGAACCATAACTGGACAATTCTAATTGAATTTCATGAACATTCACAAACCAAGCAGTAAGGGAATCTCTACTACTACTACTACTACTAATAATAATAATAATAATAATAATAATAATAATAATAATGATAATAAAGACTGGAGGAACTGGAAATCAAAGTTAATCGTGACCATACACACTGCAACATTCTTAAGATCGGCAAGAATACTCAGATTACAGGACACCTAAGGAGAACTGTAGTAACTTACACTCGAGAGAAAAAACAAAAATCTAACGCTGGTGTGAAAGACTCTGTGGGAGTGAAAGATAATAATAATAATAATAATAATAATAATAATAATAATGATAATAATAATAATAATAATAATAATAATAATAAAACTGTGGAACGTGTTTGAGACCTTTATACCATTTATAATTGGTGCTCTTCGTAGTCACCGCATGATTATTAAAGGGACTGGAGGACTTGAAAATTAGAGGACGAGTGGGGACCATCCAAACTTCTTCATTATTGAGAACGGCCAGAATTCTGAGAAGGGTCCTGGAGACTTGATGATATTGGTGTCACTCAAACTTCAGTGAAAGACTATCAGCTAAAGCTGATGTGGAAAACTCTCAGGGAGTAGATAATAATAATAATAATAACAATAATAATAATAATAATAATAATAATAATAATAATAATAATAGAGTCCTGGAGACTTGAGGAGGCTTGCTGTTACTCAAACTCCAGTGAAAAACCATCAACTAACACTGATGTGAAAAACTCTAAAGAAGAAGAAAAAGAAGAAGAAATTTGAATATCTATACATGTTACTGCAGTACAGTAATAATGATGAATCGTTGGAAGAATGTTTATTAGTAAAAGCTTGTCAAAATGCTCATAGATTCTGATGCAATTTTCTACACAAATTCCATTTACCGTGGTAGATCTGATTTTGCGCTCATCCAAGATATAATTTGTCAAGTGAGACATTCCTTAATTTGAAATTATAGATTATTTCACTTTATATATTTAGTTGAAATTAAGTAAAACATAAATTCTTCAAATAAGATAAAACAGTTAATCAACGTATGGATCAAATGACAGATTTGAGTGTCATGATCGGCAGGTGTTCCATTGTTAGCCAATATGGGTGGCGGTTGGCATCCTGTTACAATTCCAAGTCCTCATAAAAAGATCAAACCAACAATGCACCAGAGCGACCTCATATAAAAATGGGATAAGGGAAGAAAAATATCCGCTGTGATTTTAAAAGAAACTTAAATAGAATATGAGAAAAGAAGAAACAAATAGTTGGTACAATCAGCTACAGTTAATATAAGGCAAACATTTGCCGAACAAGTGAAGATGATTTTAAAGAAACACTGTTCTTTTTCTTCAAGATAATATGAATATATGGATAGGTACGTTGTGTAGAATAAGTTCAAGAAGAGTCACCTAAGCGAACAGAACATTGAAATATTGATTAATAAATGCCCAGCAGTCAGTGGCATGAATTGATGTTAACAAAAGAATAAAGAAACAAAGTTCAGTTAATAAAAAAATACTTACGGAAAAAATGGTTGCAGGACTATCTCTAAAGAATCCATAATGGAAAAAGTCAAGGTATAAAGCCAAGACATTTTTTTAATATCCCAACAGCAATATCACTGAACTAAATGATTTAATTCATGTAGATACTTGACTTCACAGTGATAAAACTGCTATCAATTTATGGAACCTCAAAAGAAATACAAAATCTGGATGGTAAGTTAAACTTGAAGAAAGAATAAAAAGGACTAAAAGAAAAAAATACACAAGATCACAACTGAATGAAAAAAAAAAGAAATCAAAATACACTGACGAAAGAAGAGAGTGTTTAAAGATAGTAGGATAGAATCAAGTTATACAAGGTAAGAAAAATACATAAAAGAAACATTTAAAAAATGAATTGCAGGGACTCAAAGAGGTTTTTACACGGACAATAACTTGAACTCACTTAGAACAAAGAAGAAAAAAGTATTAACTTTGAAAACTACAGAACATTATAGCATTCATGAATCTTGGTCTAAAACTCACGCCCATCAATGATAAATTATCACGACAACCGATTAAATGTCAACAAGAAGCATCATGAATGGATAACAAAAAGGAAAACCCCTAAAAATTCTCCAAAAGGAAACCTACCTCAGCAACTATAGTACGATAACGTGTTTTCCGACGACGTCGAATATCCTAAGAGATTAGAAAAGACATCTATTACTTACTTGTATACCATGGATTTTTTTCTGTGAGAATAAATAGAAGGGAACACAAGGCAACACATGGTTAATATATATATATATATATATATATATATAGAGAGAGAGAGAGAGATTAACACATCAATAAGATTAAAACAAGACAAAAAATGTTATTATAGCATGATTGACTACAAAAAAGGTTATGATATGATCCCGTAAACTTGAATACACATGTTTGAAAATGTACAAACCATCTGACATCAGAAAGTTCATCACGCAAGCTATGAATAACTTGAGAGTGGAATTGGTAGCAGGAGAAGAAACCTGGGCAGAGGCTAAAAATTAAAGAAATATCTTCGAGAAAGACTCACTATCACTGCTGTTATTTATTATAACACTGATATCACTCAATTACATGCTTAGGAAATACACAGGAAGCAAAAAATTGACAAAACATATCAAAAGATAGAATATCTGTTGTATCTATAATATTAAGTTATTTTCCCACAAAATCCCAAAAGAGAAAACAAAACAATAAAAGTACAAGAACCCTTGATGCAAATTTCAAAAATCCAAAGTCAGGACGTAGCTATGGAATTTAACATGGAAAATGTGCAATGCTTAAAAGGTGGAAAAAAAGATATAACGGGAAGAATAGATTTACTCGATGAATAAACAATTTAAGAAAAAATATTTGCGGCAGCCAGTAGCAACAGTGAGGATTGGGAAGAAGCATCAATTTAAGAACTCAAGAAATTCATAAAACAATG
Source organism: Sepioteuthis lessoniana (assembly GCA_963585895.1). Classification (NCBI taxonomy): domain Eukaryota; kingdom Metazoa; phylum Mollusca; class Cephalopoda; order Myopsida; family Loliginidae; genus Sepioteuthis; species Sepioteuthis lessoniana. The sequence goes on along the minus strand of OY757906.1, from coordinate 86,105,423 downwards.
CAAAGAAAGATTAATTATAGCACACAGTAAGAACAATTGTAACATAAGAAAATAGGGTAAAATAACAAATGCTTGAAAACAAGAATAGGAGGAAAAACAACTCTGATATTAGTTTAAGTGAAAAACTGGGGAAATTGTAGTCGAGGTGCATAAGACATTGTTAAGATGAGGAAAAAACAAACCTAAGTCATATAAGGGTGATTGTGATACTAATTATGGTTGATGCACTTTGAATGGTCCTAAAAGGCTTGGAACAAAAAAAAATAATCAATTGGAAATCAGAGGAATAATTGTGCCCATGCAGACTTCAACATGGTTTAGATCGGCCAGAATACTCATTGACCCTGAGGAAACTCGATTTTGATCAGATTCCGTGAAGAGACCTCAAGCTAACGTTGAAGAAGTAATATACCCATCAAGATAGTTAACGGCAACAGAAACACATCACTCGAATATAGAAAAAGAAACAGTAGAAATAGTGTGAAGCATGGAAAAGTGGCGAAACTTATAATTAGAACGAAAATATTGACTAAAAGCGGACTGAGAACATTCATATTTAATGCCATAATCGAACCCATAGACGTAGAAGAATTAGTGACTGAAGAGTTAGAGGAAAATTATTGTTTTGACAGTGAAACAGAGCAGAGTGTGGAAGAAAGTGAAAATGAACCGTTAGAAGTGACTGACGAAGAAGAATAATCTTAACCAAGATCACCCATAAGAAAGACACTAAGAAAAACACAGTTTCCAGAGAATAATCAGGAGAAGCACAAGAGCAACCAATAAAACTTCCTAGGATCAGGGAGGTATAGCCTCATATAGAAATTAAGTCCACCCATAAAAGCAATAACCCAATATCAACCAGGTTCTAGTTAATACCGTATATATACATCATAACGGTATCATTTCTTTCTCTGGTGACATTTCTTAGCAAAAATACTTGTACTAATATAATATTCATGATTGCTGATTATTTTTATCCAGTCTCCACCTACAAATTATCATCATAAACATTATTTCCCTTCTAGTCGATGGCATACACGTTGAGATAATTTTTGCATACTCAAAATATATTCCCAAATTAAAAAAAAACCTAAACAAACCGGTATTGAAATGCAGAACTTATTTCATTTGATTCAAATTTGAGGTATATTTATGAGGTAACAAATATCGCTTTTTCTTATCAAGAAAACGGACTTAGTAATTTTTTAAACCAAAGTGTTCACTTAAGTTAAGGAAAGAATGTTCATTACATTTATCGGACTGTGTTATTATTTGTAAATATAGAAAGGGAGAATATATCATTAACATTATTATATATTCCGTTAGTTTCTTTGTTCTTCTACCAGTAGCTTCGATGAGCATGAGCGTGGACCCTGCCCCAAATCAAATTGTTGATCCCCGTCGACTTCTGTCTATTATAAGAGAATCGTATATATACCAAAAAACATATAAGTAACCTTACTAGAAAATAGAAAGAGAAACTTAAATCTATTAAAATATTTACAATTAAAATAAGCATTTGAATATTTATTCGTCTGTCGTTAGTGATTTTGTATTTTTAAGAAGTGTTAAAGTACATGCTTTTATAAATATTAACAGATTTCATATGCATATTTTTAATCGCATAATCTCTTAAAACAATCATATTATTTCGACCGTCTGATATACTACACTCTGATCCGCTATTCAATTTATCATTATTCAATGCTGATGTTTTTTTTGTTTTCTTTTACAAGCGTTAAAATTTTTAAGTTATCAATGATAATAATTGGTAAAAATAAAAGTAGCTTCAAGTAAATATTCTTAAGACAAATATTTTGCCCAGTGTTAAGGGATTTAAAATATTCTTACCTAAGACACATAAGGGAAAAGGAGACCCACTTGACCCATAGATAGGACCCACAGAGAGTGCACATAAGATTAATGAACACAAAATAATGACTGTACGCCTTAGCGATCCAGTACTGGTACCTCACCTCTAGAGATAGTTTAACCCTGCCCAGATAGAGCACTATTGTAATTGAGCATAATGGGAATTGAGCACTTTTAATTACTGCAGTGGATGCAGTCACTCTATTTCAATCCCCATTAACAGTATGACGATGTAGTCTAAAGCTACCAGTGAGTACTGGGGTAAAATCTCATAGATTGTATCAAATCAGAGTTTGTTCTCGAAAATAAGACGCACTGAATTGCCGTGGATTTTGAGATAAAAATGGTCAAGCAGGCCAGAAGACCAGACAGTTTTGATTAACCAAAAAACTAACATGGTCCAGCTGGTCACTGAGTTAACATAAACAAAAGTAAATGATTGTAAAAAAATACCTTTACATAACTAGAGAGTGAAAACTGTGTCGTAAAAAAAAAAGAATGTTAGACTAGAACAATTTCACATGGAAGCAAATTGACCAGTGAACACGAACAGTGATACTACATTATAAAAGTAGTTCAAGTCAGCTGTTATTGGTTGGAAAGACTCTTTGTGTAATGTCTAAAGTGCAGAAAGACCCCTCGAAGTAAGCAATTTCGAACTCCAGTCGTGCTATTACGTTCACTTTCGAACAAATATTCTTGTGAACGATATGGATCCCGTCATCCCCTTGGTTAAATAATACCACTTCTGTTATTCAACCAGAATCTTACTGGTATAAGAAGTAAGCACTATGTTGATACACCATTAACAAAAGAAACTGAACAGAACCAACCTTTCTGGTTCAAGGATGTGTCTTCCGAGTAAAGGATCTCCAAGTTTAGATTTCCCTCAATTTTAAGGACTTGAATCCCACCCGAAAAGTCAGAGGAGCTATACTCTGAACCTAGACCTAAATGCCTACAAAATACATTGTACTCAAAGTTATGGTATACTACTACGTCCTGATAATAGGCAGAAGCGCTGATCCATTTGTGAGTAACATGAATACAGAAAAAATCAGAAGCATGTCGGTAATTAGCAACAGGTTTGAAAACTGAACGTGCAAATATTACAGATAATTTACCGTCTCTATCTTCTTGTGAAATTAAGGAACTTGAGAGGACTCATGAAAACCAATTCTCAGTTGAAAGTAATCAATGATACCAAGTAGACCGACGGATACTTGTGGACACCTGCTGGTTTTTGTTGCATCGATCACCCCAGCATTCACCATATACCTCTGAAATGAAGACGTTATACAGTAATTTTTACAAACAATAATCGACAAAAAATGGCTATGGACAATATACAGGATAGTTGCCAAATTGTATCTAATTCAGTGCCAGCAGACGACGACGCAAAAGGGTAAAAAATGTGACTTACGCGAGAGTCTATGGATACTGAGATCGATTTTTACCTAAAAGACCTTAAGGCTCTGGAAACGATCCCAAAGAGTTTCAAGAAAATATTAGTACCACAAAGACCTGGAAAGGTGACAGAAATTATGTTGTTCGAATAAATAAGCTGATCATTTTGAGAAAATGTTTGGAGCTAGATGAAAACCAGTGTTGTTGATTCACTAATATCATCATGAAGGAATTTAAAAAATAATGATAAGAATATTTCGCTTAATAATCATTATTTGTATTATAATCTTAATTATCATCATCAGCAGCAGCATAGGTGGCATGAGTGGGAGTAGTAGTAGTCATTGTGATGTGAACACACGCATTAATAGGATTATTTTATATAGAGCCAAAATAATGGTAACTGCCCAAGCGAACCAACAACTGAAACAAATATTGTTGCAAATAATCTACATAATTTATGTATGATTATTGGAAAAAAACAACAAATTAAAAGGTTCTGTATTATCTTTCTGGTACAAGCTAACAAGTGTAAAACTTACTTCGACTAGATATTTTACCAGTAATTCTGTTAAAATAGACTTCATTTTGACGACCAAATTTAAACAAAACGCTTTAACACCATAAGGATTATTAGCGGAGGTGCCCGTGGTGTAATGGTTATCGTCGCAGGAATTGGACACGGCGACACGAGTTCAATTGCATTTCACATAGCACTAATACCCTTGGAAAAGGTATGAATCCAATTATTCTCCCTCCAGCTATGGTAAATAGTAGGGCAGACTAGGTTCTTCAGCCTTGAGGCAACTAGTCTAGGAGAAGGAAAACTCTGACCTTGTGTCATATCCTGCCCGAGCGGAGGGGTTGGGTAAATATGATAAGGATTATTAGCTGCCTACATAATACACTGACCGGAAGCAATATATCCTGTTTTATACATGTATCTACGTCTAATTATACAACACCTCAACTGATGTCTTATGCATGAAAATTAGTTGCCGTACAAAAGCTGAAAAGCCAAAAAGACGATGATATTTACACATAGTTTGAAGGCGAGATAGATACAAATCTTTGACACCGGCATTAAGGTGACTTGAACTGCCTTATTCAAGATTTGAGTTTTGATCATCATTTCTTTTTTTACGAAGATAACCCTCATACTAAACGAACCTTACGATATGCATATATATATATAGTGATCCTCAGACAAAGCCTAATGGTTAGAAGCTTTGGCTTGGCGTTTGAGTCAACCGGGTTTCGATCCCAACTACGGGGAGATACTGTCTAGCCACACTGATGAGTTCTGATAGAACGAAACAGATCTGTCTGTGGATGACTATAGATATATACTCCCCTACCCCCGTAGGGTCGAGTTCTCTAGCGAAGAAGTAATCGTGTTGCCATTAGCGCCTTTGCATGTCTCTTCGTATTTGAATTGAGATCTCGGCGGCCGTTGAACGGATGTATGTAAACAATAGTAATTGTGATTCATAACCGTTTAAAATGTACTTCATAGCTAATATCTCCTCGTAGCTAAATGGTTAGAAGCTTTTGGCTTGGCGTTTGAGTCAACCGGGTTTCGATCCCAGCTACGGGGAGATACTGTCTAGCCACACTGATGAGTTCTGATAGAACGAAACAGATCTGTCTGTGGATGACTATATATATATATATAGCTAGTGGTTAGAGTGTTCACCAATGGTCCCAGAAACCTGTGTTCTATCCCAAGTCGTGTCATACGAAAGACTTTAAAAATGGTACTTGATACCTCCTTTCTTAACACTCACTAATATAAGTTACGTATCCAGGGTAAAGTGCAACAGTCCAGAGAAAGGAGTAGCGCCCTCCCCTACACCTTGGTGTTGTAGCTATTGAAAAGGCAGCTATTTCGTCGCTCTCGATTAGGGTCACCAAATTTACTTATATATATATATATATATATGTATACAATATCCCCAAGAAGATGTGTTGGGAATGATTCTACTTGAGAATATATGAAGGGTTTTATAAATCTCCTTGAGTGTTCGTATATGATCATTAAAATAAAAGTTTATTACTTAACAAATTTCCATGTAAGTGAAAAAATAAATAAACGTAATACGATACATGGCACTAGATAGTGACATTACATCCGCTTTTGACACGAGCTTCTCACAACGTCATTTCCCTCTCTCTCTCTCCCCCTCTCTCTCTGTATTTCTCACTCACTATTTTTAAAACGAGTAAGTGTTCTTTGAAAACATATTCTTTTCTTTCCATTGCGTGATGACTACTTGAAGAGTCTGTTTTCTCTTATAGAGTTGCTAAATGTAATAAATTTATAATAGGCCATTGACATTTGCTGACTTTTTCAAATATATATATGACAAAAAATTATCTATTCTTAGGAGTAAGATAGTGTTTATTTATTTTCTGGAGTATAGGTAAAAATGATTAATTACAAAGCATCTATATTTTATTTTAAATTTATTTTCAGAATTAATTTCATGGCAAATCTTTTATTTTTTCATTTACTTTTGGATTATTTTCATAGTATCTCTTTTATTTTTTATTTATTATCTGGATCAAATTCACAGAATCTCTTTTCTTTTTAATATATTTTCTGAATTAATTTCATAGTATCTCTTTTATTCATAATTTATTTTCTGAATTAATTTCATAGCATCTCTTTTATTCATAATTTATTTTCTGGATTAATTTCATAGCATCTCTTTTATTCTTAATTTATTTTCTGGATTAATTTCATAGCATCTCTTTTATTCATAATTTATTTTCTGGATTAATTTCATAGCATCTCTTTAATTTTTAATCTATTTTCTGGAGTATCGGTTACAATGATTTATTTCATAGTATCTCTTTAATTTTTAATCTATTTTCTGGAGTATCCGTTACAATGATTAATTTCCCTGCATCTCTTTTTATTCCTAATTTATTTATCGAATTCATTTCATACCATCTATTTTATTCTTAATTTACTTTCTGGATTAATTTCATAGTATATCTTTTATTTTTGACATATTTTTCTGGATTAATTTCATAGTATCTCTTTCATTTTTAATTCATTTTTTCGATCAATTCCATAGCATCTCATTCATTTTTTTATTAATTTTCTGGAATAATTTCTTCGAATTTCTTTTATTTTTAATTTACTTTTTGGATTAATTTCATAGAATCTCTTTTATTTTTATTTATTTTCTGGATTAATTTCATTGAATCTCTTTCAATTTTATTTTCTTCTCTGGATTAATTTCATAGAATCTCTTTTATTTTTATTTATTTTCTGGATTAATTTCATTGAATCTCTTTCAATTTTATTTTCTTCTCTGGATTAATTTCATAGAATCTCTTTTATTTTTATTTATTTTCTGGATTAATTTCATTGAATCTCTTTCAATTTTATTTTCTTCTCTGGATTAATTTCATAGAATCTCTTTTATTTTTATTTATTTTCTGGATTAATTTCATTGAATCTCTTTCAATTTTATTTTCTTCTCTGGATTAATTTCATAGAATCTCTTTTATTTTTAATTTATTTTCTAGATTAATTTTATAGCATCTCTTTTATTTTTAATTTTAGATAATCTCTTTTACTTTTTATTTATTTTTCGAATAAGCCTAATACCAACTTTTTATTATTAAATTTATTTTCTGGATTAGTTTCCAAGCATCACCTTTATTTCTAATGTATTTTCAGCAATAAACTTCATGCCATCTCTTTTATTCCTAATATATTTTTCTGGATGAATTTCATAGAGTCTCTTTTATTTTTAATTTATTTTCTGAATTAATTTCATAGTGCCTCTTTTATTTTTAATTTATTTCTTTTAGATTAATTCCATAGTATCTCTTTTATTTTAATTCATTTTCTAGATTAATTTCATAGCATCTTTTTTTTTTAATTCATTTTCTAGATTAATTTCATAGCATCTTTTCATTTTTTATTTTTTTTTCTTGATTCATTTCATACCATCCTCTTATTTTTTATTTATTTTCTTGATTAATTTCATCGCATCTTTTTGTTTTTAATTTATTTCCTTGATTAATTTCATAGAATCTCTTTTCTTTATAATTCATTTTCTGGAATAATTTCATAGCATCTCTTTACTTTTTTTTTGATAAATTTAATTGCATTTCTTTTTTTTAATCTTATTTTATGGATTAAATCCCTAGCATATATTTCATCATCAATTTATTTTCTGGATTAATTCGATAGCATTTCTATTATTTATGGATTAATTTCATAGCATTTCTTTTATTTTTAATTTGTTTTCTGGATTAATTTCATAGCATTTCTTATTTCTAATTTTATTTTCAAGGTTAATTTCATAGCCTCCCTTTTATTTCTTATTTATTTTCTTGATTAATTTCATTGCATCTCTTTTATCTTTTACTTATTTTCTGGATTAATTTGATAGCATTTTTTATTGTCACTTTTATTTTCTGGATTAATTTCATAGCATCTCTTTTATTTTTAATGTATTTTCTGGATTAATTTCATATCATCTAATTTTATTTTATTTCATTTCTGGAGTATCAGAAACAATGATTAATTTCATAACATATCTATTTATTCCTATTTATTTTCGGGATTGATTTCATCGCTTCTCTTTTATTACTCATTTATTTTCCGGATTTATTTCATAGTATCTCTCATATTTTATTCTAGATTAATTCCATAACATACTCTTTTTTAATTCATTTTCTGGATTCATTCTATAGCGTCTCCTTTATTTACAATTTATTTCAAAATTAATTTCTCAAATCTCGTTTATTTAAATTTATTTTCTAGATTAATTTCATTCTTATTTCTTTCTTATTTTTAATTTATTTTATAGATTAATCTTATAGGATCTTTTTTTTTCTAATTTATTTTCTGGATTAATTTTAGAGCCTCTCATTTTTTTAATTTCATTTTCTTGAGTATCAGTAACAATGATTAATTTCATAGCATCTCTGTTATATTTAATTTATTTTCAGAATACATTTCATAGCATTTCTTTTGCTTTTATTTTATTTTCTGGAGCATCGGTTACAATGATTAATATCATATAATCTCTGCTTTATCTAATCTTATTTTCTGGATTAAATTCATATCATCTCTTTTTTTTTTTTTCTAGATTAATTTCATAACATACCCTTTTTTAATTTATTTTCTGAATTCATTTTATAACATCTCTTTTATTTCTAATTTAATTCGGAATTAATTTCTGAAATATCGTTTATTTTAAATTTATTTTCTAGATTAATTTCAATGTATCTCTTTTGTTTTTAATTTATTTTCTTGAATTATTTCATATCTCTTTTAATTTTAAGTTATTTTCTGGTTTAATTTCATAGCATTTCTTTAATTTTGGTCTATTTCCTGCTGTATTTGTAACAATGATTAATTTCATAGCATTTCTTTTATTTTTAATTGATTTTCTGGATTAATTTCATAGCATATCTTTTATATTTAATTGATTACTGGATTAATTTCATAGCATCTCTTTTATTTTTAATTGATTTTCTGGATTAATTTCATAGCATACCTTTTATTTTTAATTTATTTTCTGCAATAATTTCATAGCATCTCTTTTATTTTTGTTCACTCGCTCTTTATCGCAATTTGTCGGTCTATTGTTCTTTGACCATTAACAAAGTTTTCAGATCGGAAATTCGATCCGTATTTTTCCCTTGGGCATTATTGCGAAAAGAAACTAAAAGAGTGTCGCCATGGATTGAACTCGGACTGGTGTCTCCACTCAACTGTTACCTGTGGACTCCTTCACTCATAAACAAAACATCCTTCTGATAACAGTAAAAAAAAATCTCGTCTGACTATCCCAGACCTCTACAGCTCAATGGCAGTATTTTCTGGCACATGTGAAATACATTGGCAATAACTTGCTGTTTATGTTGCTAATAGTGTTGATTGAAGATTAGACCTCACTAAATGTGATATACACTGGATGAGCGGTATCCGTTGTATATTTTTTTTTGTTTTCTTTTTTGGCGGGGGGGGGTTCATGGAGTTAACATCCTTAGAAATCGCAGGCACTTCCGTTATGGTATCACCGATCGACGCCTTCAGTACTCACCTACCTCCAGGGAGATACAGTGCAATATATTTCTAAATTTAACAATAATTCTTATTTCAAACGGTGTTAAATCTTTCCCCCGAATCGCAGTTGTCCTAGCTACACAGTTTAGGCTTCTTAATCTCTTTACCTCTTGAGTTACACAGGTGAAGGTGACGAATTTAGTTTAGCCTGACACACAGGCATTAGCTTGTTTACAGAAGTTTTTGTTTCTAAGGGTTTAACAATTTAATCACTGAAAAGTTTATATTTGTCGTAATGTTATCGTTTACGTTTGGTCATTTTAGCTGATGACTCTTATTCTTAATTTTTTATAATCATTTTCTGTACTGTTCCTTTTGTTTTGTTAGTAGTGGCTAGATCAACATGACTGATTGATTTTTATGGCATGTCAAACGGGAATTTTGTGATATAAATGGATACCCTTATACCGGCCTAGAAGACCAGACCTCGTGTTGATAAACAAAAACAAAAAAAAGACAGAGAATGTCTCGACTATTGAATTTTGACGTTTCCACAGACTACAGAGTGATAATAGAAAAAAGGCAAAGATAATCAAATACATGGACCTCGCCAGAAGACTAAAAATCTGTTGAACTTTAGGGTACAGGTAATTTCAATTGTACTTGGTCCACGCAGAACAGTCCGCTGGAGCTTGGAGAAAGGACTAAAAATATTGAAAAGTGGCAGGAGAATAGAAAACATACAGACTACAACAGAACTGAGATCGGCTAGAATACTTAGGTGTATCCTGGTGACTATAGGAGACCTGCTGTCACTCAGGTAGAGCTGGTGTAAAAACTCCTAAGGAATTAAATGATAATAATAAATAAAACTAAAATAGTATGAAGCTTTAAAGAATTCACAGAAGTAAAACTCACAGTAAAACAAAGAGAGATAGAGAGAATGAGAGGGAGAGCAAGAGGGAAGGAGGGAGGGAGAAAGAAAAAAGAAAGAAAGAAAGAAAGAGTCAACTTATCCTAATAGGATGGGGTTCCAATTTTATCCATAACCTTTGGGGTTTCCTTTTCGAAAATATTAAAACAAAGAATAAAACAAAAGAGATGATTGATTTCTGTTAGCAGTCTTCAAAACTCACTCCATACTCTTGCGAGTTGCACGCATGCTCATAAACACCTTTCACTGCAGCTGTGGAGCATTTTCTTCTGTCAAAAGATGATTTCAAAGAATTCCTTGATCGTTCTTATTTGTATTTTGGAGACAGTCTGAAATTATTTTGTATTCCCCTGTTACGTTTTTCTTTTCTCGATCTTTATTGACGTCAATAAAAAAAAGATCAGTTAATTTGGATGGAATAACGGGATTTAACGCTGGTACGTTGAGGGCATAGTTGATTAAATTCATTTTTCAAATTTTACGTTAATTCTGAATTAGTTTTTTTTTTTTTCGATTTGTTACTGTTTCATTGGAAACATTATCCTATTTTTCCGAAGGGGACTATATTCATTATCCTAAAAAAGAAGAAAACATCTTTATCTTCACGTTCCATTTAATTTTTCAAAATTCTACGTCTTTTATTCTATACCATAACACTTTATATACAAATCTGATGGATAGATTTATCAGTTATCAAAAATAACGCTGATTTAGAAGGACTGAAGGATGCTGGGTTGACGACACTTCAAAAAAGAAAAAAAGTATTACTGTAAATGGAACTAACATTTTTCAGTAATACTTTTCAAGGCTCAATTGAAGATGATAAAGTCAACCTTGGTGAAGATTTTAAACAGTGAACGGAGTTTAATGAGGAACAAACACCATGATTCGAATTCATTGAAGGTAATAAAAAGATACCTTTATTGAATAATATTTTCGAAATATAGCGCTTACGATTGTAAAAGTGCTGGACAATAATTCTGAATCCAATGTTCATAATTTTAAATTTTGACAGTTATTTTAGCGTACAATTATATATATATATATATATATATATATATATATATATATATATATATATATGTATATATATGTGTGTGTGTGTGTGTGTGTGTATATATATATATACATATGTAAGAATATATGTATATATATGCACATATGTACATATATATGAATATATAAGTATATATAGGTCTATATATATACATATAAGTGCGTATATATATATATATATGTATATATAAACATATATATATATACATGTATATGTGCCTGTGTGTATATATATATGTATATATGTATATATATGTGTATATACATGCATATATATGCATATACATATGTATATATATATGTATATGTGTATATAAATACATACATACATATATATATATATATATATATATATATATATATATATATATATATATATATATATACAGATGATTTGAAATTCGGTATTTACATTTTCTCACAAGTAGGGGCTGTATATATTTTTTTTTGTTTTTGTTTTTCAATTGATTGGAAGTATGGATGACTCATCGGTCCGTTGCATAGATATCAATAAAAATTTTGCTTAAATTTTCTCTTGTTTTATTTGTGAAGTTTTTTTCAGTACATAAAGTTTTCTGTTATCTGGTAATTTAATATTGCTTTTTGTGGAGAGGCCTTTATTTTGTAGTGATTGGGAGCATCGTATGTAATTTCGTTTGCAGTTTGTGCACTAAATGATAGAAACTACATTTTGAAAATTACAGCTTCGAATTTTGACAATTATGACTTTAGTTATGGGATTTTTGAAAGTATAGGTTTTTCCACCTTTCTTATATTACATACACAAAATCGTTTATATATGCATGTACAGGTTCCATGTGTTATGTGTTCCTTAAATTTAGATGAGATAAGAGTGTTTTTTTTTAATAACTTTGTTGTAATTTGCTTTTAAATAGTCTGTTGTGTAGAACTTTCTTTCATCATATTATTTTTAAGTTAATCTAGGTTCTTCCATATTTCCTTGAAGAGTTATGTGTTATTTCTGTTGTATGCTATGATATATTCTAAGGATTTTTCGTTACTATTTTTATAGGTGTTTGTAGCGGTTACAAAGGTAGTAGAAACTCATATTTATGAACATTGTAGGATGTCATCTCTGATGACCGAAGATTTTGTGGGGCGTAAAGTTGCAGATCTTACGTTCTACCGATTAAGGATAATTGCCTTTGAAATGGAGGCATTGTTCAGTGTACATGCGTTTGTGGTTTATATCTAGTAAATTTTGACAATTGTGATATTTAATGAGTATATCTAAAAATGGAAGTTCTTTAAACTTATATTCTATTGTGAAATTTATCTTAGTTGTGTATAACGTTGATACTGCCCCTTCATTATTTCCAATTTATGAAGCAATTATTTAGGTATCCATTCTTTGATCAAATAAAATCCATTTTAATATTGTTACCATATTTTTCCCCAATGATTTCATTGATATTTCTTTTTAAATATCAGAGTGGTGTACGTTGGTACCATTTTTGTTCCCATCACGGTTCCTGGCGCTTGGGTGTAGTTTTTGTTGTCAAATTGGAAAGAATTATTGTTTAGGATTAGTTTTCAACAATCATTGAAAAATCTTTTGTTGAATTTTGAGAGTAATATTCATATGTATTTTTAAATCAGGATGGCCTGTTTTCCTAATAAGTGAGAAATATTATTATATCCTACTAGCATACAGCCTACCAAAAGAAACCGTAGCAGCAATAACGATGCTCTACAGAAACACCAAAGTGAAAGTACGTTCACCAGATGGAGACACAGAATACTTCGACATTGTTGCAGGAGTACTACAAGGAGACACCCTAGCCCCATACCTCTTTATCATCTGTCTAGACTACGTGCTTAGAACTTCGATCGACAAAATCAGAGAAAATGGCTTCGAGCTGACAAAGAAAAGAAGCAGAAGGTACCCCGCAAAAACAATTACCGACGCTGACTACGCCGATGACATAGCGTTACTGGCGAATACGCCTAACCAAGCAAAGACACTACTGCATAGTTTGGAACGAGCCGTCACAGGCATTGGCCTTCATGTCAATGCACACAAAACTGAATATATGTGTTACAACCAAACAGGCGACATTACCACACTAGACGGAGCCTCTCTGAAACTAGTAGACAAATTCACCTACCTAGGAAGTAACGTCTCATCAACCGAAAACGACATCGACACACGACTAATGAAAACATGGACAGCTATCGATAGACACTCGATCATATGGAAATCAGACCTGACCGATAAAATGAAGCGCAGTTTCTTCCAGGCCGCGGTTGTATCGATACTACTATATGGATGCACTACTTGGACGCTAACTAAATGGCTGAAGGAGAAACTAGACGGCAATTACACAAGAATGTTGGGAGAAATATTGAACAAGTCCAGGCGACAACACCCCTCAATACACCAGCTGTACGGCCACCTGCCTCCCATAACGAAAACTATACAAGTTAGACGAACCAGACACGCGGGACACTGCTGGAGAAGCAAGGACGAACTCATCAGTGATGTACCCCTATGAACCCCCACATATAGCCAAGCAATAGCAGGACGACCAGCTTGAACATTCATAGAGCAACTATGTGAGGATACGGGATGTAACCCTGAAGACCTGCCAAGAGCGATGAATGATAGGGAGAAGCGGAGAGAGAGGGTCTCTGGTGCTGGTGGCACGACATGATGATGATGATGATTATATAAGGTCATAATATCAAAAGTTAACTGGAAAGTATTAGGGTCCTTTGTTTTTTTTCTTGTGGTATGGCGCTGAAAATTGAATGTATACTGGAGATTTTATCTTATTTAGGAATTATTGTAACATGATAGAATTTGATTTCCTGAATCTGTTGGTTTGTATGTTGGGCCAGCTTGTGTAAGACTAAATTTGAGTTCACTAGGATTCGGAATTTATAAGTATATAGATTTTTGTGTTTTAACTATTGTTTTAATTCCTTAAATTTTGTGATATATTGGTAATCCGTAAAAATTGCGAAATTTTGGAATAAAATTGATTCGGAAGTCTTCTTTCATTTTTGTTCATGTGTCATTGATTATAATATAGAATTTTAGAACATTTGATATGATTGACTAGCCTTAAGGCTCATTCCTTAGTATTTCTAGGATTTTTGTTCTGCAATATATTTTATCCGAAATGAATTTAGCGTTTTATTTGTCGGTTACTTCATAATCATCTACATATACGGAAAAATAAACAAAAGGAAAATAACAACTAAATTTGAAAGCATTTGCTGATTGGCTTAATGAGTAGCGTGTTTGCAAATAGGCCGAGAGACCAGAGTTCAATCTCCATGTTGAGTCATACCAAAGACTCAAAAAATGGTACTTGCATCCGCCTCTCTGAGCTTTACGAATTATAAGGTGTGGATCAAGGGTAAAGTGGAGTAATTCAGGAAAAGGAGCGGCGCCTTCCCCTACACCTTGGTGTTGTATCTATTGAGAAGTGAGCCTTCGGGTCACCAACATTACTTTTACTATATATATATATATATATGTGTGTGTGTGTGTGTGTGTGTGTGTGTGTGTGTGTGTGGTGCATTCAATAAGTTTACAGACTTTTTTATACAGGCATTTAAAATTGTTGTAGACTCTTGAAAATTCTGTATGTTACTGCTCTCCATCGTATGAGATGACTGACTAATCTTTATGATTCCAGGTTAAAATTAACAGCTACAGCAGGTATTGGAATGCACCCCACTAAAGCCTGATTGTCACAGCAGGTGAATTTCAAAAATGCAATTTGGACTTTAGAAGAATGATAGGCAATAAAATTTTATTTTAAACTTGGAATAAATGCCATGCAATGAAAGCTGGATCTACTGCTATGACCCAGAGACCAAGAGATAGAATTCTTAGTGGAAGTATGCTGGCTCTCCAGCACCCAACAAGGCTAGACAGAGCAAATCCACCCACAAACTTTTGATGATCCCTTTTTTTTGAGAGCATTGGCATAATCTACATGCACTGGGATCCCACTGGACCGACAGTCAACAAGGAATACTGTGTTGAGGTTTTAAGGGAGTTCAGGAAGAGATTCCGTTGGAAGAGGCCAGCACTCTTCAAATTGGGTCAGTGGCATTGAATTGTCAGTGGCATTGAACCAGTCCACAACTCTATCCTTGTCACAGACTATTTGACCAAGATGGGCATCAACACAGTTCCCCACCCTCCCTATAATCCAGACCTTGCTCTCTGTGACTTTTGGTTATTCCCTAAGCTCAGAGGCTGTCGTTATGAGACAATTGAGGAGATGAAAGAAGCTCTGAGGAAGGTCATTGACATGCTCACAGAAGAGGACTTCCATGGAGCCTTCCAGAGGTTGGTTGAACGGTACAACAAGTGCATTGCAGACGGAGGAGATTACTTCGAAGGGGACTAGGGTTTTATGTATGTACTATGAATAAAAGTGTCTATACAAAAAAATTATGTAAGCTTATTCAATGATGCTCATATATATATATATATATATATATATATATATATATATATATATATATATATATATATATATATATATATAAGTTGGTGACTGTAGCCGAAGTGTATCCAGAGGCTCCCTTTTCAATAGCTAATGCACAGCTACTCCTTTCCCTGGATTGCTGCCCTTTAAATTTGATACGTACCTTATATTGCTAAGTATTAATAAATGAGGTATCGAGTACCATTTTTAAGTCTTTGGTATGACTCAACCTGGGATGGAACCCCGGTCTCCCGGGCCCTTGGCGAACACTCTTCCCAATTTTAGATTAGCTAAATCCGACAAGATGAGAAAAAGTAAGAGGAAAAGTGGATTACCCGAAACACTGACAACGGATTTAAAAATGATATTTCCTAAGAATTTTTTTAAATAATGACGAAATATCATTTATTTAATTCGTAGTCTCTTTTCCACTTATTTTTCACACTCATTCACTGTGTGTGTGTGTGTGTGTGTGTGTGTGTGTGTGTGTGTGTGTGTGTGTGTGTGTGTGTGTGTGTGTGTGCCTTTCTTTGTGTGTGTATTCAATTTTGATCCATCGAACTTACTTTTGATTTCCTGTAACCTGTTTTTCATATTTCTTTATCATACATTTACCTCCTTCTCACTCTTATACTCTCTCTTGCACACACACCACCTCAGAGACTCTCTCTCTCTCTTTCTCTCTCTTTCTCTCTCTCTCTCTCTCTTCCTCTCGCTCGCTCGCTCCCTAATTTTTCTTGATTTGTTTTCTATTTATTTATTTTATTTTATTGTTGTTTTCCAGCTTATAATTGTTTCAGAAAAATACCTTTATCCAGTGTTATTAACCAGAAAGATCTTCGGGAAGATTCTCTTTCATTTCAGAAAAAAAAAACATTCCTTTTATCACGTTCATGTGCGTCGCAATTAATGAAGATTTTTTTTTAATATTTTTTCGCTGGATAGTTTAAAGTCATCTTTTAATCACGATGACTCCTCCTCCTCCTCCTTCTTCTTCTTCTTCTTCTTCTTCTTCTTCTTCTTCTTCTTCTTCTTACATCATCAGATTTTACATTATAATTTCATTACCTTGGGGAATCTTTAACTTTGAAATTCAGATTAAATATTTTGCCCAAGACGCGTTTACATTTGACAAATCGTTAAAAAAAATCATTTGAACACAAATTGAACTAATATGTTTTTTCAATGAGCCCTGGAAATTTTGTCATTTAGATTTGAGAGAAAATACCCATAATCGCCCAATAATAACAACAACCGGTACGATTAACAAGAATACTTGCAATAATTTAACACTTGTACCGGGGCAGGGTTAACAGAATTGGAATTTTCTACCCTTGTTGTTCAAATAAAGGTTTCAGTTCAAGATTCTGTGTGATCTCCTGAGTTCGACATAAAATACCTGAAGAAGACCAAGGGATATATCAGCCCAAACATTGTGAATATAACAATAATAAAGAGGCCGATAGTCCGAATATTCTGAGTAATAATAGTTAGCAAGCTTCATCTCAGAAATTTAGATAAATGATATTAGAACCTTGTACTAAATGTCTTAAAGAAACTACTCACAAAATGTATATATACTGTACAATGCAAGCAATTTGCTAAATTCTAAACATAAAATAGCCCGAGTTGATATGCTGCTAAAATAAATCATTTTTACAAAATTAGAAACGTAAAAAACATGTTTTTGCTAGGAAATAAATATGCGAAATCCCAAATGAAAAAAACTATTCTTATTGCCTGACAATTGTGAAAACATGCCACCTGCGAATCGTATGTTTGTATTTTAAATAAGCTAAAAAGAAAACCAGAAACTATAACTTAAAAGCACAATAGAAATTATAGGGGAAAAAAAAACACTGAGTAAAACGATAAAACCAAAAAAGAACGAGTGAATAATAAAACAGGCTTATTCATTGTTGGCAATATCGATAGCCAGTGGTGTTGCCTCAGAGGAAAAATAACTTTTCATTTTATTCTATTTTATTCTTTCAGATGGAAACTTGCTGTATCCCAATATGTGGATAAGCTTCTTCTAGTTTCTTGGAAATAAACAAAAGAATTTACTTTCTGAACCTCTCTCAGAAATAACGGAAAACACATAAGAATGCTAGAAGTTGATTCTAAATGAGTGTACAGATGCTTTTTGCGCTTTTGCAATCATGATACGAGATCGTAAATTGAGAAAGCGATTCAAGTTGCAACTAACTATTCATGTAATGATGTAAGTGGTATGACATTTCTTAAGGTGCATTAATTAGATTGCTGAAAATTATAAATGCAAGATAATCAGTGAAAATTACACTTATTGCACTATCATAATGGTCTACATGATTAGATTCCTGATCACTAAGGAACGTAATGTCGCTATATGGTTTTACATGCCTTAGATTAGAGAGTAGTTTATAATGTGAAATTCATTTTAAGGATAAATCTCGATAAATATAAAAATGAGAGGCTACTCAAGAAGGCCCTTTGAGTGAAATGGTTATCGTTGTACGAACAAGTGTCAGTGACCCGAGTTAAAATCCAGAACGAATGTACTCGTATTTCACTTCGCACTAATACTCTTGAAAAAGATATGAATTTATCCGATCTCTTCTTCAGCTATGGATATTCAACTAGACTAGGTTCACAAACTTTAGTGAAGAAACCAATCTACGAAAAGGAAAATTGATCGATTTATCATCGTATTTTAAGACCGTGTTTATTTTTTGCCAAGAGGTTAGGGAACTGTATTCTTGATACGTTTATAAGCAGATTTTAAAGAGATTTTGCGCATGGTTATGTGATACTAAGTATTTCTATCTCATACAAATTATTTGCAAATGGATCTATTAGATCCATAGATGAAGTCGTAACAGATTCTAACTCTCTGCGTCAGAGTGGATCTGGAAGAAATAGCAAATTAGGTGTAATCCACACTCCCCATATATCTTGAAACTGTCTTTGAGCACGAGATTATGTTTAGTATGTTAACCAGGACACCCATTTATAGGCGTGGTCTTACTCCTCTGCAATTGGTACAGTAATCGTATTCTATGTTCCGCATGTATGTAGAAGTAAAACCTGGATTAAAACCAAGATTAATGCGCTTAAAATGACCTTATTTCTCAGAGTTCTCCAAGCGGAGGATTTGGGTAAATTCATATATAAAATGGTTTGGCGTTTACCATGGTGTAATCGTAGGCTAATACTGGTAGACCATTAGAGGTGATTTCAAGTTTTCTATGATTTCTTTAGTTGTAACAACTAAAGAAATCTTAGAAAATATGAAACTGTTCAGCTGAGCATTGCTTGATGATCCTTTACTTCGGAATATTTCACATACCCCATAGAGTTATATCAAATATTTTGTGACTTAAAAACATAAGTTTTATGAGTCATATTTTTTTTAATTGTTTAAGTATCTCTAGCTGAACACAAAAAATAGACTTTGTTCTCGAATACGTAAATGATATATATATATATATATACATATATATATATATATATATATATATATGTGTGTGTGTGTGTGTGTGTGTGTATGGGAAGGGAAGATATTATTTGAAAAGAATTCATGGTTTATATATTCTCGATTCAAAACATTCGCAGGAAATGAAAAAGATCTGTGTGTGTGTGTCTGTGAACATCATCATTAAGTCACATTTGAAGCCGAGCGTTCCTGACTCTCTCTCTCTCTCTCTCTCTCTCTCTCTCTCTCTCTCTCTCTCTCTCTCTCTCTCTCTCTCTCTTTCTTTCTTTCTTGCATTTATCCTCATCATCCAAGTCTCCTGGCGAGTCCATGCGGAACCTTCACTTACAAACGTCCTTGCATTTCCAGAAGTATCTTACATTTTTTGTTCCTCCTATATGGATGTTTTTTTAGATGAGAGGTACGTGGCTATACGGCTGCTTTATGTGGGGTGCTATTTTCAAGATATGTTCGAAACAGCACGCGTCTGTCTTGTATTGTTCCCACATAGCTTTTTCTGAATGCGTTTCGTAAAATCCCATTGCGTACCTTCATGAAGTAGTATTTACACAGTCACAGGTTGAAATAAATCCAGGTGTATTTTGTCATTACTTTAACTTGATGAGATATTGCTGCCGATATAATTGATCTGCTCCTGTAATTTCAGACATTTGCAACGTAAAGTGAAGATAAGACAAGAACTCAGGGATTTTTTTGCGATCACGTTGAGGCCATTGCTTCAGAGTAGGGATTCGTCTAGGACAGGTGAATTTGGGAGAAGCGCTAGTTCATCTGCTTAGCCTGTGTCTGTCAAGTTTAAGCTATGTCATTAAAGTACTTATCTATGCATCTACGTATATGTCGAGTGGTTTCGTTTTTAGTTGTTTCTTAAGATTTTTCCCTCTGTAAAGAGATATCAAGCATTCCCATCATTAACAAATGATTTTAACATTGATGCATTATTTCAAGGGATAGTTACTCTTTTTAATTCGAAAAAAATACAAATATATGGTATCACGTATTGTATATATGGTTACTTTTGAAACAGTTATAGTTGCCGCATAGATTGAACCCTAACAGTTACTATCACTCGGGATCAGAGAAGATCTAAGATTAATGGTAACGAGGAAATTCTTCTCCCACCCCAGATATCCAGAACTGGAGCCTTACCACATGTAATTTAGAGACATAGCCAGGGCACCCGCTTGGAATGTCCACTCTTCTGCAGGAAATAAATTCAAAGTATTCTTAGTCCTACCGACAGGGTGGTGAAATGAAATTAGGCGTTTTTATTATTTTGATATATATGAGAGGTTAATTCGTCAATTCTAAACCTCACACAGAGATAAAATCTATAGCAGGACTTTTTAAAGCGGATCATGGATATCAGCAAGATGTCTGCTAGGTGAATCTCAAGAATGCTGATGATAGAGCCCATGCTGAAATGGTTTAATTTTCAAGGCACTCCTGATTCACGGACTTCACCTTGATGCAGCTTAAAGGATTTTAAATTATATATATATATATATATATATATATATATATATATATATATATATATATATATGTGTGTGTGTGTGTGTGACAGACACACACAAACACACACACACACAAACACACACACATATATATATATATATATATGTGTGTGTGTGTGTGTGTGTGTGTGTGTGTGGAGGGAAAGGTTTTATCAGAGTTAATGTCAGTTGAAATGTGTGGGTCAGATATAATTTGAATCCAACGGATTCATAGATTAATCAAACCATTTGACAGAAGGAAAATCTCAAGATGCAACAAATAACGAGAAGAATGATAATAATGATGATGCGTAATTTGAATCAGCAAATAATTGTTCTTCATTAAAATTTCAACCTGAAAAAGAAACGAAAAGCAGAAACAGGAAAATATACATTCTTGCATGTATTCATCTTAGCGTAGCGCATTACATGTGGCAGAATGGTTTTTCAAGTTAAATACACCTTTTAAAAGAATTAGAGAAAATATTGATGGTTCTTCGTATATATATATATATATATATATCATATATATATATATATATATATATATATATATATATATATATAAAGATGGAATTAATGTAATGTCAGATATTCTAGCGGAACGTTTTAGACCACATTCATGAATGTATTGAATCATGATATCCATTAAGAATGATACAATAAGTATTTTTTCAGATTATAGGAATAGTGTTCATAAACCTTTATCAGTTTCCACCACTACATTCATTTAATCGAATGAATATATTTGATAATTTCAAAGATAATCTTCAACAGCATATTACTTGTTATGATTTATTGCTTACGTAACACCGTCATGGACCTTTTTAGACAGGTTTTTCATTAGTGATGAGAAGTTGGTAATTTATCATAACGTTCAACTGAGACATCAGAGGATCTGTCAATGAAACAGACTTGCTGAACAACTGAAAGGTAGACATCGACCAAAGAAAATTATATTCACTCTTTGGTGGGATATAAAAATAATTGTCTATTAGGAGCAGTTAAAAAATGGTCAAACTATCGCCTCTAATCTCTACTTCAATCAACGTCGTCATTTGAAAACAGCTAAGGAAAAAAATCGGCCCTTCTCAGTTACCAGAAAGGTAGTAAACCTCCATTCCGATAATGGTCATTCATATGCGTTTCTCTTATCCCTTAGAGTGGCTCAGTAGGCTGAATTGCTTCATCATTCTTTTTCTCTCCAACCAGTTCTTAAATGTTAATCATTTGTTTGGGCGATTAGAGAGTCATTTGAATGATCTACGGCTGACATCAAAAGAAAATGTTCAACACGCGTTGGTCTTATATTTTTAATCAAAACCAATGGAATTTTACAAGCGTGGGATCTATGAGATTGTTGAAAGATGGAAAGAGGTTCTAAGAAGTAATGGGGGTGATGGTAATGATGAAATATATTCATAGGCATACTTTTTTTTTCTTTTATAATACATACTTTAAAAGCAGATATCATATTCACATCAACCTGATATACATATATTTAGAATAATTTTTTTAGCTCTGATTCTTCTTGGAATTGATGGTTGTATGAAAGAATCAATTTTGTGCATATGTACATCATTTGGCCAACCGACGCACTGACTTCGAATAGTTTTAACTTTTGGCTCCACCAAGTCGAGTTCGAAGAGGAAAAGTCACGCTGTGGAACAGACGACATTACCTCCACTTTGTGATTTTATGATAGACAAGCAGACGGTGAAGGATGTGTCATAATGCTTCTAAAAGTCGAGTATAGGCTCAATAAAAATAGTATCCACATGACTGCTTTAGAGATATCATTCGACAGATGTTTTTGAATTTCTAATATATTTGCTGTAAGTGAATAGTAAACGTTTCTTTGTAAAGGAGACGTCTCAAGTGTAATACAAAAGGTAAAATTATGTAAATATCAACATCAGTTAATCAAAACTGAAACAATTCAGCTGTTTTCAACGTGCTTTCTAACTTATTCTCTCTCTCTCTCTCTCTCTATCTCTCTCCCTCTCACACACACACACACACTCTCTCTCTCTCTCTCTCTCTCTTTCTCTCTTTCACTATATATATATATATATCCCTCCACACTTGCAGGATTGGACAAATAATCAATTTTGAGCAGAGTTTAACAGGTTTTGATTCGGAGTTTTTCTTCTCATTAACTGGTTGGCAAAATAATGATCAAAAAGTTCACACTGCATGAATATTTTGCCAAAGCTGGAGAGAGAATAATTAGAGTGATACCTTTCCCACCGATATATATATATATATATATATATATGTGTGTGTGTGTGTGTGTGTGTGTGTGTGTTTGTATGTGTGTGTGTGTTTGAGTGTGCGTGTGCGTGTGTATTCCTGGGCATATAGCGAAACAAGTAAGTGTCAATCTGTATACTTGTATCTTATGGGAGCTCGGCGGATGGCAGCGATCAGGCTAGCTTTGGTGTTGTGGGAGGTCATGTTGGTGATGTTCTCGACGTATGACAAACGAAGTAGTCCAGAGGGTTCAGGTCGGGGGAGAAGAGGGTCAGTGAGAGAAGGGTACAAAGTCGTAGCATTCCTTCTAAAGCCAAGCCTGGGTCTCTTTGGACTTGTGGGCCGGCGCCGAGTCCTGCTGACATACCCAGGGTCTGCCACCGGCCACTTGATTGCACCAGGGGATCATTACACTCTTCAGCTTATCCAATTACACTTTGTTGTTGACTTTCAAGCTAACTTCGATTATGTGAGGCGGCATGATGTGGCCCTCATTTTAAACCACACCAAAGACCATGACCGTCCCGGAAACTTTGTTTTCATCACCCTGGGCACGTCCCTGTCATTCATGGCAATCCAGATTTGCATTTTGAGGGTGCTGGCAATGGTCTTGTTGTCATAACTTGGATCGGTAGAGGGCATGAGTTGTACAGTGGCACATCTCCAATCTCTCTCGTTGAACATTATGTCACTTTCAGACATGATAGAAGGCTCCTATCGTTCTTGGGATTTGTACACAACTGGCCAACTAGTAGATGGTCGGCAACAAAAAAAGAAGACCGGTTTTCATTAAAAGGAAATGGAAACATGTCGTCTTTTCTAGGGCGGTAATTTTATCGTTCCACCCTGTATATATATATATATACAAAAGTAGAAATTGCCAAAAGCGTGATGTCGATTTTTGCCTGTCTTGTATCCGAGGAAATAAATATTCTGGTGAGATTTCAAAGTCTCCTGGCCAACTTTTTATGTTTTGATATTGCTACCAGTTTATAACGAGCATCTGATATTTAGACAATGATACTTTCTTAATATGATGATCAATTGGAACTATTCAGTAATGAGAGATGACTGTTCAAAAGATTTAGATGCTGATACATTCTGTAATAAGGTTCAATTTAACTAGTTCATTTTGGTTTGTTAAAGTAAGTTGAGACGGGTCAGTTCAAAAGTTTTAGTCTCAGAAGCATTCTGTCATGAGGTAGATGCGTTCCGTTTTTTTCTGTTAAAGATGATATGAATGGTTGGTTCAAATACATTCGAGTCTGATGCATTCTACGATACGTTTCAATTAGACATATTCAGTTTGATATATTAGAACCGCTTGTGAATGGTCGGTACAAGTACTTTAGATGTTGACACATTGTATAAGATTCAATTAGACACGTTCAGTTTTATCGATTACAGGCGTTTGAGAGGAGTCAGATAAACAGCTATAAATGTTCAAGCATTTTGCAGTAAGAGTCAATTAAAGTCGTTCGGTTTATTCTATTCCATCCGTTCACGAATGGTCAGCTCAAGAGCTCTAGACGTCGATGTATTCCAAGATAAGTTTCAATTAGATCCATTCTATTTGCTTTTGAAAAGTTTCTATTTGATCCGTTTTTAATGGTTTCGTTTGTGAGCTGCCAAGAAGCTAGATGTGCATTAAATATGCAGCATCTTCAATCCATTTCAATCTACTTGAGATGAAATATTCAGTTTATACAGTTTGATTTAAGAAGACGATCATATACACTAATGAATACCTACAACTGTTCCAGTCAGGCGGTGTATCAACAGTGGTGAAAACCCTTATTGATTCTTTATATATACATGTTAAGTGTTAACAGTGGTCTGTGCTCACGTTATCTTATAGCTTGTAAATGACATTTTGTGATACATTATTCCAAAGTTCCAGTTCACTAAATTCAACAAGTGCTTTAAGTTAATGCTTCAGCATGTAGTGCCTAGTCATGTTTGATGCATTTTTATAAGAGTCAGAACATGATAAGATAATATTGAAAAATGCACTGGCGATGCACTTATCATTAAATAATTCTTTCTATATAATAGTCATGTGTCAATCTGCTTTAGAAAAGCTCCCTCACTTTCTTTCTCAGGCATTCTTTAAGTCTGTATTGATGTCTTTCACTCACCTTCACTATATATATATATATATATATATATATATATATATATATATATATATATATATATATATATTGGATGCGTGGATGAGACGGGTAAACTGGCTTCTAAAATACGCAAAAAAAAGGAAAATAACAATCATTTCATTCTATCAGATATATTTATAAAGAATTACATGGACATTTTTGAAATACAATATATCAAATTACTTCAAAAATCGGCATTGGTTCAATCATTGCCCCTAAAACATTTCAGAATATCCATCAAGAATTGCTGACGGTCTCCTTATTTAAATTGGTGAATGCAGCAATTATATTTACCATCAGTTCACTTATCGTGTTGAACTAGCTCTTCTAAGCACTTGATGGAGTTCTACATGATAAGTCTGGGACCATGTTCAAAATGAATGAAGTTATAACCATCATAAGGGATCACCGAAAACATGACGATATATACGGGATGTCTGGTCCTCATCAATATGAACAGGATTCTGTTTACATTGTGAAAAAAATATATTAACAAATAAAGTGCATGAACAAAATTACTAATTTGAAACTGTAAAACTCCTATATTGCACCATATATATATATATATATATATATATATATATATATATATATATGGGGGGAAGAAATACTAACGTACCTGTGAATTCAGAGGGTCATATCTGTAAGAGATCTCAGAGTTGATGTTTGAATTAAGAATAAGACAGCGGATCCAAATTAGCAGCGTATGTCATCAAAAAGATAAAATGTGCTTAACTATAAACCGCTGAAATTAGGAGCGTAGTGTGCTCAAAATTATTATTCATTTGTTAGTTGCTATTTTGCATTAATTTTTAAAATGTATTTTCGCAATGTTATGTCTGGTTATGTATGTTTTTGAGAGACTGCGGCTTCATATACAGCTATATCTTCACACACACACACACACACACACACACACACACACACACACACACACATATATATATATATATATATATAAATATATATATATATATATATATATTTAAAAAGTTATTAGTAATAAATTGATTTTTCAAGTGCGAGATAAGGTTTGCAGTATAAATTTGGCACTGTGTTAAACTAAAGTCGGCTTAACAAATGTCTCGGCCTCCGAAACAAGGATAAAATCGAATAATAAGTCTTCAACTTTGAGGAATACGATTTCACGGTCGAAAAAGTTACGCACACAACATCGAAATAGTGATTGATTCCTTTTTTAACACAAGAAAAATCGATCCGTACATGAATCCAAATTGTAAATCAAATAAGACGACATATCTAATGCAAATATCTCGCTTCTTGGGAGTTAACAAAATAAACACTGTTCAATAAATTATTTTCATAATTTTTTATTTGATTATTTGCTATTCAATGATTGACAATGTGTCATTTTACCAATCGGTTTCTACACTCAGTCATATTTAAAGAACATTCATATTTATATTTGGCTGATAAAAAGTATTTTCATGGTAAATTTAAAATATCAACGTAAACACGACGTTAATTTGAGATAATATGGTCATCACCAATAACATAAATCTGATTTTTATCATAAAGGGTTTTCGGACAATTGTGTTCATCTTTATTGTTATTTCCATAACGTTTTGATCTATATTTCCTCCGGCCTTCTTCAGGAATTTGTTGAACTCTGGATCCTTCATGGAATTTCAAACTACATCCTTTTATCGAATCCACGGGGGTCGCCTGTTCTCATTCCGTTAGCCATAACCAGGTACAAGTGTTAAGTATTCCTGTATGGTTACTCGCTTGCATTCAGGATTGAACCTGAAACCTCCAGATGATTGTCTCCTAAGGGAACCAACGCCTATAACTGGTGTAATTGTTATCATCGTAGGAAATGGACACGAAGACTCGAGTTCAAATCCTGGACGAGACTGATTGCATTTCACATAGCACTAATACCCTTGAGAAAGGTATGAATCCAATTATTCTCCCTCCAGCTATGGTTAAATAGTAGGACAGACTGGTTCTTCAGCCTTGGGGAGGCAACTAGTCTAGGAGAAGGAAAACTCTGAATTCAAACCTGTTCAACTCCGCTTAAAAATTGACCTTGTGTCATATCCTGCCCGAGCGGAGAGGTTGGTAAATATGGATTAAATTCATCTATAAAACTATAAATTACACCGATATTAATAATTTCGAAGAAAATCCCAGATTGATATTTTTGAAATAGAATAACTGTCATGCTATGTGTCATGCTGGACTGTTCAGAGTGAATTTTTGGGACTTATAAACTTAATGCGCTTACTTGACTAGGATTACTACGATTATGTATGATTTTTTTTACCTGTGCTCATATTCAGATTTTTCTTTTCATCTAGCCTTTCTAATTATCAGCTCCCATATTGTATTGAACTTGGTCTACTCAGCAGGTCATTGTAGCCAAACATATGTGCTGATTCTTTAAGGCGTCTAATCCTCCAATGTTCAGCCCTATCAAGTATTTCAACTTCATCGCATAGGGTCAGATGTTTTCCCTTTTCCTTCCATATATGGCCCGCCACA
The DNA here is from genome assembly GCA_963585895.1 of Sepioteuthis lessoniana. Taxonomy (NCBI): domain Eukaryota; kingdom Metazoa; phylum Mollusca; class Cephalopoda; order Myopsida; family Loliginidae; genus Sepioteuthis; species Sepioteuthis lessoniana. The sequence goes on along the minus strand of OY757906.1, from coordinate 86,077,748 downwards.
CCTGACTTTTCAATCTCACCTCGTACTACTGCCTTCCGATGTTTTTCTAGCCTTACCTTTAGTGAGCGACCTGTCTCATTCTTTATTTAGCCATTAATAAATCCCTCTACCCCTCTTCAACCACTCCCGACACAACAAAAAAAAAAACAACAAAAAACACAGAAAATTTTACAATGGAAATTTCTGTAATCAGGAGTCATGTAATTCTTAGGAAAGGTGTAAAAGAAACCCCCAACTTCTATTACTTAGTAGCTAGCAAAATTTGGACGGCATAACTAGGTTAAATAATTCTTCAGAAATGCTCTGTGGGAATCAAGTTAGTAAAAATACCTCTTTTAAAAAAAAAAAACATATATTTTTGGTTACTTGTAAAGTCTTTTGGTGAATTATTGTGTTTTTAACTGTAGGGTGTTACTGATTGGCTAAATTATATACCAGGTGAAATATCTCGAGCTAACTGAAGATTTTTAAAATTTACCGCACCAAACTTTAGCAGCATATAGAATTGACTCTTGGTTTTGTCTTTAATATATCTTTTAAAAACAAAACAAAAAAACATTGATTTTCGGTTACTTGTAAAATATTTTGGCGAATTATTGTGAAATGTTCAAACACTAGTTTCTATATTCTAAAGTTTGTATTGCTTCGGTAGATGGAAGAAAATCATTCTGGTTAATCAGGTTGTCGTTACAAATTAGTGAAAGATTTAGTTGCGGATCTTAAGATGACGATTTTTGAATAATATTGAAACAAATCCCAAAAGCCATTCATAAAAGGATTGCTAGAAAGCCTTTATCTAAAAAAACGTGCTCATAAAGGATAACAAAGCAAAGATTGCTTTTTTCTTTTGACAAACACAAATGATGCAATGATTTCAAATAATACAAAATACGTATCAGTTTAATCGGAACCTATATATATATATATATATATATATATATATATATATATAGAGAGAGAGAGAGAGAGTTAATTTATAGATCATAAACATTTTATTGAGTAAATAAAATAAATATATAAATATAATTTGGGAAGAAAAAAATGAAATCTTGATACATAAAGAATAAAAGAATTGAAAGAGAAAAATAACTCAAAGTTAAACAGGATAAGAACTGGTATAAAACATTATGAGAAGCAATAAACATAAAATGAAAGGGTTAGACACAGATAAATTGAGGTTGAACGCATAAGAAAGAAAGAAAGAAAGAAAGAAAGAAAGAAAGAACGAAGCACTGATCACTGATCCAATATTTCTGACGTGAAGCACGTTATGAATTCAATGAAACAGACAGCCTTTACGCGTATATCTGTGAACACATTGAAAAGCAGGAAAGAATTTTTGGCCATCTTTATCGCAAAATACTAAATGTTGAATCTTTGTGGTACATGAATAGATCTCTACCGCTATATATGAATAGAAGAAGAAAAAGAAAAGAAATAACTTTTTTCTTAAATTCCTGAGATAATACTTGATAATTTTTATATTCAGATGATAGTTATACAGACAACGTTTTGGCCGATGTGACACTCGGCAACCCTTTACTTCAAGTAGATTTAGTTTGACACACATAAGTTGCCTAAATGTTTTTCCCTTACTATCTATCTATCATTTGCGACAACCATATTATCCGATTAAACGGTAACGTAATTCAAGGAACTTTATATCGAGTCTTACGGATTCTATGACAATGTATTCTAGTTCATATATTTTGTTTCAATTCTGGGTTCCGAAAATGGGAATACTAATTTCTCAAAATGCAATATTACAGGAGTAAGGACTTTAACTGTGTAATTCTATTTCACTTCACTCTTTTGAATTGGTACATTAAACATCTTTAGAATAAAAACATAAAGAATCAGTAGACACCGATTTAATAATGTACTAATTGGTTGTGATTTTTGTTGTCTGATACTGTTTCTTAATATTACGTAGGATTATGTCAATAAAAGCTCTAAATACAATAAAGTGGTGTTTTTCTTCAAAATATTGCAAATAGCTGTTTTAGAAAAAAATATGGGTTCTACAATAAAATGTCCGATTTACTTAAGAAGTTTGATAGTTTCTTATGTGGCTTCCGTAAGAATATTAATCTTCTCTCTCCAATGGAATCTCATAGACCAAGAATGCAATACTTTTGTAAGCCCTACGTGATATCTTTATAGGTATATTTTCTACTCTTATTAATGAGACTAATAATCATCGTTTTGGGGGCTTTTCCCTGTACTAGCTGGGTACGTTTAGGGAGTTTTGCATAGTCATATTATTCTACGAGCGATTCTTCAGAAACTTGATTATACTGATAAACATGCTTACCAAGTATGTCAACAGAGACAAAAATATACACACACACAAACACACATCCTACCCCAACACATATATATATATATATATATATATATATATATATATATATATATATATATATATATCGTAGTCGTACTAAGAGCACAAAGTTCCTTGACTCTCATAATTCTTCCATATTATGCAGGCAGGTACCCGAAGACACCTCTTGTTTCCGCACTAGTACAATTCATATTACCGTCACCTTCCACAGTTTTTATGGAACTCTATTTTATTCATCAAACCTTTTCTCGACATCAAGTACCATGAATTACAAAACGACTGAAACGACGATTTCAATGACTTAGTAGCGATGCTTTTTTTATATATATTTTATTCGGTCTGCATTTCAAGTGATATTTCTCATCTTTTAAACTTGAATAATATCTCTCTACTTGGGTTTTACCAAAAGTTTCCTTACTAAAAAACTCAAAAAACATTCTCATCCAAAAGTAGAAAATAGAGAATCGTGAATCAGAAAACATTGAAGGAAACTGACAAACACAGAATTATAACACTAACTGATATATTGAGAAATTAAGTTCAGTTTTTGTGAAACATCACATTTCGGCATTTTTCCTTTATCTCTTCGTATGTAAGTGTCGTTTTGTATTTATTTGTCATTTGAAACTGATTAAATTAATTCAGGAGCCACCAGGCAACAAGACAGGATTTACTCGTCCCCTAATATTCACGATAAAAGCATTAGAACTTTTGAATAATTTCAATTGTTGTGGAATAAATTTATTTATCAATGTATCATAGTATTCATATTTACCCAACCCCTCCGCTCGGGCAGGATATGACACAAGGTCAATTTTTAAGCGGAGTTTAACAGGTTTGAATTCAGAGTTTTCCGTCTCCTAGACTAGTTACCACACCAAGGCTGAAGAACCTAGTCTGCCCAACTATTTACCCATAGCTGGAGGGAGAATAATTGGATTCATACCTTCCCCAAGGGTATTAGTGCTATGTGAAATGCAATCAGTCTCGTCCAAGATTTGAACTCGTGTCGTCGCGTCCATTTTCTTAGGATGATAACCATTACACCACGGGCACCATAGTATTACATGTTATATGTCTCTTTTAAGCAGTGAGTGATAGTTGTTAATGCAGGAATAATAACACAGGAGTTATTCAATAATTTGCAGAGAAATCCTGAGGAAAAACATATATATACATATATATATATATATGCTAATGATGACCGCCACATCTTTATAAATTATATACATCTTTACCATTGATATCATAATGAAAACGTCTAGATCAGTGACTAATTCAACTTCAGAAAAATATACAAGATAGATACCTTATACATAGTATGTCGTTAGATTGTAGTGATATACGTTTATACGACCCATATGCAACTCTCTAGGTTGACATTGCTGCATACAAGTGAGAAACAGCAAGTTTACTGGTAACTATGCAAGCTACAGGTTTTATTTTAGAATACCTTCTCTGGCATATTCTCTGTCAAAGGTAACCGACATATGAGTTTTTGCTTGAAGCTGGATATTCTTTCTACCATTTTTTTGAGGAAGTTATTTTTTAGACTGTTTACCTTCACCAGGGCTATGTAATTAAGCGAGAGTCTTTTATTTTCCACCCAATATGGCCTTCTCTATCCCTACATATATATAGAGAGAGAGACAGACAGACAGAGTAAATTTAGTATATAAATTCTATTCCGTATACTAGTGTTATATATATATATATATATATAATCACGTCAGACAGCTGGCATGGATTCCCATGACTTTCTCTCGACAACCGTTCCAATCATCTATCATTCCTGGCAGGTCTTCAAGTCAACATCTTGTGTCCATTCAGAGCTGTTGCAGGTATGTTTTTTCCAGGATTTCTTTAATACAGGTCGTAGTATTTTGGTACAGCTCCCGTCTAGCTTTTTCTCAATACACTTCGTCAGTGTCAGTGTGGTGCATCCATACAGTAGAACTGACACAACAACTTCTTGGAAGAAATCATGTTTTATTTTATCGGATGAATTGCATGTCCATATGATCTATAACATATCGATAGCAGTCTATGACTTTGCTCGGAGCATATTGATGTCACTTTCAATAGATGATACGCAGCAACCGAGGTACGTGAATTTGTCAAATTTTTGAGTGGAGATGTCTCTTTTTTGATTAAAACAGATGTATTCTGTTTTGTCTGCATTTACATGCAACCAGCTGCATACTCCAGACTGCAGCAGAGATTCGACTTACGTAAGTTTCTTCTTGTGAAGATGTCATCTACATAGTCAGCGTCCGTAATAGTTTCAACAGAATATCGTCTGTTCCTTGCCTTTTTTAGTGTAAAACCTTTTTTTTTTCATTAGAACAATCGATTTTTTAACTATATACTCAAAGCAGGTTATGAACAAATATGGAGCTAATGTATCCCTTTGCAGAACACCAGCGGCAATGTCAAAGAAATCAGTGTCTCCATTTGGTAAGCGAACCTTGCCTTTCATGTTAATTTAGGGCATCATTATGGCTGTGTCTTTAGGGAGACCATAAACTGGAAGTATTGTTCCATCCTCTCTCTGTGTATGTAATAAAATGTTTTGGAGAAATTTATGAACAAGAGTGTCGCCTCGAGGTTTTTTTTACACGAACACCTATTATTCCACACACACACACACACACACACATATATATATATATATATATATATATATATATATGTGTGTGTGTGTGTGTGTGTGTGTGTGTGTGTGTGTGTGTGTGTGTGTGTGTGTATTCTGTGTGTTTTGTTGTTAAGATGTCAACTTCTAAATGTTCTCATATCAGATGTACTGACAAAGGATAGACAAAGCATAAGGTCTTCTGGCGTCGTCAGTCTACTATATTTTTGCATATACACTGTTTTTCAAGTAACCCATGCCAAGTCAAAGTATTAACATTGGAAAATCCCGATATCCGACTTGGTTTCAAGTTTACGCTTAAAGGAAAACTAAATATCACAATTTTATATTCAATAGTATGATAGGGTGCATGTGGCAGTTGTACTTATGGAGCTGTAGAGACATTATGTTCGCCGTTTCGTTTGGTTTAATTTCTCTTTCTGATAACATACTATCCCTTGAGGCTTATTAAAACTAAAGCCATCTTTGCAGAAAAAAAAATTAAAGGCACTATTAAACCTACAGATGGTAGAGAAAGAAATCCCTACCTTTCTCATGAGTTTTAGACCGAAAAGGAAATTATTTGTGATCCTGGGATATATATGAATATACATAACGAAATCACAGACCAGCATTTTATCTCTTTGCCACAATAACTATATATGATGTGTGTTTATAATATACCATGACAGAATCATTAAAATTTAGATTTGAAATGTAATAACTAAATAAAACTGCATTTTTCTAAATATTATCGTATATATATATATATATATATATATATATATATATATATATATATTACAACAGTATATAGTTGTTGATGTGTGTTTATTATATACCATGACAGAATCATTAAAATTTAAATTTGAAATGTAATAACTAAATAAAACTGCATTTTTCTAAATATTATCGTATATACATATATATATATATATATATATATATATATATATATATTACAACAGTATATAGTTGTCAAGATCTTACTTGGTAGGTTAGTGTCAGACCACATACGGTATTATTTGCTGAGTGCTCAATATCTGTGATAGACTTTTATAGAATATAATGATAAAAAAATGTACATTAGTTTTTATATATATTTAATAGCATCGATGCTTATCAGTATCCACGGGGTTCTTTATCTGGTAGAAAAATATGCATTTGATTAAAAATATAGGTATATTTTGTGTACATATCTTTGAATTCATCCTTTCAAATTGTCCTCTCGATTTTAGGATATCCGGAGGGAATTGGTTAATAAACCTTACATAATTAGTACCTTTTTGTCGATCTAAGACCATCATTTCATGTACATTACTGATTTGTAAAAATTGAGCGTTTCTTGATCATATTGGTTCATTGCTGTAACGTTTGCGATTCAACTTTGTTCTATGAATATCAACAATAGCTAAACACATCAAAAACATTAGCACTGGATTCAAAATTAATCTGATTGAGTTTAGCATATTTAATTTAATGTGGAGCGCTTCGAAAATCTGTAATTTTTCCTTGTTATTTTGTTGTTCTTATATTGTTGTGTTTTCAATCAGAAATTTTCGAAATTCAATTGTAGGGCAGGAATGCATTTTTAAATGTTGGGCTATTGAACAGGTGTTAGAGAGATGCATAGTGAGTCTCCTTGATAGGGTAGATGAGGTTAAACCACCGTATATATTGTTTTCGGAGATGCAATCTCCCAGAAGAAATTTAAATTAATATATAATTTCTTTTGTTCCAAAACTTAAGTCAAACTGGAGGAATTATTATTATTAAAAAAGCTGGAGGTTTGAAATTTATTATTTTATATAATAAGTTTTTTTCTAATTTTTTATTACGAACTTCTTTCAAATACTTTCATCTAATTTATAATTGTAGTGTATTTGGTTGTGGTAATCTATATATATATATATATATATATATATTAAGTACAGGAAAGGTGGCTCCATAATTGAGAGTGATGCGAAGGCTGCCTTTTCGTTTGCGATACTTCTTTTCCACGGATTGCTCCACTTTACCCTTGATCCTTACTTTATAATGCTGAGTGTTTAGCTAGGTAGTATCAAGTGCCATTTACTGATTCTTTGTTATGACTCGATCTGGGATTGAACCCAGATCTTCCGGGCCATTTGCGAAATATATAGTATTAAACAATGGTAGCACGGTGTTAACGGACCCTCTTCAGCCATCTGTCCCTATAATCCTTCCCTTTTGGTATGTCTTATAAACGGCATCCAGTATTTGCACAGACGTCATTTTTGTTAGTGCAGTCTCTTTTGAATTCGTCACTACATATCAATCAGTATCCAGAATCGGTACCCAAAATCATTTGAATCATTTATGAGATGCTAAGTAAATTTCCAACAGCTGTAAATTTTTAGGGGTGCTACTTCCAGGATTTGTTCAAAATAGCTCGAAGAATTATGAGTAGAAACCCTCAAGCGTTTTCGGTTGAGGCCAGGTGGTCCATACACGTAGCCACAACCTGAAAGAAATCCCGTTTTCTTTAATCAGAGGTTAGGTATCTTAAGATCGATAAACTGTCAATAGCTGTCCTAGCCTTCCGGTATATCAATGTTTTCAATTCCCATAGTGAGCTATTGTTGCAGAGTTATATGCACTGGTCTAATTTTAGAGGTTTGCCACTAAACGTGGAGTCGGCCGTTTCTTATTCAAACACATGATATTTTTTTTTTTGTTCATATAGAAGCCAATGCGTATTGTTTTTGGTTCTAGGTTATGCAGCAAGGATTTGGTTTGAATAGGTAGACCTTCAATAAGCGTTCGAAAAACCTCTTGTAATCACTGATAAGCCAACCGAAAAATATTTATAACCAACTAGATATCCAACTAAGAGAGCTAATAGAGAACGAATATGACTCAAAACTGAAAAGAATTAAAGGTATTAAAATCAGCAAGTCACAAGAAAACACCTCCTGAAGTATTGAAGACAAGAAAATTTGAGGATATACTTAGATTATAAGGTTTTGTGTATTAAAAACGCAGTAAACGGATATACTAAAGGCTTCATCCTCTTCTTTCTTCAGAAAAGTGACATCGGAACCACTAAGAACTACAGAGGTACATCTGTTGCAGCTATAGCTACCAAGGTTCATAATGCTCTCTTCCTGGATCATATTTCTAAGGAAAAAAACAACTGTTTTCAGAAAAATCGATCGACAATATCACAGATTATGACAATCCGTCGTATCATCGAAGTAAATGGGCAAAAGTTCTCGAGGCAACACAATTATCCGTAGATTTCTCCATTGTTTCATACTCAGACAAAAGATGGATCGACAACTACCTCAATTTGGACTTTCCAAAGAAACAGTTATTGTTACATAGCCATATACACGAATATGGCCTTGTGCGAAATGGGTGAATGTTCTTTATATGTTCATAACGATAGAACATATAAAGAACATAGGAATCCCGGAATTCGAAAACACGTAACGACTTCTCGTTCAGGTACGAAACCTTTTTATTAACTTTGAGTTAAAGGTTTCGACGTAAGGAGGACAGCCCCGATCTTCTATGCTGTCTTATTCATTTGGCCCCCAACTCAAGCGGCCCCCTTAGGGCGCAAGTTCGCCTTGCGTCTGCGAGCTCCAAAAGTGGATCCTTCTCGTTTGGCGTCTAATTCTCAACTTTAACTTTCTTCAAATCTCACACAAAACTCCGCGCGCTTCCGATGCGTGACGTCACCCACACCCTGTGACCCCGTTTTGTCTCGGACTATTACGACATCTGAGTGACACCTCCACCCGCGTTAACACCTGCCTCAATGTTGTACCTAACTAACCCATGTGCTTAACCGAAAGGTTCTCAGCCTAACTAAACTCAAAGGCATGAACCGAAATCCCTCGGCTATTATATAACATTATTGCTATAATAATGCTTCATAAAATACGAAAGCAATAGGTTGGTTCACCTGATTGTAGCACCGATTACTTCGATATCCACACTTTAGTCTTATAAGTAGAAACATTAGTACCATATACGTTTTCCTTCTGCCTAGATTATGCAGTAAAAACGTCCATTGGTTGAATAAAAATGGTTTTAGACCAAAAAACAAAAAACATATTATATACTGCTTAAACAATGACTGATGCAGACCACACACACACACACACACACATATATATATATAATTTTAAATTTTATTTCAATATAGATATATACTATGTATAGCTATCCAATTCGCATAAGGTATTGATTATCTCGAAAACTTGTTTAGGCATATTAACTAAGTTTAGATTAATCACTTCAATATGTGTATATTTCTAAGATCAGAAATCTTTAAATTTATTTGTCTGAACTTTTTGACGAAACACTCTACTGTGAAAGTATGGCACCATCCATAATTCCCAAATCTATCTCAGTGCAAAATTTTTCTTTTTCCTGAAAGGAAAATTTATTTGAAGGTTAAGCTTTAACAGTGTGGGAAACATTAAATGAAATACAATGATCCAATTTCACACTTTGTAAGAAAACTAAAACGTAATAGAAAGGTGTTTTCAACCGGTGGAAAAGGAATAGTTATGACGAATGCCAAGGGAGTCATATTGAAAATAATTATCTTTTCATCTATTGTTCATTTCATTTTTGATAAATACAACTTCATCCTCGATATTTTATGAACTCAATCCTTCCTCTCATCCCTCTCTCTCACCTCTCTCTCTCTCTCTCTCTCTGTATATATATATATATGTGGGAGGGATATATATATATATATAAGAGGTGTCATTAAAATATCAGGTCTTGAGATGTATTCATCAATAAAAAAAGGTAAAAAAATTATGAAAATTCACACATCATATATTGTTGATTAAACTGTTTTAGCTTCTTTCTTCCTTGGCACGTTTACTTTTCAGATAAGGTATGTGCTTTAGAATTGCACTAGTTCATTTTCTGTGAAATTAATTATAACATTCGGAATAGTTTAGAACAGATTTCTTCTCGTTAACCATTTCGAAAAACTTGCACCTAAAAATTGATTGTATAGACTAATCTCAGTTTTATCCTAATACAGCTCTATATAAAACTGAAAACAATTTATATTTGTAAATGTGAATAAAGTTGGCGAACTTAGTCGTGGGTGTCCCGAAGGCTCCCTTTTCAATAGCTACTACACCCAGGTCTAGGGGAGGGCGCTACTCCATTTTCTGGATTAATCCACTTTACCCTTGATCCTTACCTTATAATGTTGAGTGTAAAGCAAGGCGGTATCAAGTACCATTTTTTGAGTATTTGGTATGACTCGACCTGTGATTGAACTCCGGTCTCCCAGACAATTGGTGAACACTCTACGCATTAGGTCAATGTGGCACTTTTCCTCTAATTTTCATGGTTCCTGTCGATTTGTCTATATAATTCAATTTACTATCAATATTTATCATTTTGCATCTATATATATATATATATGTAACATAGCCAAATATGAATATGTGAAATATTTAGATATGTAAAACGTTCATAGGCATAGGAATACCCAAACACTCAAAACACTGACGACTCTCGGCAGTTCAGGTACGAAACTTTTATTACCTTCTTGACTTTTAGGTTCTGTACACGTGGAAAGAGAGACACAATTTTTACTATGCTGACTGTTACATCTGGAACCCACCACGCGCGGCGCATTTCGTTAACCCAACTGGACTCGCCTAAGTTCGGATCTCAACTCGCTTCGTCTAACTTCAAATCTCAACAAACTGCTTTTTTTTTCAAAAATCACCCACAATCCCCAGCCCATCGCTTCCGGGTATGACGTCATTCACATCGCCAGTCCCATTTTCTATCCGGGGTTTTTATTATGACATCTGTGATTATCACATCCTCCACGCGCGAGTGTGAACACTTGCGCTCAATGTGTGCCCCTACCCGTGAACTAAGCCGAATAGTTCTAAGCCTAACTAAACCGAAAGATAAGATATAACCAACGAAAATTGATAATAAAAAAAAATCCTTCCGCAATTATATACATATATATATATATCGTGTTTCGAATAATGCTGTTTACCACTTAAACTTAAAGGTTACTTGTTTAAACTTTTATTATTTTAAAATCAAACAGTTGAATTCATTGACTTTATTGTCTCGTCATATAACTCAAATTAGGAAGACTGAATGAACGATTCGATATTGCATACTGTAAACTGACTCTGTATGCAAATTTCACAAAAATATTTTTATCGTTTAGTGCTGTTACGAGGCAATTAAAATAGTACACCATTGTATTTACTTTTCCGTCAAGTCGTGAATATAATAAAATATTATAAGTGAATGAATCTTTACCTGGCATCCCAACGAAGTGACAAAAAGCCAACACAGTATGATGGTATTGGAACATACTACTGTCATGCTCAACGTTAATGTTAATAATACTTGGGTATTGAAGCAATGCTTGACTCCAGAAGCATCATCTGGTGGAGGTTTTGTGGGCAGTATAACCTTTGTTTTACTTGCTATTGAATGTGCATATTCAGTGACGGCTATCATGTTCAGAACAGCAAAGTTTCGTCAGAAAAAGTAGGTATAACTTTTTATCTAAGTTCCTATTGATTCTATAATTTTCAAAGACAATAAATACGATATTAATTGTTATTCTGTGAAATGTTGGTGTTATTTGAGATGAAAATAAAACAAGTATTGAATGATTTAGTGATTTACTGCAAAACCCAAGGGGGCCAAATAATCAGAACGATTGAAAAAATGAACAAAATACTCAAATATTACGGAAAATACAGAAATTATTGAGCTTCGAATGAAGGGTAATCTAAGTATTGGGGTTATTGTAAAGATTGTAAACAAGTCAAATAGTGTTGTTCACTGTATTCTACAGTTCGTATGAAGCAAGAAAGTCTACAAGTAGGCCAACAATAAGGACTCTGTGAATGATTTCAATTGGATTATTAAACGTACATTGATTTTCACTGGTATATATATATATATATATATATATATATATATATATATATATATATGTGTGTGTGTGTGTGTGTGTGTGTGTGTGTGTGTGTGTTTGACCCTGAGGGAGAGCCTAGCCTAAATAAATTTATTAACCTGAAAATGGAATATATTAAAATGGATTTTAGAAGAATGAATCAGAACGTTACAAAAAGCGAGGAATAAGCAGAAATGGATTTTAGAAGAATGAATCAGAACGTTACAAAAAGCGAGGAATAAGCAGAAATGGATTTTAGAAGAATGAATCAGAACGTTACAAAAAGCGAGGAATAAGCAGAAATGGATTTTAGAAGAATGAACCAGAACGTTACAAAAAGCGAGCAATAAGCAGAAATGGATTTTAGAAGAATGAATCAGAACGTTACAAAAAGCGAGGAATAAGCAGAAATGGATTTTAGAAGAATGAATCAGAACGTTACAAAAAGCGAGGAATAAGCAGAAATGGATTTTAGAAGAATGAATCAGGACGTTACAAAAAGCGAGGAATAAGTAGAAATGGATTTTAGAAGAATGAATCAGAACGTTACAAAAAGCGAGGAATAAGCAGAAATGGATTTTAGAAGAAAGAATCAATACAAAACAGAATGTGAAGAATAAGTTGAAATGTATTTTAGAAGTATGAATTAGTACATTACAAAAAAATTAGCAATTAAATGAAAAGGATTTTTTGAAGAGTGAATTAGTGCATTAAAATATGAGGAGAAAATGTACTATAATTTTATACATATATTTTCTAATTGTGAAGCTCATGGGAAAAGCTTTCTTTAGATGGTTTTAAATCTCTCTCTGACGCCCATATCCCTTGACAGAAATAACCGCCTACTATGCAGAATGTTACCAAGGAGGAATATTGAGGAAGTAGGAGGAAATACATTCCTCTTTTGATTATTTACTTGAAGGTAAGAGGAAACCGAACACTTAAGGTGGATATGGACCGAAGGGTTTCAATTGATAAGTGGAATCAAAATTAAAAGAGAATTGATATTACTAATAGCTACCAAGTCATAACCTAGCGTGGGACAGAAATTATATAGAGATAAATTTGCTCGTTGAGCATACTGGTGACAAGCATTAAAGGAATTCCACGTCACTCAGGACCCTAGCCTCGAGCCAGACTCCGCAGAGTGGAGAGGGAGAAAGGCCTAAGATAAGGCGATGCTTTGAAACGACCTTATATCCGACTCCCGAAAACAGAGAAGCTGAAAACCTTAGCATAATTCATTACTTTGACGTCGCCTTCTACTAGACAATAGGAAGCAAGGACCAGAGAAAAGCCTATCCATAATAAAATATTTTGAGAAGCTTTATACCTGACTTTGAATGTAGAGAAATTGGACATTTACTAAGCTTTTTGCTTAGATGCGGCACAAGGCCATATGAAAGGGGCACCCAATGAGACTCGAACTCACTCGTGTAGATTTGCTAGTCGAGCTTGCTAACCATTACACCACCAGTAGAGAAATTGACTAACTGTTAAATTGTAGGCTTGGCCTCCGCGTCACATGATTAATTAACCGTCAGTAAAGGTGAATGCATGTACTATTTTAGAGACTTTTATAATAAAAAAATATTATTGTTTGTTACAAATTCATACTATGTTCTTTGTTGACATTTCGAATTTTTTCTTTCTTAATCTTGTGGTCTCCTTCGTCAATTCTTCGATTGGCTCCTCTGATTAGCGATCGATTTGCTATCTGGATCAAAAAACATTATGTGGGTAGATAAGCAGATCCACCGTGCCGTCTGGTGTCATAAACAAGCAAGCGGAACAGTAAGCGGATAGAAAGCAGTGCCACAAGTGACTGGAGAGGACGGCTGTTATTGCACACACACACACACACACACACACACACGCACAAATACATATATATATATATATATAGTCACCAATATTGCCACAAATAGAAAATGAAATATTTCTGGAATAATGCTTTGGTTAAGAAATTGAATCTTGTGCAAACCTTTAGATACTCATGTTTTTTTTACAAAGGAGCAAATTATGAGACATTATCAAAAATAAAATAAAAACAAAATATATGTACATGATATTTTTGCCAATATACTTGCCTTGGCTCTCTTCAGTTTGAAATTATAATTATATTTGACTCACTGGTGATGAATAATAAATTTGACTCACCTGACATATTTTGTGATTATATGACTTAAGAATAACAATAAATGATTCATTTAATACTTTAAAAATTCACTTGTTTTTAAGTGTCTTGTTTCCATCTCAGTAGCTTTCAAAAAATTTAGAAAAACAATTATAAACAATCTAACTGACTCTAAAAGGTCAAAGATCATTTCTAAAAATATTAGTATGTTTTTTCAACAATGGACATATAATTTTTATCATTAAGCGTTTTCGGACTATTGTCTTCCTCTTTATTGTTATTTCACAAGGTTTTGGCCGATATATCCAATGGCCTTTTTCAGATGTTTGTCGAACTCGGGAACCTTCACGGAACTTCGAACTACGTCCTTTATTGAATCCACAGGGGTCAACTATTCTGATTCCGTTAGTCATAATCGGGTACAAGTGTTAAGTATTCCTGCATTGTTACTCGCCTCGTACTACTGCCTTCCGATGTTTTTCTAGCTTTACTTTTAGTGGGCGACTTGTCTCACCTTTAGATATTTCACCATAACTGCTAGGGATGAAGTAATCGCACTTCTTCGTCATGTTGAATTCCGTTGGTGGCTTGACCTGGAATACATACCTCCGGAGAGTTGAACCACTTGTGAATAGTGCCTGATGTCCGATGGACAACCTATCTTTAGGATCCTGTCGGCTAGTCCTTTGACATACGGCAGAAATATCTTAGTGAGTTTTCGGGTATTGTCCTCTATCCTCCTATTTTGGTTTCTTGGAGCCGATATTAAGCGCTCTGGGGAGTAGTTATGATGGAGGTTGTGTCTCAGACTAATCATTTCTTCTTGATATGCATCAGTATCACAACTAATGGTTTTTGTTCGATGTTACAAGTAACGAACTATTCCTTTCTTAACCGTATATGGATGATGGGAGTTGAATTTGCGGTACTGTCCGGTGAAGGTGGGCTTACGGTACACAGATGACCTGAATCCTTTCTCTGTGCATATTACTAATACATCAAGGAAGGGTAATTTTTGTTTGCTCCTTCTCCATAGTGAACGGTATAGATGGTCGAATTGAGTTTACGTGGTCAAGTAATATCTGGACATCTTCCTGATGAGGCCAGCGAATGAATATGTCATCTACGTATCAAAGTCACATGGATGGCTTTAGTAATGTAGATCCTAATGCTATTTCTTCAAAGTATTTCATGTATATGTTAGCCAATCCTGGTGACAATGGCGAACCCATAGCCAGTCCTTCTTCTTGTCGGTATATATTAGATCACATCCTGAAAAAAAATCTAAATATGAGCACGGGTAAAAAATCTTACATAATAGTAGTAATTCTAGTCAAGTAAAAAAATTAATTTTATAAGTCCCCAAAATTCACTTTGAATTGTCCAGCAAGACACATGACGTAACGGTTATAGGCCTTGTTTCCCTAAGCCTCTAAGGAGACAATCATCTGGAGGTTGCAGGTTCAATCCTGACAGCAGGCGAGTAACAATACAGGAATACTTAACACTTGTACCCTATTATGGCTAACGGAATCAGAACAGACGACCCCTGTGGATTCAATAAAGGACGCATTTCGAAGTTCCGTGAAGGTTCCCTGAAGAAGGCCGGTGGACATATTGGCCGAAACGTTCTGGACATAAGAATAAAGAGGAAGACAATAGTCCAAAAAACCTTAATGATAAAAATCATCCAACTTCGTCTCAGAAATTTAGACAAATAAAGACATATGAATTGGTATTTTGCAAAGCATCAACCGATCAACCACCTTCGATTACATTTTAGGAGTGAAAAATCAAGTAAAAAATCTGTGATGTTTAGAAGAAAAGTTGAGAATAAGTAAATCAAAAGCGTTTTTAGTTACGGTTTTAAAATTAAGCAAAAATTTCACTCAGAAGTAGAAGTATTTTCTGCTCAAAGCAAAGAATGGCCCCTCAGATGCAAGAAGTAGAAGAAGAAAAAAAAAGAAAATAGGAGAAACCAAACGTGACAGCGACTTGATCATGTTACGCGCTTTATAAGAATTCGAAGATATTCTGAATTTCTAAACATGAGTATAACTTATAATCGCGGAAAAATATTAGAGAGTATACAACAACTGTATTTATTTGGTTCTTGTTCGACTCAGAAGTAGTCATTTCTGAACAGCGTCCGTTATGTTAGAAATGAAATGACAAATTTAGTTTAAATTAAAGTAAACTATAGCTACATAAAGGGAACTCTTTCCTGAACATTTTAATCAAAAAAGAATCTAGGCAGGAATGTGTTTGATAGGATTTAAGGGATATCTTTTTTTGAGACTTTCTTCCATCCTGACATTCATGCGGTAACATGATTTCTTTGAATACCACTCTAAATAAGTGACATTTTTACGATCAAAGTAATCAACCGTTTATTTTACTGCATTATAAAGCCAGATTTTGTTATGCATATATTATACAGTAAATGATCATCGAGCAGGAATGGAATGTTCTTTCAGATGGTGTTTATTCTACAGATTTATCACCTCCTAAATGGCGCTTGATTTGACTGTTGCAACACTTCTTTTTTGTAAGGTGATACAAGGAATTCTTGCTATTGAAGAATTACTGGAATCCAATCTCTTTTAAGGAGCAACACACAATTTATTAGAAAGGTGTCATAAGAGCATGGAAAATAGGAAATAACATATCAGACGCAAACTATCTTTATTGGATAGCTGAAAATACTGGTTTCATAGAATATACAGGAAGCAAATCGATTAATTGTATACGCAATGCACTGTTCAAATCTAATGGAATAGCCTAATATTGAAGAACACTAAGTTGTCCCTCCTTATACTCTATCCACTGCCATAGAGATTTCAGTCGTGGATCTCCCTAATTTAATGTAACATTCCCTATCAAAGTCGCTCCAACTTTTAAGTTTGGATATTAAAAACATTTGCATTTGAACCATATATTTATGTGTGTCTATATCTCAACCAAAAACCTTTATCATATATATATATATATATATAATCATTTAACTCTAAAAGTGTTCTTAATCAGTAAACTCTCTACAAATTTTCTGGCTTCCATTTATTACTCCCAAGAACCTAGCATATACATCATTGAAATAATCAAATATATACTCACTTACATAATATATATTCAAAATTAGGTTTGGAAAAGCTTGATATATAAAAAAAAACACAAACAAACGTACTCTTTGCTCTATATTATAACTCCTGGGGAATATCGATTAACCATTTGGAAACATTACTTCAAAGTCTTCTTTGACTCAGAATGCTGGTATACATAAAAACACATTATTTCTTGTCCCCGCAAATACCATCAAAGTCTAAAATACTCTGACAGAATCCTCAAAAGAGATTTAAGAACTCTCAAAAAAGATGTCCTGGGTTTGACACTAAACTGATAATGAAGTTTTGGTGCTCGGTGACAACGTCTTCATTACCATTTCAAACAAATTAACTCTGACTCGGAGTGCTAGAACCTATTAGAGTACCATCGATGTGTCAAATGAGAAAAACCTAATAATACCACTGTGAGCAAAAAAAAAAAAAAAATGAATAAATAAATGTAAAGATAAATGTAAAATGTGTGCATTTCCCAAGGTCTTGGCATAAAAAAATCGATACTGGTTGATATGCCCTAAAAATCAATCAATTTATCAAATTGTCTATCGACGATCGCGATAATTGGGTGTGGTAACAAAATACGGAATAATTTTAAAAACTTTTTTTAATCTGATTAGTCCATTTTCTTTTAAATCAATAAATCTAAATTTTCATAATTAGCTATATTATTCAAGCACTTTTTTTAAATCAATGTTCTGCCCCATATTCGTGTGCAAAAAACAAAAAAACGACAACGAGTCGATGATTTGCTTAACGCCGAAACCAAGCGAAATTTTACTTATGGAAAGTATCCGTATAAAAATCAAAAAAACAAAAAAAAAAAAACAGAAAATAGGGGTTTTAAGGGAAAGGGGGAGTGGAAGATAAAAAACGAAAAGAAGGCTTTTTAACTACTTTCGCTCTAGCGATTAACAAAGACCACACAACGTCAATATGAAAGTTCACCAAGCAAATAAAAGTCCTCGAGAAAACTGAGAAGACAGCAATTAAACAAGTTTTAAGCCCAGACCTTAACTCCTTATTACACTATATGGAGCGTTTTAGAACACAAAACAAATGCAACTTCCCATTGAAATATTTTCATTTAAGACTGCTATTGAGGAATAAGAGAATAAAAAGTCTGATGAATTTATTTTGAAAGCCTGCTAATCGTTTAGATGGTGTATTGATACAATAATTGAAAAATAGGTGGCCATATTGAGTAAATTATCTATTTTGAATCTATTTTCTTTTTTTTTTTTTTTCTTAGATTAAAACAACTCTTTTTTTATATAATAGCGTAGTTTACAATAATACTAGAATATTCTTAATTCCACATCCTGTACACTGATAAAATCGTTATTAACTAAAAATCTGGAGTTTTTACTTTTAGATGATAAATTTGTCTACATTTTTTTATATACTCTTGTTAAAATAAGTTAAATACTTAAGAAACTTTCGGTTTGCTCTTGTTTGGTTTCTTTGTTAAATTGCATACCAAACTTTGTGACTTATTAATGCCAAATACATATTTATAGAACAATAATTGTACTCTACGACCCATAGCTAAATGGGATAGAGGGTACAAAACTTTTTTCTAAATATTTTGTTTATAAGTAAGAATTGGAGAGTCAGGTTTTAATGCTAAGATATACAATTTTTATTTACACTGACAATAAAAAGGAAAACCTCACGAATTTGAGTTTCACATTGCCGATCTTCAGGTGAGCCAGTATTTGACAGATCGTAAAAATATGTGTGGTCATCCGTCCATACGTGCTTACGAGTGTGTGTTACTCTATTCTACATTATAATGACTCGGTTCTCATAGAAATACTCCTTAAACACCGAATGTACACAGAGACGACCATAGCAAAACAATAAGCCTAGAAATCACAAACATTTGCACATACTGATGCATTCATAGATACAGCCATCAGTTGTATTCCCCAGCGATTTTGTGCGTGAGAAAAATGATCACTTGAACAGAGAATTAGATAAGCCTATAAATTTTTACCAGGAAAACAAAGAAAAAATATAGAAGATTGATGGGTTCTAGAGACTTATTTAACTTCCTGAGGCAAGATAAGTTTGTTCATGAACATCGGAGTTTTTTGGAACCTCTCAAACGTCTGGGGAAAAATCTGTGAGCTACATTCCTGGTCATTTTGACCATGAACTTATTAACATTATTTCTTTTTCCCTTGTTATGTTGGAAGTACTGGGAATGGACACTTTAAACTCCGCCTTCAGAGATAAATGGTTGTCAATAGATATCGAAAAATAGCGCTTTGGAGACATTATGATTAGCAGAGATTTTAGAAGTGTCTAAAATATTGTGGTTACATTCGTGAACGTCAATTACATGAAATGAATTTTATTGAGATATTCATTAGCAATTGTCAGTATTAGAGTTGGCAAAGACTGCATTTCGCTTTAGAAAAATATTTATTTTATATTTTCCATCGTCATAACCCAAGACTTTACACGTATGTTATAAAATCTGATATTAAAGACCCACACAACCCCCTATATATATATATATATACATATATAAGGGTCATTCAATAGGTAATGTAAATTTGCATTAGGAGTTGCTAATTGGAGGGAATGTTTATAGCGCCATTTTTTTTAAACTCATGTATATTAATGGGTCAGTTAGTAAATGAGGGTACTTTGAAATTTCTTTCCAGGAGTTGAAAAAGTGCAACTGTAAACATTCCTTTCTATTGGCTGCTCCTTAAGCAAATTTACCCTACTTATTGAATGACCCTTGTATATATATATATATATATATGGAAGTAAGCCGTTTTGGTCGAGGGTGACGTGAAAGTTCCCATTACAATAACTCCAACACCGAGGTGTAGAGAAAACTCTACATCTTTCTCTAAATTGCTTCCGTTAGCCTTGATTTGTAGCTTATAATGCTGAGTATTAAGGAAGGAAGCAAAATGAATCATTTTTTCAGTCTTTGGTATGACTCGTCCTGGGATTAAACCTCTGTCTTTCGGACCATTGGCGAGGTCTCTTACCGTTATACAAGCCTGAAGAGAACTACACACGTTTCACCTGACAGATCTTCGGGATAATTCTGACTAAAAAAGTATGGCATATATATATATATATATATATATATATATATATATATATATATATATATATATATAAAGGGTGTGGAAGCAAAATATGAAATAACTTTTTAAACATTAAGGGTTTTCGGACTATTGTCTTCGTCTTTATTGTTATTTCCACAACGTTTCGTCTCAGAAATTTAGACAACTAACTTTTTAAAAAAAATTTTTATCTTTCAGTTATGTTTAATCCAATTTTTGAAAAACCGTGATAAATCATAATTTTCATTAGTTCCTTTATTCAAGTAATTTTTCATCCAAATTCAGCCCAATGAGTAAGAAAAAAAAAGACAAAGAATCTGGGATTTGCTTTACGCCCAAACCAAGTCAAACATATTCCAGAAAAACTGGAGTTCCCTTATGGCCTTTAACGAGCCCATGTCATAACCCATTTGATTACGCTATATGAGGCGTTTTATAAAATAAAACAATTGCAATTTCCCATACAAATCTTCATTCTCTTTAGATTGCTACTTAAGAAGTAGGGGATTAAATGTCTGAAGAATTTATTTTCCTTTTGAATGTGTCTTGATATAATATTTAGTAAATCTACTGTTTTGTATCTAACTTTTTATTTTGTTTTTGATATTTTTAATTGAAATTAATCTTGTTTAATAATAGAGTTATATATAAATATTATACCATATTTGACACTCTGCATATATATATATATATATATATATATATATATATATATATATATATATATATATATATAAACACACACACACACACAAACACACACACACACACACACAC
Source organism: Sepioteuthis lessoniana (assembly GCA_963585895.1). Lineage (NCBI taxonomy): Eukaryota > Metazoa > Mollusca > Cephalopoda > Myopsida > Loliginidae > Sepioteuthis > Sepioteuthis lessoniana. The sequence continues at coordinate 86,056,701 of OY757906.1, read as the reverse complement.
ATATATATATATATATATATATATATATATATATATATATATACATATATATTTATATAAATTTACAAAGCATAACGGTAAAAATAAAAATGTGATTTTAATGTACAAATAAGATATTTTAAAATATATATAGCTGCTCTTACATTCTTGGATAGATAGTGTGACAGTAAAATTTATAGTCGAGGAATCTGACGAGTAACCAATTTTATCGTCAGAAGAAATAGTTCATCTGATTTTTCTCGATCTTGCGCTGATGTGTGTATTTTTGGTTAGAAGTTTGAAATAACATAATCAAATATTTTATTTCTAACACAGAAAATATTTATTTTTATCTAAACAATAGATTCGATAAACCGATCATATTTCTGTGAGAATACCAGATCCAAACTTCTTACACAGAAAATGCGTAAGTTCCAAAACAGTTTATGCAATGAATGTTTAGCATTCTTTGAATCCCAAAACATTAAAAGTAGCTAAGAAATTCAAACTGTTAATAACAGTATTAGAATTTTTCTGAGACCAGGTAGAGTAGAAATTTACCATAGATTTTAAACCAATATTTGGGAGGATGTTTGGAACAGTTAAGTATGTATAGAAAACATTTATTAAAACATAAATCTATCCCCATGCCAGGGTAAGAGGTAATATAAGAAATGGTTTACTAAAGTATGTGTCTCCTCTCTATTCATACGGAAACTACAAGAGATGCAAAGCGTACAATAATAGATATGAAATAAGAAATAGACATCTTTTCTACGCACTTTCCTTGATAAAGAACGCAGTACAGTACTTCGAAAGGTCTACTTTGTTGTGAGAGAAAGACTCGAAGACGAGAATTACAAGCAATGGTTGTCTGTAACTGTATATTTCTCAACATCCATGTGCGAAGTTCAAACTGAGTGCTCCCAGATTTTTCAGTAGTATGTATTCTGTTTTTAGCTTTTGCACTATGGCGTAAATAGACTGTCCCGTCGAATAGAACGAATAAATGTCCATTCAACAGATTATTATAATCCATCATATATAAGTTGATATCTTACTTAAATCTGAAGCGCTGTATGTGCCTTAGGTCCTCTTATCGTCTCTTATATATATATATATATATATATATATATATATATATATATATATATATATATATATATATATATATATATATATATATATATATGTATATGTATATATATATATATAAAATAAGTAGGTCAACGAAAAGATTAGTATTTTTTGAATTTATTTATTCATTCTGTTCTTACTAACGTGTATGTTTCCAGCTTATTGCTTTCGTCAAAAATATATATGGGACAAGGCCTTATTAACGGCGTACTCAATGAGACTTGAACTCATGAATTAATTCAAGTCTTATTGTGCACCTCATTATCAAGGTTTTGTGCCATTTATTTTCTCTAACGAAAGCAACATGCAGGAAACATACACGAATATAAAAACAAAATAAATGAAACAATTTTAAAAGATACAAATCTCTTCGTGAACCTACCTATTATAAAATACTTTTATTCTCACTTTAGACCTACAACAAGTATATATATATATATATATATATATATATATGTATATATATATATATATATATATATGCTCCCTTACCCCTGCAGGGTTGAGCTCTCTAGCGAAAGAAGTAATTGTGTTGCCATTAGCTTATATGCAAGGCTCTTCATTCATATGTATCGAGCTCTCGGTAGCCGTTAAACGGATGTATATAAAAAATAACAATTGTGATTCATAACTGTCTAAATTTCTTTCGCTTCCGCTGGTTTCCTCGTGGCTGCGTGGTAGAATCTCGGATTGGCTTTTCGATCCTAGCTTCGGGAATCTAGCCAGTCTAGCCACACTGATGAGTTCTAATAGAACGAAACAGATCTGCCTGTGGATGACAATATATATATATATATATATATATATATATATATATATATTACATTTATTTAAAAAAAAGGAGTGGCCTTTCAGATCATTCCCGTTGTCTTTATTCTATTTGCTTTCGGATTTTTGCAGGGAAATAATGAAACTTTTCATATATTTAACTAGATATAGAGAAATCATCCTTAAAAGATCGAGAAGAATATGTTTAGTGAGAAAGCAAATGATGACACTAATTTTTTTAAGATTGCAGAAGATACAGAAGGAAGTTCTATTTTTACAGACTTCCAAATTGTCGTCAAATTTTCAAGTTTGTCAAGAACTTTGAGCTCATATCAGTTGTGTATAAGAATTTAATAAAATATCGATAGATTGATTTTGGATATCTGTCAACCCCTTTGGCCTCTTTCATGCCTAGATATTAGGGAAACATGCTCATTGTTCATTAAAATTTATATTTTTCGTGGCTAGCTGTTTTTTAAGTTTACGATTCACAGAAACTTTTATCATGTATTTTTACGCCATACAGATAATTTGTACGATTTTAAGAATGCTTATCTAATTCTGATAATTATGTGGTTTCAATTAATTAATTCTCTTGATTTGTTTGAACATTGTTATATGATTTCAAGTTACTAATTTCAATCCTTAGCGCACTAATATAGCTTTGAGTAATAATACTTAATATAAAACAGTATACTTATATGCAATCAAATACGAATATCTTTACGCAGATTTGTCGGAACAATATATGGAATCCTTATAGGTATTGCCATTTCAGATTAGAGTCAACCAGAGAGTAAAAGTCAAAGCCATATATATATTTCCAGAACATGAGGACCAATTAATTACAGTTTAGTGTCAAACATAGGACCTCTTTTTTGAATTGAATCTTGACCTCTGTATGATATACGGTGAACGTATTGAAAATCCCGCCCTAACGGCTTTGTGAATATGTTGCATATTTACCTTTGACAGACACGTTAATTAGGGATTTCTAAGCTGGGTTTTCTGCTGTGTAAACAAGAGAACAGCGGAAACAAATCACGTGGCTTGGCAGCTGAAAGAAACGGTATTAACAGACAGAACGGTCAGTCACAGACAGAATATAATAAATATAGCAGCCCTCCGACTGTCTTTGTTTGAATCTATCATCTTTGCCTCTCTTTCAGGCTTACAGCCAATTTTAGACATTTCGAGTTATAAAGAAAAGAGAGTTATACTTTATCTAAAAAAACATTATGGCTCGTGATTTCCTTATGGATACATAAAAAATAGAACAAGGTTTGGTATATAAAACATAATTTGTTTATATAGTCACTACCAACGCTTATGAATTCCTGTACGAATCGGTCCGATAAAAGCTGGACAGAACGGTTAACATTTTCCCGCTTCCCTCAGCAAGGATTGCGATGTTGTCTTGGTCAGGAAGATTAATTTGGTAGAGTCTCTCATTAATCTTATTTTGATATTAAATAACTGACCCACTCATGAGAAGTGGAGGGATTTGATAAAAATGTTATCGCCATAATCAATTGGTTCTTTCTTTAGAGGAAGCAAATCACTAGCATTTTCTTGATAGTTTACAAAAATGTGATTGTTGTAAAGTAACTGTCGGGCAAAAAGTTCTGTTGAAAATGCAGCTTCCTTTAAATGTGATGCAAGAAAACAATTCTAAAAGTATGACATATTAAAGCGATGATATTTGTCAGTGACACATTAAAGCGATATTTTCTGTATTTACTGTCCAGTAAAACATTTAACATAGATACTGGTTTTCGCAATATGGTACCAATATTACCCCTGAAAATGTTTTCCTTTTTACAACTTAAAATATTGATCTATATCATAAGGAGCATACATATATATATATATCTATATATACATATATATATATATATATATATATATATATATATATATATATATATATATATATATGTATATGGTTGTAGAAGTACAATGTTTCATGTTGCTAAAAACGGTTTTCTTTGAAACTGTGATCTATTTCTGACAAGCTATGCATATTGTATTGATGTTTTTGAAAGGTCACGAATCCACAACTTTATCTTCTTTCATGCAAGTGCCTTAACGAAGATCTCATCTCCACTTCCCAATTTTGTCGAGGGAGACTAAATCAGGTATACATTCGTCTTTGTTAAAATATTAAATCTTCTATCCTACCTGTCTCATTACTTAAATATTAGTTACTTCATCACATTTTCACACAACACTATTTTTAGGAAATACACACCGTTGGGTTAATAGTATTGTACATGAATGTTTGACTGCATTAAACGGTCAGTGCATCACTATTCGTACACATGGACGCACATTTGCGTTCATAGATGCATAGATAGAAAAGGTGTTACGGGTTTGAGTACTAAATATATATTTGAGCAGAGAGAAATGATGGAATTAGCACACATAGAGGATGGTAACTCTCTGTTTTATTTACTAGTAAATAAACTAATAACAGATTTTATTTAATAGCTGAACATTCTGACATCGAAGAATATAAATCATACAGACTAGATTGATTTTTCTAAGTTTGCAGTCATTTTGTAAGCAATGAAGAAAACTATTTGGGGATATCATTATACTGAAGCTAAATAATTGAATTCATTGTCAACAAATTATGATTAATATTTACTTTCACAGTTTCGAGTTTCATTACAGCCTTAATTCTTTAAGGCATGGATTTTCGATTTCAAAGATTTTATTTTCATCAAAGTGGTTTCAATTTTTCTGTCTTGCAATAAATAGATCTTCTTTGATACATTCAGGCTTCACACGGACCTTTATTTCTAAAAGTTTATCATAAATGTTCAACTGAATATAAATCCAGACTCTTCAGTGGTTATAGTATTGATTTTATTTTCATTTTCTGAAAGAAGCTTTAAACCGATTTGCGCTGTTATGGGTTCAACAAGAAATTGGAGTCGTTCTCTTAATATATTTTTTTCAGGAAATTCATTATCTGTCTCTGAATACGATGTGTTTGTTTTGTATGATTGCAGAGAATTTAGTGAGGTCTGAAACATATAATATAGTTTTTCAGTGGGTTTTAAATCTGGCAAGCGTGGTAGATCAGTTATTAAAATCAATTTTGCATCATCTGACAAAAAAGGAGACCACAAAGACGATCAAATAATCTACAGGAATATTTCTTTGAAACACTTGTCAAAGAAACCTCCAGTTTATCATGCAGTCTCCCGAACTACAGCACTTCCTCTTGCAAGTGAATTCAAATTCACCCTTAGCTTGCACACAAAACCCCCATTTAAGCAGCCTGTGTCAGCAGTATCACAAGGTCTTCTATATACCAATATATATATATATATATATATATATATATATTGCTCATAAAATGCAGCACTCTGTTAAATAATAGATTAAAGCATTTTAGGTTTTCTGGACCTCACGGTAATCAACCTAAAAGTGTGGTAGGCCCAATGTTTTATCTGGTGTTTGCTTCGAATTCAACGACGTAACTTCCATGGATTCACCAATTATTTATCTTTTGTGGGCATTTAAAGGTTTTGAACATTTTGTACAGCTTCAGTTTAACACATTTTCGTATATTGTACAAGTTCGTTAACTGAAGGAAGCAGAGGACTACCGTTGTAAATTTCATGCCATGTTATGTTAAAATCCTATACGATGCATTTGTTTAGTAAAACCCGTACCATTGCATTGCTAAGCCTTATATAAAGCATCTATATAATAAAACACTTACCAACTTCATTCTCCACTAATGCCCTTTTTAATCTATTCCTAGAGTAAAACCCTTTCCAATGGTCTCCTATTGTAACTCCCTTGAGAATAAATTTCTATAACACCCATTCAAATACTTTCGTACATTAAGAAATTTTTCTATACATTCCTACATTAAATCTTTCGAAAATGCAATTCTATAGGAAAACCCTTTCCAATGGGTTTTTATTATCGAAGCTTTGCTAATATATTCTCGTAGTAAAATCCCTTCCTATTCATTTCAAAAAAAAAATCTTTAAAATGTTGAATATAAAACGTTTCTATATTGTATGTTTGTTTGTGTTATATGGCATATCAATATTTGTCGGTTTTCCTAAGCCAAATCCATAAAAAAAACAGTTCTGTAAGTACAGTTTAATTTTCTGAAACATTTCTATTTCAAGCTATTCAGTTTAGTCCAATAGCAATAATTTAAACAATTTAGTTTAGTATAAGTATAGTTTTTCTTTACACATAATTAACTGTCAAAACAGTTCTTTTTCAAACAAGTCAGTTTGGCATACAAAAACATTTCCATTTCAAACAACTCAGTTTAGCATCAGTGCGTAGTTTAAATGTCAAAGCAGTTCTATTTCAAGCAATTCTGTTTAGCATAAGTAGGCAGTTTAGTTCTATTTGACCCATAGATTGGACTCTCTCAGGTGGCACCAATCCGGGCCAGAATCGATGATAATTAAGGGGCACATCGCATTATCCAAAGCTCCAGCATTACTGGAATCTCACAATCAGCTGATTTAGTGTCATAATCAGGAGACTCATTGGAAGGGAATTACCCCACTACAGAATTGCAGTCGGTGTATTCTACAGCCCCACCCTACTGGGCAAAAAGTTTTCCTATTTACATTAAATATTTGGGAACAATATAGAACAATAGACTTAACAAAATTTGAAAATATTTCAGTGTCGTAAAGTGGCTAACATCAATATTAATCGCTGCTGGTCTCGTTCTGAGTATAAAATACAAGTACTCGCATCAACGACATCATAGGAAATGGAATCGGTGATCCGAGTTCAAACCCTGGATGAAGCAGTTTGTGTTTTACTTCGAGCTAATGCCTATAGAGAAAAAGCATGAAACTTTTTCTTCTCCCCACCACCAACTATTGGTAAATAGAAAGTGCACACTATTTTCTTTTGTTTTGGTAATAAAACCGGACCAGGGAATGGAAAACTCTCAATTCAAATTTAGCTGTACTTCGCTTAAAAAATGTACCCTATGTCCCATCCTGATAGAGGTGGAGGGTTGGGTAAATACATACAATATGTTAGACAACTTTTAGATGGGACGTTAGGCATATAACTCTTTTAAATAGAGGAATATGAAAGAATAAAGTAGACTAGTGTTTAGTTAACGTAGGGTCAACGACATAAATTATATGGATATAGACTTATATCATCATCATCATGTCGCGCCGCCTGCGCGGATATCCCTGACCGTCTCTCGCCATTTCTCCCTATCATTCATCGCCTCCGGCAGGTCTTCAGGGTTACATCCCGTGTTCTCACACAGCTGCTGTATGTAGGTTCGTGCTGGTCGTCCCACTCTTGCACATCCATGTGTGGGGGTCCACAGGAGTACATCGCCTACGAGCTCGTCCCTGCTTCTCCAGCAGTGTCCTGCGTGTCTGGTTCGTCGAACTTGTATAGTTTTTGTGATGGGGGGCAAGTGTCCGTATAGTTGGAGTCTCGTGGGGTGTTGTCGCCAGGACTTGTTTAATACTGCTCTCAGCATTCTTGTATAATTTCCGTCCAGCCTCCTTTCCAGCCGCTTCGTAAGCGTCCATGTGGTGCATCCATATAGTAGTATCGACACAACCGCTGCCTGGAAGAAACTGCGTTTCATTTTGTCAGTTAGGTCCGACTTCCATATGATCGAGAGCCTATCGATAGCTGTCCATGCCTTCGTCAGTCGTGTGTCGATGTCTTTCTCGGTTGATGAGACGCTGCTTCCTAGGTAGGTGAATTTGTTGACTAGTTTCGGAGAGGCTCCGTCTAGTGTGGTAATGTTGCCCGTTTGGTTGTAACACATATATTCGGTTTTGTTTGCATTGACATGGAGGCCAATGCCAGCTGCGGCTCGTTCCAGACTATGCAGTAGTGTCTCTGCTTGATTAGGCGTATTCGCTAGTAACGCCAAGTCATCAGCGTAGTCGGCGTCCGTGATTGTTTTTGCGGGGTACCTTTTGCTTCTTCTCTTAGTCAGCTGGAAGCCATTTTCTCTGATTTTGTCGATCGAAGTCCTAAGCACATAGTCTAGACAGATGATAAAGAGGTACGGGGCTAGTGTGTCTCCTTGTAGTACTCCTGCAACTATGTCGAAGTATTCCGTGTCTCCATCTGGTGAACGTACTTTCACTTTGGTGTTTCTGTAGAGAATCATTATCGCTGCTACAGTTTCTTTTGGTAGGCCGTATGCTAGTTGGATTTGCTCCATCTTCCCTCTGTGTATGGAATCGAATGCCTTGGTAAAGTCGACAAATAGTAATGTCGCCTGTAAGTTTTTTGCCCGAACGCCTTCCAGGATTCTACGGAAGGTCAGTATTTGTGAGGTCGTGGATCTATTTCTCCGGAAGCCATTTTGGTTTTTCCTAAGGATGTTGTCTATTTTGGGTTCTATGCGGTTTCGTAGTAGGGCATTGTAGATTTTGGCTGCTATGGATGTAAGTGTTATCCCTCGGTAGTTCTTGGCTAGTCCGAGGTCGCCTTTTTTAGGGAATGGAAGGATGCATCCCTTCGTCCATCGTTCTATCCTATTTTGACTATAGACTACGTTGCATTGCCGGAGCAGTATATCGTCGAATTGTCTCGTCTTCCACACTTCTGGGGGGATCTCGTCTAGCCCCGCCGCTTTCCTATTTTTAATTCTTCTGAGAACCGAGTCTAGTTCTTCTTTGGTGAAAGGACCTAGTTTTACGTCTAATTGCTTACTAATAATTCTGGTGATCGGTTCATCCGTTATTTCCGGTGGGTTTCCTAGTAGATTTTTGAAATGCTGTTCCCACAGTTTTACTCTTTCTTGTTGGCTTGCAGCTTTCAATTTTGCTTTGGCTGTGCTCTTCCTTCCACTTACTTCGTTTATTGTTTGCCAGGCTATCCTGGATTGCCTATCTTCCACCGAGTCTCTAATCTTATCTATCTGATTTTGTACGTATTCTGCCTGTTCTTTTAGGTATATTCCTGTTAATTGATGTTGTGCCTTTTCTAGTTTTCGTGCATTTGTGTTTGTTGGGTTCTTTCGATAGCTTTTGGAGGCAGTCTTCACAAGTGCACGTTTTTCTCTAGCCGCTAGCGTTTCCCAAGGGACTCTATATTTAGTTCTAGGCTTTGTTGGAATACACTTTTCTGCCGCCTCCAGGTGTGCTTCTACAAAATTTTCATATTCGTCATTTGGGGTGCCTATTTCTGCCTTCTCTTGTAGTGCTTCGAATCTGTTTCTTAATTCTAATGCATACTTATCTCTAATATCTCTGTTGTTGAGTAGGGCCCAGTCATAGTGCTTGGTCGTCGCTTTACGTGTGGCGTTTTTTCTTAGGCTTAGTCGTACTTTGGCTGTAACTATTCGATGATCGGAGGACACACCCTCGAAAGAGGAGTATGCCTCGCAATTCATCGCACTGTTTTTCCATTTCCTGTTTATAAGGACGTAGTCTATCTGTGCTTTACTCTTATTCGCGTATGTGTAGGTCCATAATTTCCCCTACCTTTTTTGAAAGTTTGTATTGAGGCATGTTAATCTATTTTCTATCATGAAATCTATTAAATGCTGTCCATTCCTGTTAGACGCGCAGTGTGGGCTGTATTTGTTGTGTCTGTTTTTCCCGATTTGTGCATTCATATCTCCGCCAATGACTAGCAGGTTGTGTTTCGGAATGCTACGTACTAGGGAGGATAGATCTTCGTAGAAGGTGGCTATTTCGTTGTCTTCGCTAACATTGGTAGGGCTGTAGCAGGAGATAATTGTTGCTTTGGGGTTGCCATTAAACGTTGCAGCCATCATCCTAGGTTGTATTCTCTCAATGCTGTTCAGTGTTTTTAACGCTCTTGGTCCTAGAAGTATTCCCACCCCTCCTACCGATGCATTGACCGAGTTTTTCCATGCCGATACAGTCACCAGCATCCATCCATTACCAGTTTCGTGATACTTGATATCTTCGGTGTGCGTGTATCGGTGCTCTTGTATGCAAATTATATCTATCTTATGTTCTCCGGCTGATGCAGTTAGCTCTGATAGTTGACCTATTCTATTTAGGGTTCTCACATTAAATGTCGCTATCTGTATTGTTTGTTTGCATTTTTGTAGTTTTTGTTTGTGTTTGAGCTCTGTAGCTGATTTTTCGAACACTGAGGCCAGGGCTCCAACCTCAGCAGGACGCGCCCCTTTTTTACCCGCGCGAAGAGCGATGCGGTTTATGGATCTGGTTTGAGTACGAGTGATGGTTATCTTTCGATGGCTGTTTTTGTTCTCATCTGTAGAAGCCACTCTTATAGATGAGCAGCAGTAGTTCCCCGATCGAACTGACAATCTTGAGCGTTAAGCCGCAAGACTCACACGTACATCATGCTGCTTCCCATGTGTACGCGGTAGTAAAAAAAAAAAAAAAAAAAAATTTCTCTTTTTTTATCTTAAGTTTTAACTTAGTTAAAGTCCAGGACTGTTGGATGTTAAAATTCAAAGAAATTTTGGGGTATATTACATGGTCATCTAGTGGTGGACAGAAAGAGAGAGAGAGAGAAAGAAAGAGAGAGGAGGAGTCAACTCTTTTATGGCTTTCGTCTTTAGCACGTGTTAGACTATATTTGAGGTGTTTTGGATTTTTTTTTTCTTTCTTTTCAGGGGGGGGGCAATTTTGGGGGTTTTCTTTAGCAAATTTAGAAGTTCGTCTTCCAAAAGTAAAGTTTTTTCCTGAAAATTTAGTCGCATAAGTCTTCATTCTTCATTTAAACAACACATAATACAGCTGAGATTCAAGACATTACTATTTTAAATCAAATGTGCATTTTTAAATGAATAGTTTAGTAGAATAAATTTACTGACCTCTGTGAAAAATCTTCTGGAAACGGAATCACTTCCAAACGTATGCATACTATTTCAACAAATGAAGGATTCAATTATTACTAATTTTAATAGTATTTATATTAAAGGTTCCACTCCCATATCATGGTCATCTAGTGGTGGACAGAGAGAGAGAGAGAGACACACACACACACACACACACACAGAAAGAAAGAGAGAGGAGGAGTCAACTCTTTTATGGCTTTCGTCTTTAGCACGTGTTAGACTATATTTGAGGTGTTTTGGATTTTTTTTTTCTTTCTTTTCAGGGGGTGGGGCAATTTTGGGGGTTTTCTTTAGCAAATTTAGAAGTTCGTCTTCCAAAAGTAAAGTTTTTTCCTGAAAATTTAGTCGCATAAGTCTTCATTCTTCATTTAAACAACACATAATACAGCTGAGATTCAAGACATTACTATTTTAAATCAAATGTGCATTTTTAAATGAATAGTTTAGTAGAATAAATTTACTGACCTCTGTGAAAAATCTTCTGGAAACGGAATCACTTCCAAACGTACGCATACTATTTCAACAAATGAAGGATTCAATTATTACTAATTTTAATAGTATTTATATTAAAGGTTCCACTCCCATATCATGGTCATCTAGTGGTGGACAGAGAGAGAGAGAGAGACACACACACACACACACACACACACACACACAGAAAGAAAGAGAGAGGAGGAGTCAACTCTTTTATGGCTTTCGTCTTTAGCACGTGTTAGACTATATTTGAGGTGTTTTGGATTTTTTTTTCTTTCTTTTCAGGGGGGGGGCAATTTTGGGGGTTTTCTTTAGCAACACGAAGTCTGATCAAAATAAAAAATTACGACATAATAAATAAACGGCTGGAAAATTTGTTAACCAGAAAAGCATAAAAACCAATAGACCATATTAGTAATATCAGCTTTGAATACTGATGGATCTTGAAGCATACGAGTGGTTTTCTGTCATGTAAAATCTTGCCAAAAATAAATAAAAACAGTATTTTGGTGCGAATTACCAATAAGTAAGAGACGTGTTAATCAAACCGCTAAACAACAATGACACTAAGATACAACTCACACACACACACGCATATATATATATATATATATATATATATATAAGGCAGAATGAGAGGAATCACTATCGATCATTTTGTTCAGTCAGTTATATTATTATTTGAATAACAAATATACAAGATCAGAGAAAGTATAATAATAAAAGCGTATAAACAGAGCAAATGAGAAAAGAGCCAGTCACGCAAGAAGCCAAGATAAATGGGAAAAGAAAATACTCCACGGAGATTTTAAGACAGAAAAATCACACAAAATGTCATAGACGTAGTTACTCAGAGTTAACCAAAAAGATAAACATAATCTCTTATCATTGCAGACCAGAACAAATATATCAGGACCATCAAAGCAAAAAAAAAAAACTGGACAACAGATACAAAAACAGCAAATGCCGCCTTCGTGAAGTAAACGATATAATATGTGAATGCATCAAGCTGACTCAAAAGGAATATAAAAACAGTCACGATGGTGAAGGGGCAGTGATAGAGTAAGAATCCTAAAAAAAATTAGGTTCAAACGTGTAAACAAATAGTATGATCACAAAGCAAAGGTAGCAGTTGAACAGACAAATGACTTCATAAAAAACAAAGAAATAAAAAAGCAGCTAAAGAAACAAACAAAAAAAAAATAAACCCTGGGACACTGAAATCCAGACCGACATAGCCCTTCAAAGGATAATAGATCATTTTATTTTTTTTTTTCTTTCTTTCTGTATTTATTTGCGTTTTTCGGTGAACAATTAAAGGCGTCTGTCAGATCGGTCTTGTGGTTTTGCCAGCAGATCACAGAGGGAAAATGCAAGTAAACGAAAATAAGTTTTACAGAAACCCGAATATCCCCCGAAAACTCTGAAATGTGAACGTTGTAATAATTTCCATAAATAATAGAACAATGTGAAGAGCGCTATAAACATTAGATTATAGAATTAGAATCCGACAAAATATTTGCAGCGGTTCGTAACATGAGTTTAAACTTAGACACATTTTTTATTTGTTGGGGATACCGAACTAGACTAGCTGGCCATAGTTAATAGGCCAAATTATCACCGGGTTCAGCATACTTTTTACTTGAGCCAGGACTATAGAATAAAAACAAAAAGTGTAAACTTGATTGAATATTTTCAAAGGAAAGAGACATATATAGTAAGAAAGAAATGTATAACACACTGATTATTCATTTTTTTCTGCCTGTTGACAAAATGATATGTTTGAAAAAGGTAAGGAATCATTTGATTTAGCAAGTTCATTTGTAAACAAAATACAAAAATAGTTTCCAGGGAATAGAGTACCACCATTCTCTACACCTTGGTGTAGTAGATATTGAGAAGAGAGCCTTCGAGACACCCTTGATTAAGGTCACCAACTTTACTTACTTTTATTTTCATAGTCAAATCAAATTAACATCTTTGATTTTTATATTGATTTTCTAGTGAGAAAAGCACTGCCTAATAAGGAAACGTTTTAAACCAAGATAAAGCTTTATTTTACACTATACTAAAGACTTTAAATATATATATCTATCATCATTATATAGAAATCATCAAAATATGCGTCCTTCGCTGGGTACAAGTATTCAAGTTTTCATGTAAAAGAATATTATATCATTTTTTTAAATAAGCGAAGCGAAATAAGAGCTTATATAAAAGGATTACACTTTTCTTAATTTTGTCCGAATTTATTTTACATATATTATTATACACAGTATTGCTTTTTATATGTTCAAGGATAAAACAATATTAGAAATGTATAGCACCAGGTAAATATTAATTAAAAACAGGTTTTATGCAAATCATCCACTCCCTATATTTCCGAATGAAATATTATACACAGGATGTCCACTCCATTATTTGTAAATGACATATTATACACATTCCGGGGTTTTAAATGCATACATAAGATGGTCTGTTTTGAAAAAAATCCTCGTTAACATATAAGATAATAATTGAGATTAAATTGCGATGTACTTTCCTTAACACAAGTACATGATTACCATAATAAGATTACTTGATATATCTATAAATTATAGATCTGAAAATTCCCAGTACATTCCATATGGGTGTTTCTTATTACTTAGGATTCTTGGATTTTCAAAAGTTGGAACAGTGCTTATTTCAAATTTTTATTTTAAGTCAGATATATCAGAGTAAATAACACAAAAGTGATTAGCTCTTTGATATTCAAAAAAAAAAAAAAACTAATAGAAAGCAGGTAGTGAATAGTGTTACAAAGTGGAACAAAGAGAGAGACTAAACACTGAAATTGCCTAGCCAGTGGGTTTAGAATACGCTGATTGAATACCCTGCAGATTGGTAAGACCCCCATTTAAAAAAATCAGTGCCAATCTTAAGACACCAAACCTCATTTTACCTAATATGTTCTTTTGTGATCATTAACAGGTTTCGAGCATTTTGTACAACTTCAATTCAAAGCTCTTTTTCTGGATATCTGTGAATTGCAGAGTAGTCTTTCAATTCCATTACTCCTAGGTTCACTCTTGTTCATAGTGTTTTGAACACATCTGTGTGTCAAACAGATGTTTTTTGCAAATTATTTGTACTATATCGGAATACTCGGTATTATAAAAAAGTATGCAAAAGAACAATAGAAAAACTACACACAAATGTACATATAAAGAAATAATACAATTATTCCCTAAACTCTAGGCATAAAGTAACTTCAGACGAGTTGTAATGCCATTAAAATCAATCAGTCGATGAATAAATCAATCTTTTACAAATTATAATTTGTTACATATACAATTTAAAAGCTATCTGCGTACGACAAGAAAATAAGCATTCACATGATCATGTTATAGTCTAAATGAACAAATCTATAACTATTGCCTGAGTCAAATATTTTCCAAGGGGCAAAGGTTTTTCAAGTGGTATATAGTGATCATTTTATGCTGCATTCAAAAATGCCATTCATTGCGTTAGCTCAGGTCTTATTTTTTTAGATGTGCTTCAATAATTCCCCAAAAGTTGTAAACAATCGTAACACTTATTCAAAATCCTGTTCACTCTACTTCACAGTATTTCGTGAGCACCAGTTGAATAGTGTACCATATAATGTTGTATGTGTACCAAAATACAATGTACGAACCTACTCGATAGCATCGACATACCAAGTGGGGGCTGGGCGCATCCCATAACTTAGAATGATTTTAATGTACTGTGTCAACGAAGAGTAGAGGGCTGGTTTGTTTTTTTTTATTTTCTTTTTCAACTTGACATTTGTATTCCTATAAGAATGAACCGTAAGTGTAGGAATAGCTCTGATAGGTTCTTTTATATCTGCGGTAATGTGGTTTTTCCAGCAGTCAAGCAAAAATCACCGACTTTGGAAAGAAATCATATCACAATTACTTTGGAGTCAAACTAGGCGATAGGATAAGACATCCATTTGCCACGTTTGCTCCAAAACATATGTGAAGATCTTGAGGGATTGGAGGAATGGTAAAAAGAAACAGTATGCCATTTGCCATTCCATTGGTCTGGAGGGAAGTAAAAAATCACATTACAGGCTGCTATTTCTGCATGATAAATCTAAAAGGAATACATCACAAGAACAAATACCATGTCCATTGTTCCATCTGCCATAAGCCCAGTACGCCATGGCTCAGACCTTCCTCTTTCTGAGCCAGATGGTAACATGGAATATTGCCCTGATCCCGAACATAGTGACGGGACTGCTGTTGCTGGGGATAACATATACAAACCAGAAAGAAGTAACCAGCCAGTACCCTTGACACAGAACTCAGCAACCTGACATAAGGCCTGAAACTTTCCAAGGAGTCTGCTCAGCCGCTGGGTTCACGTCTCAAAGTGCAACTGCTGTTGGGACCAGGAACCACGTTCAACTGGTATTGAGACTGTGAGAGAGATTGAAGGCTGTCTTCATTGGTTTATTGTAACAATATTTGCCGGAGTGGTCAAATCAGTGGTCTTAGAGTATGATGCTACGGAATGGAAATTTTTTTAAAAATTCATCCAGCAGAAATCTCAAAGCAGTTCTTCTACATAGTGTGGATCGTTTTTCATCTATCCCTATTAGCCATTCAGTAAAAATGAACAAAACAGTATGGATCATTTACTGTCTACTGTTAACTATCAGGAGCACAAATGGTTGATCTGTAGAGATCTTAAGGTGGTTGGACTTAAAGTGTCTTTCCTTTCAATGTTTCTGGGACAGCCGAGCCGACGACCAATTTCATGCCAGTTTAAGAGTGGCCGTTAATAAAATTGTTAACCCGGCGCACACAACTTTTATCTCACTCGAACGAAATACTGTTTCCACTTACGTATACAGTTCGGAGTAATAAAGAACATTGGGCAGGAAAAACAGCTGGTTTTCTCTCCTCCAGGAGAAGTTCCCGTGGATAAGCATTGAGAAACTGCCCACCTGGCAGTCACTGAAGTCAGTAATAAGAACCATCCAGAGAAACCGTCGGAGAGAGGAATACAAGAAGGAAATCTTAGAGTTACTGAAGAGTTTCCGATTATTTGGAACACGAATGTCAATCAAACTGCCCTTTCTCCAGTCCCGCTTGCACTATTTTCCAAAGAATTGTGAAGATTTGAAGGAGGAGCAGGTTGAGTACTT
>OY757906.1:85992834-86035334 GCA_963585895.1 Sepioteuthis lessoniana | reverse complement strand
CATTCCATTATTTATTGAATAGTCTTCCTATATATATATATATATATATATATATATATATATCTTCTCGTACTGCTAGCATGGTTTTCCCAGAGTATCTCTCACCATTCGTCTCTATCATCTCTCCATTCCGGCAGGTCTCCAAGACAAAATTCTGTGTCGGTACAGAGCTGTTAAAATTAAGTTCGAATGGGTCGGCCATCAATTGCACGTCCGTTTGAAGGGGGTCATAAAGTAGAACGCCGCTTATGTGTTTATCCTTACTTCTCCAACAGTGTTTTGCATGTCATGGTCGTCTTATTTCGATAGTTTTAGATGTTGGCGGTATGTGACCGTAAATCCTGGAAGCAACATCCCACAAAACAGCAGCCCTACGGCCACCAATTTTCCATCTCTAAAACATCCATATATATGCATACATGTCCGTGTGCATGTATAATAAACAATGAATAAAATGAAGTACACACGCACACATATATATATATGAATTAAATCTCTATCTCTATCTCTCTCTATCTCTGTCTGTCTCTCTCTCTCTCTCCCTCTCTCTCTCTCTCTCTATATATATATATATATAATTTTCAAGCCTTTGGGTACCGATTCAGGTTTACCAACGGCAACTGGTATCTCCGTTACTCTTTTGTTGCATGTTTTTATAGTTTTCTAAATCCAATTATTTATCAATCTTTTCATTTTCATTTATTTTTCTTTGGGATGGTAAAATCCACGAGACTGCAACTCCTCTGTTTTTTTTTATTAACACTATGTTAGCACTTCTGACCGGGATCAGTACTATTCTTATTGAGGTTGCTTTTTTTTGTCCATGCTAATAACAATTATTTAATGAAGTTAGCTTTCTAATCCACTCCACAACACACACACACACACACACATGCTCACACACACACACACACACACACACGCACACACACACACACACACACACACACACATATATATATATATATATATATATATAATCTAAGATGAGAGAACATACTTTAGTTTTGAGAGAAGTAACGGTCGAATCCTCCACAAAATGATGAACATAGCTAGCACTGTCCATTCATACTTAAAGACCACCTTAATTTTAATTCTAATTGTCCAAATATGAGATGTAATATTTGTACACTCTGACATTCATGAAGTCCCTTAGAAATAAATACATACAAAATATAACAATTTTCCACTTACCTCACCATGTAATGTCTTTTTCATTAGACTTCCATTTGGCAACATAGATTAATTCCGTTCCTTACCTGAAGTGTTAATGTAGTCCTTGTTAACTGTCTGAGTAATTAATAATTAGAGTAATTATAATTAAACAAGAAGGAAAGCATGAAGATGTATTCCAACCGTAAATGAACGTAAACATAAAATAAAGACGAAAAACCATCAACAGGGAAGCAAACACAGAAGATCAAAACTGGGCTACGAAAAGGAATTGTAACACCCCAGTATTTATTAATAAACCAGAAACAACTAACACGGATTTTCATAAAGAAGATTAAGCATTTTATCTGGTAAAAAGCGGATAAAAAGACCAACTGGAAAATTTCTAAATTAACAGCCAGAAGAGTCAAAGAAATGTCTATTATTGCTCGACAACTTTTACTAAAATAACAGTACTGTTCGACTGTTCGATAGGTGGAAAATATTACATTAAACGAGAAGTATCCAGATATTTGGAAGTATAATTGATGTGTAAGTTGAAAAAAGCAAGTAATCAAAAGCATAGAACGTTTATTTTTTAATTAACTCATAATATTAGAAACCACGAATGGTCAATAATATTGAGAGAATCTGGAATCAAGCGTATAATGAATTAATAACTGTTCAAAGTCAAAATAAAGGATTAATATTGCATAGAACGTTTATTTTTTAATTAACTCATAATATTAGAAACCACGAATGGTCAATAATATTGAGAGAATCTGGAATCAAGCGTATAATGAATTAATAACTGTTCAAAGTCAAAATAAAGGATTAATATTGGACGAGGGGGTTTTCTTTCCAGCAGATTGAGACTTAAAGGAGTTAAAGATATTACGATATCAACAAGAAACCTATGAAATATATGGAATAAGAATGTATTTTTTAATGTGGCAGAATCGTCCCTGATCAGAAGAACATCGATGGTTAAACGAATCAATCAATATTGTTCTCATTGTTAAAAAAAAAAAAAAGGTAATTGACCGCAGATCCTGATATATATTTATAAAAATAAACTCGAGAATTTATTAGCGATTTCTTAATCCACTTTAAGGATTAATCCTGCTAAAAGTCGGCATGCGAGATTTTGCACTATGGATTTGAGTGATGGTACTCTATTATAGCGATATGGACGGCAGACGAATTTATGGTAAATTCTCTATTCCATTCTTTCACGGTTCACTACTCTTTCAACTGTCAATGTTCGTCATACGACCAACTTTTGTAGATGGTGGGTGAACCCAAACGTCATGATCCTGCACCGCCACGTCAGTGTCTGTCTTCAATTCCTCTGTTTCTTTGAATATATTTGACGCTACATTCTGGAAAAGAAAACCACGTGGATCTCCCAGAACTACAGATCTTTAACTATGATACACTTCACAAATGACCACGAGTCGTTCTAGTTCCGAAAACTTTGTTTATTATAAACATTAAATAACTAGCACTTTCTTCGCAATCAAGAAATATTTCGGTTTCTATTACATCACCAATCGAAATATGCTGTCCTTCTTTTCGCTACAATTTTCATTCTTCTACACACACACACACACACACACACACACACACACACACACACACACACACATACACTCACATAATATCATGCACATAGTAACTCATAGGAGTACAGAAAACTCATTACGATATATATATATATATATATATATAGATATAGATAGATAGATAATAGTGCCTCGTTAAGACAATACTAATAAGTTTTAATGTTCCGAGAGTGACCACGAAGATCTTCCAGAAATAATTTTGATAAAAAAAACATGCATATATCCAACCCTCCACCACTGGCAGGATTCTTCACCGTGTGAAATCTTTAGAAAGTGAGGTATTGTTAGTTTGACTTCAGAGTTTTCTTTCTTTTAGAGTGTTTGCCTAATCTAGAAAAAAACACACATGCAAGTTTAATATTCACATATATAAAGAGAACAGACGGATTCATAACTTTCTCTGGGGCATTAGCGCGATCAATAAAGCAATCAACTTCACCCATTATTTGGATTCGGGTTGTCGATTCCCTTTCGTAAAACGGTTACACTAATACGCGTTCAATTGTACTAATCAGTAATTAGAAGAATCAATGATTCTTTGGTGATCCCACAGTCAACATGGGGACATAGGGTTACAATATCTTATTGTTGGTGAGAGTAATTTATATACAAATCAGGAACAGGTTTCGTTAACTGAATATGAGCTAATTATACGACCAAAACGAGATCTATTGCATAGGTGACAAAATAAAATAGGTTTACTGCTAATCAAGGTCAATTTCTCTTTCAAGAGGGCACTATTTGGAGAAAGAGAGCGATATTTTCAGTGATCATCTCCAGTAAGAGAAAAATCAACAACGCAATGACCGTTTCATATACAAATTATGGGATCCGCAGGGTGTATTATTTGTGTATCGTTATTCTTTTCTTAGAAAAGCAAAGCTGGAACGTCGAATCATTTGTTATTAAGGTGTATTGTGATTTGATATATTGATCGTCCTATCTCTGTTCTTTTGAATTCTAATTTCGTCTGTCCTGATGTCCTTAATGTTATATAATAGTTTAGGGATATCTATTATTGGCATCCAGTGTAGCATTCAAAATAAGTAATAAATTGCGAAACGGATGGAAACATACCGTGAGTCAACTCAGTTTAATTGATAGACGATGACCTCGAGATCAAATTGAGAACTTGCCTGTGATTAAATCATCTCTGTCTGGTGAATAGGGTTTTTTAGAAAATAGTTTGTGCAGACAACTAGCTACTGAGGACTTTTCGAAAGGAATAGTTTACTTCTACCACGCACATCACCCAACTCGGTTAGAATGAATGTTTTTTTTTTTTTTAATAAAATACGTGCACATACGATGGTGTCTGTATGGTGGTTATCGCAGCAAGGAAGAACTAAAACATTTGGGGTTATTGTAATAAACGAGACATCAAGATAAGATACAGTGATGCAATACGAGGCGACAAAAACGACAAAATGGCGATCGACGATAGAAGACAGACACGAATAGAAACAAAAGAGGAAGGCGCTAAGATAGACCACATAGACAAGAGTCTGAATAAGCGAAACAGAAAGAAAATGACAACGCAGCGTTGCATCAACCGAAAAGGAGATCGACACAAGGTTAACGAAGGCATGGACAGCTAACAATAGGCTATCGATTATATGGAAATCAGACCTAACCGATAAAATGGAACGCAGTTTCTTCCAGGCAGCGGTCGCATCGATACTGCTATATGGATGCACTACATGGACTCTAACAAAACGGCTAGAGAAGAAGCTAGACGGCAATTACGCAAGAATGCTGCGAGCAATCTTGAACAAGTCCTGGCGGCAACACCCCACAAGACACCAACTGTACGGCCACCTGACTCCTATCACGAAAACTATCCAAGTTAGACGAACAAGACATGCAGGACACTGCTGGAGAAGCAGAGACGAACTCATAAGTGATGTACTCTTATGGACCCCCGCACATGGCCGAGCAAAAGCAGGACGACCAGCACGAACATACATTCAGCAACTATGTGAGGATACGGGATGTAGTCTAGAAGACCAGCCAGAGGCGATGAACGATAGGGAAAAGTGGCGAGAGAGGGTAAGGGATATCCGTGCTACCAGCACAACATGATGATGATGATGATGACAATAACGCTACAGACCCCGTATTATCTTCATTGGGTGCCTTTCATAACAACATGAGCAGAATGCGAGACAACTTCATTTTTCAAGCAGTGTTTATTTGGTTTGATTAAAGAGTTTTCCTGGGTTTAGAATGTTTTCCTTGTCTTAACAGCGATTTACGTCTAGTTTAGGAGAGACTCAATGGATTTATATCATTCCTTCGAAAATTCGGAAAATAATCAAATAGTAAAATAGTTTTTACTATTAAATGTGTTTACATGAAGTTTTACTAAGTATAGATTCGGCCAGAGGCTTTTAGATCGTTTTATTTGGGTTGAGTTTTTTTACCATATCAACCATTGTCGATTATTTAATACCAAGTCCTGTTTATACATATTGATCAAATATATATGATTTGTAAACACATTTTTCTTGATAATATTTTTGATTAAATCATTCCAAGTGTTGCTATGCATCACTACTAATTCAATTAAACATCAGTCATTTGTTTACACACACTTAAATGATTAAACAGTTCTATTTCTAACAATTCAATTTAACAGAAGTTATTTGCTTGCATACAATTTAAATGCCAAACAGTTCTATTTGACACATAGACAATGTCCAATCAGGTGCTATCGCTCCGGGCCAAAATGAACCAAAAAGCAATGGCAATGAAGGGGTACTTCACATTCCCCAAAGATCCAAGTCTGGAGTCTTATCATCTCATGGTTTAATGTCTTGTCTTGGACACTGGTTGGGGGTTCTTATCCCTCTGCAGAGATGGAATCGGTGTATTCTACAACCCCAACTGACTGGGCTGAAGATTTTATGGGAGTTCTCGTGGCCTAGTGGCTAATGTGCCTGACGACAATTTCCAACTTCAGTAGCGCTAATATCGTCTGACTAATATTCTTAGAAAATGTACGAAATTGCTTACCTCCCAATAATGGCTTTAATTGTAGCACTATTCTTCTACAAGGATAGCTTTGGCATTATAGAAAAAATTAGAAGATTAATACGCAATTAAACAAAAAAATGATGTTGTTAAGCTAGTGCGGGATAGTCAAATAAGTAAAATAAAGTTCATAGCTGATCAAGTAATTTTTTTTTTAAGAAAGCACTAATGAAGTCAGATTTTTCCACGAATAAATAACATTAGCAATAAGTTACACGCGAGTAGCCTCCGGGATTCTAACTGGGTTCACGACAACTATTACAGTTCAAATACCTTTCAAACCTACTCCGCAAATATTTTTAGGATTATATCAATTAATTTCGTTATTCTCATCGTGACATTGTTCATAATAATTTTCTAAAACCTGTTCAAAGAATCTCATAGCTCAGTCGACTGGGGCTATCTTACCCCACTGCAAGAATCAGTTGGTGTATTCACACCGATTGCATCTCTGCAGGGAAGTAAGGTCACACCAAAGTAATGTCCTGATATGACACTAAATAATCAGATAGGTAGGCTTCAGTAATGCTAGGGTTTGGGGATCCGAGAACCACCTCATTGCCATCGCTCCCGTGTCCACTCTAGGACGGAGTGGTAGCACCTGATAGTGTCCTATATATGGGTAAAATAGAACTTTTTAGCATTTAAACTGTGCATTTATGCCAAACTGATTTGTTTGAAATCCAACTGTTTTTAAATAACTGTGTATTCGTATTAGATATATATAAATAAAAGCATTTAACAGTGGGAAAAAGGAGCTCAACCTCGTTTAAAAATGTTATCACCGAAATATATTTAGAAATCATATATCTAATATATTTGTATAATGTGGATTTGGCATTAAATAACCTACAATGTTTGATATGCCATGTAACCAACCAAACCCGAACCCAAACCAAAACAATTTCATTTATTAATAATTTCAGTCTCAGAAAACGAAAGACGGTGACATTTTTTATTTGTAGCATTGGATAAGTTATTTATCATTATTTAAAAAAAAAACAAACATTAAATATTAATAGCATTAGCTTTACAAAATATTTTTCTAGTAATAGTCTGTGAATTATGCTCTCTATACAGGTCATTTGTCTTTTGGAATTGTTTGAACAATCCATTTGTCTTTAAATGACACCTATTAACCAATTTATTCACTCATTTTCCTCTTGATAAAGACTTTTGTTATTACAATGAACTTTTTTTATACCGAACTATCATTGAGACTAAAAAATACTGGGGTGAGTCAATGGTTTTCCAAGATTTTGGTAAATACTTCTTTACAGCACATACATCACGGAGCCAAATTAGTTCAAGCCGTGTAAATACCAGCAGTAGGTTGGTTGGTTGGTTGGTTGATGTGCTTTTATGGCTCATCAACCATTGTAGAGTATTTTTTGCCAAATCGATTTTTTATGCATATAAACAGTTCTCTTTTAAACAATTCTGTTAAGCATAGGAACGCAGGTTAATTGTCAAAATCAATTCTATTTCAAGGTATCCAGTTTAGTCAAACAGTTCTATTTTAAACAAATCAGTTTAGTGTAAGTATATTTTTATATACACACCGTTAAATGACCAAACTGTTCTATTTCTGACAGTTCAGTTTAGCCTAACAATAGTTTCAATGTAAAAAACAGTTCTATTTCAAACAATTCACTATAGCATACAAATGTTCCATTTCAAACAATTCAGTTTAGTATAAGTACGCAATTTAAACTTCTAAACAGTTCTATTTCAAACAGTTCAGTTTAGCATTAATACTCATTTTAGTTCTATTTGACCTATAGATCGGACTCTATCAAGTGCAACCGCTCCTGGACAGAGTGGACATGGGAGCGATAGCAATAAAGGGGTACTCTGCATTCCCCAAAGTTCTAGCATTACCGGAACCTCACCATCAGATTGTTTAGTGTCATTTCAGGACACTCATTTCGAGAGCGCCTTACCCCTCTGCATAGTGTATTCTACAGCCCCAACAGACAAGACATCAGCTGTAGGTGTTAGTATTGTAATAGTGCTATAATACATTCATGTGGGATTTGAAAGCCGCGTAGATGAACGACCGATGATGTCTAATTCGGGAGCTTATGCTTTTTCAACTTTTAAGTGAATATATATCTGCAGAAGCAAGCTCATCTATTTGTTGCACAAAAGGCCACAATGCCGTTGACATCAATTCAGTAACCAGATGGTCCAACAAACTATTTTCGGATTGTAAGAACCTGAATTATTAGACAAAGTCAGGCAGGATTTCGAGGCTAAACTTCAAATCAAAGAAACAAATCGAGAAACATTCGAGAGTACCGTCAAAATGATTATATGACAGAGCAGTATGGTTTGTGTCCTTCACAATTTTGGTAAAAGTATCCGGAACTGCCGAATTGTTCCTCAATTTTCCGACGTATTGCAAAACCTTTGCTTTACGCTTCTAATATTGGAAATTGCTCTAAGTTAAGCTGGGTCAAGGGGTTCTCGTCCTTCTCCTTGAAGACACAGCAAAACAAAAACAAAATTTCGAGAAAAAAATTCAAGAAGAAGTTACATTAACAAAGTAAATAATATGAAGTTATAATCATTAGCACTGACAATTTAATTGTATGAATTCAATCAATTGATAAATTATCAATTAAATGAATTAAAAAACAACCAAATTAGAAGACAACTAATAGGAAAATTAAAGCTGATTCAGTTTTCCAATTCGTAAAGGCTTCCTACTATTTTTTAAATCGATTTCCTCAATATATGTTTTTTTGAAATTCAAGAGGAATATGAACATTTCAAAGAATCAATAAAAATCGATTTATATTTGAATCTATTCTCTAACATTGATAGTACTTTCCAAAAATTCTTATTTCAACTGAATAAAAAATTTAATAACATTAAAATGAATAAAACTTTAAATATACGTACATGTTGGGATTGCGATAAAATGATAAACTTTTTAAAATTATGAAAATTAATTATAAATTCAATGACATTTATAAGAACACATGTAAAAAAGCAATGATTGATTGTATAAACAGATATAAAATACCTTTGATTCCATTTAGAATATGTGTGTCGAGGGATTGCAGGCGTCTTGATTCTTCCCATAAGAAAACAAATAGCATTAACTATACAAATACTTAACATGGCAGATTGTTGGGGAAGTTTACATCTCTGGTCTTGAAGGGATTATTAAGTTTAGGTTCTAAGATACAAGAGCTTGTATGAGTCTGACAGTTCTGACTAAATTCCCATCCAGTTCAACTCTTTGCACAGAATTTGTGAAGTTCAAAACTGTTCTTTACTGGGTTTTTTTTTTTTTTTTTGGTAATTTTATAAATTTGTGAGTAAGAGTCTATTGTAAAATAAATGTACAGTATCATCCATAAATAATAAAACTGTTGAATAGGGAATAAAGGCATTATCTGAGCAGATGGTGGCATCTGTTACAAAAAACGCTTTTCTTTTTACATGGTTAGAAAATTGGTAACGGCGTTGATATCTCATTTTTCTTAAATCATTGAATATTTTCATCGAAGTAATATTTTATATACAATGCTTCTCATAGACTTGTTCCGGACTAATTTGTTACATATCTAAATGGGGTTCATTTATTTGAGGTTCAAATTAACAAGCTCGTAGTAAGGGGTCTGTTTCCTTGGCATCGTATAACCCACCACTCAAAAGGGGTTCGGTTGGGGTTATTGTCTGATGTGTACGATACCGAAAAGGGGAAATACCGACAAAACGAACCTATTTTTTGCATCACATTCAAACATCCATTTGTTCACATAGGTTTAAAACTTGACCTTATATTGCATCCTGTTTTCAGGTGAGAAGCTTTGCAAATAAAAATCTTTGCGTTCATGATCGATTCCTTCCTTAAATGATAAAAATGTATCTGCTATTGCTATTAATGCTACTGCTGCTGCTGATGATGGTGATCATAATAATGATGACCATGTTGCTGTAACTACAGTGAATAATATCAAGTGATAAATAATGTATACAGTAGAGACTAGCTCTGTAGATAGGCAAAATGAAAGAAAGGTGATCTATCAATAGTGATGTCACCGTAGTTCAAAAAAAAGAAGAGACTTTAGGACTACACATAGCAGAATAAAGCAATATAGATTATAAAAGTAAAATAATGGACAATAAATGGTACGAAGATGCATGTAGAATAAGAGAACTTCAAAAAAGAATATAAGAACTTATTGAGCTTTTCGGCAACTTCTGATACACCATATGTATTTACCAACAACGCAGCGTCAGTTTTTAAGCGAAGTTTTACAGGTTTTAATTCAGATTTTTTTGTCTCTTAGACTGACTGCCATACGAAGGCTAAAGAGCCATGTCTACCCTTTTGTTCATGCATAGCTGGAGGGAGAATAATTGATTCACCATCTTTCCCAAGTTTATATACGCTAAGTGAAATACAAACAGCGTCATCGAGGATTACGTGCTCGGGTTCCCGTGTCCATTTCTGACGACAATAACCATTATACTACAAGTGCCTACACAAATTACTGTTGATTCACTATAATACATTTTTGGAATAGAAAAAAAATGCTGTTTTGAACCAAAATTAATTGTATAATAATCATAAGATTTGAACTGTACATGAATTAAATTGGAATCATGGAACAAATTATCGTTTGAGTTCCTCTTAGTCTATTATAGTTTTGATTGAATTTCCTCGAAGTCAGAGAATGATTCTTTCCCAACAGAAGTTTAACACTTCAGTAAACAAATCTCATACATTGTTCATATCGGACTTAGCATGCGAATAATTAGTCAAGTATAACAAGACATCATTAAACCAAACACTGGAAAACAATCTAGAGTATTCCATGGCATCTGATCTACCAATCATTGATTTAGTTAGTAAAAGATGCTTTAGGTTGAATTATAAATGTTACCATAGCCTTTTATATTTTCCTTGGTCAGTTAGTTGCGTATTCTGTATCAGTGCGGGTGATTGATGATCGAACCAAAGTAAAGGTTCGAGTACTCATTTCCAAAGCAGACAGACGCAGGTAAAATTTGGCTGGTAAAAATACTTCTTCAACTTGAAGTGCTCGTCATGCTCATCATATTATACAAATCTGATCCTTATGATAAAGGTTGGAGTCCTTGTTACGTTGTGATTAAAGCGCTTGATTGCGACATATAAGAAAGTGCGTTTGAACTCTAGTCTTGCTATTATGTCCTCTTTCGGACAAATGATCTTGGGACTGGTGTGAACTTCCTTAATCAACCAGCTAGGGGTTAAATAGTACCACTACTGTTCGTATAGAGGAATGCATTTGGCATTAGAGGATTTAATAAGTTTTATATATTATTAAATAAAGAAATTAAATGTAAATTAGCGATCCTGATATGTTACCAGTCAAATCTAGAAAGAATCAAATTTGATCCATAAAAATGCATATTATTTCATATATTCAGTTTCGGTTTCTTTGTTTAATGGCATAGCTATTCTCCTAGAAGAACAGTAGGGGTACTATTCAACCCATAGCTGGGAGGATAAGAGGGCTCATACCTTTCCCAAGGGTATTTGCCCGAAAGTGAACGTAATAGCGCGACTGGAGTACGAACTCGCTCACTACGATTCTGCAGTCCATCGTTTTAACCATTACACCACGAGGACATCCCCCATTTCATATATTCCCACTGCGGTTCAACACACAAAACATTGTTACGCAAGTTTATTTAATACTTCCAATGAATTTCAAATATTTTTAAAGACGCAGAATTTCCTTGTATTGACTTTATTGTTAGTAATATAGTGACCAGATCCTTTTTCCTGATTCTTTAACGGAATTTCAAAGATATGATATAGTTTATACATTTCTGAGTGTAGTGTACCATTTCAAATATCTTTATATCGCTCCATGAAGAATACTTCTATAGTTTTACAAAGTATATGTATATTTTTTCCATATAGTACTTGACTTTTTTTAACATACAGTGAATAGCATTGAAATTCTGTTAGAATAATCCCAATATTGTTCATTAACATACAATAGTAAAATATTTGAAATTTATATAGATTTTTAACTTCATTTTTGTGTGACAGCAATCCAGTCAAAAAAGGAAAAAAATTCTCTTTTATAAGTTTTATTCAGTGAGCTATGTATTTGCATAATGTACATATCCATAACACCATAAATATATATGCATACATATAGTATGCACTGACCAAAGTAACGACTTTGAGGAGTGAGCAACACCTAATTTTTACTTAGGAAAAGAGTTTTCATTATATTACGTATGTAACGAAAGATGGTAAGCTCTGTCATGCTTGAAAACGCATATCGTTTAATAAATGATCTCTTGTTGTAATGGAAAAAATGATCTTAAGAAATCGCTCATGGATAGATTGGAAAAAATAATAATAAAGCAGCGGTCAGTTAAATTATCTGGAATGACAAAATGTTTGTAAAAAATATATATGAATGAAACACAGATTTGTGAGGTTTTATCGGGTTTTGTCGTTAACATTTTCTGTAGCTTCTGACATGTGGAAATACATTTACGAAATCACTTGCAGAGACTCCAAGACAACTAACCTATAATCTTTAACGATTTTGGTTTGATTTGGTTTCTTTGTTTAATGGCATATCAACCTTTGTAGTTTATTTAATGCCAAAGCCATTCTCATAGAAGAACAGTAGTGGTACTATTTAACCCATAGCTGGGAGGATAAGGGGGCTCATACCATTCCCAAGGGTATTTGCCCGAAAGTGAACGTAATAGCGCGACTGGAGTACGAACTCGCTTACTACGATTCCGCAGTCTATCGCTTTAACCATTACACCACGAGGACACCCCTTTAAAGTACAATTTTTCCTTTAGTTTATAGTCGAGCTAAAACTCAGTACAATCGTATTACGTCATGTAGGTATATTCCATTACTTTTAAAATTATACGTGTTTGCGTTTCATCTAAAATTCACCTTTTTTGTCCTTTCGAAACATTAGATTAGTTTTGATACAGGTCTTTTTTCAACAAAAGACAAAGAATTATGCAGAATATCTGTTATTTTCTGATTAGCCATATGAAAAATCTCTCAAAACAATTAAGAAATTTGCAGGAAATAATCAATTAAATCTGGATATCAGAAATTCTAAAAGCAACTCATGTCGAAGAATGACAACAAAAGTTTTAACTTCCGATATTTAATGGTACAATACCCTCTGTTAATGTGCGTGTGATATTCTTTTGTTTTAAATATATATATATATATATATATATATATATATATATATATGTGTGTGTGTGTGTGTGTGTGTGTGTGTGTGTGTGTGTGTGTGTGTGTGTGTGTGTCTGTGTATGTGTGTCTGTGTGTGTTTTCAGTTGTAAAAAAACTATTATTGTCATGAAGAGTAAGGATTTAGATAATTCTAATGGTTGAAACGCGTAGAAAAACATAAAAGTTCAATCGGTATAATTGAAAGCTACTGAGTCGGAAGTCAATTTGCGACCACGGCCCTGATTGGTTAGTTTCCATCACGTGACCAAATCGTCTCAAGCGCTTGGAAAAATGGTTTGAATAATAAATCAGTTTCTTTTCGAACGCCGAAGTGCACATAAAATGATCTTTAAGAAAACGGCATAGTTAAAAAATACCATTAAATTTAGACGGTGTTCACAAATGGTAAAGTGTTGTTAATTCTTGCTCGCCTGAGAAGTCTTCGAATTTGCAGCATGAGGTCATAACAAAAGAAAAGGGTTTTTATAATTATCATCAAACACAACATGGAGGTCCAAACAATCATCGGCCATTGCAATGTTGTAGAACACTATTTAACAGCTGTCAAGAAAGCTGAATTCCAAGTTGGTTTGTTCGTTTATTCTGTTTATAACATATCAACCCTTTTAGTGCCAAATCCTGTTTATATATATATATATATATATATATATATATATATATATATATATATATATATATATAATATTCGCTAATGGTCTAGGAGATCGAGGAGCAGCACCTGCCTCTCTACCTTAATGTAAGAGCATCTGAAAAGTGAGCATTCGGGTGGCCAACGTCAACTGTAGGCTTATTTATATATATATATATATATATATATATATATATATATATATATATATGTGTGTGTGTGTGTGTGTGTGTGTGTGTGTGTGTTTTAAATTGATATCATTTGCAAAGGAATATTTAGAAAAAAAAATTACACGAACTAAAGCTCATTTTTTTGGCATTTATCTAAATGGTTTCAAGCTTAGTAAATTATTAAATATTTCTTTTTGGCCTACAGATTGGACTCTTATGTAGCACCACTCCATGTCGGAATGGATCTGTGATCCATGATTATGAATGGGTACTCCACACTCCACAAATCTTCAGGACAAGAGTCTTACCGTCGGACGCAGTTTATCGTCATATCTCGGACACCCGTTGATGATAGTATATCCCACATTCCAGAGATGTTGTAGACGTATTCAACAGCCTCAACCTACAAAGTTGGCTTAGATTCAAATCATATCTTAATTCTGCGTAGAATTACTTTAAAAGTATTTATAAATGAAGACCTAGATATTCTAATAAGAATTTTAAAAATCATTTCACAGGAGAAATTATAGAGAACTGAGTGACCACGATTTCAACCCCCTGACTTTTATTTTTTGCTCATTGAAGTTGATTTTGCTTTATTTAACAATTCAATGTTATTTCTTTAACGAAATTCTTGCTCCGAGGCCTGAATCCTACTGCACTACGATAACGTGCAAATCAGAAATAAATAATGACAAAATACACGAATATATCATAATGATAATGTCAACGGAAATAATGATTGACATTTATTTCAATGATTTTAGCATACTAACTGCACATCTACTCGGCTAACTCATTTCTGAAGCAATATCACTAGTGTACAGAACTTCGTAAGAATTATATTCATTTCCTTAATAAACTGTATCTCTTTCGTTGGGGCTTAAATTACGCAGAATGTGTCACCTTACCAAAAAAGAGTCTTGAGAATAAATCTAAATTACGTCAGTTATACAGGTTTCTGGTCTGAAAAGTGTGAAGTTCTACTTCATTGCTAAAATTCCCTGGCCCATTCTGACCCTGACCAATAGCAATTATAAGGGTTTCAATCATGGGTCAGATAGATCCGTTTAAAAAGTTTTCCTATTCAATAGGATAATGTGCAAAGTTTTTTTATGAAACCACTACGGAAAAAATGTAAATTTGGACGTATAATGAAAGCAATGATAAAAATTCAGGGTATCTGGTGACCATATAATGACTGAAATGTCGTTAAAATTAATCTGGCAAATTCAGTGATTTTTATTACAGAACAGTGTGGCAAATCATCGCAACAAGTTTAATATATTTATTATTTTTTTTATATATAGACACAGCGTAACCTAATCTGGATCACGTTCATGAATTAGTTGTACCGGTCAAGATCTGATTGCCATGCCACGTGGTAGTATGGCATACAATTTATTTCTTGATATTCGTTACTGTGTTTCTCTTTCAACTATTGTGCTGTACCTCGATTACTTTACCCTCTACAGTTCACTAGGTACTGGTTGTTATGTTGACAACCAAGTAGTAAAGATGTCTTGAATATTTAAAACATTCATTGCTTTTAGAAATGTTCACTTTCTTGGTTAAGAAAGGAGATCATAAGCATTATGAGCAATGAATGAGTAGAAACTGCGTGGAAGGTCGCAGAATAGAATTGACAGCTGTCCAAAACCACGTATAACCTGTCAGATTGTCTGATCTGGAACCTTCACATTTCCCGCGGCTTTTATACCATCAGAATAAGATTCAAAACTTGAAAGCTGACTCTATTTCTATATAAGCGTCTCACCAATATGCAGAGTTGTCGTTTCTGTGAGTCTATTTTCGTAGATAATGTACAGTTATTTTAACTGAATAGTTTTAAGGCCAAGAACACTTTACAATAAATGTTGAATTTTCCCATTTTCATAGATGTTATTCAAAGAACAGATAGCGTATATATTTATCTATACATGTAACAAACTACACACACAGTGTTGGAAAATACGATATTATTTTAAAAAATAAATAGCCAACAAAACACGAAGTTACCAAGGATTTGTGAAAGAACATTTGGGTTCATTTTCAATTCTGTCATTAATCAATAATTTTTTACCATGTAAATATATGTTTCCATGTATTTCCACTTTTATCTTCTAATTAGTATTATTACTATTTACTTATATTTGCTTAGATATGACACACAGATCTTGGGTTACTTACAGTATCTACTATTGTTAAAAAAAATATCACCCGTGTAAGTATTGAGCAGCATCTTTAACTGCTTCACATCAGTGACCTAACTTGAACTTGTTCCAGGAACACATTGCAAGTCCTTTTAGTGTGGTATTAATTAACTTTTCAACGCGTATTATATTTAAAAACTAACATGTTTTTCTAAGTAATGGTGACCAGTAATTTGCACAGGAAATTTTAAAACAGGTTTTAATGGATAATTCTGCTTTGTTATTCGTCTTTAATTTGACTTTTTAACATCTTATATAGGCGTTTTTGTATTTTTTTTTCTTTTTAAAGCTTTCATTAAAAAAAGACTTGAAGTGCAAGTGTAAAACGAAAAGACCCCCCCACCCAAAAAAAAAAAAACAGAACACTGTCTTCTTATCTTTTCCCTCTCATTTATTCATAAATCCGTAACTTTTTTTTATCTTGATCTTAACATTAGCTTTTTCCTTATGTTTCCCAATGGTAAAATTCACTTTTTGAATATTCACTGTAGTCATTTTTATTTTTCGCTGATTTAAAACTAGTGCATTTCATCTACTGCTGGCGAGTCATTATTTGACATTTTTACGTTGATATCAAATATATTACTTTCTCCAAATAACTATTTTATTCAACACCATCAATGTTAACAAAAATACATCTTGGATATTATCTAGATTCGAAACTCCACTTATATATATATATATATATATATATATATATATATATAATTATTATTATTATTATTATTATTATTATTATTATTATGTGTGTGTGTGTGTGTGTGAGAGAGAGAGAGAGAGAGAGAGAGAGAGAGAGTAAGAAATTGATAAGTTCTTTTTACTTTAATGATCGGCTCCAATCGAGCCGAATCATCGTATTCATTTCTACAAAAACTAAACAAAATTTCATTTTATGTAATATTTAAATCCAGATGTCTGCTTCTGTATATACAAGTATGAAAATAATTATATATAAACTTCAGTAAAGTTTTGCCTTTTCCCTTACCAATAGTCCTAGTGGAAATGACACACCAGTTTTTAAAGCCCTTTCTTATTCAATGACTAAGAAAGGCTGAAAGTTATTTAACATACGTAAAGAAAGCATGCTGTTTTGGGAGTTCAGGAAATCTGGTCGCTGAGTCTTTGAGTACGCCGAGTACATCTCTTGCAGAGGACAATGAGGTGCCATGCGTATAACGCTAAACTGTTTCTGATGGTAAAACTATACTTCGAGATTTCTGGCGTTTGTGAAGTCCCCCTTCATTGCCATAATTGTCAATCTCACTCCGTCACCGAGTGGTAGTGCTTCCATCTATTCGTCAAATAGGTTTAGAAATTATCTTTATGATATAGGAATATTTGATACGGTATGGCTGTGTACAAATCTTCTGTATAAAGAATTGTTGCTTGAAGTGAGATTTGATTATTAAGGATAGGTATTAATTACTGGAAACCATATTACTGTTTGTTAGCAAATGGTTAGTATTAAATATAAATGTTTACTTGAAGACATATAATTGTGTCTAAGATTTAAATAAATATTATATATTTCTACGTAGAAGTACAGACTTCCTACAACTAAGTGCAAGTTATTATTGTATTATAAAGCATTAATTGATATAACTTGATATAGCCAAATGATTAAAGACAAAGGCCCAATCGGCTGGAGCTGCAGAATACACTGACTGCATATCAGAAGAGGGGTAAGACTCCCCAAATAAATGTCCTGGATATGACACTAAACTATCTGATGGTGAGTCTCCTGTAGTCTTGGAGCTTTGGGGAATACGGAGTACCCGTTTATTGCCATGGCTCCCTGGTCCACTCTGTCCTGGAGTGGTAGCATATGATAGGGTCTTATCTAAAAGTCTAATAGAATTAAACTATGTGCTTTTGATAAACTGAATTGTTGGAAATTAACTGTTTTTACATTGAAATGTGAGAAATTAACGAATTTTTAAAAAGTTGTCAGTCAGTTTGTTGTCAGTTGTCAGTTAGAAGTTTTCCTCCAGAAAGTTCCGTCGAGTGGGGGAGGTGTCTCTTTTGTCTGTTTATAGACCGTTTCAGATTCTCTCTCTCTCTCTCTCTCTCTCTCTCTCTCTCTATCTATCTATCTCTCTCTCTATCTATCTATCTATCTATCATGCAACTCTATGCAGTCTGAACATCGAACAATAAATGATTGTTACTTGTTGACGGAGAGTTCTTGTCTTTGAGTTGCCAACTCCCAGGCAACTTTGTTCCAATGGATCACCTCGACCGTCAGAAGAACTTCCGGATAGATTGAGAGATACACAAATACGGAATGACACAAACACAGCGTGGGCACCGAGAGGACTGGTAAACAAACGACCTGGAATCACATTTGACATAGTAACCAGAATAAGACCAAAGAAAAAGTACCGTGACGACTATATTACCGCATTTTGTGCCATTACCAACATAAGACCAATCATTATCATTACATTTGGTAAAATAAGTGCTGTCGTGCACAACGTATTACATTTGGCGCTGATATCGGCGTTGGTAGTCGTGACAGCGATATTGTTACAGTGGTGTTGTGTTAAAATATTGTTACATTTAGTTCTGTACTCAGACGATAGCGTTACAAATGTTAACCAGTCCCAGAACATAATATAACATTTGGTTCCAGACCGAGTGATAATTGGTTCCAGGCTAAACCATTGTACTATAATTGGTACCGTGCCAAAGATAAGTGCTCAGACGGCAAAATTTATTGAAACACAAAATGAAATAAGGTTGAATATATTTCCCAATCTTTTAGGGAACAGCTGGAAAAATTGATTACGTATTGTGTTTCAGGTAGGTATACGGTAACAAATATCCGATTCCATTTTTGGATATTTTTGTGTTTATTTATTTCGAAATCGATTCGATTTTGTTTTATCAAAAAGAAAATTAAGTAATATAGAACTAATATACAATATTACATTTAAAATGAACATAATTTGCTAATTAATTTCTAAAAAAAAGCTTATTGTATTAGTCCCTAGGATAAGCAAATATATATAGATCCTAATAATAACTGACATATAATATTACATCTGCTCCGAAGACGAGATATGAAAATTAGAGTGGAATAATTGAGAAAAGCGGGCATCTATGGAAGAATATAAAATATAATTCTCAAATATGAAATGTTTGCTCTTATTGAAAGAAATTAGAGAAATTGGTATTAAATACATTACTAGAAAGAGGAATGAGAACAGAGCTAATAGAAACTTTCAAGATAATTAATGGAAATAATAATTTTGGGAGACACGTTTTCAATATTTCTCCTCGAACTAGAAATTTACTCTCAAACAAATTTCGAAAACTAGTTCTACTAACCGATTGGATTTTATTCTGCTCATAATGAAATATATAACTGGAAAAATTGTTTAATCAAATTAAAACAGCAATTGAATAAAGCATTTCAGAAAAATTGGAGAGAAAAAAATAGGAGGATACTATCGGATAAATTACGTAACAGAATGTGATCTGTGAATAGATATTTGTATTGATAGTATATATGTCCATTACAAATCATTTTTCTTTTTTTTTAGAAAGAGGATCTCAGGGTAACAAGAAAGCTACTCGAGACGAAACTATAAAGAAGAAATCTTATCAAAGAGATAAATACCTGGGATATTCCGCACGTAACATATTCGGGACCATTCATGAAGTGAACCAGAGGAGAACATAAACAAATGGACCAGGGAACAAGAAAACTAATGACCAGGAAACTGAAAATACTGTGGAACATGAAAGCGACGATTATACCGATTGCAACTGGTGCTCTCGGTCCAGTCACCAAATAATTAATAATGGGATTGGAAAACTTAAAAAATAACCGGATCAGTGGAGATCATCCAAACTACTGCATTACTGAGATTGGCCAGAATATTGAAAAGAGTCCCGGAGACTTGAGGAGCAAACTTTGATGTTGAAAAATCTCAAGGAGTAAATATAATGATAATAGTTATTTGACCATAAGAACAAATGGTATATGCACATCCCAGCATCTGTCCTGGAAAATTAGACACTCAAATTCCTCTGGGATTTTGATAAAGAAACATATCACCTAATCTCGGTCCGACAACCAGACCTCATAATAATTAACAAAAAAGGAAACTTGTAGAACTGTGGACGTCGCTGTCCCGGGTGATCGCATAGTAAAGTTGAACGAAGGCAAAAAGAAGGACAAGTTCCACGACCTTGCAAGGGAATCAAAAGAAATGTGGAACATGAAAGTGACAGTGATACCAACTGTAATTAGTGCTCTTGGTCCAGTAACCAAATGATTGATTCAGGGACTGGAGGACTTGGGAATAAGAAGACGAGTGGTAACCATTGAAACTATAGCATTATTAAGTTCGGTCC
The DNA here is from genome assembly GCA_963585895.1 of Sepioteuthis lessoniana. Lineage (NCBI taxonomy): Eukaryota > Metazoa > Mollusca > Cephalopoda > Myopsida > Loliginidae > Sepioteuthis > Sepioteuthis lessoniana. The sequence continues at coordinate 86,014,890 of OY757906.1, read as the reverse complement.
GAATGCAAAGGAGAGTCCTGGAGACTTAAGGAGACTTGCTGTCACTGAAACTCAGATGAAAAACTATCGGCTAACGCTGGTGTGAAAAAATCGAAAACGACTAAAATAATAATAATGTGAAAAGAGAGATAAATACCTTGACCTTGCTAGAGAATAGAAAAAACTATGGAACATGAAGGTGACAATTATACCAATTGTGATTGGTGCTTTTGGCACGGTAACTTAAGGATTATTAAAGGGCCTGGAAGATTTAGAACAGCATTAATGAAAACGGCCAGAATACTGAGAAGAGTCCTGGACACTTGAGGAGACTTGCTGTCTCTTAATCTCCAGTGAAAGACCATCAGCTTACGCTGATGAGAAAAACTCTAATGAGTAATTCATAATAATAATAATAATAATAATAATAATTCTCCTGTTTAGATAAATAACATAGGACATTACTTAGATTGAATTTTATTAACCTTCGGAATGATAACATTACCTTTGCAATCACAATGGCCATAAGGGTCACAGAACCCAAAAAGTAACGATAAACGTATCAACACTACCTGAAATAACAACCATGCAAAATCATTAGAGATGCTATATATTGGCGTGAAGGCAGACATATTGAATCCCTGCTTCTTCTAGCTGCGAACTCGCGTGTCAAGAAGCATTGGTGGCTTTTATTTGATTAACTTAGTGACTTATACTCACGGAATGCTCTCTAAAAGAGTATCCTACCACTTTGTAAATTCATCTCTCGTTGACGATGTATCGGTGACGTTAGGTGATTATATACATGCATGCGTAGACCACTGATTATACGATACAGATCTTCATTCGGGTCATCTGTATTTCATTGGAGGCAACAAAATCTCATTTCGAATGGCAGGGCTTATAGTCCTATTATTAAAGTCCAGACATACGGGAATCAACTCGAGTAATCAAGTGTAAAATGTAAGCGTCAGCGTCAAGGTAGAGCTAGACCGAGATTTATTCTTATCATTATCATAGATAAATAGCTGTAATATTATAAACGTTTTGGCTTCGATTCTTATATTTTTCAGCCCAATATTTATGAGCATTTCGTGTATCTTTATAAGAATTATTAGAAACTAAAGCGTTTATAATTTTGAATTCATACATTTTCTTCTAACTCATTCTATTTAGTTCCAGAGGTAAGAAACTAAGCTGCAACCAAATGTGAGACTCAACAAATGAAGCTCTGTAAGTTTAAAGTTATCCCTTTTCTGCCAATTCTCACAGGTACTGTATGATGCACAGTGTAAGGATCAAATAGATATATTTGAAAATTTGTTTGTTTCGGTTTTATGGCATATCAACCTTTGAAAGATATTTAATGCCAAATTGGTGTTTTACAAATAAATAGTTTTAAATTTGTGTTTTAAATTGTTGTTTTACAAATAAATAGTTTTAAATTTCAAACAATTCAGTTAAGCATAGGTTCACAGTTTAATTCCCAGTTTGTCAAAAATATTTTTTTCAAGCTGTTCAGTGTAGTCAAACAGTTCTAATTCAAACAATTCATTTTAGTATAAGTCTAGTTTTGTTTACATATGTCAAATGTCAAAAAAGTTCTGTTTCCTACAATTCAGTTTAGCGTAAGTACAGTTTCAATGTCAAGAACAGTTCTTTTTCAAAGAACTCTGTTTAGCATACAAAAATAGTTCCATTTAAAAAAAATCAGTTTAGCATGAGTGCAGTTTAGTTCTATTTGAACCATAGATATGACCCTATCAAGTGCTACATCTCTGGGCCAGACTGGTCCTGGGAGCGATGGCAACGATGGGGTACTCCGCATTCCCCAAAGCTCCAGCATTACTGACACCTCACTATCGGATTGTTTAGTGTCATATCCTGGACACTCGTTGAGGGGGTCTGACCCTTCTTCAAAAAAGCAGTCGGTGTAATCGATAGCACAGCCGACTGGGTAATATATTTGAAATTTATTGTTATTTGATTGAACTACTTGGAGTTATATAAGTATTTGGAAATACTTGTAATATTTGAAACTTGATTGCAGTATGGAATTTATTTGTTTCACAAACAAATACTTAAAGTTATAATTGTTGACAAAGAAAATTATTGTTGATTTTTTAGAAATATTCTTGCCTTACATCGTTGAAACCATTTGTGTGCAGAAAAAAATGATTATTATGAATGCATTTATTGAATCTATTTTATCTTAAACAATTTTGTAGGTATGACCATAAACAGTGGCGAGTCTCTGTTCTAGAGCTCTGAAAGTCAACCCATCTTTGCCATTACTCCCAGATACACTCTGATGAGAAGTGACAGTATTTTTTAGGATCTCATCTACATGTCAAATAGAATGGTTTGAAAATTATTTCTATTAGATTGTGCAACTTGGAATTATATAAGTGTTTGAAAATTATTTGATAGAAATATTTGAAACTATATTACTGTGTGCAAATCATTTTATTGAGAATATTCATTTTAAGTGATATATATTTTTATAAATGATAGTCAATATTTGTTAGATAAAACAATTATAAATTTTTTAAATACTAGAAATTATATAACTTTTAGTCAATAAAGGATTATGCTATATATCATCATCTTCATCATCATCATCATCATCATGTCACGTTGCTAGCATGGATCTCCCTGACCCTTTCTTGTCTCCCGTCACTATCGTTCATCGCTCCCGAAAGGTCTTCAAGGCTATATTCTCTATCGGCACAAAGCTGTTGTTGTAACATACCCATGATATGAATATGTAAAGAAATCCCGAAACATACGAAACACTGACGACTCTCTTTAGTTCAGGTACGAAACGTTTATTGACTTCTTGAGTTTAGTCTTTCGACACGAGGAGAGAGAGAGACAATTTTTACCAAGCTGACCGTTCCATCCGACCCAACAAACGCGCGGCGCATCCCGTAGGTCACAAACTTGACTCGCCTCGCCCAGCTTCAAATCTCAACTAACTGCATTTTTCAAAAATCACCAAAATTCTCAGCCCATCACTTTCGGGCATGACGACATTCGCACCCCAGTCATATTTCCTCTCTGGGGTTTTTATTATGACATTTGTGATTGTCACATCCTCTGCGCGCGAGCGTGAACAGCACTTAACGTGAGCACTAAGCCGAATAGTTCTAAGCCTAACCAAACTGAATGATAAGATATAACCAACGAAAAATGATAATATAAAAAAATCCTTCTGTAATTATATAACATTATATATAGGTTCTAGCTGGTCGTCTTGCCTTTTCTTCTCCATAAGAAGGGGTCCACAGGAGTATATCGCTTATGAGTTCTTCTTTATTTCTCCAGCAGCGTCCTGCATGTCTGGTTCATCTAACTTTAACCAATATATGTTTTGAAAAAAATTCGGCATTTAGTAACCCATATCAGAAGGACTATCGAAACAATTTAGAGGACAGTACTGGTAAAACGAGCTAGAATACTTAAATTAATCTTGGAGACCTAGGAAACTAACAGATGTTTGGAATTACATGAAAATTAAACTGGTGTGAGGATACCATTGTGCCAGTTATGGGGCAGCACTGGGTATGATCATGAAAGGGACATAAAAGCACACAAACAAGATGCTAAGTTGTCTGTGCCAATATTAAACACAAAAAATGTGCTTTTCGGAACTAGGAGATTATCAATGTGACTAAAATATATTACCCACAGGAGGCAAACAGAAATATATAGAATACATTTAATGTCTTCCTTCCCTTATCCAAGGTTTTGGTAAAGACCCGATGAAGGATTGTAAGAAACCAAAAATAAAACTGAAAATAATAATAATAATAATAATAATAATAATAATAATAATGAATATTGTGCAAAAAATCAAATTTGACCATACAAACAAATGGTATATGTGCAACTGAGAAGCCAGCTTGGAGACTGACACGAACAAATTTCTTTGAGAAACAAACCGATCACTTAATCTTAGCTTGACAACCAGAACTTGTGCTAGTCAAAAACAAAGAGACCTGGCCAAATAGTGGACTTTGCCGTTCCAGAGAAACACAGAGAGAAAATAAAAGAATGTGAAAAGACAAAAAAAAGTACGTAGACCTTGCTAGAGAACTAAAAAGAACTATGGAACAGCGATACCTACTGTAATCGATGCGGTCGAAATAATCTCAAAGGACTGATACAGGGACTGGAAGATTTGCAAATAAAGGGACAAATAGAGATCATCATGACTATAGTATTATTTAGATCAACTAGAATCCTGCGACGACTCCTGGAAACTTGAGGAAACTTGCTGTCTCTCAAACTCCAGTGGAAAACCATCAGGTAACGTTATTGAGAAAAACTTCAAAGGAATAATAATAATAATAAGTAAGTAAAAGTAGGTGACCATAGTCGAGGGTGACCCGAAGGCTCCCTTTTCGATAGCTTACTACACCAAGGTGTAGGGGAGGGCGCTACTCCTTTCCCTGGATTGCTTCACTTTACCCTTGATCCGTACCTTATAATGCTGAGTGTTAAGCGAGGAGGCATCAAGTACCATTTTTTGAGTTTGGTATGACTCGACCTGGGATTGAACCCAGGTCGCCCGGGCGATTGGCGAACACTCTAACCACTAGGCCAATGTCCGGTAAATAATAATAATAATAATAATAATAATAATCAACAAAAAAATGAAGAGAACTTGCAAAATAGTCGACTTTCCTGTCCCGGCTGACCAGGGAATAAAACTGAAAGAAAGTGAAAAGATGGATAAGTACCTCGACCTTGCTAGGGAATTGAAAAAACTGTGGAAAATGCAGGTGATAATTATACCAATTGTAATTGGTGCCTTTGGAACAGTAACTAAAGGATTACTAAAGGGACTAGAGGACTTGGCAGTTGGCGGACGAGTGGAGACCATCCAAATGACAGCATTATTGAGAACGGCCAGAATACTAAGAAGAGTCCTAGAGACTTGAGGAGACTTGCTGTCACTCAGACTCCAGTGAAAAACCATCGGCTAACTCCGATGCGAAAAGCTCTAATGAGTGAATAATAATAATAATAATAATAATAATAATAATAACTAAACCTTAAAGACGTAAAAGAAAAGACAGACCTCCTTTCTACTGTACCTAATTATACTACTACGATATAAGCTCTGCCATCAAAGGTTTGAAGTAATTCAGAAATATGACGAACGAGCAGGAAAAAGGATCAATCTCGCCACACTATGTGAGCTCAATTGGCCGTCTGCCAATTTCGCAACCAATGGAAAGGGTTATCACTTCATCAGATTTGTATCTTTCATGGATGCTTTTGAGTGTCCACTAAGAATGATTTATGTTTTGGTCAGTGTCCGACCCTGGTTAAGATACGACTCAATTAACATTTTTGATACAAAAGGCAGCAAAGAATACTTTGCTTTAGCGTATCAAAAACGGATTCTTATCATCTGTCAAAACGATTATGTTTTATTTTTGTTTTGCTTACGAGGAGAAGCACATTTGAGTCTTGACATATGAAAAGAAAACCAAATAGACTGTAGTGTATGTTGTGGTTAAAAGTTAAGAATCTTTTCTTTCTCATTTACTCTATAAGTCTGCCTACATTAGAAAATCCTCTAAACCGTGCACACACACACACACACACACACACACACACACACACACACACACATATATATATATATATATATATATATGAAAATTATGTAGTTTACTATGTCAATGAATGAAGATTACTCACTATCATTGATAGCAACACACATAACTAAGTTTGGATACTGAAGACACATAGTCGACGGACTTTTCCTGATGATCATATAAGTTGAAATCGGCGTTTTCCAAGCATAGTTGACTTTCTATCTACGAAACCCAACTTATTCACACACACACACACACACACACACACACACACACTTCGATATATATATATATATATATAGAGAGAGAGAGAGAGAGAGAGATACACAGACTGAGAAAGAGGAAGAGGAGGAGTATCAATTATAAACTGTATTCATCAAAACAATTACGAACAATGAACGAAACATTGATTTTCTTCAAAAGTGTCACCTTCAGATTTAAAAGAACAGTCTTTAATGAGTTTTCAATTGGCCAAAGAACTTCATAATATTTCCCTTGATGTAGTATATCGCTGTGGAATCATATTTATTTTAATATCTCTTCGATCCTCTGATCTCTTACAATCAATTCGGATTTTTAATCCAAGAAAGTCGCAGGTCTGGTGTTTTATAAATGGTCCTGCTCAATCCGAATCTCTGCCGAATGTTTCTGAAAAAAAGAATCGAGAAATGACAGATTGGTTAAGACCAAGTCTACACCATTTAACTGCAATCTTTCTGTCTTACTTCATCAATTTTTATATAGGTTGATCAGTTGTTTATATGTTTTCATTAAAACTTTGATTTAGAAATTAACTTTTTAAAAACATTCTATCGCAATACTTTTCGATGAAGCCTTTTTGAAAATCAATATAATTGAAAATGAGGCAGTAAAAACGGATGCTTGGAGTTCAGGCTTTTCATAGAAAAATTTGAAGAACAATTGGGTATTTGGGACTAGATAAAATGTATTATATCATGTAAAATATCAATATTATCAGGATATATTTTGAAGAGCATGTATTTATCGAAACACTCCAACTCCACCACGGGCCGGATTTGACACTCGGTCAGTTCTTCAGTGCTTTAAAACTGTATTGTTTTCAGTTGTCCTTCTATACTGACTGCCTAACTTAGGCTGAAAAACACACTCGGTCCCACTATACCCTTGGTTAAATAAAATTCTGATAGGTTCATGCCGTTCCTAAGGGAATTTGAACGGATTGAAACATGCAGCTTAGTCGAGATCATGAATTTTGCAGCCAATTCTATTTTATTAGAGAATAACATCTACATCATAACTGTCTCCAACAGGTTTAATCTTACAGGTTTATTCCAGAAGCGTTCGCTCTGCAATAGTTCCCATAACTTGCAGGTCTCGTTTCCCATTGGCAGAGCAGTAATAGACAAGGAACATTTTGCTAAACTCTCCTTTGCTTGCAGTGTGAGTGTATCAATATTAAAATGAAAGTATCAATATATGAATTTTATTCGATTAGAACAATTTTTCTACTAAACTGTTAACATTTCTAAACTGTTTGGTTTAATGTTGACGCAAAAATTATTTTCCCTCTTTTCCTTTGTTCTCCTTTCTCGTACCCTCCTGTCATCGTTCTAAAATCGATAGTTTATGATCGTTTGTTCTTTTGAAAAATACAATGTGCTATTTGAAATTTTAAAGCAAAAAATATCATTATCGTGAAATGTATTCCGGTGTTGTTTTCATTTTAACGTTTACAGTGATTTGTTCGTTTGCTTCGATTGAGAGATTGTATTTTTTCTTTACTCCATGAATTACATTCAAGATCTGTTTTGTAATTGCACTAATCTTTAATAGAAACATTTCAGATCTGTGTGTCTTATAAAAAAAACTACAAAAATCCAATAATTATTGTTTACATTAAATCCATGATTAATGAAAATAAAGGTGTAGTTCTACATTCTTCGGATCTTATAAAGAAGAGCCACATCTCTGAATGATATATTACCCAAAATAGCTTTTTTTTTTAGAGCGGGAGCAAACCTTTCAACAAAGAATGCAATCGACGTATTCTAGGCCAACTTACAGGGTGACAAACTCATTTTGGCAACATCAATAGGAGACAATTTTTATATACAATACTTTATATGTATACTATTTTAATCAAATATTTCATTTATTTTCCTGTTGATCGATATTCAGGATTAAAAATGATTCCAGATACTTAATTTGTTAGACATTTTATAAAACGTAGTTTTTGTTGTCTTATATTAAATTCTTTTAGAATCTTAAGTTCTATTATAAGTACATCGTCTGATTATTGTAAGTATTATATAGAGAGTAAAGAATTTAAGACTGTATCAAATTCTAATAGAGTACATCACCGTCGATTGAATAACGTCGACTACATACCTTTGTCTGTAATTATATGGTCATATGGAAAATTAATCCATGGATTAACATATCTCTACATCTTAATCATTTGTTTGGTCACAGCACCAGGGGATTTTCTTCACACTGTAAAATGTCCAATATATTCTTTCATCGTCTTGTACGATTATCTTAACGGTTCTCATCAGAAGATATTGGAATAGCGATGCAAGTTCAAATCCTGTATGAGTAAATGCCCAGAGAGAGAGAGAGAGAGAGAGAGAGAGAGAGAGAGAGAGAGAGAGAGAGAGAGAGAGAGAGAGAAGAGAGACGTGTATCCATCTGTTTTCGCTCTTGATATGAGTAAATAATTGAGCAGACCGCATTGTTTCGCCTTGTAAAGAAACTAGTCTAGTAGAAGGGAAACCCTAAACTCCAACCAGATTCAGTCCACTTAAAAATACACGTTGTGTCGTATTTTGTGCGTTGTCGAGAGGTTGGGTAAATGTATACAATCAGTTTTGAGTCATGTTATCAAATGGTTGCATGTTATCAAATGATGGGAACAAATTTTCATTAGCTGAAAACATGATGAATACAAATGAGTGGAGATGATCAGCAAAATTAGTTTACCACACCTTCAGTTTCACGTATCCTTCTTTTGAACTCCAACAGAACACACCCAACACAATGACTAAGGTAACGTAACCTTGCATACTACTTTACTGATTTTATCCAAACAGGAACTCGATTGTTTGCTAGAATGGTCTTGTATCGTAACTTCTGTGTACATGACTTTTGGCACTTCAGTTCAGCAAACCCCCGTCTCTCTATCCTACTAAGATTCCACTATCTATAACTAGATTTCATATAATCTAAAAGGAATTCAAAGAATCATTCTGATAAGACTTTTAAATTGTAATTAGCGATGCCTATTTCATTTTAGTCACCAAAATGAAAATAGTTCTCATGCAAATATTTTACGGATTAATCCCTGAAATACTATATTTATTTCACAAAGAAATGATGGCCATTCCCATTGAAAGCAAACTGCATTAATAAAAAGTTTTCACCCTTCCAAAAAAAACAAGAATATTTGGATTATTTGAAATTAAACAAGAGTAAATACATCTTGAGCATTGTAGTGAATCTGGTAAATGGTACACATTTTTGAAGTCCATTATCTCAAACTACTGTCCCACGTCCTCAAACGTAGCAGTTCCCACAATGTGAGAAAGTGGATCATGAAGAAATGACGTCCCTAATATTACATTAGAAGCCTCAGTATGTTGTATGAAGAAAAATACATAAAAATGGATGAGAAACATGTATTGCTAATTTTCATAATTTCATATCTTAAATATCTTGTCGCGTTTTGACAAGATATTTAAGAAATGAAATTACGAAACTTTTCGGGAGAACGTATTTCAGGTAATCTTCGGGGTGGGAATTATGATTTTAAAAGAGCAGTTTGAACGAATACAGAAAAATATTCGAAAAATATTACGTCATGAAACGTAAATTTTTAAGCATGTTAAGGAGGAACATAGCGTTTATAAAAAAAAGTCGGTTTGTATAGGTGGAGAATGAAAGAAAGAAGGGAAAAATAGTGTGGCCAGATAGAAATAGGTTTGAAGGGAAAATGTCTGTTTAATTATTATCGTTAGTTTAAGTTTAAATCATTCAACACAATTTTGAATAATTAAGGTGAAATTTTATAAAATTCTGGTCTTTGTTTTATTGTGTTATAATGTAAATTATCAGTATGTAATACACGTATGGACAGCCTTGAACGAATAATAAACTCTTGAACTTGACAGAAAGAGAAATATTTAAAAAATAAAAATCTTTAAAATGCTGTCACATACAGCATTAGCATAAACTGAGACAATCATCGTGTAATGGATATCATCGTAAGAAGTGGACACAGGGACCCGAATTCAAATTCCAGACGAGGCTGTTTGCATTATACATAGCGCTGATACACTTTAGAAAGTTATGCATCCAACTCTTCCCTCTACAGCTATGGGTTGAATTACTGGAAAGACTTGACTGTGGCTTTGGTATGGCAACCTGTATTGGAGAAGGAAAACACTGAATTAAAACCTGTTTAATTCTACATAAAATAGACCTGGTGTCGCATTCTGCTTGGATGAAAGGTTAGTAAATATATACTTCGAGTTTCTTCGTTATTCAAAAAATTATCAGGCTGTGCTATCGAGTATTGGTTATATTGGAAAACCTAATGACGAAGCAAAAGTTAATAGTTTCGTGACCATACATCAAGTGTCGAAGTATACAGGTTTATCTACGTTACATTTTAAGTGAATAAAAAATAGACATTTATTACTTATTTGGTTAATAATTTTGATATATTAAAACTAAAAGCTAAGGAATATTCATCAAAAAAGGTATTAAAAAGTCAACATTTAGCGTCAGCAATAAACCTGTCTAGAGCTTATCCAGTAACATTAAATCTTACAGTTCTACGCGTGACATGAATTCCGTGATATCATTTTCCATTCACAATTTTAATTCCAGATTTAGTTTCCACTTCTTCCTCCTCCTCCTTCTCCCATACATCCACACTAAAGTAAAAATGGAAATCGTATTTTCCGGTTGAATTTTTTTATTTGTCATACTTGTTCTATTTCCTTCCTCTGAAGTTCACTCTAGGTATTGTTAAGATATCCCACATCATTCAGTTTGGTAAATTATGCTTACTCTTTTAATTTTCTTTTTTTCTTATTTTCTTTCTTTTTTAGAGGTGCATTTAGAATAGAAGTTTAGAATCGAAAATAGGTCACGAAATATTTCCAATGAATGAATTAATTTGGTCTACTGGGGTGTCAATGTTGAACGTCACCAGTCGAGACGTCACTATTATAATTGGTTGGCTGAGGTGCGCATCGACGCATGATAATAACGTTCTGCTTTAACCAAATTGCATTGGAAATATAGAAAATTGTATATATTTTACGAATTGCTTGATAGCGAACACACAATCATATACGTACTAAACATCATAAAATAGATGTGCTTCTTTATACATAGGAACAAAACAAGTAATTTCAAGAAATCCCTGCCAGCTTAGAAGCGACGTGCACTTATGGACACTTTTTATCGACACATGGATGAGGTAGTAATGGCTGACCTGCAAGAGTTTATATATTTCAACTCTGCAGACACAGAATGCAGACTAGAGTATCTCCCAAGAGCGATGGAAGATTGGTATGGTTACAGAGAGAGAGAGAGAGAGAGTTACAGAGAGAGAGAGAGATAGAGGGAGTGGGAGGGAGAGCGTTATGGAAGTCTGACTTGATAATGATTATGATGATTATCATAAGAGATTAATCCTTCCATCGATTTCTCCATCTATTGTGTTGTACCTTGGAATCACCAAGAACTAAAAGGATATAATTCATATTGCTATACCTTCGCAAGTTTTAATGTCCCTGCTTGGTAATCGTATCCAACTTGTGCTCAAGAATGTTCTTCAGAAAAATCAGAACGGTTTTTGAGAAAACGATCCAATACTTCTCAGATTAAGACAACTCTTCAATTTACCTAAATATATTACTAAATATCAAAACGCTAGCTTTCTTATTGATATTAAAGATTAAATTTTGATTAATATTTGCTTGGTATTATTGATTTCAGATTTTTGCTTTTAAAAATAAATATGAGAAAATATTTTATTGATAAATCTTTTAAAAAATCCATATGAAAAAGAAACATCTGTATGTTTTAGTTTCTGCTGTTTGATTTTGTTAAATACATACATTAAAAATTCTAGTAATGAAGTTTGGACCTTTGAGATTGCGTAGGTGTTTTATATATCACTAATAATAACGTTATCATAGTATATTGTGTCGACAATATACATAAGTATATATTTTTTTAATTGAGTTTAATGAATAATATACTATTTACCAACCCCTCCGATCGGGCAGGATATGACACAAGGTCAATTTTTAAGCGGAGTTTAACAGGTTTGAATTCAGAGTTTTCCTTCTCCTAGACTAGTTGCCTCACCAAGGCTGAAGAACCTAGTCCGTCCTACTATTTATCCATAGCTGGAGGGAGAATAAGGGGGTTCATACCTTTCCCAAGGGTATTTGCCCGAAAGTGAACGTAATAGCGCGACTGGAGTACGAACTCGCGTACTACGATTCCGCAGTTCATCGCTTTAACCATTACACCACGAGGACATGAATAATGAATAATATATTAGTTTTATTAATTGCTAATAATATTGGTTTATCGTCTCGCTAATTAAAAGCAATCGTATGTATAGATTTAGAAAGACAACAATAGCGAGGAAAACAGAAAAATAAAAAAAATAAACTAAGGAAATAGAGATTTGTAGAAATCTGAACGGGATACAACTGAAGCAGGGTAGTAGATTTCGAAATAATGAAAGAAATGCCTATTACAAGGTGAACGGACGAAAACGACAGTGAAGCACTTGGAGGGAAATGAAACAAAATATTTCCTAAACAAACTACGAAAATAGAAGTCATCATCATCATGTCGCGCCGCCTGCGCGGATATCCCTGACCGTCTCTCGCCATTTCTCCCTATCATTCATCGCCTCCGGCAGGTCCTCAGGGTTACATCCCGTGTCCCCACATAGCTGCTGTATGTAAGTTCGTGCTGGTCGTCCCACTTTTGCACATCCATGTGTGGGGGTCCACAGGAGTACATCGCTTATGAGCTCGTCCTTGCTTCTCCAGCAGTGTCCTGCGTGTCTGGTTCGTCGAACTTGTATGGTTTTTGTGGTGGGGGACAAGTGTCCGTATAGTTGGAGTCTCGTGGGGTGTTGTCGCCAGGACTTGTTTAATACTGCTCTCAACATTCTTGCATAATTTCCGTCCAGCCTCCTCTCCAGCCGCTTCGTAAGCGTCGATGTGGTGCATCCATATAGCAGTATCGACACAACCGCTGCCTGGAAGAAACTGCGTTTCATTTTATCAGTTAGGTCCGACTTCCATATGATCGAGAGCCTATCGATAGCTGTCCATGCCTTCGTCAGTCGTGTGTCGATGTCTTTCTCGGTTGATGAGACGCTGCTTCCTAGGTAGGTGAATTTGTCTATCTATGTTTTCTCTATCGAATCGACCAACGAATTATCTGAATTGTTCAACGCCATGTCAGTGTCAAAAAATAAATTAACTGTATCGGTCATTTGAGAAGTAGTGGAGATAATTTAGAATATTTAAACAGTTGTATCAAAGCGGAAACCATTAAATTCAATTTAATATAACAAATATCTTGGAGTCAGTTAGATGATTAGCTTTCAATGGAGGAGTTAATATTAGTAGTTTAAATTCATAGGTGATCAAAGCTTGATTAAGAATTTAGATTTTTTAGTCCAGAATGGCTGAAGTTAGCTGTTGGTCATTTCCATCTATGGTCGGGCTAATTCCCGACACTGCGGCAGATGATATGTAATGAATTGAAAAAGACTTAATGAAATGAATAAAGAATGCGCACAAGAAAAGAAGATAGTTTGCTAATTGATACAAGCTGTAAAGAACACGGAACAGTGTAGAGCGATGTAAATTAGCTGTCAAAGAAGACGACGAACGGCCGAGAAGAAGAGAACAAGATGGTGAGTTAACAATTGCCCGAAGACTGAAATATGTCTGGATTTTTTAAAAGTAACTCGCAATTAAGAATCAAACTGTAAGGCATTAAGACACGATTGGATTCATGGATTCATGCTCAAAAGACTCACTTGTATCAACGAGTAAAACAGAAGAAATTCCTGAATGCACAACAAAGTGAAAAATTATGCTAATCCCAAAAATCTGAAAAAGATGAAATCATCACAAGAAACTACAGTATGTACCAATGACATGGAAGACTGCAACAGCATAAATAAGAAAAGCAATTTATTACTCACTTTAAAGCTGCTAAATGTGCATTCAACATGCACAGAGCATAGATTTTGGACCATCGAAACAGCTAGCTTACAATTTCACGACCATACAAGCAGCATCAAACAGTCATATTACACATCTGGGGGAAGGAGTCCCCTTGTCGTGATGGCTAAATTATTTACTGTAGACTCGAAGAATACGAACTTGAACTCTGGCTGCGCTTTTCCTTAAATTTTTGGGCTAGGTAACACCCCACAAGACACCAACTGTACGGTCACCTGCTTCCTATCACGAAAACTATTCAAGTTAGACAAACCAGACATGCAGGACACTGATGGAGAGGCAGGGACGAACTCATAAGTGATGTACTCTTATGGACCCCCTCATATGGCCGAGCAAAAGCGGAACGACCAGTACGAACATACATTCAGAAACTATATAAGGATACGGGATGTAGTCCAGAAGAACTTCCGGAGGCGATGAACGATAGAGAAAAGCGGCGAGAGAGGGTCAGGGATATCCGTGCTATCAGCACAACATGATGATGATGATGATTGGTTAAATAGCATCATTGGTGTTTTCTAGAAGAATGTCTTTGGTTTGGTTTATTTGTTTCATGACATGTAAAACCTATACGAGTTATTTAATGCCAAAGTTATCCTTGTGGAAGAAGACTAGTTGTACAATTTAACATTTAGCTGGGAGGGTAACTTTTACATTAAATAACCCATGAAGTTTGTTATGCCATTAAACAAGGATATCAAACCTATATATCTGAGAGTATCGAAGAAAATTCTAACACTGGTCGCTGCTATTTACGTAAGTGTTATGAATTAACCATAGACATAACAAGTATAATTCAACGCTATAAAACAATAAAATGTCACTTAGAGAATGTGTTTCCAACCTTGATAGCAGTGCCAAAAAATGCTAACTACATCGTCTTGTGAGAGGTATGTCCTTACACTTAAATATATATTTTCCGTATGATTTTAAACCACAATCCATGATAAAGTTTTAATTATGGATCTTTAGGCAGTTGTGACTTATTCCTTTCATTGCCATTACTCCCTGCTTGGTTGGTAGAATCGATTATTGTCTAATCGATGGCTCAAATACATCTGTTTAAGAAAATTAAATAGTTAAAATGATAGTGAAGTTATCTTCTTTACTGCACATAACTGGAGGACATGGTTTTCAGCTGACTCTTACATAGAACGGACTAACAAGGGATGATACCCGTAAAATCAACCAGTTTTCAAATTTGATTATGATTTTCTTTAAATCATTAAAACTATTGGTGTATAGGCTTGATATTAAATTTCATCTGGTCCACATTGCATCAAATTCTGGATCACTGGATTTCCTTTTCTGTAGTATTACTCCCAGGTCTACTCCGACTCAGATTTGTAAGACATTTTAGAGTCCAATTTATGGGTCAAATAGATCTGTTTGAAAATTAATAGTATTAGATAGGGATACTTGAATCTCTATGATTGTATGCAAATTACTCGTACGATATAGAGTTACTAAGGATTATTATTATCATTATTTACTAGATTGCATATAAGTGTGCGCTATCAACTGATTATCAAATAGGAATATTTACTTGATATTATAATTGTGCATATATTATTAGTCTACGAAATACTTGAAACCATTTTTGCATATTATTTAAATTAGAGAGGATTATTTGATATAACTGAGCAAGTAAATGATTATAAGTAGAACTAGTTACGAGAAACAGTTATTTTTAAGTAAAAGAAACACTTGAAAGCATACAACTACGTAGAAAATATTTCTCTTAGGAATGATATAGAATAAAGTAGAACTGAGTGCAAACTGATTATTATTGACAATTGAAAAGAATATTAAAAATGTCATGGAACATTTAAAATATAGTCATTAAAATCATTTAGAAATTAATCATATTTCAGCATTAAATAACCCGTAGGAGTTGATATGCCGTAAATAAAATAACAAAAACTAAAACAAAACAAAAAATAATAATAACCCACACTTTAAAATACAATTCGTTTTCTATTGTACAAATAGAGACACCGTTTTATTTTATCTTTATTTAATTATAATTCGTATTATTACATACTGGTTCAAAAAAAATAATTACTCTATATATTTGCCTCTTCTGGTATAAACCCATATTACCAGATCACCCAATGAAGATCGAACACTCTACACAATATTTATGTTCTTTTAGACTCCTTTCGGAATGATTACATCATTTCGTAGTTACCTTGATTTTCAAATACAACACAGCCCTTTTATGGGTAGGGCTTAGAATACGTTCCAGAGGGGTACCTTAGGTATGGTCCTGAACTGCATTTAATTATTAGGCTTCATTTGAAGAGATATGTGAAGTCATTCCCCTCATTGTTATTACTCCTAGACCCACTCTGATCCGTAGTGATAGTACCTTTTAGTGTCCAATCTATGAGTCTAATAGAATGTATCAGAATTATTTGAATTCAATAAGAATATATACAAAATTCTGAAGAAATAACTACATGAAAATATATATTTGAACACACAATAGACGGAACTCCTTCAATTCTAGCCATAAGAGAAATCTAACTGGGTTGATATGCCGTTAAAATTAATCAACCTATCAATTCGAATATAACAAATTATTCATTCTAAAATATGAACTTGTGGCATATTTTTGTTTTCTCGCATTCTCTTTACAACCACTCATTTAGCCATACGAATATTTTTTTACTCGAAAATGTTACAAAACAGAAAGATGTTTTATCTGAGCAGCATGTGGTCAACTTAATAAACTTCACTTGTCATACGTAACACAGTCTGGTCCATACCAACTCCTACTCAAACGGTTTCCATTTGATTACGTACAGGACACTGAAACAAACCTGCAATTAATACACACATATTTGTTTGTGCTCGCGAACAGACAAGAGGATATAAGATATATCAATGATCCTTACGTGTCAAGAGATGCCGTTGTTGAAGCTCGAGAGCAGGAAATGATACCGTAAGTGAAGAGCCTCAAGGGAACTGCCCCATGTCAGTTGCCGGTTTTCCTGGGGCAGTGTTCTACTCGCTGGTCCCTCAGTGAGATCCACCTGTGCGCTCCACCAATTATGATTGACATACGCCAATTCCTGAGGGTACACTGGATATCGGTGAGTAATATGCGGGGTCTAGGAACAGAACCTAGTGAGAAGAAAGAAAAAGAATAATACAATCTAGGTGGTTGATTTATCTCTGTCTGGAAGAATATGGACTCAAATAGAGTACGGACGAGGAAGAAAAAGTGAACATTTGAATAAGTACAAGGAATCGGAGTGAAGAAAGAAAGCGAAGTCATAACAGAAACTAACAAAGTTCTTAAGAAACAATTAGAATCTTATACAACAGAAAATAACCGCCAGAACAGACTTTTTATACATTTTTATTGACATATATATATATATATATATATATATATATATATATATATATATATATATATCAGTAAAAAAAAAAAAATATATATATATATATATATCAGTAAATATATATATATATATATATATATATATATATATATATATATATATTCTTTTATATAAATCAAATGAAAAAGAGCACTTTTCAAAATAGAGAAGCAATATGAAAACATCTAAGGAAAAATTTTAAATATCTCATCTGAGAAAAGTTTTTTGTTATTAAAAAACATTATAAAAGCCTGAAATAGATTTATAATGATACCAAGGAAGCGATTTTTTTCTTCTTGTCATTATATAAAAGGAATTTTAGCTCTGTACGTTGAGCGTTGATGTATCATTAATCACAAGTTAATTATACATCAGTAGCCGTTAATATTGAGCACTAATATTGGATACTCAAACCTCCTGGATTTCCTCCTTTGATTATATATATATATATATATATATATATATATATATATATATATATATAAGTGTAATGTTTATCTATCTTGAAATTCAAATGAAAGCATATATTTTGAGTACCTACACATATGCAATATCGTCATTTCAATAGACTTTTTAAAATTATTTCTGCAACCAAGAGTCATGTATTAAAACAGAAATGACATGTCTCTAACAAAAACAACATCACCGCTGACGTCACAGTTCTCTTTATCAATAGACATTTTAATTATCAACAATGCCTCTATTAAAGTTGCACTAGGTTAGATTTACCTCCAAGCAGTCTATGTTATCAATGCTTTTAAAAACCTGCACTACGCGTTATATATCATTAAAAAACAAAACTCTATATAATATATAATATGGATAAAGTGCACCCAGGTTTTAACAAACTCAGATTTAATAAATTACTTGTCTTTGATTTCTTATCTATACTCTTAATTTTAAAGAGTATAAAAAAATAATGCATGACTTTTCTTGGAAAATTAGTTAAAACAAACTTAAAATAAGTGTAAACTTTTTATATTCGTTCTTATTTAGTTGCATTAGTCTTTCGAATTTAATCTAATAAATCATTGCTTTGAAAATTATATGCATTGACACGGAAGACGCATATTCTTAATAGTAAGTAAAGTTGGCGACCTTAGTCAAGGATGACCCGAAGGCTCCCTTCACAATAGCTACTATACCGGGGTGTAAGGGAGAGCGCAGCTCTATTCCAGGATTGCTCGACTTTACTCTTGACCCTTACCTTATGGAGATGAGTGCTAAGCAAGGCGTCATCAAGTACCATTTTTGGAGTCTTTGGTATGACTCGATCTGTGATTGAACCTTTGTGTCCTAAACTATTGGTGAATATATATATATATATATATATATATATATATATATATATATATATATATAATTATTCATAAACGACACACATTTTGATGTTGATGTTTTATTTTTTATTTAAATTTCTATAAGGGCAGTACGCTTAATTTTTTTTACCTTGGTGATTAAGGAAATTTCTTGCTGAATTTGTAACTGAACAGTAATTTTGTGGAGACTAAATTCGCTATGAATGCATTTGTTGATAACCTATTTCTTGAAAAAGTTCAGATAATAATGTCATTCCTCTTCGATTTATCTACATCTTCTAAGTAGATGCATCAATATCCTCATAGACTATTGCCTTCTATATATATATATATATATATATATATATATATATATATATATATATAAGTGTGTGTGTGTGTGTGTGTGTGTGTCTATCCCTTCAGCATCGTGAGTGCGTGCTTGTCGTGAAGTCGAAAATAATTAGTGATATCGACCCAATAATGAAAACACTCAAAGAATCCATTAAATAAAAAATGGGTTATTTCTTTTTTGTTCTTTTTTTTTCATTTTTTATCATCAAATAAACATTAGTGGTGGAAACTTATAAAAGTCTGTGGAAAATACGTTGATGACTCATTAGTGTTACTGTTCAGTTTATATATTAAAAATGACTGCAATATTTTGCATCAACCCAGTAGGAACTTTCCATCAATCAGATACATATGTGTGTCAGAAGAGATAGTTCTTTCTAAGAAGACCAAGATGGAAGATAAAAGTTATGATAGTGAATCTCAAGGCAAGTAATCACTTTTCATTGAGAAATCTAGTTTATAGTTATTTACGTCCTCTTTTCATGTTCTAAGCAAATAAGAACCAGACATTAATTGTCTTTATCAAAATGTCTACTATTGTCTTTTTATGTTAACATTTTTGAATATCATACATCGGTGTTCAAAGCATAGCAGAAAAGCCTGCTGAGGTCACTCGATTGATATGTTGCACTGCAAACAAGTGTATTTCTCTTAAAATTAAATTTCAAATGTTTTAAACTTATTTTATTTTAGATATGAAAAATCGCAGGCAGTGTTGATCAATAATTCCAAGAAATTGTAACCGAGTGTCGTTGGAGAAAAAAATTCCACACCCGGATTATGAAACAGTATGACCTCGACCATTGAGTCGGAGAGGGCAGCATATCGAAAAAGAAAAAAAAGGTATCGTCTTTGACGGCAGAGAAAGAGACGAACAAAAATGAGTCCGAAGAATTGTTTTTATTTGGTTTGGGTTTATGGCATATGTAGGTCATTTAATACCTTATCGTTTTCATACATATATAAAATATATGATTTCTAAACTCTCTTTGAAGAGAGCATCTTTAAACAAGCCTCATGCGCAGGCTACACGACCATTCGAAGTTTTCTCAAAGGTATTCAATGCCTTACACAAGGAAAAGATGGAGCGAATACAACAAGTAACGCAATAATGTGCTTTACAAAAATACAAAGGCAATGGTTTGCATATCTCATGGAAACACGAACATGTTAGACATTGTTACTGGAATCTTGCAAGGAGATACAGTAGCACTATATTTTCTAATATTCTGCTTAGAGTTTGAACGTCCTTAGATCTAAAAAATTAAAAAAATAAATAAATAAAAACCTATTAACGCAACACTGCTAGAGAAGCAAAGACTAACTCTTAAGCGACTTTCTCTTTTTGACAGCTGATGAAAATTAGTACATGCCCTTAAGGTAACACTGGCGTGTTCTTGAGCAGTTGTCAACATCGATCATATTCGGAAAAAAAACATTAAAACCACACAAATCATTAAAGACTATCGACAACAAAGATATCACGAATCCATATATATTTAGACCACATTTGTCCGTTCGCCAGGCAAAAGAACTAAAGAGCTTTGGCAATTTATCGTGGAAGCCAGTCGGACGGACATAGCGCTGGCGGAAATGGGGCACTCCTCCCACAAAGATTCCTCAAGTAAATGCAGGGGTAGGGTCCCGATTTATGTTCATCCCTGTTTCTATAGGTCCCTAAAGTTGCGGTATCCCTTTGATGTCGGTGGAATTTCCAGGGGCAGCCGAGTCACTACTGAACTCGGTACCGGCTCCCTGCGTCAGGCCGTCGGCATCCTAACCCCGAAGGATTTCTGGCCCGTAGTCGAGCGTGAGTAAGGTAAGTGGGTCTGATGGCATTAAACCTTGCCACGTTGAATTTGAGGGGACTGAAGGATTCAAGCAAGTGTGCGCGCTTGCTTGGTGTACTCAAGAACCTTAGACAAATGTCGCTGCAGTGCAGGAGATCCACTTCATTTGCGCTGCGGACTGTCAGACGCTGGAATGCGATTTTAACGTTTTCTCAGCATACGGCAACCGCAGTAGCGCTGGGGTCTCCTTCCTAGTTGGACACAGCCTTGATGCTAATGTTGACGTTGTTTTTGGAGGTGACAGTGGTTGGTTGGTGGTGGCCGATGTTGCCGTTCAAAGTTTCAAGTTCTGACTGGTTACGATTTATGTGTCCGTTATCACTGCAGAGAAGGTTTCATTTTTTCGTCGGCTGGCGCCGTTCCTGGACGATAGTCTTAATGGGTGAATGGAATGCGATCCTTGATCCCAAGATAGATAAGGTCGGGCGGGGAGCTAGAATGTTGGGAAGGCGTGAAATCAGCCTTGCCGGCCTTATGACTCGTCATGACTTTGTGGACAGGTTTCGTCTTGATCACCCAGGTAGGGAGACGTGGACGTGGCTAGATAGCTCACCCTCTGCCAAAGTAGGCTCCTACTTGGACAGAGTGTTAGTGAAAAGAGCTGATAGCGATTGAGTTAGTTGTCCTACGTTCCATTTGATAGCGTTGACTGACTATAAACTTATAAATTATGGACCTACACGTACGCGAACAATAGTTAAGCACAGATAGACTACGTCTTTACAAACAAGAAATGGAAAAATAACGCAATGAATTGCGAGGCATACTCCTCTTTCAAGGGTGTATCTTCCGATCACCGAATAGTCACGGCAAAAATACGAGTAAGCCTGCGAAAAAATGCCACACGAACAGTGACCACTAAACACTATGACTGGGCCCTTCTTAACAATAGAGATATTAGAGATAAATATATATTAGAATTGAGAAACTGATTCGATACTCTAGAAGAGAAGACAGAAAAAGGTGCCCCAAATGACGAATTTTTTCAACGCGCACCTCGAGGTGGCAGCAAAGTGTATTCCAACGAAACCTTGAATTAAATATAGAGTTCTATGGAAAACGTTAGCGCGTAGAGAAAAACGTTCACACGTTAAAACTGCCTCCAAAAGCTATAGGAAGAACCCAACAAACACAAATGCCCTAAAACGAAAAAAAGCACAATATCAATTAGAAGGCATATATCTAAAAGAACAGACAGAATACATACAAAATCTAGGCAATCTAAGTTAGCCTCCTGACAAACAATAAACGAAGTGAGTAGAAGGAAGAGCACAGCCAAAGCAAAGTTGAAAGCT
>OY757906.1:85957834-85990334 GCA_963585895.1 Sepioteuthis lessoniana | reverse complement strand
ACCTATTTCTTTAATTTCATTTCCATTCAGCGTTATTTGCGAAGCAGTTAATATGAGTCCTACATTTGAACCTGTCACCTGGGTGGTGCACGAAAGTAATAAGTAATGATAGTTCCATTCAACTAACCTGTTATCATGTTGTATCGATGCAAGAGGTTATCAACATGACTTGAATCGGAGCAGCCTTTGCTATTGAAATATATATTCATGAGAGATACTATTTACCCAACCCCTCCGCTCAGGCAGGATATGACATAAGGTCATTTTTTAAGCGGAGTTTAACAGGTTTGAATTCAGAGTTTTCCTTCTCCAAGACTAGTTGCCTAACCAAGGCTGAAAAATCTAGTCTATCCTACTATTTACCCATAGCTGGAGGGAGAATAATTGGATTCATACCTTTCCCAAGGGTAATAGTGGTATGTGAAATGCAATCAGTCTCGTCCAGGATTTGAACTCGTGTCGCCGTGTCCATTACCTAAGACGATAACGACTACACCACATATTTATGAGAGATGACTCCGTAATTACTACGTAGAAAGCTTTAAGTGCTCATTTCATGAAATGATAGTAGATCTAGATCGTTGCGGGGAACTGTCAGGAAATTCCGCTCATGAAAAGCTAGAGTGGGTGTCCTATGTTCTGTGAGCCACTATAAAAAAAACTGAGGTTGTCGATACCCCCCCTTTTTATGACTGTGGACACAAGCAAGATATGCGTAGCGTGGACGAAGATTGATTAAATCTTTCAAAGATACGAGAAGAGCTGTTTCATACAAGAACAAATAATCTTCCCAGCACAAGGTGAGAGTTATTCAAGTTCACATACTTTCGCACGCTCAGAAAGGGAACCGATGTAATAAAACAAGGGGCGTCCTATATTTAAGGCAGATTGCGTTTTACTTCTTTTCCCCCCACTGAGTATTAGTCATCACCAAAAGAGCAGTTATTGCTGGCTATGCTATACTTGCAACTACTGTGGTATTATTTTTTTTATCTTCTTTTGGATTGTTCACCTATCAAATTGCCAGCAATCACCGCTTCAGGCTACATATAAAAAATTGAAAAAAAATGAATTTTAAATACGCCAAGCAATGTTACTCTATCCTTTATGCCTATTTAAATATGTTTGCGTATTCTTCATTAGCTAAATCTCTCTCTCTCTCAATATATATATAATATATATATATATATATATATATATATATATATATATACCATTCTACATGTACAGTATTTGCCACAAGGTTAATTTTTAAGCCGAGTTTAACTGGTATGAATCAAATTACTTCTTGCCTTACCAAGCCAAAGGATCCTTGTCTGACCTACTATGCACCCAAAGATGCATGGAGAATAGCTGGATTCATATGTGTCCAAAATGGCTTGCAAGATGCGAAATGCGACAACCTTGCCCAGAAGTTGAACTCAACTCCCCATGCCTTGATATCAGCATGGGAAAGAAAAAATTATATATGTTCAGTTGTTTCGATTGTTACAAATTTTCTGCTCGAACGATTTGTTAGTTTTCGAGTCCAGCTAAAACCTTGATTTTATCTTATAAAAGCTCATCCTAGTCATATGGGGCTGTTGAATACACCGACTGCATTTCGGGAGTAGTAAGAACCCACCAAGCAGTGTCTTGGATATGATATTAAACCATCTGATGGTGAATGTGGAGTACTTTTTATTTCTCATTGCTTCCAGGCCCTCTATGATTCTAAGTGGTAAAACTTGTCAGGGTCAAATAGAACAGACTATATGTGCAAAAAAATGACTGATGTTAAATTGTGACTAGTATATAACACTACTTAAAATCATATTACGGCGTGCAAAAAAGAGCTCTAAGTCGTTTAAGAATGTTATTGAAAAATGTGTTTAAAAATCATATTTATATATATATATATATATATTGTCATCCACAGACAGACTGTTTCGTTCTATCAGAACTCTTCAGTGTGGCTAGACCCGCAGGACGCTCGAAGCCGGGATCGAAACCCGTCCAACTTCACGATAGACTATAAGGTTTCGTATTGAATAACCTACAATGGTTGATATGCCAGCAAAATCTACCGAAATATCTTATTCATGCTAACCTAATATTTGAAAAAATATCAATGAACTTTAATTGATAGTTAACATTCGAATATCATACAAGACTACGTAAGGTTACAGTGTAGTTTTTCACTTTGAACATTTGTTTTATTATTGACACCTATTTTAATCTTTCGTAAGTTCACTAATCAGGACTATTACAACTTCATATATTACCTTAGACATTTGTTGAAAATAGAAATAAATAGTATGATATAGAATTACTCATAAACAAGGAAAAATACCAATTATCGAAGCAATTAGGCGTGCTTGTATTCTCTTTTTTAGATTTCAAGATGAAGAAATGAAAACAATCAGGGAATCTTTAATTAAAAAACGTAATTACATTGGAGAAAAGAAAATTACAATAGAAGTAGTGATTAAAAGAAACATATACTATGGTTACAATGTAATGTATAAAACCGTTGATTAAATTGTATTGGTTTATATGTAGGTCGTGAGTTCAATATAAGAAAAGTTGAACACTCTGGTTTAGTGGATAAGAGAGACTTAGCACAGATAATTAACTTGATCAAATTAACTGGAAGCTTGCGATAGCCAGTAAACATAGCTTGCAGAATGAGAATATCCTATCCAATCTATTAGAACAAAGGTTCAAAATGCCAATATAACAGACTACGACAAATACTTAATGAAGGTCAGTTAACACCATCAATGTAACGTTATACTTCTATTAAGCCCGATGGAAATATTAGGTTTCAGTTTCTTTGTTTTAACTGAATGTGAACTTTCTTACGTTAATCCCAAGAACAGTCGTGGTATTATTTAACCCATAGTTGGACGGTTAAGGGAGTTTCATTTTTTTCTCAAGGGTATTGTTTAGAAAGTGAAAGTACCTGCATGACTGCAATTAGCACTTGGTTACATCGATGTTATAGTCTGGCTTGTTACGGGCACTACCTTTTGAAGATATTTGTCAAAGTACAGAAATAAGAAGCAGTTCTCATCTTATTTTGATTCATTGGAATTCAAGTAAAACCGTTAATTAACTTGACGGATATTATTTTAATAAATTCAACTAAACCAGCTTACACACACACACACACACACACACACACACACACACACACACACACATATATATATATATATATATATATATATATATATTAAAATCCTAAGAAGATAAGTTGTAAATGATTCAATTTGAGAATATACTAGAGTATTCTTAAAAATATCTAAGAGTGCAGTGCTCAATGTATGGTAATTATTATTTAAATTTATAAATTTCTAACGGACGAAATTCATATAATTGGAAAAAAATTCAGTATATATATATATATATATATATATATATATATATAAGAAAATAAATAAATAAATAAATAAATAACACAAATCTCTCCGTGGAACATCTTATTTTATATATATATATATATATATATATATATATATATATATATATATATATATATACATACATATATATATAATATATATATATATATATATATATATATATATATATAACTCTAAAAAATCAATTCATTTTGTGCTATCTAACTTTATCTATTTCTAACATGTTGAAGTAGAAAAAATCTTCTGATATTAGCTTTTAAGCACGAGAAATAAGACAGATTTTTTTCAATAAGGCAAATAATTCTGTAATATTACTGAGTAGAGTAAAAATGCTGCGCCTTTTACATTGCAGGAAAAGATAAGATATTTATTTGTTTTTTAATAACAATTTTTTCTTTCTTGTATACTTTTCATTTTAAATCTTAAACAAAACATTTGTACACATATTAGAACAATTTTTCTTCATCTTTTTTACAAGTTATCTCAAGAATCTCAATTAATAATTGGAGAGAATGTGTACGTGGAGCCTTGCAGACTGCTAAATTGTTTGGTACAGAGTTAACACACTTAGTATTCATTTTTAATATATCCCAATGATACGTTTAACGGATACTTTCTGTTCCCCATGCCTAATCTAGATCTCACCAATGGGGTTCTTTTATAATAAATAATAATCGGTAGTAACTCATAATTACTTCATAGTATTTAATTTGGTGGGGTTTTATGACATATCAAGCATTGTTGTTATTTAATGCCCAATTATGTTTATAGCTATTGAGACTCCAACTATACGGACACTTGCCCCCCATCACAAAAACTATACAAGTTCGACGAACCAGACACGCAGGACACTGCTGGAGAAGCAAGGACGAGCTCATAAGCGATGTACTCCTGTGGACCCCCACACATGGATGTGCAAGAGTGGGACGACCAGCACGAACCTACATACAGCAGCTGTGTGAGGACACGGGATGTAACCCTGAAGACCTGCCGGAGACGATGAATGATAGGGAGAAATGGCGAGAGACGGTCAGGGATATCCGCGCAGGCGGCGCGACATGATGATGATGATATATATATATATATATATATATATATATATATATATATATATATATATATATATACATACATATATAGTTCGTATATATATATATATATATATATATATATATATATAATTCGTATATACATTTTGTTGATAACAGTTTTAAAAGCGTCGTAGCCCATTTTTTGCACTCATTTAGATGATTTCAAGTATTGCAATCAAATAAGAATAAATCTACTAACTATCAATCCTTTTTCGCATACTCTCAGCTTGTTTCAGGCATTGCTATGTAACTAACAATTTAATATCAGTTATATGTTTACACACATCTAAACAGTTATATATGATATGTAAAAATTCAATTTATCAGTAATTACATGTTTAAATGAGTTAAACCTCATTCATTTGCCCACTGGTTTTGTTCTTGATTGTACATAATTTCAATATTTGGAATCTATCACTAACAATTCAGTTAGACATGAGTCATTTGTTTACACACAGTTAAAGGATAAAGCAGTTCTTTTTCAAATAATTTAATTTAGAATAAGTATTTTGTTAACACTTAGTTTAAATGTTAAAACAGTTCTATTTAACTCATAGATAGGACCCTATCAGGGAATATCTCTCCGGGTCAGAAGAGGAACTCCACACTCCCCAAAGCTCCATCATTACTGGACACTCACCATCAGAATGTTTTGAATCATATCGAGGGCACCCGTTGCGGGGAGTTCTTACCCATCAACAGAAAGGCTGTCGGATATTCTTCAGTCCCAGCCAACTGTGTTTACTCCTAGGGGTATCTAGCCATACATTTGATTAAAAAAAATATGAATACTATATTTTTATAAAATCTTTATAATATTTAAGCAAGCATAACAGGAACTTTAACCGATGTAGAAATACTTGGATTGTAGGAAAGGAATTGACGACAGAATAGATATATTATGAAACATGACTCCCGTACATTCTGTAATTCTACCAACCAAAAAAAAGGTTTGCTATTTTCATTTGGTAACTATGAGATGACTAAATATAGCAAAGAAAAAACTTTACGGTGCCTTACCTTTGAAAAATAAATTCTAGTAAATTCTAAAGACTAATTTAAACGATTGCATTTCTAAAGTGGCCGAGGATATGGTAAAAAAATACTTTTGATCTGATAGGAGTTACGGTCACTAAATCCTAAGCGATCACCTCGTGGCAATTGGATGTCGGTGGCGATAGAAGGGTGTATTCATATAAACTATTAGTGATATTTGGCTGCTGCCAAAAGACGTAAGTAATTATTCAGCTCTTTCTCTGTCAATTTCACCAATACTCTTTGGAAAACATGGGACTAGACATTCTGCTCACAACTAAAGAAGAATAGCAGAATAGACAGTGCCTTTAAGCCATGTTATCGGCAACCAGTCCTTGATAAGGGCAACTAGATTCGAACCCTTCACCAGCGTGACAGTTAATATACCCCGGTAATGTGTTAATAATAAAATCTGAGTTAAAAGGATATTGACAACTCATTGCATTGACTTTGGACCTTTTCTTAGACAATGTCTTGAAGATTAGGGACGTAAAGTTAGTACAAGTGGCATTGTTCCAAATAACCACCTTAAGGCCAGTGCAGATATACATACACTAAACGATTGTCTGACGAGACTGACGGATGCCACACACATACACACACACACACACACATATATATAAATATATATATATATATATATATATCATCATCATCATCATGTCGCGCCGCCTGCGCGGATATCCCTGACCGTCTCTCGCCATTTCTCCCTATCATTCATCGCCTCCGGCAGGTCTTCAGGATTACAACCCGTGTCCTCACATAGCTGCTGTATGTAAGTTCGTGCTGGTCGTCCCACTCTTGCACATCCATGAGTGGGGGTCCACAGGAGTACATCGCTTATGAGCTCGTCCTTGCTTCTCCAGCAGTGTCCTGCGTGTCTGGTTCGTCGAACTTGTATAGTTTTTGTGATGGGGGGCAAGTGTCCGTATAGTTGGAGTCTCGTGGGGTGTTGTCGCCAGGACTTGTTTAATACTGCTCTCAACATTCTTGTGTAATTTCCGTCCAGCCTCCTCTCCAGCCGCTTCGTAAGCGTCCATGTGGTGCATCCATATAGCAGTATCGACACAACCGCTGCCTGGAAGAAACTGCGTTTCATTTTATCTGTTAGGTCCGACTTCCATATGATCGAGAGCCTATCGATAGCTGTCCATGCCTTCGTCAGTCGTGTGTCGATGTCCTTCTCGGTTGATGAGACGCTGCTTCCTAGGTAGGTGAATTTGTCGACTAGTTTCAGAGAGGCTCCGTCTAGTGTGGCAATGTTGCCTGTTTGGTTGTAACACATATATTCGGTTTTGTTTGCATTGACATGTAGGCCAATGCCAGCTGCAGCTCGTTCCAGACTATGTAGTAGTGTCTCTGCTTGATTAGGCGTATTCGCTAGTAACGCCAAGTCATCAGCGTAGTCGGCGTCCGTGATTGTTTTTGCGGGGTACCTTTTGCTTCTTCTCTTAGTCAGCTCAAAGCCATTTTCTCTGATTTTGTCGATCGAAGTCCTAAGCACATAGTCTAGACAGATGATAAAGAGGTACGGGGCTAGTGTGTCTCCTTGTAGTACTCCTGCAACAATGTCGAAGTATTCCGTGTCTCCATCTGGTGAACGTACTTTTACTTTGGTGTTTCTGTAGAGAATCATTATCGCTGCTACGGTTTCTTTTGGTAGGCCGTAAGCTAGTAGGATTTGCTCCATCTTCCCTCTGTGTATGGAATCGAAGGCCTTGGTAAAGTCGACAAATAGTAATGTCGCCTGTAAGTTTTTTGCCTGAACGCCTTCCAGGATTCTACGGATGGTCAGTATTTGTGAGGTTGTGGATCTATTTCTCCGGAAGCCATTTTGGTTTTTCCTAAGGATGTTTTCCATTTTGGGTTCTATGCGGTTTCGTAGTAGGGCATTGTAGATTTTGGCTGCTATGGATGTAAGTGTTATCCCTCGGTAGTTCTTGGCTAGTCCGAGGTCGCCTTTTTTAGGGAATGGAAGGATGCATCCCTTCGTCCATCGTTCTATCCTATTTTGACTATTGTCAATACCATGACGATAGTGGAACCATATAGAAATTTTGATAAATCATCTCCAAACACTGACTCTAAACGATTTTAATATTAAACTATTTTGTCTTCAAAACACTAGAAAAGGATGAATATGTGGAGTGTTACTCAAGCATCTAAACAACCAAGTCTCCATGCTAAATATTTCATTAAATCTATTACGACTGGTTTGAAACAAACCCAAGATTTCATAACCCAGGTTATAATATGGTCGGCACAAAATATTTGAACGTTACAAAATCATCGACATTTGATGAATATATATTCTATGTTATTTGCTTAGTTTCCGTCAGTTCTTTTGGAAATCTATTAAAAACACTCTTTATAGAGTGATTGGTTGATTGGCTGAATTTAACGGCGCGGGTTCTTTTATTCCAAGATGTTAAATGATCTTGTAAATTTACGATATTTACATTTTTTTGCCTTGCTATTTCTTAAAAGGGGATTTTTTTTAAATTTCATTAATTGCAGATGGTCCGATAAAATACAAATAGTTAACTTAACATGTCCTATCATTGTTGGTCGGAGTGGATATAAGTGAAACGGTAATGAAGTGGTTTACCACACTCCCGAGAAGTGTGTAAATGTAGTTTCTCCACAAAAGTGAGTTCACATACCGTAATAGTTAAAGTAGTGTAATGCGGAATCACAGGACGTAAGTTCAAAATCCTGTCTTGCTATTAAAAGCTCTATTCAAATTGATACTCTTTAGGAAGATATAAATCCCGAATATTACTAGCTTTGTGTTAAAAAGCGCCGTTACTTGTATTCTAAACCGATAACCTTCGCATTAAAGAAGCCACGAATGTTGATACCCCATTAACCAAATAAAATAGAAATATTGCCACTAGATATAGTTTAATAATCTACCCAAGGCACCGGCTTGTGTGAGTTCTAACCAATGTTTCGAGGTTACAGTCACCTTAATGTAAACCCCGACGACAGCGGATCTTATTTTAAAATTGTATTTTTTCTCCTGTCATAGACCTAGAGTCAAAAGTACTTTGGAACAATTAAGAACTAAAAATAAGTAATTACAAAAAATCATATTCTTTTTCGTCATATCATTTTATTTATTTTAAATGAAGACAAATGAAATATTAGAAAATGGTGATTCTGGAAGTATTTCCGCTTGAAGCAAATAAAATGCATTGATATTAGTTAAAATGAGAGTACATTATTTTTATACCAGGATGCGTTGTCTGGAAATCCTTTACGGATTAAAATCGTTTTGCGAGCCAAAATATTTCATCATTTGAAAGGTCCAATTCAACAATACGCGTTGGATGCAGTAAAATACCCAAAACATATAAAACCATACACTCGAATTTGTTTACTTCTGATAAATGTGATCCAACAAAATATCACTTTTTGACATTTTAATTTCTCATAAATGATTTCGTTGACAGTTGATATCCACAGCAACATCCATACGTTTGCAACGATCATGACTTAAATCAAATACTCAACACGTTGAATGTTGTTCTCGGTTAGCTGATGAACGTTTTCACCCGACATGAAGTTCATCCTAGCAGTGAATATACTACGCTGTAAAGGCACTGCATCAAATCAATTCCTGTTCACAACTCACGTCGTCCTCCACACTAAAAAAGTCAACGCTTAAAATCTTTTGGATATTTTGCATGTAAACAAATATCGTCGCTCTTCTCTTTCCACTGCAGCATGACGATGCCCGTGCGCTCTATTTTAAGAATGTTTTGGCCGTTACAAAAAGAATTGCATACCCCTATTATCTTGTATTAATGTACTGCTTCATTTAAGGAAAAATTTACCTTACCTGTTGCCAACTGAGCTGTATGATACTAAGTCAAACGTAAAGTTGGGCGGGTTTCGATCCCAGCTTCAAGCGTCCTACATGTCTATCCACACTGAAGAGTTGTGATAAAAAGAAACAGTCTGTCTGTGGTTGACAATATATCCATTCTCTCGTGGGGTTTGAGCAATCTGTCGAAGGAATTTACCGCTGCCACTCGCATAATGCAAAGCTCTTCGAACGAATCGAGCACCCTAATTGTCTTGCCACACTGAAGAGTTGTGATTCAACGAAACACTATGCCTGTTGATATGTATATGTGTGTGTGTGTGTGTGTATGTGTGTGTGTGTGTTCTCTCTTTCTTTCGTTATCGCCATACGAATTGGACATGGGGACAAGAGTTCAAATCCTTAATGAAACTGTTTACAATTGACTTTCACATTGCATGAATACCCTCGGGAAAAGTATTATTCTCCTTTCAGCTATGGGTAAATAGTCAAATAGTCGGGCAATGCTGGGATATTTAACCTTATTATGGTTGTGTCTGTGTATGTGTAAACAATGCTGATTGCCACGTTACAGAGTAGTCGTTTACAAATGTCTCCTAAGTCTCGCAAAAATCCGAAAGTATAGAACACTTATTTGAAAAGAATTACAAACACCTGTTTGTAATTACAGAGTAACGAAACAATCTGACAGGACTCCCAGTGACGTAATGGCTAAAGTGCTTGACTGAAACCACAAAGTAAGCGTGTTTAAACCCCAGTCATGTTATTATATTAATTTTTGGGACCAATACCCAGGACTGAGGTATGCACGTCTTTATCCCCAAAAGGTTCGTGAATGGCTTTAACATTAAATCAAATTTCATGTAGAAGAAGAAAAAATAATAAAGTTATTTGCTTTGATTTGCAAAGATTACAGTCAACCGATGCGACTGAATTCTCAATTAACCAACATAATGCTGCCATCACAAAACTAAAGACAAATGCTCATTAACACGTAAATGATCCTATAACTTATAACAAGAACCATTGTAACCAAAAATAATTTATTTACTATATAATTTGCAAATAGATAATCAATATGATTACAGTTTTGTGTAGTTTTATATCATCTGTTTAGCACCAGTAAATAAATTATAAAGTCATTCGTACATATGATAATTAGCAAATTCATTTTATTGATTAAAATCATTCCTATTAAACCTTGAAAGCATATCCATTATAATCCGCCATTTTTACTCAACTCGACACATCTTCATAAACTTTCATCGAATCAATTTGTCTCGTCGACCAATCCTTTGTTTTTCACTATCTACTGAGAAAATTCTTCATTTTAGCTATTTGTCTGTGCTTCCCATTCTCCTATTTTCGTTTTCCTTTTCTTTGTTTATGTGTTTTATTAATTCATTTATTTATTCATTTATCCCTTTTTATGTTTTTTACTCCGACTCTTTTTTTTAACTGAAAAAGAGATCAATACTGCCTTAGCATACTCGGTGTATTTTTCACTCCCATGATCGCGTCATTTTTGCCTTATTGCGTAAACGGGAGACATTGTCACCTTTTTCCGTATTATTTTCAACCATGAGTTATTTCGATTGTGAAGCCTTTCTTTTATTTATTTATCTATTCATTCGTATACCAACTTTAATTTATCTAACATTTTTTGGTCCTTGATTTTTTCTAATCATTTCCAAATCGATCTCTAACTTTTATTCATCTGTTATATATATATATATATATATATATATATATATAGTGTGTGTGTGTGTCTGTTTTTCTGTGTGTGTGTGTGTGGCTTGGTGCTTACACGATTGGTCAAATATATATGCACGCATGTATAAAAATATATATGATACATATGAACATGTATATAATCACACTCTCAAATACATCCTATATATATATATATATATATATATATATATATATATATATATATATATATATATATATATAAGTCTTTTGTATTTTTGTTTGTCTTTTCTATTAGACTTTCTTTGGTCTAACAAGAACTCTACTTCTTCCCACTTTCTCTCGTAATTTTTCTATTCGGTAGCCAATTTCCGATTCTATCCGCTTATCATCAATCATTTTACCCGTTTTCTTTTCTTCACCTTTTTTTTTCAGTTCAATTTTCCTGAACTTTTTGACAGCTTCCGAAAATGCTGTGTTTCTTGCTATCAACTATTTTGACATTTGCCCGTAATTCTAGTCAGTTATTTGCTGAAAAAAAATTAAAACAAAATGCTATTTTTACGTGATTTTGTATTTTATGCACATTATCCTTTACTGCTCGTCTTTATTAACACAAGAGTCAACACAGGTTATTGCAGAAGGTTTTATTTGCAAGAAGATTTTAAATATACTGACACTAGAAATAGAATTGTTACAAAAAGATGAAGAAATAAAAAACTAAAAAATTTAGTAAGAAAGATATCCTAATAAAAAAGACAGAAATGTCTCGAAGAATGAAGGTTGAAAATAAAATGGAAGAAGAACCTGAAGATATGATAAAGAATGGAAACAATTAGAAAAGTGAAAGAGAAGGAGAGCGA
This sequence comes from Sepioteuthis lessoniana, assembly GCA_963585895.1. Classification (NCBI taxonomy): domain Eukaryota; kingdom Metazoa; phylum Mollusca; class Cephalopoda; order Myopsida; family Loliginidae; genus Sepioteuthis; species Sepioteuthis lessoniana. Next base: position 85,978,417 of record OY757906.1, on the reverse strand, counting down.
ATAAGAGATGTGAAAGAAAGTCTTGATGTTTGAAAAGAATTAAGAGAGACGGGAAAACTCCGAAAAATAAAAGAATGAGAATATTAAACAAAACAAAAAAGAAAGTAACAAGTTGATGTTTTTAAATAAGAAATAAAAGAAGGGTATGAAAAAGAAATGAATAAAATAAGAAAAAAATATTCGTATAAACAGACAAGATAAGCGACAGAAAAAAACGTAAAAAGATAAAATAAAAAAAATAAATAAATGGAAGTAAATCATAATTTGGAGGTCATATAATAGTAGAAGTAGCAGTGTTATTAGTAGTATTTGTAGTCGTATTAGAAGAAGAAGAAGAAGAAGAAGAAGAAGAAGAAGAAGAAGAAGAAGAAGAAGAAGAAGAATTTGTGAAATATGTTATGACAGGAAGAATATTTAAAAATAAAACATGAGAATTTAAGAAAAGAGGTTGGTAAAGTCATTTCTTTCCTGAACATTGTAGACTCCTTTATGTCGATAAGTCTCAAAGTGATGCATGGAGAAAAGTATCTACATTATTCTAAGATTTAATTTCCTATTTTGGCTTTTCAACTGTTCTACTGATTTTCTTGTTTGTATACTACTCTAAAAATATCTTTAAATCAACAAATAAAAGAAACTTGTTGTAAACTATAACAAGTACTTATCGTTTTTGATTTCACATACACAAGACATATATATATATATATATATATATATATATATATATATAAAGTTGATGCTCGTCCAATGAGAGAGAAGTAGATATTTCAAAATGAATAGTCCAACAGAAGAATTAGAATTTGATATTTTTATTTCATATATTTGTGCTCTACGCGTGTTTTAGACTTCGCGATCCTTCATAGGAGATTAATGATGGTTAGGTTCGTCGCTGCTTCCAGCCTTTAAAATATGTATTATATATAAGAATATATGGGCATCGGTAATTGTTTTTGCGGGGTACCTTCTGCTTCTTTTCTTTGTCAGCTCGAAGCCGTTTTCTCTGATTTTATCAATCGATGTTCTGAGCACGTTTGACTGTTAGTAGGTTACATTGTTTGTAAAAGAGTTGGACGAAATTTGTTTGCACTCAGTAAATATTCTATTTTCATACAGTTAATTGGTTATTGCTATTTGATACTTATAATTCTTTTTTATATTAATTGAATTATAATAGAGGTTATCCCTAGTATAATTCAAACCACTATGTTTGACGACACAGATAGAACAATAACTGGTACCCTCACTCCAGTCATAGCGAAGCTGAGAATAGAAGTAATGAAAGAGTATTCTACATTCCCAAACTCTAAGACTGGAATTTCTCCATCAGACAAAGTTAAAAGAAATTTATAACTTTAAGTATTGCTATCTTACACAGTTCAATTCAATATTATTCATTCGTTCGCACACATTGCTATAAAATACTAATAATTTATTTTGATATGAATCATTTGTTTGCATACAGTTTAATAGTTTCATGTGTATTAGATTATTAAATAGATCTATTTAACCCATGAATACAACCCTAACAGGTACTACCAGTCGTCGCGGAGGTCGTGCCCTACAGCAAAGGTGCATTCGTTGCCTATTCTATTGCCGCATATGAATAAGGACATAGAAACAAACGCACGTGCGCGTGCACACGCACACGCACACACACTCGCACACACACATATATACTTGTTTATATACTTATGATCTTTCTTTCTTTCTGTCTTTCTATCTTTATTAGAATTCAGGTAGCCATCTTGTTTTTAGTTGAGTAATACAAAAATACACCTTCTAAGTAACAAGGTGGAATTAAGTCGAGACATTGGAATTTGCCGTTCATATATGTCTTAGTCTCCACTGATAGACTTATCTACGGCTGGTGTTAACCGGTGTGCTTAGAAATCTTTGCTGACAATTTGTAGACGGGCGATACAACATTCATCTCTCCTTAATAGGTCTCATTTTTATATAGTATTTGCAAGTTCGATTCCTACTAGGCCAGCTCAATTTTTCTTAGATCTCTTCTCTCTCTCTACGTTTTCTCCACAGTTCATTTACAGTTTATCTCCTGACCATTCAACTCAAATATCAACAACAATACTTCCTTATTCATCCAGCCATCTTTTCTCCTCCTGGTTATCTCAAAGCAACTATGGAGGAAATCAGCATTAAAAACAATTCTCAACTGGACCTCTTCAATTGGCATAACATGGAAGCCCTCCCCAGAGCCGGAAGGACCGTTTGAGAGGCAGTCAACATCATCAGATTGGCCATCGTAACCGAATTCACTAACGTCAAAAGAGCCCTTGCTCTCAGCCAGTTCTATACTATCGGGAAAAAAGACACGGGAAAATGATAGCTCAACATCGCCAGTTCCCTTAGGTGGTAAAAAAAAACAACTGAAAATCACGAAACAGACAGAGCGGGCAAATATGTCCCCACCACTTCAAATACAAAACCATATTGCCCATTCCAGAACTAGTGGCAGAAGTAGAGCCTAAAACCCTGTCCTTTATTGTCACGTATATAAGGACTAGGAGAGTGGCTAAACTTGAGATAGAAATGTTTGGTAAGGTTCTCAGGACAGCAAGAATCACTGTCTTTGTGTCCCGCAGTTTGGACCGAAAGGTTTTGAAGAAGGCGGTTGCAGGTACGAACAGACAGCAGGCGACAAGATCAATTCTATTGGAGCGAAAGTCTGCGGTTGGGTACCAAGGCCTTTTTGCTGGAGCAACGGACCAGTCCGCGTCCTTGGGGGGTGGTTCGGTCCCAGCCTCCAACTGGATGGAAATTCGTCGGAAATACAGGCCAAGGTAGATGCCCCAAGCTTCAAAGGCGGTTGTTCTTAAAAGGCACCGTGTACATCATCCCCCTGATCCTTACTGCTTGTCTTTACTTCCTCTGCCAAAGAATCATCGGTTGATGCTACAATGATCCTTTTGAGAAGGCAGAAGGCCAATGATCCGTTGACCGATCTGTTGTCAACGCCTGCGCAACGTCTTGATATGCTTGATCTGGAAACCAACGTGACCCCTTTTTCTTCACAACTTTTTAATCTAAACTATTGTTTTTTCCATAATCATCAAATCTCCTCTCTTACAGCTTATAAAAGCCTTCATCATGAAGTAATAATAAATTATTTCAAGAAAGAGAGTGAAAAGAGAATCTAAAGAGAGGAAGTTCTGTCATTGCTCGATTTTGTATTTCTATATTCACTTTTCTTTTCTTCCTCTTCCATTCAATGTTTCACACAGATTCTCTGTTAAAAAATCCAAAAGATTCTCTCATTCAGTTATCTCATTCTTTTATCTCTTTCATGATCGTACACATCCACGTACATTAAATTTTGAGTCATGAGTAATCGTTAATATCGTGGATTTTTGGATATATATATATATATATATATATATCAGCCATTAGCCTAATAAGTATAGTGTTCGCCAATGGTTTAGGGAGACTGAGGTAAAGTGGAGCAATCCAGGTAACTGAGTAGCGCCCTCCCCAACACCTCGGTATTGTAGCTATTGAAAAGGGAGCCTTCGGTTCACCCTTTACTAAGGTCACCAGCTTTACTTGTTAATTATATATATATATATATATATATATATATATATATATATATATTTATGGCAGCTGCATAAGCTTTAACAAATACTAACCTCCCTTGTAATCTCTGACTTGCACCATCATTAACGACTAGAATCCTGCCACTTATATATTGATATATAACTGCATGCTTCCAAGTTGTCAAGTCTTTATACGTCGCCTCTCGTTCATCGCCATGGAACATTTCTGAGGGAAAGGTCGGTAGATGGAAAGATTGTAAGAGAACATATGTACATGGTGGTATCATTGTGGTCAACGATTCTACAGCACGAATACTACTCTTGAAATCTGCATGATTCTTATCCACTGAAAAATCGAAAAAACATATCCAGTAATCACACTAGCCGTAGGTGTTATATAAGATTTTTCTTTCTCCTAGTTGGATAATTGACATGAAATCATTTGTTCAACCCTCCCAAGAATAATGTGCTCAATGCTTGTCGAGCAAGCAACATCCTTTGCTCTTTGACAGGTCTTGTTTTCATCCTTCAGGGTGTCTAACCAGACTCGACACAAGCAAAATTATGTGTACGAACAGATTTAGTCAGTAATGACATGAATATATATGACTTATATATATATATATATATATATATATATATATATATATATATATATTTATAATAAACTTAAATCGCGAGTCGGGAATCTACTAAAGTTTCACCTTAACGGATCATTAGGAAGTCTAATCCCGACTAGACTAGAATCCTGCCACTTATATAATGTTATATAACTGCATGCTTCCAAGTTGTCAAGTCTTTATACGTTGCCTCTCGTCCATCTCCATGGTCGGGATTAGACTTAATGGTGTTCCGTTAAGGTGAAACTTTAGTAGGAGATTTCCGACTCGCGATTCAAGTTAATTTTATAATTGGCTCCACTCGTGCTGAGCACTCTTGTAATTGTCCAATACAGTGTTTACGGAGGGTTTTAGTTTTCTTTTGACCAACTGACTGCATATCTCTTGATTTATTTCAAGTGGTGTGACGGGGTTGGCCTTTTCTTTCTTCTTGTCCTATAATATTTTTTTCTTTTCCCCCGGGCGGTGATTCGAGATAATTTTATCTCTTGTTCCTGGCGGGTTTTTTTTCTTTTTTTCTGGTAACCGTGAATGCTGGTAGATATTAGATTAGTATATATATATATATATATATATATAAAGAGAGATGAAATATCTGCACATAAATAAATACATATTAAAATGTGTGTATGTGTGTGCGTGAGAACAAGCGCGCATGTGTGTGCGTTTGTCTGTGTCTCTATTAGGGTGCCTGTGTTGGCTGATTAGTTTGTTTTGAACTGTTCTCATAGTGGTTCTCTTTGGAAACTGTTATCTTAATTTCTATTTCACTATATTACAATCTTCAATTTTGTGTTTGGATAAGAAAAATATAACTCAAAGAGAGGTTTAAGGAATAGAAGACGTCTGAAAATGAGAATATATGAACACTAAAGAGCATTAAATACTGGTTTTAACCTTAATCTTGTTGACAACAAAAATAAGATCCTAATTTCATCAAAAGAAAAGTTAATTTCACACTAACAATCATAAAACAAAGCGTATTCGTTTATATGCTTCCGTTTTGCTTCTTTACATACCATATTAATATTAACATAAAACAGATTATTAAAAAAATTGAAATGAAATAGTCTAATTACAAAAGATAGTAGGACGCCAATAATTAATGTCAATAATGATCATCCGAAGGATTTTATTATATTAATAACGAATTGAATAAAGAGCATTAATTTTCAATAAAAACTTTAGTTACGCTTTTGAATTCAATTTTTTTTATTAATTGACAGATTCTGAATTAATACTTAAAGAGATACCCCTTTCAAATAAAAGAAAAAACTATTTCCAGCAATATCGATATCATGTGATCATTTTTGATTTTTTTTTTTTTTAGTATTGGCTGAAGTTGCATCAGTGGAACGTGTTATACAAAAGCACTGTAAATTTCAACAATCTGAAATTCATTATTAAACTTTTTCGAGTAATTTCTCTTAACCACACACACAAACATGCATACAAACATACATGTGCACACACACACACATATATATATATATATATATATATATATACAGTAGCGTCCAAAACTAAGGGACAAAATTTTTAAACCAAATATTTGTTAGGAATAACAACTGTGAAAAGCTGAAATTTTGACAACTGGTAGTCGTTATGATCCATAATAACATACTAAATTTTGAATCATTTGCAAAGGATAGAAAAAGACCATTATTTATTTATTTTCAAATTTGGAACGTCCAAAAGTAAGAGACAAAATTGAGAAAAACAATGTAAACAGCCAAAAAACAATAAAAAATACATGTACAATCAATATTTAGTAAATGAGCCCTTGCTCTCAATGACAGCTGCACATCTTTGACTACAAGAACGAATCAGTTCCTGACAATCCTCGATACTAATTTTAGACCATTCTTCTTGAAACTTCACCCACAAATCCTCCGTGTTAGAGGGATTTCTTTCCATAACTTTCACTCCAAAAGTCTTCCAAAGATTTTCTATTGGATTTAAGTTAGGAATTTGCGGTGGCCAATCCATAATTTCGAAATCTTGCTCGCTAAGCTAACTCATTACCACTTTTGCCTTGTGACATGGGGCATTATTTTGCATAAAGGTAGCCCTATCGAAACCTGAATTCTGTATGATTGGCACAACACGATCTTGAACAATGTTTTTATAGATCTGCGCGTTTACACGAGTTTGTAACCGGACAAGAGGTGTTGTACTTTGGCTAGAAAACATTCCAAATACCATGACGCTTCTGCCCCCAAACTTGACAGTTTTCCTAGTACACTTTGCACTTAATCTTTCACCAATACGTCTCTTTACATTATTTTTTCCATCATTTCCAAATAAATTAAACTTGCTTTCATCACTGAAAAATACTTTTGCCCAATTTTCATGTCCAAATTACATACCTGTTTGCAAACTCTAATCTCTCCTTCTTATTCTTCGAACTAACAAGTGGTTTCTTCCTTGGGGTTCGATTAAATAGCCCTATTTCTTGCAGTCGTCTAGAAACAGTCTGTCTTGACACATTAACACACGAGGTACTATTCATAATCCTTTTAATTTCCGTGCAAGACTTAAAATGGTCCTTTAATGACATACGCTACATTATTCGATCTTCTCTTGCCGAAGTTTTGCGCGGTCTGCCGGTTTTAAAAGCACTAACTATTTTGCCAGTATCATTTTAGGATTTAGCAACCCTACCTACAACACTCTTGGAACGTTTCACTTTCTCTGAAATCTCTCTAATGGTGTGCTTTTCCTTGTGTAGCTTCACAATAGCTTGTCTCACAGAGTAATCAAGTTTTGGGCGTTTCGCCATGGTGCCGGTTGATGCAACGTTTACAAATGCCTAAGTTAGGCTTATTCTTTAGAGGAAATAAAAAAACTTGAATACAGCATACTGTTTACATTGTTTTTTTTTTATTTTGTCCCTTACTTTTGGACGCTCCTGTTTTGAAAATAAATAAATAGTTGTTATAATTATTTTTCTATCCTTTGCAAAAGATTCAAATTTTAGTATGTTGTTATGGATCATAACGACTACCAGTTGTCAAAATTTCAGCTTTTCACAGTTGTTATTCCTAACAAATATTAGGTTTAAAAATTTTGTCCCTTAGTTTTGGACGCTACTGTATTTATATATATATTGGTAGACACATAGATATTATACCTTGTCATCATCAAATAAATCTTCTGTCTAGGTTTATCTACACTGAAATTATTGTGTTTTACCGCACAGATGAAACACTGAAATTTACCTTCCAGAAAATAAACTACTCATTTATATAAGAGTTTTTCATTGTATAAGCCTTGAAAGAATGTGATTTTTCTGAGGTTTTATATATTTTATTACTTAATATTGTTTCCAGAATTTTCAAGATTAATGAACACAATAAAAATACATGATTGTAATACTAGTGAGGGTAAAAAATGATCCTACTACTAGTTACGACATACTTCACCCATAATGTAACAGTAGATATATACAATAGGAAACGAGGCAGAAATCTATATTGAACAATTCCAAATAATTTTAACATGTTAAATATCTATACGATTAAAATATGTTACATGTTATACAAAAGAAATAACACTTGATTAATATTAGAAGAATATTTTGGGCATTTCAAAATATACCTGGTGAAACACAGTTATACAATAGGGTTCCCCAAGCATCACCAGACAATGAATGTATATACTCACCACTTCCGCAACATGACATAATGTCAATTTTATTCAAAGTACTGCTGGCTTGAATTGAGAGGTTTTTTGATCGTTGAATTGGTTGCTTTAGGAAAACTAAAGAACTAAATATCTATAGTCAATGATTGTATAGATAAATTCATAGCTTTCACATGGACATTAGCTTGGAGGGAAATGCAAACTGATTTGTCCAGGATTTGAGCCTGGTTCACTGATGACGATAATCGCTAAGCTTAGTAGGATGAAGTGATTTGACAGGTTATTTTTGGCTGAAGCAAGCGATGAGAAAGTTTGCGTTTCAAGTTTTAAAAGTTAAAATTTTAATGTGCTGCAGAGAGGAGTTGTATTTTTGATTTTAACATTTTAGAAGAAATCTTATGATAAATTCAATACTTTCCGCAGAAAATAAATAGCTTTTTTCCTTTCTGTTAATGACAGTTTAGAAAGATTTTTATGTGCTGTAGAGAGGAGTTGTGTTTTTAATTTTAATATTCTAGAAGAAACGTTATGATAGATTCAATATTTTCCGCAGAAAATAAATAGCTTTTTTTCCTTTCTATTAATGACCGTTTAGAAACTCACAAATACTATCGGCCTGAATTATTAACACGTTAATAAATAAGGGAACCAAACGGTAACGTGTTTGTTGGTTCATTTGCACCCCGCTTTTCAAGTGACGCTATCTTCCACTGACTCTCTAAGATTAGAGACTCAGTGAAAGATACGCAATCTAGGATAGTCAAGCAAACAATAAACGAAGTGAGTAGAACGAAGAGCACAAATCTGCTAGGAAACCCACTGAAAGTTACGCATGAACCAATAACCAGAATTATTAGTAAGCAATTGTACATTAAACTAGAACCGTTCACTCAAGAAGAACTTGACTCAGTTATTAGAAAAATTAAAAATAGGAAATCTGCAGGGCTTCACGAGGTTTCTCCCAGAGGTATGGTAGACCAGACAATTATGCAACATATTGCTCAGACACTGCAATGCAGTCTATAACCAAAGTCCGATAGACAGATGGATGAACGGATGCATTCTCCCCTTCCCTAAAAAGGGGGACCTCGGATTCACCAAGAACTAACGAGCTATAACACTTACATCTATAGCAGCCAAAATTTACAATGCCCTTAGACAAAACCGCATAAAACCCAAAATTGACAACATACTTAGGAAAAACTAAAATGGCTTCCTAAGACATAGATCCACGACCTCACAAATATTGACAAATATTGACCATCCATAGAATCCTTGTACGCGTAGGGGCAAAAACCTACAGGCGACATTACTATTTGTCGATTCCATTTACAGAAGGAATATGGAACAAATCCTACTAGTATACGGCCAACCAAAATAAATCGTAGCAGCAATAACGATTCTCTATAGAAACACCAAAGTGAAAGTACGTTCACCGGAAGGAGACACAGAATACTTCGACATTGTATCAGGAGTACTACAAGCGGACACGCTTGCCCCGTACATATTTATCATCCGTCTAGACTATGTGCTTAAAACATCGGTTGATAAAATCAGAGAAAACTGCTTCGAGCTGACAAAGAAAAGAGGCAGAAGGTACCCCGCAAAAACAATTACCGACGCCCACTACGCCGATGAAATAGCGATACTAGCAAATACATCCAACCAAGCGGAAACAATACTGCATAATTTGGAACGAGCCGCTGCAGGAATTGGCCTCCATGTCAATGCCCACAAAATGGAATATGCGCTATAATCAAACAGGCGAAATCTCCACACTAGAGGGAACCTCTCTGAAACTGGTTGACAAATTCACCAACCTAGGAAACAGTGTCTCATCAACTGAAAAAGACATCGACACGCAGCTAACGAAGGCATGGACAGCAATCGGTAAGCTATCGATCATATGGAAATCAGACCTGACCGATAAAATGAAACGCATTTTCTTCCATGCAGCGGTCGTGTCGATACTGTTGTATGGATGCACTACTTAGATGCAAACAAAACGGCTGGAGAAGAAAGTAAACGGCAATTACACAAGACTGTTACGAGCAATATTGAACAAGTCCTGGTGGCAACACCCCACAAGGCACCAACTATATGGACACCTGCCTCCTATCACGAAAACTATCCAAGTTAGACGAACAAGACATGCAGGACACTACTGGAGAAGCAGGGACGAGTTCATAAGTGATGTACTCCTATGGACACCCACACATGTCCGAGCAAAAGCAGGACGTCCAGCTTGAACATACATCCAGCAGCTATGTGAGGATACAGAATGTAGTTCTGAAGACCTGCCAGAGGCGATGAACGATAGGGGAAAGTGGCGAGAGAGGGTAAGGGATAACCGTGCTAGCGGCACGACATGATGATGATGATGATGATGATGATGATGATGATGATGATGATCAAGTGACTGCTTCCACCTTATCATCACTTCTTTACTTCTTGGACGATCTTCTTTTTCAAGACAACAATAACACAATTAAAATTATTGGAAATAAACACAGAATATGAAATAAAGATTCATTATTTTAAACACATTTTATATTTCAAAAGTTTGATAGAATAACCATATCAAACCAAATGACCAACACAAATGTTGACTTGAATCATTTTCTGCAAAAACTGGTTTATTAATAATTAGTGGTAGCTTGCTTTTCAATCCTGGATAAACTAGAAAACAATTTAATGTAGTACTACCATAAAAGCTATGCAGATTTATTGGAACTATTTTAATTTACGAAAATTCGTTCTTAGCATGTGGTAAGAGACAACTCTGATGGAAATGTGAACTCTGACAGTAAAAAAAATCAAGGGAAGAATTTTCCAAATGTCAAAAGCGAAAACATAATGAGTCATTATTTGTATGAAATTTAACAATTATTGAAGCATTACTAATTAGATTTATGAATATATCTTCAGGCTGACGATTGAAAACAATTATATAGAGATTTTTTTCTTTGAGTTACGACTAAAAATTAAAACAAAAATTAAAATGTCCAATTAATAAATCTTTTGTATCACATAAATTAAAAAGGCATTATCAGTAAAACTTTCATTATCTTACAGAACAATAATATAATGTTATAATATAAAATATTAGTGAAATAAACATTAAAGTTAAATAAAAATTAAGAAAATAGGAAAAAGTAAACGATAAATGCCATATAGGGGTTGTCTTTAATGATACATTTAAAGCTACCAATTATATTTTGTCTAATGTATTGAAAGCAACAGAATGATTGGTTTGATGTTAGGAAATGTTATTTTAAATAAATAGATAAAACTCTAAAAAGATCTCGTATTGAATATTGTACCCAGGCATGGATTCCAGTGTCGAGACATGAAAATTGGAGTGTAATAATGATTGGCGGGCATACAAAGAAAAGTCAGAAAATACTTTTTAAAAAATAGAAAATTACAGTTTAGAGATTAGGATTAACTGTTTAACTCGAAAGATGAATGCGAGATGATCTTAATAAAACTTTCCAAATAATTTGTAGAAATTCTTATCATGGTAATTTTTCCATATTTCTCCTCGAAATTGAACATTACTCCAAATACAGGTTTCAAAAACGAAACATACTAACCAAGTACTTTATGTTGCTAACAGAGCAAAGTATTTCAGTGGAAAATACCTAATCAGATACAAAAATAGAAAATTTAGAACATTCTGTGATTAAATTGGATTATTTCAGAAGAAATGGAACGAAAATAATTTAAGAGAAAATCTTTGGGACTTATCGCGTGAATTATTTAACAGAAATAGATATGATTTATCAATAGTGTACCGGGGCTTTGGCCTAAAGGGTGTGTTCACCAATGGTCCGGAAGACCAGGGTCCAATCCCTGATCGAGTCACACAAAAGATTTCAAAAAATGGTACTTGATGCTGCCTTGCTTAACACCCAGCAGTATAAAGTACGGATCGAGGACAAAGCGGTGAAATCCCGCGAATGGAGTTGCGCCTTCCACTACACTTCGGTGTAGTAGGTATTGTAAAGAAAGCCTTGGGGTCACTCTCGACTCAGGTTGCCAACTTTACTTTTTACTTACTTATTAATAGTATATATGTTCTGCAAAAGACTCTTTTTTAAGGTTGATCTTGGAAGACGGTAAAAAAAGATACCCAAGGTTGCATCAAAAACAAATACATAAATGATTTTTCATATTTTTTTTATGATCACGATACTGGATTTGGCCTTAGTTCCGTGAATACCACATGCATTTTCCGGCTAGTTGTTTTATCAACACCCCTTGTGCCCTCGTTGTGTTCAAAGATCCACAGAAGGGCGATGACAGGATCTATCCGGGATTTCTTCTGATGGTCGAGGTGTTTCGTTGGAACAATTTGCCAGGGTGTTGGTTGCTCAAAGACAAGAAAATCACTCCTTTAACAATTAACAAGTATTGAAACACAATGGCGTAGCAATATATATATATATATATATATATATATATATATATATATATATAGTACAATTAAATGGAGACTCAAACTTGGTTAAGCCGTCATAATAAATCTATTTCGGCGGAGAATATTGTTGGTATATTCTCCGTCTCGTCAGATGACTCTTTTACATGCTCTGTATTGTCCCAGAGATGCGATAGAGGAGTTACAGTTCGTATTCAGAAGATAAAATAATGAAATTAAAGAAATTAAAAAATAAATTAAAAATCAGAAAATAAACATAAAAAATGAAAATAAAAATAAAAATAAGAAACATAAGGTGGAAATCAAATTACAAAGTTACAAATTCGTTCGTTCATAGGCGTGAGCAGAGGGTGTTAACATGTTATAAGTTAGAACGATTAAAAAACAGGAGTGGAATTAATCTACTGGTCAGTCCCTTCTAATTTTGTGTTCTGATTGTGGTTTCTTCTACTTGGCAGGTGTGCTTTTCTAAACAGACTAAGATCGTTTAACTAATGGCTATATCATATACGATTTACATTTATTTCTATTTACGAGGATCCTAAATAAGTTTCGAACCTTTTTTATTATAGGCACTTTTATTGATAGTACACACATGAAACTCTAGTCCCCTTCGAAGTAATCTCCTCCGGCTGCAATGCACTTGTTGGACCGTTACAACAACTTCTGGAAGACCCCATGCAATTCCTCTTGTGTGAGCGTGTCAATGACCTTCGTCACAGCCTCTTTCATCTCCCCAATTGTTTCATAACAACAGCCTCTGAACTTTGGGAATAACCAAATGTCACAGCGAACAAAGTCTGGACAATAGGGAGGATGAGGATCTGTCTTAATGCCCATCTTGGTCAAATAGTCTGTGACAAGGATGCAATTGTGGACCGGTGCATTGTGCTGGTGGAAATGTCTCTGATCCGATTTGAAGAGTGCTCGCCTCTTCCGACGGAATCTCCCACTGAACTGCCTTAAAACCTCAACATTGTAACCCTAGCCCTAACCCTAACCCTTTGGCCAATCAACTCTGGTGTATTGACTTCCTTACTCCTCCCACACCTCTCATCATCCCTCACGGACTCCCTGCCTTCCTTGAATATTTTATGCCACTCCAAAACTGATGCTCGATTCATGCAAGATGCTCCAAAAGCAATCTGAAGCATTCCATACATTTCTGTGGCATTTCTAAAACAGAATTGTATTGCATATTGTTCTTCTAAAGTGTCCACTCGTCCAGATTGCATTTTTGAAATTCACCAGCTGTGACAATCAGGCTTTAGTTGGGTGTATTCCGATTCTTGCTGTAGCTGTTCATTTGAACCTGAAATTCTAAAAATTGGTCTGTCATCTCATAAGATGTATATCAATAAGATACTCAATTTTTAAGAGTCTCCGCCAATTTTAAATGCCTGTACAAAAGTTTGGAAACCTACTGAATGCACCACGTGTATATATATATATATATATATATATATATATATATATATATATATATATATATATATATATATATGTATATATATATGAAATTGTGGCCCTTTTTGTTGGATTTGAGATATTAAAAATGATGTATCTGGCTTGAGCAGCCTTTATATGTTCCTCTGTTTTTGTAGAGTGAGACATTTGCTGAAAAGGCTTTAGTCCTTGGAGAGATTTATTTTCTTATTCTATTGTGTTCGGTATGAACAACTGATATCTTCTCTTCTTAGCCTAAAAATTTGTATTTTATGGAGAATTTCCCTGGGATTAAACATTCCCGATTGGCAATTAATCACAGATCATTTCATACTGTTTTAATACATTTGAATACTTAACCAATCAAATTCACTGATCTATGTCTGTGAGAATCGTATTCCTTTCCCGTTTTGATTTCACTTAGTTGTTATATAATTGCAGAATGTTTTTTTTTTATATTATCATTTTTCGTTGGTTATATCTTATCAATGATAAGATATAGGTTTGGTTAGGTGTTGAACTGTTTGGCTATTAATGCAGGTGTTCACGCTCGCACACGGAGGATGTGACAATCACAGATATCATAATAAAAACCTCAGATAGGAAATGGGACTGAGGTGTGAATGACGTCAAGCCCGGAAGCGATGGGCTGGGAATATAGGTGATTTTTGAAAAAAGCAGTTTGTTGAGATTCGGATCAGGGGGTGGCTAGTCCACTTGTGGTCTACGGGATGCGTGCGCCTTTGTTGGGTCAGTGAGTTTAGATTTTTACTCTGGGCCGAGAGTTCAGCTGGGAAGTTGACTGAAGAACGATGTAGGAACAGTCAGCATAGTAAAAATTATGTCTCTCTCTCAACGTGTCAAAAAACTGAATGACAAAAACGTTAATAAACGTTTCGTACCTGAACTAAAGTAATTCGTCAGTGTTTCGGGATTTCTATGCATGTGAACATTTTACGTATCTGTATATTTGTATAGTTATATTTTACATATGCATATGGATATATTACATAGTCATCAAATTAATCCACAATATATGGGGCTTGTTTATTTAAGGGTTGCAGCCTACACCTTGTGAGGGGAGTATCCCTTTTTACATTAGCAAAAGCAGACATTAAAGGTCTATCCGAATATTTGACCATTTAACCCGAAAAAGAGGCAGGGCAAGACTTCAGGATGTTATGATTTTAAATGTATCAATGCACCGACAAATCCCAACATTCATCGAGTCAGCTAACTTTGTATTTTGACATGTTGAACGTTCGATTATTACAATGTCCCCACTGACCTTCTTAATTGACTTTTGAATTTCTATTAAAGTCTATAAGTCTGATTTATATTTTTATATAAAGAAAACTACATTTCCAAAGTAAAATATATATCATGTTCTCCATTGTATTTTAGCACCAGAGAAAACCTCCTATAATCATAATAGCAGAAAACGTTTGTACCCATTTGGTTTGGTTTGGTTTGGTTGTTTGGGTATGGCATATCAAACTTTGTAGGGTATTTAAAGTCAAATTCATTTTTATACAAATAATCAATCTATTTCAAACAATTCAATTTAGCAAGAGTACACAGTTTGTTAAAAACATTTATATTTCAAGCTATCCAGGTTAGTCAAACAATTCTAATTCAAACAATTCAGTTTACTATCGGTATAGTTTTTCTCTACACACAGTTACATGTACAAATAGTTCTATATTAAATAATTCTGTTTAGCATAAGCAAGGAGTTAAAATTTCAAAACGGTTTGATGTCATGTAATTCAGTTTTGCGTAAGTACGCAGTTTACGTCCCAAACAACTCTATTTCAAGCTATTCTGTTTATCATAAGTACACATTTCAGTTCTATTTGAGACATAGATAGGACGCTATCAGGTGGTACCACGCCGGGCCAGAGTGGACCTAGGAGCGATGGCAATGGAGGGCACTCCACATTCCCTAAATATCCAGCATTACTAGAAACTCACCATCAGATTGTTTTGGGTCATATCTAGGACACTCGTTGCAAGGAGGGTCTTACCTCTGCAGTCGCTAAGTTCTACAGATCTAGCCGACTGGCAATGTCTATTTGATGTGAAGCTTAAAAGAAGTAGAGTAAGATATTCTTTCGAAAAATGAAAAATACTGAAGCTGTCAGATGCGTGCGTGTTTGCCCTTGTCTACTACTCCAGGCAAAATAATGGAATTAGAATACTTAGAGGGTGCTTACCGTGTTTTTATTTTTTCATTTAGCAGTAAAGTAACAAATAACAAATACGATTCAAAACTTTAAAAACAAATAACTGAACAGGCTGACTTTATGAAATATACTTAACTCAAACAACATTTCATTATCTATATCGTTACAATAATTTTTCTACACCATGCAGAGGAACAATTATTAAAAGAATAATCACGAAGCCAGAATATTCGAGAATTGAATTTTAAGAAATGTTCGCATCGTATCTTGTATTAGTTTATTAAATTTTTACAACAATTTTAAATAAGAATTAAGTGAATATTTTTAAGTGCTGATTCCATAATTTTGGCGAGGTTTTGTATGATCCAAGTCTTTTCTCTGACTCGACGTTGACATGTCCTTCAGCTAGTTTGCATTAACTTGTAAGGAAGTCGATTTTATTAAACTCACTATTTCTTGAGATTTTAGTTTTCTCTCTTTTCAAACCGAAACTACACGCAAAAAATGTAGAAAAAAATCAATTACTTTTTGCTTTTAAAAAAGTATTTTGCATAAAGCTGAATCAATAAATTCAATAAAGAATACGATGTTTTAATAGAAATTTATATTCATAATCTGAATATATCGTGCAGTATCTTAGCAAGGGGTTGTACGGACTAAGCACATTTTTCAAAAGTGGTGTCTTTTCAACATTTTTAACCCTTGTGCGTGATCAAAATTCAATGTTATTATTGTTAAGGTCTTTTCTTTTTACTTTACTTGGAAACACTTTCTATATTTGTCACTTTATTTAACCAATCTCCCTTAGTTTGGAATAAAATTCTCATACTCCCATGAGGCGTGTGTGGCCGCTAGTATCAAGGGAATCGGAGGATCTGGAAAAC
Source organism: Sepioteuthis lessoniana (assembly GCA_963585895.1). Lineage (NCBI taxonomy): Eukaryota > Metazoa > Mollusca > Cephalopoda > Myopsida > Loliginidae > Sepioteuthis > Sepioteuthis lessoniana. Next base: position 85,961,642 of record OY757906.1, on the reverse strand, counting down.
TGCTCGAGATTTACCTTTTTTATGACACAAGTCACACATCTAAGTATATAAACATTTTCTTATACGATTATCAAATTTAAGAAAAATCTAACCGATTCTCTTGCGTAGTCACCGATAACTGCTCTGTTGGTAATGGTTAATCGGTAGATGGGGAGAAAAATGCAAAAGCACATGTTTCAGGGGAAAGACCTACGTTGTTTTACTACCTCTATTCATTCTCTGAGGTCATGGAAACAAGAAGAAACTGGTAAGAGTCACTTCATCCGGTCTAGTTTATTCCTTCTTTAAAGGAACTGACTTTTCTCTTACCTCTAACTCTGTCCTAGATCAGTGTTTAGAAAAATATTTGACCCATCGCTCCCTAGCCACCTAAAGAGAAAAAGAGGCCGAATAAGGAAACCATGGTATATATATATATATATATATATATATATAATTAGATGGAAACTCAAACCTGGTGGTGTTGTCACAATAAATTTATTTCGGCGGAGAATATTACTATATTCTCCGTCTCCTCAGATGAATTTTTACATGTTATACGCTACACCCCTATTTAGGAGATATCATACCGCCCGGGATGCTTGATCAAACATATTTTGTAAGATCTAACTAACTGAAAGAAATGTAAAGCTCGGTCAAGTGATTTTCCTTTTGGTTACTGGCTTTTTTTTTTACAACTTACCATTGCCTTAACATGATATAATCCAAGTAGTCTGGTTTATGCCGATATCATTTATTTGTATGGTCAAATGTAAATAGCGCGCACAATTTCCAGCGGATCACCTTCCACACCCACTTGTGTCTAATCTTATACTTTTTTCTGTGCTAATTTGCTGTATTCACTTATAATGTGGTTAATTTTTCCGTCTCTATCGCCACATAACCAACACCTGCTATTCTCACGGCGTTTTACCTATTTCAGGTTGATATAGTTTGTCATTATGACATTATTTTATGATGGCATCAGAAGAGATTCATTCTCTCTCTAAATGTCTCCCTTTCTTAGCTATGCCCAGGCCTTCTCGTGTGAGATTTCGTTATTTTGTCGCTTGAAATATACATACAGTTCTTTTCCTATCCATTTCTGTTTCCTGATTCATTTTTATGCTTCCATTGCTGTTTCCGTTATTTGTATTCCTTTACGACCAGGTAAAAAGAAAGCTAATTACATTGACAAGAAGCAGTACAGTCGACCTAACAGTCTATTTATCTTTATTATTAATTAGCAGTAGATAAATTAACCAGAGATAAGATGCTAAACCTTTTCCTAGAATATCTTAATATCCTAGCTTCATAAAGCATACCTTAAGCAAACTGCATAAACATTAAATTAATGGCGTAATATTTTCTACCCCGTGTTTGATAATCACGCATTATATGAATTAGAAGTCTTTGATATCACATTGATAATTTCTGAATTTTCCTTTAGTCGAGGTTCGTTGTAGAAAAAGTTGAAAAATGTGACCGCGTTGCAATTTGATACCCAACGATTTATCAGAAATAAAAGAGTAGATCATATAATACTTCTCAAGTTGAAAGCGAATCGATCAGGAATGCTATTATTTCTTCAGATTGGTTTTAAATAATGCTGGACAGTTCAGAGCAACACATCTACATTAGATACTGATATCGTTATCTCTAACTTCCCGAAGGTAACAAGAAGATTCCGCCGTACAGAAGTATCTCTGCGCAGATAAGAATATAAAAATAAGATAAACTCTTCGTTAGTGAAGCTTTAGAATGCTGTCTTTATTAATGGATTCAGTGAATACCAAGTGAAAATAACTGTTGAACACAATGAAAATGATAAATGAATAACAGAGCAACCCTTTTTATTCTTGAAGAGTAACAGTTTTCCTGAATGAGCTAACATAATTAACGATTTTCTATACACAGAACTTTTCAATCGATAATTGGCTTTAAAAGTTTTGTTTTTAGGATATAGACTATGTTCAAAATCTCTCTCTCTCTCTCTCTCTCTTTCTCTCTCCCTCCTCTCTCTCTCTCTCTCTCTCTCTCTCTCTATATATATATATATATATGTATAATGCTAAGGATAACAATGAAAGAGAAAGCATGAAAGCAAGAAAGAGAATGAAACAAAGTTTCTCTTCCTTAAATTAATCAACTTTTCTTCTTTTACATTCAGTTTAATCTCAACATCAATTAATTTTGCAAATGATTTCAATTGACAAAAGACACGTCCTCCATGAAAAAATTTCACAATCCTCTTCATTTCAGTACGACTTTGATGGATAATCCTTTTTATGTAACACTTGAGTGGCATCTTTAATCAGTCGGTATTAGACCTTATAAAACGAGATGACAGCAGTGTCACGGTTTCTCTTTTAGTATGAATCTACAAGCAAGTCAATGTTATATTCAAAGAACGGATTTACTTAGATATCTTATAAAACTCAACCCAGTTAGATATATGAAAAATTTGATCTTTAACAAAAGATTTAAAAACACGTTAGTTTGGAACAAATGATTTTAACAGAGTAATGTCATTTATGACATATAGCAGCATCAGAGTTTTAAAAAAAGAACGGCCACAATTAATTCTAATGAGCTTTTCACACTAGTGTTGGCTGGTCGTCTTTCACTGAAGTTCTTGAGACATCACATTCTCAGATCCCCTGGACTCTTCTCAGTATTCAGGTCGGTTTCAGAAATGATGTAAGTGGATGATCTCGATTCTTCCTCTAGATTCCAATTCTTCCAGTTCCCTTTCCAAGCCTTTGGTAATCGTCCCGAGCTCAACAACTACTCTTAGTATCATCTTCACACTCATGGTCTACTACGTTTTTAGCTCTCTGGAAAAATCCAAGCAATTGGCTACATTTCCTCTTTTTTTAGAATTTTCACTTTTTAATCGGCCGGAGAGGCGAAATTCTCAACATTCGAAAAGTTCTGATTTTTTTGTTGATTAGTGCTAACTCTAGTCTTCTGACCGGAATTACGTGATCTGCTTTTGTCTCAAAATCCAAGAGGAATTTATGAGTCTTATTTTCTTAGACGGATACAAATTTGTGTTTATACTACATGTTAATAGGTTCAAAATTCAATTTCTAGGAAAATTCCCTGTGGACTACCTTTCCCAAAATTATTCTTATTATTATTAGCTGTCTAGATTTCGGAGGCAAAGGTCGATTTTTATCATTAAGGGTTTTCGGACTATTGTCTTCATCTTTATTGTTATTTCCACAACGTTTCGGCCGATATGTCCCCGGGCCTTCTTCTGGTATTTGTGGAACTCAGGAACCTTCACGGAACTTCGAACTACGTCCTTTACTGAATCCACTGGGGTCACCTGTTCTGATTTTGTTAGCGATAACCAGGTACAAGTGTTAAGTATTCCTGTATTGTTACTTGCCTGCAGTCAGGATTGAACCTGCAACCTCCAGATGATTGTCTCGTTATATTATTATTATTATTATTATTATTATTATTATTATTATTATTATTGCTGTTCTTGTTGTTGTTGTTTTTGTTATCCTTTTATAGTTCTCATAAACTGCATAAGTGTGACATTGTTGTGTCACGAAGAAATTTCCCAGAGACAAAGAAAAAAGGTAAAGATAATATCGAGTTTATATCATAAATTTTTTTTTTTTTAAATCAGACAAATGGTCACTGTAAACATATTAGTTTAAACAACATGACAACTTCCTTTTTGTTCTGTCTCAAATGAAGAAGATGAAACATGCTATTTTTGAATCGATAAAGCTATTGTTAAATCGTATTCTACCCCAGAGCAAGTTGGTTGATTTGCTTGCTTTGAAATCTAAGTTTTTCTTAGTCCTAT